>OY726519.1:117420636-118620636 GCA_963383655.1 Bathymodiolus septemdierum
ACACGATTGTAAGAAAGCAGCATGTATTGTCCACACGATTGTAAGAAAGCAGCATGTATTGTCCACACGATTGTAAGAAAGCAGCATGTATTGTCCACACGATTGTAAGAAAGCAGCATGTTTTGTCACACGATTGTAAGAAAGCAGCATGTATTGTCCCCAAGATTGTAAGAAAGCAGCATGTAATGTCCCACACGATTGTAAAGAAAGCAGCATGTATTGTCCACACGATTGTAAGAAAGCAGCATGTATTGTCCACACGATTGTAAGAAAGCAGCATGTATTGTCCACACGATTGTAAGAAAGCAGCATGTAATTGTCCCACACGATTGTAAGAAAGCAGCATGTATTGTCCACACGATTGTAAGAAAGCAGCATGTATTGTCCACACGATTGTAAGAAAGCAGCATGTATTGTCCACACGATTGTAAGAAAGCAGCATGTATTGTCCACACGATTGTAAGAAAGCAGCATGTATTGTCCACACGATTGTAAGAAAGCAGCATGTATTGTCCACACGATTGTAAGAAAGCAGCATGTATTGTCCACACGATTGTAAGAAAGCAGCATGTATTGTCCACACGATTGTAAGAAAGCAGCATGTATTGTCCACACGATTGTAAGAAAGCAGCATGTATTGTCCACACGATTGTAAGAAAGCAGCATGTATTGTCCACACGATTGTAAGAAAGCAGCATGTATTGTCCACACGATTGTAAGAAAGCAGCATGTATTGTCCACACGATTGTAAGAAAGCAGCATGTATTGTCCACACGATTGTAAGAAAGCAGCATGTATTGTCCACACGATTGTAAGAAAGCAGCATGTATTGTCCACACGATTGTAAGAAAGCAGCATGTATTGTCCACACGATTGTAAGAAAGCAGCATGTATTGTCCACACGATTGTAAGAAAGCAGCATGTATTGTCCACACGATTGTAAGAAAGCAGCATGTATTGTCCACACGATTGTAAGAAAGCAGCATGTATTGTCCACACGATTGTAAGAAAGCAGCATGTATTGTCCACACGATTGTAAGAAAGCAGCATGTATTGTCCACACGATTGTAAGAAAGCAGCATGTATTGTCCACACGATTGTAAGAAAGCAGCATGTATTGTCCACACGATTGTAAGAAAGCAGCATGTATTGTCCACACGATTGTAAGAAAGCAGCATGTATTGTCCACACGATTGTAAGAAAGCAGCATGTATTGTCCACACGATTGTAAGAAAGCAGCATGTATTGTCCACACGATTGTAAGAAAGCAGCATGTATTGTCCACACGATTGTAAGAAAGCAGCATGTATTGTCCACACGATTGTAAGAAAGCAGCATGTATTGTCCACACGATTGTAAGAAAGCAGCATGTATTGTCCACACGATTGTAAGAAAGCAGCATGTATTGTCCACACGATTGTAAGAAAGCAGCATGTATTGTCCACACGATTGTAAGAAAGCAGCATGTATTGTCCACACGATTGTAAGAAAGCAGCATGTATTGTCCACACGATTGTAAGAAAGCAGCATGTATTGTCCACACGATTGTAAGAAAGCAGCATGTATTGTCCACACGATTGTAAGAAAGCAGCATGTATTGTCCACACGATTGTAAGAAAGCAGCATGTATTGTCCACACGATTGTAAGAAAGCAGCATGTATTGTCCACACGATTGTAAGAAAGCAGCATGTATTGTCCACACGATTGTAAGAAAGCAGCATGTATTGTCCACACGATTGTAAGAAAGCAGCATGTATTGTCCACACGATTGTAAGAAAGCAGCATGTATTGTCCACACGATTGTAAGAAAGCAGCATGTATTGTCCACACGATTGTAAGAAAGCAGCATGTATTGTCCACACGATTGTAAGAAAGCAGCATGTATTGTCCACACGATTGTAAGAAAGCAGCATGTATTGTCCACACGATTGTAAGAAAGCAGCATGTATTGTCCACACGATTGTAAGAAAGCAGCATGTATTGTCCCCACGATTGTAAGAAAGCAGCATGTATTGTCCACACGATTGTAAGAAAGCAGCATGTATTGTCCACACGATTGTAAGAAAGCAGCATGTATTGTCCACACGATTGTAAGAAAGCAGCATGTATTGTCCACACGATTGTAAGAAAGCAGCATGTATTGTCCACACGATTGTAAGAAAGCAGCATGTATTGTCCACACGATTGTAAGAAAGCAGCATGTATTGTCCACACGATTGTAAGAAAGCAGCATGTATTGTCCACACGATTGTAAGAAAGCAGCATGTATTGTCCACACGATTGTAAGAAAGCAGCATGTATTGTCCACACGATTGTAAGAAAGCAGCATGTATTGTCCACACGATTGTAAGAAAGCAGCATGTATTGTCCACACGATTGTAAGAAAGCAGCATGTATTGTCCACACGATTGTAAGAAAGCAGCATGTATTGTCCACACGATTGTAAGAAAGCAGCATGTATTGTCCACACGATTGTAAGAAAGCAGCATGTATTGTCCACACGATTGTAAGAAAGCAGCATGTATTGTCCACACGATTGTAAGAAAGCAGCATTGTAATTGTCCACACGATTGTAAGAAAGCAGCATGTATTGTCCACACGATTGTAAGAAAGCAGCATGTATTGTCCACACGATTGTAAGAAAGCAGCATGTATTGTCCACACGATTGTAAGAAAGCAGCATGTATTGTCCACACGATTGTAAGAAAGCAGCATGTATTGTCCACACGATTGTAAGAAAGCAGCATGTATTGTCCACACGATTGTAAGAAAGCAGCATGTATTGTCCCCACGATTGTAAGAAAGCAGCATGTATTGTCCACACGATTGTAAGAAAGCAGCATGTATTGTCCACACGATTGTAAGAAAGCAGCATGTATTGTCCACACGATTGTAAGAAAGCAGCATGTATTGTCCACACGATTGTAAGAAAGCAGCATGTATTGTCCACACGATTGTAAGAAAGCAGCATGTATTTCCCACACCACGATTGTAAGAAAGCAGCATGTATTGTCCACACGATTGTAAGAAAGCAGCATGTATTGTCCACACGATTGTAAGAAAGCAGCATGTATTGTCCACACGATTGTAAGAAAGCAGCATGTATTGTCCACACGATTGTAAGAAAGCAGCATGTATTGTCCACACGATTGTAAGAAAGCAGCATGTATTGTCCACACGATTGTAAGAAAGCAGCATGTATTGTCCACACGATTGTAAGAAAGCAGCATGTATTGTCCACACGATTGTAAGAAAGCAGCATGTATTGTCCACACGATTGTAAGAAAGCAGCATGTATTGTCCACACGATTGTAAGAAAGCAGCATGTATTGTCCACACGATTGTAAGAAAGCAGCATGTATTGTCCACACGATTGTAAGAAAGCAGCATGTATTGTCCACACGATTGTAAGAAAGCAGCATGTATTGTCCACACGATTGTAAGAAAGCAGCATGTATTGTCCCCACGATTGTAAGAAAGCAGCATGTATTGTCCACACGATTGTAAGAAAGCAGCATGTATTGTCCACACGATTGTAAGAAAGCAGCATGTATTGTCCACACGATTGTAAGAAAGCAGCATGTATTGTCCACACGATTGTAAGAAAGCAGCATGTATTGTCCACACGATTGTAAGAAAGCAGCATGTATTGTCCACACGATTGTAAGAAAGCAGCATGTATTGTCCACACGATTGTAAGAAAGCAGCATGTATTGTCCACACGATTGTAAGAAAGCAGCATGTATTGTCCACACGATTGTAAGAAAGCAGCATGTATTGTCCACACGATTGTAAGAAAGCAGCATGTATTGTCCACACGATTGTAAGAAAGCAGCATGTATTGTCCACACGATTGTAAGAAAGCAGCATGTATTGTCCACACGATTGTAAGAAAGCAGCATGTATTGTCCACACGATTGTAAGAAAGCAGCATGTATTGTCCACACGATTGTAAGAAAGCAGCATGTATTGTCCACACGATTGTAAGAAAGCAGCATGTATTGTCCACACGATTGTAAGAAAGCAGCATGTATTGTCCACACGATTGTAAGAAAGCAGCATGTATTGTCCCCACGATTGTAAGAAAGCAGCATGTATTGTCCACACGATTGTAAGAAAGCAGCATGTATTGTCCACACGATTGTAAGAAAGCAGCATGTATTGTCCACACGATTGTAAGAAAGCAGCATGTATTGTCCACACGATTGTAAGAAAGCAGCATGTATTGTCCACACGATTGTAAGAAAGCAGCATGTATTGTCCCCACGATTGTAAGAAAGCAGCATGTATTGTCCACACGATTGTAAGAAAGCAGCATGTATTGTCCACACGATTGTAAGAAAGCAGCATGTATTGTCCACACGATTGTAAGAAAGCAGCATGTATTGTCCACACGATTGTAAGAAAGCAGCATGTATTGTCCCCACGATTGTAAGAAAGCAGCATGTATTGTCCCCACGATTGTAAGAAAGCAGCATGTATTGTCCACACGATTGTAAGAAAGCAGCATGTATTGTCCACACGATTGTAAGAAAGCAGCATGTATTGTCCACACGATTGTAAGAAAGCAGCATGTATTGTCCACACGATTGTAAGAAAGCAGCATGTATTGTCCACACGATTGTAAGAAAGCAGCATGTATTGTCCACACGATTGTAAGAAAGCAGCATGTATTGTCCACACGATTGTAAGAAAGCAGCATGTATTGTCCACACGATTGTAAGAAAGCAGCATGTATTGTCCACACGATTGTAAGAAAGCAGCATGTATTGTCCACACGATTGTAAGAAAGCAGCATGTATTGTCCACACGATTGTAAGAAAGCAGCATGTATTGTCCACACGATTGTAAGAAAGCAGCATGTATTGTCCACACGATTGTAAGAAAGCAGCATGTATTGTCCACACGATTGTAAGAAAGCAGCATGTATTGTCCCCACGATTGTAAGAAAGCAGCATGTATTGTCCACACGATTGTAAGAAAGCAGCATGTATTGTCCACACGATTGTAAGAAAGCAGCATGTATTGTCCACACGATTGTAAGAAAGCAGCATGTATTGTCCACACGATTGTAAGAAAGCAGCATGTATTGTCCACACGATTGTAAGAAAGCAGCATGTATTGTCCACACGATTGTAAGAAAGCAGCATGTATTGTCCACACGATTGTAAGAAAGCAGCATGTATTGTCCACACGATTGTAAGAAAGCAGCATGTATTGTCCCCACGATTGTAAGAAAGCAGCATGTATTGTCCACACGATTGTAAGAAAGCAGCATGTATTGTCCACACGATTGTAAGAAAGCAGCATGTATTGTCCCCACGATTGTAAGAAAGCAGCATGTATTGTCCACACGATTGTAAGAAAGCAGCATGTATTGTCCACACGATTGTAAGAAAGCAGCATGTATTGTCCACACGATTGTAAGAAAGCAGCATGTATTGTCCACACGATTGTAAGAAAGCAGCATGTATTGTCCACACGATTGTAAGAAAGCAGCATGTATTGTCCACACGATTGTAAGAAAGCAGCATGTATTGTCCACACGATTGTAAGAAAGCAGCATGTATTGTCCACACGATTGTAAGAAAGCAGCATGTATTGTCCACACGATTGTAAGAAAGCAGCATGTATTGTCCACACGATTGTAAGAAAGCAGCATGTATTGTCCACACGATTGTAAGAAAGCAGCATGTATTGTCCACACGATTGTAAGAAAGCAGCATGTATTGTCCACACGATTGTAAGAAAGCAGCATGTATTGTCAGAAAGCCGCGTATTCTACACGATTGTAAGAAAGCAGCATGTATTGTCCACACGATTGTAAGAAAGCAGCATGTATTGTCCACACGATTGTAAGAAAGCAGCATGTATTGTCCACACGATTGTAAGAAAGCAGCATGTATTGTCCACACGATTGTAAGAAAGCAGCATGTATTGTCCACACGATTGTAAGAAAGCAGCATGTATTGTCCACACGATTGTAAGAAAGCAGCATGTATTGTCCCCACGATTGTAAGAAAGCAGCATGTATTGTCCACACGATTGTAAGAAAGCAGCATGTATTGTCCACACGATTGTAAGAAAGCAGCATGTATTGTCCACACGATTGTAAGAAAGCAGCATGTATTGTCCACACGATTGTAAGAAAGCAGCATGTATTGTCCACACGATTGTAAGAAAGCAGCATGTATTGTCCACACGATTGTAAGAAAGCAGCATGTATTGTCCCCACGATTGTAAGAAAGCAGCATGTATTGTCCACACGATTGTAAGAAAGCAGCATGTATTGTCCACACGATTGTAAGAAAGCAGCATGTATTGTCCACACGATTGTAAGAAAGCAGCATGTATTGTCCACACGATTGTAAGAAAGCAGCATGTATTGTCCACACGATTGTAAGAAAGCAGCATGTATTGTCCCCACGATTGTAAGAAAGCAGCATGTATTGTCCACACGATTGTAAGAAAGCAGCATGTATTGTCCACACGATTGTAAGAAAGCAGCATGTATTGTCCACACGATTGTAAGAAAGCAGCATGTATTGTCCCCACGATTGTAAGAAAGCAGCATGTATTGTCCCCACGATTGTAAGAAAGCAGCATGTATTGTCCACACGATTGTAAGAAAGCAGCATGTATTGTCCACACGATTGTAAGAAAGCAGCATGATTGTCCACACGATTGTAAGAAAGCAGCATGTATTGTCCACACGATTGTAAGACAGCAGCATGTATTGTCCACACGATTGTAAGAAAGCAGCATGTATTGTCCACACGATTGTAAGAAAGCAGCATGCATTGTCCACACGATTGTAAGACAGCAGCATGTATTGTCCCCACGATTGTAAGAAAGCAGCATGTATTGTCCCCACGATTGTAAGAAAGCAGCATGTATTGTCCACACGATTGTAAGAAAGCAGCATGTATTGTCCACACGATTGTAAGAAAGCAGCATGTATTGTCCCCACGATTGTAAGAAAGCAGCATGTATTGTCCACACGATTGTAAGAAAGCAGCATGTATTGTCCACACGATTGTAAGAAAGCAGCATGTATTGTCCACACGATTGTAAGAAAGCAGCATGTATTGTCCACACGATTGTAAGAAAGCAGCATGTATTGTCCCCACGATTGTAAGAAAGCAGCATGTATTGTCCCCACGATTGTAAGAAAGCAGCATGTATTGTCCACACGATTGTAAGAAAGCAGCATGTATTGTCCACACGATTGTAAGAAAGCAGCATGTATTGTCCACACGATTGTAAGAAAGCAGCATGTATTGTCCACACGATTGTAAGAAAGCAGCATGTATTGTCCACACGATTGTAAGAAAGCAGCATGTATTGTCCACACGATTGTAAGAAAGCAGCATGTATTGTCCACACGATTGTAAGAAAGCAGCATGTATTGTCCCCACGATTGTAAGAAAGCAGCATGTATTGTCCCCACGATTGTAAGAAAGCAGCATGTATTGTCCACACGATTGTAAGAAAGCAGCATGTATTGTCCCCACGATTGTAAGAAAGCAGCATGTATTGTCCCCACGATTGTAAGAAAGCAGCATGTATTGTCCCCACGATTGTAAGACAGCAGCATGTATTGTCCCCACGATTGTAAGAAAGCAGCATGTATTGTCCACACGATTGTAAGAAAGCAGCATGTATTGTCCACACGATTGTAAGAAAGCAGCATGTATTGTCCACACGATTGTAAGAAAGCAGCATGTATTGTCCCCACGATTGTAAGAAAGCAGCATGTATTGTCCCCACGATTGTAAGAAAGCAGCATGTATTGTCCCCACGATTGTAAGAAAGCAGCATGTATTGTCCCCACGATTGTAAGAAAGCAGCATGTATTGTCCCCACGATTGTAAGAAAGCAGCATGTATTGTCCACACGATTGTAAGAAAGCAGCATGTATTGTCCACACGATTGTAAGAAAGCAGCATGTATTGTCCACACGATTGTAAGAAAGCAGCATGTATTGTCCACACGATTGTAAGAAAGCAGCATGTATTGTCCACACGATTGTAAGAAAGCAGCATGTATTGTCCACACGATTGTAAGAAAGCAGCATGTATTGTCCACACGATTGTAAGAAAGCAGCATGTATTGTCCACACGATTGTAAGAAAGCAGCATGTATTGTCCACACGATTGTAAGAAAGCAGCATGTATTGTCCACACGATTGTAAGAAAGCAGCATGTATTGTCCACACGATTGTAAGAAAGCAGCATGTATTGTCCACACGATTGTAAGAAAGCAGCATGTATTGTCCACACGATTGTAAGAAAGCAGCATGTATTGTCCCCACGATTGTAAGAAAGCAGCATGTATTGTCCACACGATTGTAAGAAAGCAGCATGTATTGTCCACACGATTGTAAGAAAGCAGCATGTATTGTCCACACGATTGTAAGAAAGCAGCATGTATTGTCCACACGATTGTAAGAAAGCAGCATGTATTGTCCCCACGATTGTAAGAAAGCAGCATGTATTGTCCCCACGATTGTAAGAAAGCAGCATGTATTGTCCCCACGATTGTAAGAAAGCAGCATGTATTGTCCACACGATTGTAAGAAAGCAGCATGTATTGTCCACACGATTGTAAGAAAGCAGCATGTATTGTCCACACGATTGTAAGAAAGCAGCATGTATTGTCCCCACGATTGTAAGAAAGCAGCATGTATTGTCCCCACGATTGTAAGAAAGCAGCATGTATTGTCCCCACGATTGTAAGAAAGCAGCATGTATTGTCCACACGATTGTAAGAAAGCAGCATGTATTGTCCACACGATTGTAAGAAAGCAGCATGTATTGTCCCCACGATTGTAAGAAAGCAGCATGTATTGTCCACACGATTGTTAGAAAGCAGCATGTATTGTCCCCACGATTGTAAGAAAGCAGCATGTATTGTCCACACGATTGTTAGAAAGCAGCATGTATTGTCCACACGATTGTAAGAAAGCAGCATGTATTGCACTAGTACGATCTACAATGGAGTATGGGACATCTACATGGCTATCAATATCAATAAACGTGAAAGAATCCAACGACAGGCAGCGAGATTTGAAACAGGAAACTAATAATCAAGAGAAGGGGGATGCATCTCAAACATGCTTAACAAACTAGAACTACAAGACCTCCAGATCAGTAGTACTATTCCAAGAATATATAGATAATACTAATGAAGTTTCTTAGAATATAAAGTTTATGTGTATGACATCAAAAACTGGGATAAAAACGAGGAGCACTGAGGCTTTCCTCTGTTTTGCACCGATTACATATAAACACGAGCACAAAAAAGTTGGCAATAACAATGTCAGTTTAAGAGTATTTTTGTTAGTACCAGAGTGTTTTAATCATAAAATAGGATTGGATCAGCGTTTTTAATCGACTATTAAGCATGTAAATAGTGGAGGAATACATAATTAAATACTATTACATGTTTAAATGAACTAAGACTCTATTCTAACAGTTGCTTTGAATTTTTTATCTGATAAATACTACTTCTATAGAATAGTTTTTCGCAGTATTTTCCAATGCAAGTTTCGACAGCTGATAAAATCTATGTTTGGTTAGAGGTTTAGTTCACCAACACAACGTTGTTAATGTGTAAGTTGTACCCAATAGCAGGACGTAAGATCAAGTTCATTGTCTTATGTAAATTGTTACGGTGCTTTTATCGGATATCGACAAATCTAAAGTAAATATTGGTAAAAAGAAAATGAACTTGTCCTGGTTACCAACCTTGCCAATTTGTCAACGAAATAATAAACAGTTAACAAGAAAGCTTTGAGTGCACGTTAATACAACAAACATTTCTCTCTGGTCAAGAACGTTATTAGCGTTATAAATATTCCTGAACTGCCTTCTCAGTCACTACCATGTCTTCACGGAAAATGAATCAATCACACTCGCCTCGTATAGAGTTTGCAAACTGGTTGCCTCGGCAAGTTTAGAACACCATATATAGGATAATGTGAAGGGGAACAGATGGTAAATTGTCACACATAAAAACGACAAGTGTATCAATAATGTACGCACCTTAAGCGGGAACGTTATTTTACAAATGCCAGTATTAGGGTCTGGAGCACCTACATATGGAGTATATATCTCTCAGTTCTCTCTTGTGGTTCCTATCAATATTTCCTTGATAGGGCGTGCTGATAACAAGGAAGGTTACTAGTGGTTAAGCTTAAGCTATCACACTTCGAAAATTTTACCGTCGCCACCATGACCTGGTTGACTGTTACGGAATATCTGTGACACAAATGACCACGGATATGTTCCGTTTGTCGTAATCACAATCCGGTTCTTTCCTCGTTGATGAATTATCACTGGGTTAGAACTAGAGTAATACTATGGGAGCATCTAATGGAGCAGGAACTGCTTACCCATCCAGAGCACCTGAGTTCACCCCCGGTTTTTTCAGAGATTCGTGTTGCTCAATCTTTAGATTTCTGTGTAGGGTTTTGTAGGTCATTGTTTGTCTCTTTCGTTTGGCCATTGTATTTTATGTCTTTCTTCAATTTACAGCTTCTGGTTACCCCTTTGGTATCTTCAAACTTTTGTTATAGTAAATTAAAACTATTACACAAAGAAAACGTTATTAAAAATTAAAAGAAACCCAGGGCCAGATAAATAGTCCTAGGAATTGCAGGTGCACCTATTAATCTTACACTTTAAAATGATTCAAATAAAACCTATTGCACTCCTTAAGGTTACACTAGTCTATTGGATCACTTTGTTTGTCAGAAATACGCCACACGGGGTGAACATCTTGGAAAATGTCCCAGATTGTCTTGTTATATTAGATTTACCGTGGTTGACGGTTTATAAAGATAAAAAGTAATCCTTATATAAGCATACGATTATGTATCTCTTTCTTTTCTTACTTTAACAAATCAATACACGCTTGTAATTTAATTTGGTAATTTATTTGACCAAACTTAATCAATGAATTTGAAGATACAAGGTTATCTCTAAACAAATAATTTTCAATAAGATGTCGATTTCGAAATTCGTGAAGTTAATCTGACGTCATCTTTATATGTTCAAGAAAGAAAAGAAAAGACCAGAAGCTAAACAAATATGTTCAGAATTATACCACAGTTAGGACTGATTCTAATATTCGGCTGTTTTACATGGATAAACGTTGTACATACACTACAGGTTTGTGTGTTTTAATTAATTCATTTTTCTGTAGTTTCAGAATGTTAAGAAAGTGACATAATCTTCAGTTTGTTTTCACACTACATTTGATCAGTGCCTATCACAACTAACGTTGTGAGTTCGAATCCCGCTCGATACAACATTATGTGATAAAGTTTGTCAGTGACTTGCGGTAGGTCGGTGGTTTTCTCCGGGTACCCCGATCTCCTCCACCAATAAAACGAACCTCCGCCATATAGCTGAAATATGTTGAAAGTGGCGTTAAACGCCATAACTCTATCCCTACACTAGAAATGTGTAATTAACAACATACAGAAGACTGATTATACTTTAATTCTATATTTATATATATACATTTTCTATAAAGCCGATGACCTTTTTAATCAACGATAGCATGACTTAACAATATCTTTATATCTAATACTAAATGTTTTGGTTTTTTTCATATTTATTCAAGATATTCGAAATAATATTATTTTTAATCCAATAATAAAAATAGAAGAAGAAAAGTTTGAAGATACCAAAGGCTCGTAAAGCAAAGGACAGACAATACAATAACCAAAATGAAAAAGAAGAAAGAAAAATACAAAACACTACACAGACGAAAACTAAAGATTGAGCCACACAATCCCCACTAAAAACTACGGGGTTCTTCGGAAGAGTGAACAGTTCCTTACAAAAGTGTAGAAAAAAAAGATATATGTACATAATAAAAAAGAAAGCAATTGATCAAAATTCGTTTAATTTTTTTTTTTTGGGAAACAATTCTGCTCGTTTCGGTAATGTTAAAGTAGATTGTACATAATGTGTTACTCGGTTGTTACCTTTTGTTTGTGTCGCTCATTATTTTGATGCTAAGAATCAAATAATAACTATATTGATAATACCAAAACACATTTATCAAAACAGTAGTCGATTTAATATCGAAGGGGAACACTCAACACAGGTGTTTGTGGTTGCCTGGAATTTAATATCGAAGGTAAAAAGTCAGATTTTACCGTTGTCTGGAAGTTGAGGTTCACCACAGGAGTGATTTATGCTATGATCGGTAATAACATCAATCATTAAGGTTTACCTTCTTTTTCTTATGAATGGATTATCTCAATGCGAAACGACAGTATAAACACAAAGCTGTACAAAGAACAAATATCTAAGCAAACCTTTGAATTATGATTAACGCACACACACACATTACTCTCTCATCATAACAATTGTTCTGTATTTTTAGCCATGCAATGCGAAACCAATCTGTAGATGTAATTTTTCTGTATTTTTAGCCATGCAATGCGAAACCAATCTGTAGATGTAATTTTTCTGTATTTTTAGCCATGCAATGCGAAACCAATCTGTAGATGTAATTTTTCTGTATTTTTAGCCATGCAATGCGAAACCAATCTGTAGATGTAATGTTTCTGTATTTTTAGCCATGCAATGCGAAACCAATTTGTAGATGTAATGTTTCTGTGTTTTTAGCCATGCAATGCGAAACCAATCTGTAGATGTAATTTTTCTGTATTTTTAGCCATGCAATGCGAAACCAATCTGTAGATGTAATTTTTCTGGCGTTGAAGTCGAAATTGAACCCAATACGTCTGGAAACGAGGCTTTAGTTGGAGCCGTCAGTGCTATGAGTTCATTGCTTCTAACTGGTGGTGGAATTGGATTGTACATGTTATTAAAGTCGCGATGTGGCCCATCAGAACCAGGGCTAGGTAGAACAGGTTCTTCACTCTCAAATGACTCATTGATTAAGAAGAATACCAAACCAAGGAACTATGGAAACGTCCCTTTTTCAGACAAACCGACAAATGTTTACAGATCTGCTTTATCTGATGACGTTAACCATCGACATGGACGATTGGGCAGTTCATACACAAAGGGAACATTAAGTGACTGGTCATAAATAACCATAGTGACAGGTCAAAATTATACAATGGTTAACGACCAGAGATTTGTCATAACGATCATATCTATTTAGTTCCAATTTATTTATAGAATTCAAGACGTTTCACGATTTTTATTATATTTTTATTTGTTAAACTGCATTTTGCAAATAGTATGGTAAATTAAGCTTAGTTTCAATGGAAAACGAATTTGAAACAAACATTCACACTTCATATAGATAATACTTACCTGAGACGACGACATCAGACTTCCAGATTGTACAAAGTTGATTTACAATTATAATATTTATCTTGGCTACCATCCTATATTTTACTTTGGGTTTATTTCCACCCATGGCAAATCTGCATTTTATTTCAATTTTGACAAGAACGCTATTTCCACTAGTGAATAAATACTTACAGGATAAATTACTGTGTCTTTTGAAAGGGACAAGAGATGCTTAGATATGTTGTATTGTATATAAGACTGTTGGTCAGATTTGTTTTTGTTATTTGTGCAATACACTTAGTGTACTTAAAATTGAAATTCCTGGTGAATAATTTATAGTTTGTATTACATATTCAATACATAATGCATTGTTATTGGAAATCATGTATATCACACGACTATAATACAATCCAATAATGATATTGTATTAGCGGCATGGAATCTTATCATCATAACCGAACCAGACTTGATATATACTCAACCGGCTAAATATTACCGGTTTTTCATTTTAACCGATTTCACCAAAATTAGACTGAAATGTACCACTGAATTTAACAACTCAAATTGTACTTTTACTTTATTTCAAGATTAAAAGTCCGAACATGTCATGTAGTTGCTAAAACATGTCATGTAGTTGCTAAAACATGTCATGTAGTTGCTAAAACATTAGAAGAAATGCTATCAACTTACTATTAATATACAAGTAGATGTGAAGTCTAGAAATATAATTTTTGAAATCAGTAAAAGGTTGCACTTTTGTTACAACGTAATATTTCCTTCCCCATTAGAACGGTAAATAATAGGGGAATGTTCTTTACTTTTGATCGAAGAAAATAAACCCGCTACAAAGACAACTAAAATAGTGAAGTTCCCACGAAGACCATTCATATCTTTGGTGCCTATGACTTATTGATAACAAATCTATTAGAAGTATCATTTGCGAGTTTTCCTTACAGATTGTACTTACAGTAATCTTAACTGCTCCCTTCTTCTCGCTGACTTGTTTCTTTATTTGCACTAGAGAGACTTCATACAGGGGATTCACCAGAAAAACATTAAAATAGATATCTTTTCACTAAATAATTCTAAGTTTGAAGATTTTGTTGATCGCATCTATCCCATTCAGATTGAACTAATGGATACCATGAATCCAGCGAGATCTGTTTCACACCTTGATACACAGCTAAAAATTGTGAACTTCCTATTGTGAGCTTCCCATGTATATATAGCAACAATACAATAGCATCTGTATATGTTACATGTATTGAACAAAAAGGCGAGTGTATCATCAGATATTTTGGTAGGCCATGTGACGAGTTCGCAGAACAAGTCTGGCCTATCAAAATATCTGATGGTGCACGAGTAACTTTGTTCAATAAGGGACTTGTTTCTTCCGTTTTGATGCGTTTTCTATGTAAGACAAGCCATAAAGACAGCTGTGCGTGACCTTGTCTTACATGGCATTGTCAGCCAATCAAATCGGCCGAGTATAATCAATGGAGTCCGCTTCTACGACTGCTGTAGTAATATAAATTGTCGTCTTAGTATATCTAAAATAGCTTCAAATATCAATTTTACTTGAATTTTAACTGATTTCCCCTAATAGATTTAATGCGGTTTTAAATAAGTGTGTATTTACTGCATTGCACGTGGCGTTGTAATATTTTGTGTAGTAAACATGACATTGACATGCGAATGAATGAATGAAATCGACATGCTTTGTTTTTAAGTTGAAACGGAAGAAACAGGTACTTGCACTCGCCCTTATTGAAGATCTGGGATTTCTTCCACTCGTGAGAGAAATTCAGACGGAATTTCTCACACTCGTGGAAGAAATCCCAGATCTTCAATAGGGACTCGTGTAAGAACCTATTAATCTTGCGACGTCAATCAAAGTTGAGGGAGAGTATGTAAGCTTTATGATATCTTGTATATTTTGTTATCGAAGATATTGTATGATGTGACGTCATCTAGCTCGACCTCCTCTCTGGGTATCATGAGATATTGTACGGCTGTTGACAATAGAAAAGACGAGAAAGCATGATACAAAGAGTATATATCTCTCATTCGATACGATATTCCACAACTTGTGATTCTTGTCTGAATTCCTTTAGAGGGTTGCTGCTCAAAAGGAAGCTACTGAATCAAGGATTCTCAGTGGTTAATTTAGATCATCACTTAGAAAGATTAACGACATGACTTGGTTAACCGTTACTTTTACATAGTTTTAGTATGATTGATTTTCGTTTGCAGGTCATTAAAAGTTTGAATTTTATGAATTAAATTTTATTTGTTAAATATTTTGGAATGAGCGATTTACGTTCTTCGGTTCAAGTAATACATTCAAATGAATAATGATATTCGTATCCAAACTGCGTAGTGTTTTCAAAATTATTGTTTCTCCTTTTGGTCAATGAAAATGGCAAAATAACTTAAGTTGATTATTATTAAACCAAAGTGATAACCGGAAGCCGTAAATCAAAGGACAAACAACCCAATAACCAAAAGAACAAGCAATGATCTACAAAACACTACACACAAAACTAAAGACTGAGCAACAACAATATACGGTGATGTTTTTATATCATTTGCATAACTTATTTTTCACAAAACCACGCTATATTTGTTCTTACCACTCCTGCTAAAGAGGAGGCGGGAAAATTTATCCGGAGAACAACGTTCCTGTGAATGTTCGTTGTGATAGGGCGAATATAATAACCAAGAACGTTGTTCACATGGAAAGAACAACCAACCCTATTACACCCCTGATATCTGATTCCTAGCACCTTCAGGAAGACATCCCTTCTTAGGGTGAAAGCTCTTGTTGTCATAGAAGCCGATATCTCTCAACTATTCATTGTTGAATTATATTTCGACATTGTTGATATAAATATCAATGAAATATTCGGATTTTCAAATGTAAGTGAGATACTGCTAACATAAGAGTTAAGATACCAAAGGGGTAATCAGAATCCTAAATCGAAGAACAGACAACACAATGGCCAAAAGAAAAAGGACAAACAACTATCTACAAAACATATACATAAAACTAAAGATCGAGTAACACGAACCTCTCTACAAACCGGGGATGAACTCAGGTACTCCGGAAGGGAGAGCAAGGGACACAATTTATATAATCCTTAACGAGTCGTCATGATCAATGACTTGGGGTGCGAGGTGGTTGTTCTTTTTCTTGATATTGGTGGAATTGTTGACCATCACCGTTTAAACTTTTTTCATAATTGGTATATAACTCGAGATAAACATTGAGATATATAACTTATATATAAATAAGTGTCAATGCATTAAGTTCCTAGTACGCTAACAAAAACGTATTTTCAATATAACTAAAAATCATTAAAGTGTATAACTCCAATAATCGTTGAAGAAATAAAAAACTGGATCTTCGATATTAATTGAGTTATTGTTTACACATAGCTTGTGTGTATATTGGATTATAATCTGTTAAGGATTAACCTTTCTAGATCAATAAAAACATTCTTCGTGTAATTTACATCTACAATGGTCATCACTTCATTGGCTTTCGAAATCGATTGAGATATTTCCCTATATAGATTATATAAACATTTGGTTAGAATATTCAAATATATAGGGCCTGGATGACTCAATGAGTTAGGTCATTGGATCTAACAGCTCATACAAGCCTATCACCAATGCGGCGTGGGTTAGCGCCCAGCTTTGTAATTTACAAAAAAGGGTGCATTCGACTGGCAGCCGCAAGTAATAATGTTTACCACTTGTTTGCCCATGGTCGGTGGTTCTTTCCGGGTACTTCGGCTTTCTCCACCACTAAAATTGGTCGCCATGATATAGCTGAAATATTGCTGAAAGTGGCGTTAAGACATAAAAAAATCAATCAATCAATCTAATATATACTATTTATCACCAGGTTTGTATCAAGAGATGCAGGATGGGTGCCACATATGGAGATGAACTGATTACCCTTCCGGGAGAACATTAGTTCACTCCCGGTTGTTACTGGGGTTCGTGTTGTTCGATGTTTTATTTTGTGTGTAATGTTTTATAGATCGTTGTTTGTCCTTTTGTTCTTTTTCTTTTGCCATTGTATGGTCTGTCCTTCTTCGATTTAGTGCTTCTGGTCAGCCCTTTGGTATCTTCATCCTTTTCTGGTTAAACCAAGATAGTATGCAATAGATCTGACCGCATGGTCGACTTTCTGCAATATTCAGTTGGAACTGTGATGATTCATTTACCGTAAGAACCCTCTGACTTGTGACTGCTCCCACTCTCCTTTTCAATACAACCCATCTGGACATGTAATCACTGGTGATCTGAATATCATTCAACATGAGAGTCTCCGAAAGGTAATTTCTCATGGTCCTAAATTCAGAGAACCTCAACACATCAATTGGAAACATAATTTCAAGATAATTATGGATGCTGTTGAAGATTATGCCAGAAGGTGGATAAAGAGAGAAGTAGACCAAGATCCTGAGTTAGAGTCCTTGTCAGACTGGGTTAGAACAATTAGGTCTCTAGTACAAGGTCGGATTCACAAACTCCAAAATTGTGTTAATAGTCGACCTAAGTCTGTATTTAAAGACCAAGAAGCTGTTAAGTGTCTTTCCTCTCTTCATGACAAATATGTTATCGTTCCTGCGGACAAGGCTTCCAACAATATCGTGTTTGTATGTAAATCATATTACTTCGAATGCCTAATCAAGGAATTAGGCATAAATAGCAACACCTCTAGTAATACCACATACAAAGCAACTTCGTTCGACAAAGATGAAATCCTAGCTAACCACAGATCATTCATGACCTCTTTAAACATTCCCTCTGGTAAATTGAGGATTTACCCTATTTATATTGGATACCTAAACTCCATACAAAGAAAGGTACATAGCGGGATCATCAACTTGTTCGACGAAAGAATTGTCTATTCACCTGACAAAGATTCTGTCTGCAGTAAAAGAGGGACAACAGAAATATTGTGAAACTGTTTACTCGCGTAGTGGCATAAATCACATGTGGATTTTGAAAAACTCTAAAGATCTTTTGGATAACCTGAAATCAAAATCTTTCTCTCAGGTATCCTCCATCAAAACTTTTGATTTTTCAACTCTATATACCACCCTACCGCATGACAAATTAAAAACCCGCTTAAAAGAAGCAATTCATAAAGCTTTCAGTCATAGAAACTATGGCTCAAAATTTGTTGTGTTAGGCTACAATTCCACATATTTTTCAAACAAAATTCAAAAAGGTAAAACTGCTACTCCGAGGAACAAGTGATCAGTATGCTGGAGTTCCTCATCGATAACATATTTGTCTCCTTTGGAGGGACACTGTTTCAGCAGGTCGTCGGCATACCAATGGGTACGAATTGTGCCCCTCTTCTAGCCGATTTATTTTTATACTCATATGAGTCGGAGTTTCTTCAAAAGCTTGTAAAAGATAAGAAGATGCATCAGGCTAGAGCCTTTAATTTCACATACAGGTATATTGATGACGTTTTATCTATCAATAATTCTAGATTTGCAGAATTTCTTCCATTGATATATCGTCCAGAGCTGGAGGTTAAAGAGACCACAGATACAGCTTCGTCCGCATCATTTTTGGACATATATCTCGAATTTGACGACAGTGGTCAACTCAGTACTAAAATTTATGATAAACGGGACGACTTCAATTTTAAAATCATAAATTTTCCAAACATGTGCAGCAATATGCCAGCTTCTCCTGCATATGGTGTTTACATCTCGCAATTGATTCGCTATGCAAGGGCCAGTAGCAATTATTCTGATTTCCTAAAACGTCATCTTCATCTGAGAAACAGGCTACTGGACCAGGGCTATGCAAAGATTCGCCTTATTCGATCTCTTAAAAAGTTTATATTCCGATACCAAGATCTTGTCGAAATATGTTCCGTCTCTGCAGAAACGATTATAAACGATGCATTTTCATATAGTGAATATGTATAAAGATAAAGAAGCCAAGAAAATGTCAATTTTTTTTTTTATCAATGTGTGACGTAAAAGTGTCTTTGACATTTACTTCACTGAATATGGTACTGCTTTGACGACTGTTTTACCTATTTTGTTCCTGTATTTAAATATTGTTATAGTGACAGTCGGAACCTTTGAACCGTAATGAGAGCGGGAGGTTTGGCGCCTTAAAATTTGATTCAACCCACCATTTCTTTAGAAATGCCTGTACCAAGTCAGGGTCATTACGGTTTTCACAGTTTTCCGGTTGTTGACTGATTTTGTCTGTATATATGATTATGAGTTTTGACTTTCCCTTTGTAAGATTGTTCGGAGTTCGGTAATTTTGTTATTGCCCTTATATGCTCTTGCAAAGGAAAAGTGATGTGTGATAGGTCTTGCGTTTGTAATGAACAAAACATGTGCTGCACTGAACCATGTCCCTGTCAGGGTAGCGATTTCGGTCAATCGTAACTACTCGGACATTCTCGCTACCCTGCAAATAACCTCGTACGTAGGTGGCGGATAAATAGAACTACTTTGCGGATAAATAGAACTAATTTTCACATGTCAGTTACATGAAAGTCTGATAAAGTTATATTTTAAACAGTTTTCTATATTTCAATTATTTTCATGGATAAAAGTTAAGTTTTAATTAGTTTTGCATGATTAGATTTTACTTAGTATGTCTTCCATATTGGATTTTCGTGGACTATATTCTTGTGCGGCTTAACTTCCGGCAAACAATTTAAGAAGAATTTCTACTATCTACGTACGAGGTTATTTGCAGGGTAGCAAGAATGGCCGAGTAGTTACGATTGCGATTTCTGTATGAATATTTTTCCAAGATCGAGAGAAAATGACAGAGATTAAGAGGGCGATGAGGAAAACGATGCAGATTAGTAGGGTTTTCATTATCATCTTGCTCTTGAATGAAATAACTTATGATTTATTTTCATTATGCCATGTTAATGCATGTATATCTTCAGTTGGATGTCAGTCTAGTTTTATTCATTTTAATTGATGTGTAATAGTTTCTTGTTTCATTTCAAGCTGACATTATTTCCGAATGATATGATTTGTTAGCTTTAAAACTGCTTTATAGAAGAACAGAGACTTACATGACTGATATATACTGGTTTCGTTCTGTTCCTGACTATTAGTATATATATATATAAATTGCTGAGTTAGATTGCTGTGAAATTATGATATCAAGTATATATGTACCATCTACACACACTTAGACACATGTCTTATGTGTATCTCTAGATTTTCCTTACGAGACAAGGTAACACTTCGATTATTGAAGCTCCATTTTTATGAAGCGGATGTGGTCGAGTTGTCGAGTGATCTAGGGCGCTGGACTTAAGGCTAAGCGATTGGTGCTGCTGTGTATCAATGGTGTGAGTTCAAATTCCGTCGAGGGAAGAACAAACATCTGACAGCTCAAAAATCTAATTCTTACACTGTTTGGCTTAATCTTCAGATGTATATAATATTTAATATGTAGTATTAACCTAGTATCACAAGTAACTTTAAGTTCCAGTGGGACATATATTGTATGGTTGTCACTTGCTTAGACGTTTGTATAATATACTTCCTGTGACTGTATAATGAATTCTTCATTATCCTATATAATATATTAAGAATTTTCTGAGTTAGATTGCTGTCAAATTATAATATTAAGTATTTATGTTCTAATTCGCCAGACTCAACCGAACATAAAATATTTATTAAATAAAACACAAACAATTATTTATAGGTATAGCTCGTTACTCGTGTAACAGTTTTCGACAAAACAAAGAAAGGCGCAATAATGATTAAATCCCTAGATTTTTAGTGACTGACAAACGTTCTGAAATATTTTCTTTAATATAGTCGTCTTTAGCACGGTCGGTTTTCAAACGTCCACGTTTTTTGAATAAACGATCTTCTACATGTGCCGTGGCTGCGGCCGTGACGCCACCTGACCTCAAACTGTGAAGACCAAACAACTTTTTATTCAACCCTAATTTTTCTAATGCAGATAGATGGAGGAAAACATAGATGGACATATGTTCTTCTGGTTATTGGTGTGGTCCATTTTGCTCCTCGATTTGTTTTCTTGTGTTGTTTGTCTTCGCATTGTGTCTTGTGTTCTCAGTGTTACCAATGTCTCATGATAGTCCATTCTGCATTGCCCATTCGGTTGTCTCTAGCGTTTATTAATATGTCTATGTTCTATTATATGTGCCATAAACCTTTTCAGATCTTGGACATTATGAATATTTCGAATGTGTCCCATCTCCATGCTGTTAAGTTCACGTGGGCATGCTATTGGGGTTAATATGTTATAAAATCATGTTACTACTTAATTTCAATTGGCATACAAATCTTCCTGGTGTAACATAAAGTGGTAATTTGATGCTTATTAATTGCACACTTTCTAGATCACAACTCAAAAGATTGGAAGAGAGACACTTTAATATTTTAAGTACAGAAGGAGAAACACTTCAGTCAAGTATTTAAGCTTTAAAAACATAACATCCTTGTATAACTGTATATAAAGACATCTTTCGTCACCATTAATATATACTATTAATACCGTGGCAGATCTTGTTTGTTCTATATCAGATCATCTGCTCTTGATTTTGTGAGATTGTTTCTTCTTAAGGTATGATTAATATAATACTTATCATTTTTCGCATAAGCACGCATCACTTATATTTTCAGTGCAATTCCAATTTTTCATTGAAACATGTTTTAATTGACTGAGTTGGTAGATGTTTCTGACATTCATCAATCATTCTACAACGTCAATACTATATGTGATTTATTTACAAATGTCACAGGCGACACAATTTAGAAATTTGTACAATAAATCACTTTATATACAATGATATAGTTAAATAACATACGCTCTAAAGATATGGTTTTATCCTTTTAATGTTTCTTTTATTTGTACATGTAACCTGTTTGTTTTATAGACAAGTATGTTTTATTCCTAATGGTCGTCTTGGTGTCTAAGTTCACATAAAATATGTTCACGCCACGATATAACTGAAATATTGCTAAAGTAGGCATCAATCAATCAATCAATCAATCAATCAATCAATCAATCAATCAATCAATCAATCAGAAGAAGAAGAAGAAGAAGAATAGATACTACAATTCGTATACATGAGCATACAGTGTCATGCTATATAATATCCTTCTCGCCGTTTACCTAACAATACACGTGTCACCTGATTGATCGATCTATTACTATGAAAGTTACATATCGTAAAATTTACTATTTTACTATTTGACATTTCTCCTCAAAGCAGCTTTTAAATGGTAGGAAATACTCTTATTTAGGTACTGTCTACAGTGAACTATTGGGAAGAAGTATATTGAATGGTTACTATCAAATCATGTGTGTTCAATATTGTTTTAACAAAACGATTTACAAAGATCATGCAACCCACAAAAATACCACACACATTTATAATACCCATTGCATGAAATATCTTCTCTTCCCTTTTACCAACATGAACCTTTTTAAGTTATATGATTTATATACATATGTACATGTAATTGTTATAAATTATATTGATGTATTTGTTTTAGATAAACATGAAGTTGTTGACAATGGCTATGTTTGTTCTGATTGTTAATGTCATTGGAACATTTGGTGACCAGTGTACCACGAATTGTGCCCTTCAAGCAGTGAGATGTGTAAATAACTGCTCTGGGACAGATTACTGGCAAATGCGGATTTGTCATAACAGATGTAAAGTCAATTGTATATTTTGCAATAGTCGTTGTCCAAATCCATCGAGAACTCTTTGTAGGTTCTAACGAAATATTAGAATGAGGAAAACATGTTAGCAACTACAGAAGATAAAATACATTATGAAATAAAATATCGTTCTATTTTATTGACAGGCTTCGTTTCATAAATATTTGAAAGAAATAAGCAGTTCCACGACCCCCACCAATAACCCGTGGTGAACTCGGTAAGCAGTTCCACGACCCAACAACAACCCGTGGTGAACTCGGTAAGCAGTTCCACGACTCCTACCAACAACCCGTGGTGAACTAGGTAAGCAGTTCCTCGACCCCCACCAATAACCTGTGGTAAACTAGGTAAGCAGTTCCACGACTCCTACCAACAACCCGTGGTGAACTAGGTATGCAGTTCCTCGACCCCCACCAATAACCTGTGGTGAACTAGGTAAGCAGTTCCTCAACCCCCACCAATAACCCGTGGTGAACTCGGTAAGCAGTTCCTCAACCCCCACCAATAACCCGTAGTGAACTAGGTAAGCAGTTCCACGACTCCTACCAACAACCCGTGGTGAACTAGGTATGCAGTTCCTCGACCCCCACCAATAACCTGTGGTGAACTAGGTAAGCAGTTCCTCAACCCCCACCAATAACCTGTGGTGAACTAGGTAAGCAGTTCCTCAACCCCCACCAATAACCCGTAGTGAACTAGGTAAGCAGTTCCACGACTCCTACCAACAACCCGTGGTGAACTAGGTATGCAGTTCCTCGACCCCCACCAATAACCTGTGGTGAACTAGGTAAGCAGTTCCTCAACCCCCACCAATAACCCGTGGTGAACTCGGTAAGCAGTTCCACGACTCCTACCAATAACCCGTAGTGAACTAGGTAAGCAGTTCTACGACCCCCACCAATAACCCGTGGTGAACTCGGTAAGCAGTTCCACGACTCCTACCAATAACCCGTAGTGAACTAGGTAAGCAGTTCCACGACTCCTACCAATAACCCGTAGTGAACTAGGTAAGCAGTTCCACGACTCCTACCAATAACCCGTGGTGAACTAGGTAAGCAGTTCCATGACCCCCACCAACAACCGGTGGTGAACTCGGTAAGCAGTTCCACGACCCCCACCAATAACCCGTGGTGAACTCGGTAAGCAGTTCCACGCCCCCACCAATAACCTGTGGTGAACTCGGTAAGCAGTTCCACGAACCCCACCAATAACCCGTGGTGAACTCGGTAAGCAGTTCCACGAACCCCACCAATAACCCGTGGTGAACTCGGTAAGCAGTTCCACGACCCCCACCAATAACCCGTGGTGAACTCGGTAAGCAGTTCCACGCCCCCCACCAATAACCTGTGGTGAACTCGGTAAGCAGTTCCACGACCCCCACCAATAACCCGTGGTGAACTCGGTAAGCAGTTCCACGACCCCCACCAATAACCCGTGGTGAACTCGGTAAGCAGTTCCACGACCCCCACCAATAACCTGTGGTAAACTCGGTAAGCAGTTCTACGACCCCCACCAATAACCCGTGGTGAACTCGGTAAGCAGTTCCACGACCCCCACCAATAACCCGTGGTGAACTCGGTAAGCAGTTCCACGACCCCCACCAATAACCCGTGGTGAACTCGGTAAGCAGTTCCACGACCCCCACCAATAACCTGTGGTGAACTCGGTAAGCAGTTCTACGACCCCCACCAACAACCCGTGGTGAACTCGGTAAGCAGTTCCACGACCCCCACCAATAACCTGTGGTGAACTCGGTAAGCAGTTCTACGACCCCCACCAACAACCCGTGGTGAACTCGGTAAGCGGTTCCACGACCCCCACCAATAACCCGTGGTGAACTCGGTAAGCAGTTCTACGACCCCCACCAATAACCCGTGGTGAACTCGGTAAGCGGTTCCACGACCCCCACCAATAACCCGTGGTGAACTCGGTAAGCAGTTCCACGACCCCCACCAATAACCCGTGGTGAACTCGGTAAGCAGTTCCACGACCCCCACCAATAACCTGTGGTGAACTCGGTAAGCAGTTCTACGACCCCCACCAACAACCCGTGGTGAACTCGGTAAGCAGTTCCACGACCCCCACCAATAACCTGTGGTGAACTCGGTAAGCAGTTCTACGACCCCCACCAACAACCCGTGGTGAACTCGGTAAGCGGTTCCACGACCCCCACCAATAACCCGTGGTGAACTCGGTAAGCAGTTCTACGACCCCCACCAATAACCTGTGGTGAACTCGGTAAGCGGTTCCACGACCCCCACCAATAACCCGTGGTGAACTCGGTAAGCAGTTCCACGACCCCCACCAATAACCCGTGGTGAACTCGGTAAGCAGTTCCACGACCCCCACCAATAACCTGTGGTGAACTCGGTAAGCAGTTCCACGACCCCCACCAATAACCCGTGGTGAACTCGGTAAGCAGTTCCACGACCCCCACCAATAACCTGTGGTGAACTCGGTAAGCAGTTCTACGACCCCCACCAACAACCCGTGGTGAACTCGGTAAGCGGTTCCACGACCCCCACCAATAACCCATGGTGAACTCGGTAAGCAGTTCTACGACCCCCACCAACAACCCGTGGTGAACTCGGTAAGCAGTTCATGTTCCATTAGTGACAACCATAAATTAGTATTCCAGTTACTTTTGTCGTTGATTTATTCATCATTTATGTTATTTGTATTTATTTACGTGTTCAGGTGTCCAACACTAATTCTGTACCATATGATGTTCGTGTCGTTTAAAAGTTTCATTACGGGTACCACTAGTGGAGCAGGAACTATTCGCCCTTACGGGTCACATGAGTTTACTCCGGGTGTTAGGTTGGTTCTTGTTGTTTAATCTTAAGCTTTCTGTTTAGTGTTTTGTCGACAATTGTTTGTCTCTTTGCCCTTTTTCCTTACAAAATCACACAGGCCTGGTATCTTCCCGTGTTACCTACAAAATGATCTCAAGGATTGAGAAACGACTTGGACATGAAGACGAAACTTTGTTCTGTTTCTTCCGACAGAATATGATGACACCAATAGTGGCATAATCTCCACCAAAGGATCGGCCCAGAATAGTAGAGTGACTTTTTGAAAAAAGGCGTCTAGTTTAGCATTTTAATGCAACTATCTAACACACGGCTAAATTTCATGTCATTCGAAAGTTTGTATTTAGGGCTGTACGAATTGACTGTTCGTAAAAGTTGGAAATGGTCACATTTTGCCAAATCGATGTTAAACACCAAGGGAGGTATTACGATAAAAAAATCTCTTTTTCACCAAAATTCCGTTTTATTTCATAAGTATGAATAAAAATGTGACAAAAAGCATATAAAATGAAACGCGTGCTAAAAAATTCGGAAAGTGCGGAGCCTATCTAAAATGGAAAATCAATTACAAACAGATGCAGTGATGTATATGGATGTTCTATAATAAAAAAAATAACCATTTGACCATCGAATGTGAATTTTTGTGAACATTTGAGAAGAGGGGAGGGGAAGGGAGAATGAAAAATCGCTGAAAATACATAAATGTCCGTTTTAGACTGATTCGGACTTGGTTTTCGGTTAGTTTGACATAAAATGCATTGTCAACAAGCCTGCCAGCCATGTCAAGGCCGAAGACCGTATGGCAGGTTTTTTTAATACACTTTCATGCGAGTTGATTGTTGTTGTCTGTTACAAATGCCGTAAAACTAATTTCTCGTAAGGGAATCATGAACAAGTTAAAGATACGCAGGTATCCTCCATCAAAACTTTTGATTTTTCAACTCTATATACCACCCTACCGCATGACAAATTAAAAACTCGCTTAAAAGAAGCAATTCATAAAGCTTTCAGTCATAGAAACTATGGCTCAAAATTTGTTGTGTTAGGCTACAATTCCACATATTTTTCAAACAAAATTCAAAAAGGTAAAACTGCTACTCCGAGGAACAAGTGATCAGTATGCTGGAGTTCCTCATCGATAACATATTTGTCTCCTTTGGAGGGACATTGTTTCAGCAGGTCGTCGGCATACCAATGGGTACGAATTGTGCCCCTCTTCTAGCCGATTTATTTTTATACTCATATGAGTCGGAGTTTCTTCAAAAGCTTGTAAAAGATAAGAAGATGCATCAGGCTAGAGCCTTTAATTTCACATACAGGTATATTGATGACGTTTTATCTATCAATAATTCTAGATTTGCAGAATTTCTTCCATTGATATATCCTCCAGAGCTGGAAGCTAAAGAGACCACAGATACAGCTTCGTCCGCATCATTTTTGGACCTATATCTCGAATTTGACGACAGTGGTCAACTCAGTACTAAAATTTATGATAAACGGGACGACTTCAATTTTAAAATCATAAATTTTCCAAACATGTGCAGCAATATACCAGCTTCTCCTGCATATGGTGTTTACATCTTGCAATTGATTCGCTATGCAAGGGCCAGTAGCAATTATTCTGATTTCCTGAAACGTCATCTTCATCTGAGAAACAGGCTACTGGACCAGGGCTATGCAAAGATTCGCCTTATTCGATCTCTTAAAAAGTTTATATTCCGATACCAAGATCTTGTCGAAATATGTTCCGTCTCTGCAGAATCGATTATAAACGATGCATTTTCACATAGTGAATATGTATAAAGATAAAGAAGCCAAGAAAATGTCAAAAAATATTTTTTATCAATGTGTGACGTAAAAGTGTCTTTGACATTTACTTCACTGAATATGGTACTGCTTTGACGACTGTTTTACCTATTTTGTTCCTGTATTTAAATATTGTTATAGTGACACCCGGAACCTTTGAACCGTAATGAGAGCGGGAGGTTTGGCGCTTTAAAATCTGATTCAACCCACCATTTCTTTAGAAATGCCTGTACCAAGTCAGGGTCATTACGGTTTTCACAGTTTTCCGGTTGTTGACTGATTTTGTCTGTATATATGATTATGAGTTTTGTCTTTCCCTTTGTAAGATTGTTCGGAGTTCGGTAATTTTGTTATTACCCTTATATGCTCTTGCAAAGGAAAAGTGATGTGTGATAGGTCTTGCGTTTGTAATGAACAAAACATTTGCTGCAATGAACCATGTCCCTGTCAGGGTAGTGATTTCGGTCAATCGTAACTATTCGGACATTCTCGCTACCCTGCAAATAACCTCGTACGTAGGTGGCGGATAAATAGAACTACTTTTCACATGTCAGTTACATGAAAGTTTGATAAATTTATATTTTAAACAGTTTTCTATATTTCAATTATTTTCATGGATAAAAGTTAAGTTTTAATTAGTTTTGCATGATTAGATTTTACTTAGTATGTCTTCCATATTGGATTTTCGTGGACTATATTCTTGTGCGGCTTAACTTCCGGCAAACAATTTAAGAAGAATTTCTACTATCTACGTACGAGGTTATTTGCAGGGTAGCAAGAATGGCCGAGTAGTTACGATTGCGATTTCTGTATGAATATTTTTTCAAGATCGAGAGAAAATGACAGAGATTAAGAGGGCGATGAGGAAAACGATGCAGATTAGTAGGGTTTTCATTATCATCTTGCTCTTGAATGAAATAACTTATGATTTCTTTTCATTATGTCATGTTAATGCATTTTTATCTTCAGTTGGATGTCAGTCTAGTATTATTCATTTTAATTGATGTGTAATAGTTTCTTGTTTCATTTCAAGCAGACATTATTTCCGAATGATATGATTTGTTAGCTTTAAAACTGCTTTATAGAAGAACAGAGACTTACATGACTGATATATATTGGTTTCGTTCTGTTCCTGACTATTATTATATATATATATAAATTGCTGAGTTAGATTGCTGTGAAATTATGATATTAAGTATATATGTACCATCTACACACGCTTAGACACATGTCTTATGTTTATCTCTAGATTTTCCTTACGAAACAAGGTAACACTTCGATTATTGAAGCTCCATTTTTATGGAGCGGATGTGGTCGAGTTGGCGAGTGATCTAGGGCGCTGGACTTAAGGCTAAGCGATTGGTGCTGCTGTGTATCAATGGTGTGAGTTCAAATCCCGTCGAGGGAAGAACAAAAATCTGACAGCTCAAAAATCTAATTCTAACACTGTTTGGCTTTATCTTCAGATGTATATAATATTTAATATGTAGTATTAACCTAGTATCACAAGTAACTTTAAGTTCCAGTGGGACATATATTGTATGGTTGTCACTTACTTTGACGTTTGTATAATATACTTTATTTCCTGTGACTGTATAATGAATTCTTCATTATCCTATATAATATATTAAGAATTGCTGAGTTAGATTGCTGTCAAATTATAATATTAAGTATTTATGTTCTAATTCGCCAGACTCAACCGAACATAAAATATTTATTAAATAAAACACAAACATTTGTTTATAGGTATAGCTCGCTAGACGTGCAACAGTTTTCGACAAAACAAAGAAAGGCGCAATAATGATTAAATCCCTAGATTTTTAGTGACTGACAAACGTTCTGAAATATTTTCTTTAATATAGTCGTCTTTAGCACGGTCGGTTTTCAAACGTCCACGTTTTTTGAATAAACGATCTTCTACATGTGCCGTGGCTGCGGCCGTGACGCCACCTGACCTCAATCTGTGAAGACCAAACAACTTTTTATTCAACCCTAATTTTTCTAATGCAGATAGATGGAGGAAAACATAGATGGACATATGTTCTTCTGGTTATTGGTGTGGTCCATGTTGCTCCTCGTTTTGTTTTCTTGCTTTGTATGTCTTCACATTGTGTCTTGTGTGCCCAATGTTACCAATGTCTCATGATAGTCCATTCTACATTGCCCATTCGGTTGTCTCTAGCGTTTGTTAATATGTCCATGTTCTATTATATGTGCCATAAACCTTTTCAGATCTTGGACATTATGAATATTTCAAATATGTCCCATCTCCATGCTGTTAAGTTCCCGTGGGCATGCTATTGGGGTTAATATGTTATAAAATCATGTTACTACTTAATTTCAATTGGTATACAAATCTTCCTGGTGTAACATAAAGTGGTAATTCGATGCTTATTAATTGCACACTTTGTAAATCACAACTCAAAAGATTGTAAGAGAGACACTTTAATATGTTAAGTACAGAAGAAGAAACACTTCATTAAAATTTGTAAGCTTTAAAAACATAACATCCTTGTACAACTGTATATAAAGACAGCTTTCGTCACCATTAATATATACTATTAATACCGTGGCAGATCTTGTTGGTTCTATATCAGATCATCTGCTCTTGATTTTGTGAGATTGTTTCTTCTTAAGTTATGATTAATATAATACTGATTATTTTTCGCATAAGCACGCATCACTCCGAATCGAACATGGCGGAATGAACAGGTGTTTGCAATTGCTCCGATGGAAAAGTGTATTATAGGTGTATTATAGGTGTATTGCATGAAAACAGCCACTTGAATTTGGGTTCATTTGTTAAATGTATGTCCTGTTATGCCAATGTGATTATGATTGATGGGAAAAACAAGCAAAAAACGAAGTAGAAACTCTAGTAAGACGGGTCTCACCCCGCCTACAAAAATGGTGACGTCAACACCACAAGATACATCGCAAGTTTTAGCGCAAGCACAAGAATACCTATATAATAATCATTTAGCTTTATCAGCTTCATCGGTACTACCTCAGCATCCGCCCAACACTGCCTATTATTTCTGGACAGAACTATTCCACATTACCATCATATCTGATACAGAGTACACCTGTACTAAACACAGTATGTCAACAAACCAGCTAGCCATTACCCCCACCACCTGTCCCACAAGGAATTGTTTATAATATGCCACAATATGATCAGCAATGTGTACCAATATCAAACTCGAATATGCAAATGTTCTTTAATAACATTCAAACGATCAATGACAGGTTACACAAGTTTGAGAAAATTGTGAGTGACAAATTACCTAAACTTGATGTTTTAGATGTAATTAATAAAAAGTTTGAAAACTTCGAAAAAAACATAATATGGAATGAAAGTTGAAATCGACCAAATTAAAGCCAAACAAAATGAACATCATCGGATACTAGCGGTTGAAGAAGAGCACCATCACAACATAGAAGATCGAGTCCGTAAACTAGAACTGGGTAATAGAGAGTTAGAAAACGAAAACATTGAACTGAAAGAAAATTTCATTAAACTTCAAAGTCATTCAATGAAGTATAATTTATAATTAATATCCAGTGGAATACAGCAAAGAGATAATGAAAATGAAAATACCGAAACAGTTCTGAAGGAATTTCTAACACATGAACTCGGATGAAGATAATATTGTTTTAAATGACATGTGTCAAAATCCAGTATATGATATGATTTTAAACGGATCAATCACAGAGAGTGAAATTATAGATGCAATAAAAAATGGTAAAGCAGCTGGTATTGATAATTTTGTAAATGAATACTTTCACAACCTAAATTGATATCAATATATAGTAAACTTTTTAATATTGTTTTTGATACTGGAATAATCCCTGAAAGTTGGTTGACTGGTATTATAAGACCTGTCTATAAACATAAAGGTAAAGTAGATGATCCTGATAATTACAGGGCTATTACTCTCATAAGTTGCCTTGGGAAGCTTTTTACATCTATAATTAATAATAGATTGACCTTTTTGTCATATGAATTTGAAATTATTTCTAAAAACCAGTCTGGATTTAGAAAAGGGTTCTCTACTAAAGATAATATATTTATTATGCATGCTCTTGTGTCTATTTATTTTTCATTTGGGGTAAAACTTTATTGTGCATTTGTTGATTTCCGTAAGGCATTCGACACTGTATGGCGAAATGACCTCTGGAAAAAATTGTTTCAACATGATATAAATGGTAAATGCTTTAAAATTATCTATAATATGTATGACAATATTAAATCTTGTGTTCTTTATAATGATAAGCAATCAAACTTTTTTTCTTGTATGACTGATGTTAGGTAAGGCGAAAACAAATCTCCCTTTTTATTTTCTGTGTTCTTAAACGAATTAGAAGACCATTTTAAAAATTTAGCTGGATGTCCACTAGTAATTGTAAAGGAAAAACTTGAAGCTAATCTTCATATATTTATCGAGATTTTTGTCTTATTATATGCAGATGACATTGTAATATTTTCAGAATCAAAGGAAGGTATGCAATCAGCACTAAATATATTACAGTCATATTGTGATAAATGGAAATTAACTGTCAATGTTAACAAAACCAAAGTCCTAGTATTCAGTAAGAGAAAATGTCATCAAAATTTCGATTTTACATTAAACGGTGAACAACTGGATGTAATAGATTCTTACACATATCTTGGTATTAGCTTCAAATACAATGGCTCGTTTGTGGATGCCAGAAAGAGACTTGTAGAGCAAGCTCAAAAATCACTTTTTGCCATCATAAAAATAAAAAAAATAAAAAGAGAAACCAAAATATACCAATAGATTTGCAACTGAAATTGTTTGATTCTTTTGTAGAACCAATCAGAAATCTGGGGTTTTGAAAATATACAAATCATGGAAAAAATACATCTAAAATTGTGTAAGAGAATTTTAAATGTGGGATTAACTACGCCAAATTATATGGTCTATGGTGAATTGGATATATATCCGCTAGAAATCAGGGTTAAGCTGAAAATGGTCTCGTTTGGGACGAAACTTGTTCAGAGCAAGAACAAGCTCAGTAGTATCCTTTATAGACTTATGTTGCAAATTCATCAAAGTGAAAATTATGATTTTAAATGGATATCTGTTGTCATGTCAATTTTTGATAATACTGGTCTGAGCTATATTTTTTCCAATCAATTGAATATTAATATACATTCACTGAAACCTGCTTTAAAAGAACGCGTACATGATCACTTTATTTAACAATGGTTCACAGATATTGAAAACTCATCTCGTGGTGAATTATACTCGATCTTCAAAATTGAATTTGGATTTGAGAAATACTTATCAAAATTATCAGTCAAAAATAGGATTAATTTATCAAAATTTAGATGTTCAAATATGAAATTCCCAATAGAGACAGGAGAATGGCAAAATATTGCTAGGAATGACAGAATGTGTACTTTCTGTAGAGAGAGTATTGGAGATGAGTTTCATTACTTGTTTATATGCAAACATAAATTAATCGCTGCTTTAAGATCAAAATTTCTCCCAAAATATTACACCTCAAATCCTACCATCCATAAGATGAACGGATTGCTTTCACTCTGTAACGTGCCACTTTTTAAAAATATATCGTTATTTCTAAATTATGCTTTTCTTGTTCTCATAAAAATCGTTTTGTCATTAATCGCTAGTGTACCAATATATATTGTATTAATGAATTTCTGTATTTTGTAATTGTAATCCCATGTTAATTTTGTCATGTTTTTCTTTATATTTGTATATGTAATATGACCTCATGTTGCACATTTGCATGTGTCTGAGTGTACTAATAAAATCTTCACTTATATTTTCCGTGTAATTCCAATTATTCATTGACGCATGTTTTGGTCGATTGCGTTGCGTAGATGTTTCTGACATTCGTCAATCATTCTACAACGTCAATACTATATGTGATTTATTTACAAATGTCACAGGCGACACAATTTTGAAATTGTACAATAAATCACTTTATACACAACAATATAGTTAAATAACATACGTTCTAAATATATGGTTTTATCCTTTTAATGTTTCTTTTATTTGTACATATAACACGTTTGTTTTATAGACAAGTATGTTTTATTTCAAATGGTCGTCTTGGTGTCTAAGTTCACATAAAATATGTTCACGCCACGATATAACTGAAATATTGCTAAAGTAGGCATCAATCAATCAATCAATCAATCAATCAATCAATCAGAAAAAGAAGAAGAAGAAGAAGAAGAAAAATAGATACTACAATTCGCATACATGAGCATACAGTGTCATGCTACATAATATCATTTTCGCCGTTTACCTAACAATACACGTGTCACCTGATTGATCGATCAATTACTATGAAAGTTACATATCGTAAAATTTAGTATTTTACTATTTGACATTTCTCCTCAAAGCAGCTATTAAATGGTAAGAAATTCTATTATTTAGGTATTGTCTACAGTGAACTATTGGGAACAAATATATTAAATGGTTACTATCAAATCATGTTTGTTCTATTCAATATTGTTTTAACAAAACGATTTACAAAGATCATGCAACCCACAAAAATACCACACACATCTATAATACCCATTGCATGAAATATCTTCTCTTCCATTTTACCAATATAAACCATTTTAAGTTATATGATTTATATACATATGTACATGTAATTGTTATAAATTATATTGATGTATTTGTTTTAGATAAACATGAAGTTGTTGACAATGGCTATGTTTGTTCTGATTGTCAATGTCATTGGAACATTTGGTGACCAGTGTACCACGAATTGTGCCTTCCAAACATTGAGATGTGTAAGACACTGCTCTGGGACAGATATCTGGAAAATGCTGATTTGTCATAAGAGTTGTACATTCAATTGTATATATTGCAATGCTGATTGTCCAAAGCCATCGAGAAGACTTTGTAGGTTCTAACGAAATATTAGAATGAGGAAAACATGTTAACAACTACAGAAGACATAATACACTATGAAATAAAATATTGTTCTATTTTATTGACAGGCTTCGTTTCATAAATATTTGTAAGAAATGATATGGATGTAACTGAATATGAAAATAAAAAGTGATCGTCGTGGTAGTGATGGTAGTTATTACTATCTATGTAATCAGTACCTATCACCACTCAGGCGAGGTGTACTAAATACATTATGTGATAAAGTTTGTCAGTGACTTGCGGCAGGTCGGTGGTATTCTCCGGGTATTCCGGTTTCCGCCACCAATACAACATTGTTAAAGGTAGCGTTAGACACCATACTCTAACCCTTTAGCAGATAGAATGGCAATAAATAAGAAAAACTTTAACACTGGTGACTTTCTCTAGCAGCTAAGGAGAATGATAAATTCCAGTAATGTACAACTCACATACATCATTAACATCTATGATAGCTTTTATACAAATTAATATTCCTCTTTAGAATGTGAGATTTCTGACTCAAGTTGTATTTGAGTTACCTTCCTTCATCTGTTAAAATATTGTTTAAGCATACCATGTGAGATGATATACATAGGTTTTGTACTGGTGTCATACATAATGTGTTGGAAAAAATATGCTTACAATGAAAATGAGTGTACAAGTGATGGAGTTAGCTCTACTTGCTTATTGGTGACAGTAGCTTTGCCAATTATAGATATTTAAAAGTTTATATTAACTTAAAGAATAAGAAGAGTTTGAAGACACCAAAGGGATAATCAGAATCTGAAAACAAAGCACAAAAAACGAAAGATCGAGCAACACGACCCCCACCAATAACCAATGCGCAATAACCCGTGGTGAACTCGGTAAGCAGTTCCACGACCCCCACCAAATAACCCGTGGTGAACTCGGTAAGCAGTTCCACGACCCCCACCAATAACCCGTGGTGAACTCGTAAGCAGTTCCACGACCTCCACCAATAACCCGTGGTGAACTCGGTAAGCAGTTCCACGACCCCCACCAATAACCCGTGGTGAACTCGGTAAGCAGTTCCACGACCCCCACCAATAACCCGTGGTGAACTCGGTAAGCAGTTCCACGACCCCCACCAATAACCCGTGGTGAACTCGGTAAGTAGTTCCACGATCCCCACCAACAACCCGTGGTGAACTCGGTAAGCAGTTCCACGAACCCCACCAACAACCCGTGGTGAACTCGGTAAGCAGTTCCACGACCCCCACCAATAACCCGTGGTGAACTCGGTAAGCAGTTCCACGACCCCACCAACAACCCGTGGTGAACTCGATAAGCAGTTCCACGACCCCCACCAATAACCCGTGGTGAACTCGGTAAGCAGTTCCACGACCCCCACCAATAACCCGTGGTGAACTCGGTAAGCAGTTCCACGATCCCCACCAACAACCCGTGGTGAACTCGGTAAGCAGTTCCACGATCCCCACCAATAACCCGTGGTGAACTCGGTAAGCAGTTCCATGACCCCCACTAGCAAACCGTGGTGAACTCGGTAAGCAGTTCCACGAACCCCACCAACAACCCGTGGTGAACTCGGTATGCAGTTCCACGACCCCCACCAATAACCCGTGGTGAACTCGGTCAGCAGTTCCACGACCCCCACCAATAACCCGTGGTGAACTCGGTAAGCAGTTCCATTAGTGACAACCATAAATTAGTATTCCAGTTACTTTTGTCGTTGATTTATTCATCTTTCATTTATGTTATTTGTATTTATTTACTTGTTCTGGTGTCAAACACTAATTCTGTACCAGATGATGTTCGTGTCGTTTAACAGTTTCATTACGGGTACCACTAGTGGAGCAGGAACTAATCACCCTTACGGGTCACATGAGTTTACTCCGGGTGTTAGGTTGGTTCTTGCTGTTTAATCTTAAGCTTTTTGTTTAGTGTTTTGTCGACAATTGTTTGTCTCTTCCGTTTTTCCTTGCGAAATCGCACAGGCCTGGTATCTTCACATGCTACCTACAAAATGATCTCAAGGCTGAAAAATCGCGGAAAATACATAAATGTCCGTCTTAGACTGATTCGGACTTGGTTTTCTGTTAGTTTGATATAAAATGCATTGTCAACAAGCCTGCCAGCCACGTTAAGGTCGAAGACCGTATGGCAGGTTTTTTTATGCACTTTAATGCGAGCTGATTGTTGTTGTCTGTTACAAATGCCGTAAAACGAATCTCTCGTAAGGGAATCATGAACAAGTTAAAGATACGTATACAAACGTGTCACACGCACGCACGCACACATACATACTAATAGTCAGGAACAGAACGAGACCAATATATATCAGTCATGTAAGTCTCTGTTCTTCTATAAAGCAGTTTTAAAGCTAACAAATCATATCATTCGGAATTAATGTCAGCTTGAAATGAAACAAGAAACTTATTCAGTCAACTAAAATGAATACGACTAGACTGACATCCAAATGAAGATAGAAATGCATTAACACGTCATAATGAAAAGAAATCATAAGTTATTTCATTCAAGAGCAAGATGATAATGAAAACCCTACTAATCTGCATCGTTTTCATCGTCGCCTTCAGAATCTCTGTCATTTTCACTCGATCTCGAAAAAGAATTCATACAGAAATTGCTACCCTGACAGGGACGTAGTTCAGTGCAGCACATGTTTTGTTCATTGCAAACGCAAGGCCTACCACACATCACTTTTCCTTTGCAAGAGCATATGAGATCTTCCAGAAAATTTTAAGTCTTGATACCTTCAAAGAGTACAGGCAGTGGTCCAGCTGCATCTTTCCGCCATCCGTAGTCGTAAGGAGACAGAGGTGGTGGTTTTGCGATATTGGAAGACAACCATATATTGGTCTGCAAAGAAGCCCTTAGTATATGCTGATAAAGGGATGGTTCACTCGGTGGTAGTCGATCCAGATTTGTATCTTTACACGTTGCCATCTTTACTCTGAACTTATTCAAGTTCTCGTGACACGAAACAAATTTCTTCTTCAAATCATACAAATTTGCGATAAGTTTCCTGGCTGCATTTATTCCCGCACTAGAATCAACATCATCGACTTTTGCTAGTTCAGAGTATTGTTCTGGGCAATTTTTTCCTAAGCTCGAGTTCACTGAGCAGATGTGGTTTCTCACTGGAACAAGCACAAATGCAATGGACAGCAGACGTTATATCCCTGTTCACGAGCTGAGTCGATCTTTATCTCCAACTGCTTGTCAAATTTTACCTGTATCCCATGCAATAACAGGTTGTGATACCACGTCTTCCCTGTTCAGAATGGGAAAAAAATCGGTTTTCAAGTTGCTTAAAAATTCCCTAGAACAATACTCTGAACTAGCAACTGGACCACTGCCTGTATTCTTTAAAGGGATTATGACTTCAGATTTTCTGCAAAATCTTATATGCTCTTGCAAAGGAAAAGTGATGTGTGATAGGTCTTGCGTTTGTAATGAACAAAACATGTGCTGCACTGAACTATGTCCCTGTCAGGGTAGCGATTTTTGTCAATCGTAACTACTCGGCCATTCTCGCTACCCTGCAAATAATCTCGTACGTAGGTGGCGGATAAATAGAACTACTTTTCACATGTCAGTTACATGAAAGTTTGATAAAGTTATATTTTAAACAGTTTTCTATATTTCAATTATTTTCATGGATAAAAGTTAAGTTTTAATTAGTTTTGCATGATTAGATTTTACTTAGTATGTCTTCTATATTGGATTTTTGTGAACTATATTCTTATGCGCTTAACCTCCGGCAAACAATTTAAGAAGAATTTCTACTATCTACGTACGAGGTTATTTGCAGGGTAGCAAGAATGGCCGAGTAGTTACGATTGCGATTTCTGTATGAATCTTTTTTCAAGATCGAGAGAAAATGACAGAGATTCTGAAGGCAACGAGGAAAACGATGCAGATTAGTAGGTTTTTCATTATCATCTTGCTCTTGAATGAAATAACTTATGATTTATTTTCATTATGCCATGTTAATGCATGTATATCTTCAGTTGGATGTCAGTCTAGTATTATTCATTTTAATTGATGTGTAATAGTTTCTTGTTTCATTTCAAGCAGACATTATTTCTGAATGATATGATTTGTTAGCTTTAAAACTGCTTTATAGAAGAACAAAGACTTACATGACTGATATCTATTGGTTTCGTTCTGTTCCTGACTATTAGTATATATATATATAAATTGCTGAGTTAGATTGCTGTGAAATTATGATATTAAGTATATATGTACCATCTACACACGCTTAGACACATGTCTTATGTGTATCTCTAGATTTTCCTTACGAGACAAGGTAACACTTCGATTATTGAAGCTCCATTTTTATGGAGCGGATGTGGTCGAGTGGTCGAGTGATCTAGGGCGCTGGACTTAAGGCTAAGCGATTGGTGCTGCTGTGCATCAATGGTGTGAGTTCAAATCCCGTCGAGGGAAGAACAAAATTTGACAGCTCAAAAATCTAATTCTAACACTGTTTGGTTTAATTTTCAGGCGTATATATATATATATATTGATTGATTTGATTTTATTGTTTTTAACGCCACTTTCAGCAATATTGCAGCTATATCATGGCGAGTATATATTTATATATATATATATATATATATATATATATATGTGTGTGTCTTTACGTGTATGTATGTTTGTGACACGTTTCTATACGTATCTTTAACTTGTTCATGACTCCCTTATGAAAGATTCGTTTTACGGCATTTGTAACAGACAACAATCAGCTCGCATGAAAGTGCATAAAAAAACCTGCCATACGGTCTTCGGCCTTGACGTGGTTGGCAGGCTTGTTGACAATGCATTTTATGTCAAACTAACAGAAGACCAAGTCAGAATCAGTCTAAGACGAACATTTATGTATTTTCCGTGATTTTTCATTCCCCCCCACCCCTCTTCTTAAAAGTTCACAAAAATTCACATTCGATCGGCAAATGGTTATTTTTTTTTATTATAGAAAACATCCAAATACATCACTGCATCTGTTTGTTATTGATTTTACCATTTTAGATAGGTTTCGCACCTTCAGGAATTTTTTTTGAGAGAAATGTGATTTTGTTACCCTTTATTGAAATATGATATTTTTAAAGGAAGTCTCAATAGTTTAAGTTACTATTACTTGATATTTTTTATCAAGAATCAGCACGCGTTTCATTTTATATGATTTTTGTCACATTTTTATTCATACATATGAAATAAAACGGAATGTTTGTGAATAAGAATTTTTTTTTATCGTATTACCTCCCTTGGTCGATTTAGCAAAAATGTGACCATTTCCAACTTTTACGAACAGTCAATTCGCATATCCCAAAATACAAGCTTTCCAATTATATGAAATTTAGCCGTGTGTTAGACAGGTGCATTAAAATCTTACAAATGTGTGAAAGGTCACTCGGCCAGTAGTCAGTGTTTTGGTATTGACTTGGTATATTAGATACTGAAATTCACAGTTTCTAAATAATGTAATTATTATCAAAAGTAAGGTTTTCCTCCCTCAGGCATAGATGACAATAACCAATTTTGACTATCCTGTTTAGGCCCTTGGGATTATTGCTTCTAAATTATTTGGCATTCCAATATTTAGATATTGAGCGTACCTGATTAAGGTAATTCTGATAGTACCCGATGAAGGTTATTCTGAGCGTACCTGATTAAGGTTATTTTGATCGTACCTGATGAAGGGTATTCTGATCGTACCTGATGAAGGTTATTCTGAGCGTACCTGATGAAGGTTATTCTGATCGTACCTGATGAAGGTTATTCTGATCGTACCTGATGAAGGTTATTCTGAGCGTATCTGATGAAGGTTATTCTGATCGTACCTGATGAAGGTTATTCTGAGCGTACCTGATGAAGGTTATTCTGAGCGTACCTGATGAAGGTTATTCTGATCGTACCTGATGAAGGTTATTCTGATCGTACCTGATGAAGGTTATTCTGAGCGTACCTGATGAAGGTTATTCTGATCGTACCTGATGAAGGTTATTCTGAGCATACCTGATGAAGGTTATTCTGAGCGTATCTGATGAAGGTTATTCTGATCGTACCTGATGAAGGTTATTCTGATCGTACCTGATGAAGGTTATTCTGATCGTACCTGATGAAGGTTATTCTGATCGTACCTGATGAAGGTTATTCTGATCGTACCTGATGAAGGTTATTCTGATCGTACCTGATGAAGGTTATTTTGATCGTACCTGATGAAGGTTATTCTGATCGTACCTGATGAAGGTTATTCTGATCGTACCTGATGAAGGTTATTCTGATCGTACCTGATGAAGGTTATTCTGATCGTACCTGATGAAGGTTATTCTGATCGTACCTGATGAAGGTTATTCTGATCGTACCTGATGAAGGTTATTCTGATCGTACCTGATGAAGGTTATTTTGATCGTACCTGATGAAGGGTATTCTGATCGTACCTGATGAAGGTTATTCTGAGCGTACCTGATGAAGGTTATTCTGATCGTACCTGATGAAGGTTATTCTGAGCGTACCTGATGAAGGTTATTCTGAGCGTATCTGATGAAGGTTATTCTGATCGTACCTGATGAAGGTTATTCTGAGCGTACCTGATGAAGGTTATTCTGAGCGTACCTGATGAAGGTTATTCTGATCGTACCTGATGAAGGTTATTCTGATCGTACCTGATGAAGGTTATTCTGAGCGTACCTGATGAAGGTTATTCTGATCGTACCTGATGAAGGTTATTCTGAGCATACCTGATGAAGGTTATTCTGAGCGTATCTGATGAAGGTTATTCTGATCGTACCTGATGAAGGTTATTCTGATCGTACCTGATGAAGGTTATTCTGATCGTACCTGATGAAGGTTATTCTGATCGTATCTGATGAAGGTTATTCTGATCGTACCTGATGAAGGTTATTCCAGAAACACGTCGTGCGCACTAAAATTGATACTTACGTTTTTATTCCGCTATTAATCGGAATACAAAACCATAATTCGTAAACACTTATGGTCATCACCATCGGCTCCCTATATACATTTATCTTTGCATTGCTTATCAAAACTCAAAAGCATACATCACTGGTGAATACTCAACAACGATAGTAACAGACATTTACGATTCATCAACAATATCAAAAAGTACTGTTCAAGATCACATCATCAACTAGTTGGTTGTTATTATAACTCTGAAACTGTAAGAGGCACAGTAAAATTAAATAATTATAGATGTTGTGGATCTTCACCACATTCTTGTTACGGTTTGGTTCAAAGAGTTTGGTGACTCCTTCCAAACGTTGATTGATGGTCTCTCAACAACGATTATTCGAAGACCTAGGAATTCACCATTAAAAAAAGGCGATCTCATCTCCAAGATTTTGACCTGACACTAAAAATAAGATTAAAATATACAGAAATATTAAATTATAAATGTCTGTGAGATTATGCTTTTTATGTTTTGACCTTACGATTATGATTACTTTAATCGGTAGCCCTATAAGAGCAAATAACGGTAGCAGTTATTGTTCAAAATCGTAAAACTGCATGTCGGGTACCTAATTTCTTATCGGTGATTCCAAATTCTTTGTCCTCCAACGGGTCGTCAATTACCTCCTCTTAAAAGCTTTTGTTCATTTAGAGTATCGTCGGGTTGTCTTTTACGTACAAATATAGGATTTGTCTACTGGAACAACAAATGAGATCTGCCAACAGCAGGTTCCTTCATAATCGAAGTTTCGCTAGTACTCATGGAAATAAACGTTAGAGAATATCGAAGTGAATATTAAAAATAGACGATCCAGAGAAAGTGGTACCATAGGGTACACAAGACTGACAAACAAAACAAAACACAACACAGTATGTGTTGGACACCACTATACGCAAACAAACACAAATGACGTAAAAAATGGGCTCTCCTACAAATAACTGTAACGTTTTGGTGAGGATGTGGATGAGTGATCAAAATGATTGTACTTAATCTCGGTTTGTGTTCATCACGTGTCAAACTCATCGACGAAGTAGATTAGCGTTTTAAGATTATGTTTTCTTTTAATTGATTTTGGTTGGCGATATTTGAGACTCCTAGTTTAGCTTATGGTTGTCAATAAAAAATGTAGATATCACATTTAGTATGTGCTACGCGTCTCAGCAATAACATTTACCAGGTACGCTCAAAATGGAACGATTGGAGAGCTAAATAATGTAAGTTTGGGAACAATAACTAAGCCAAGGTCGTCAGTAGTCACATGTCTGGAGGTAATATATTTGAAGGACAGCAATGAAGTAAACCTGTTCACTTTACTATGACGAAGTGGTGTGTTGATTCTCCTTCTGTGTAATTAGAAACAGGTATACGGACAAATATCCATGCCAACGAGCACATTTTGTTTTTATTGGAATCAAGATATTTAATCCAAATATTTTGTGTTTTTATTGAACAAGTCTGTTTTTTCTTTTGATTGAAAATGAGATCATTTATTTTGTATGTCTTTATCAATATTCACACCAGTTTTTTAATAAAGCGAAAATTAATTTAAGGTGAAGGCTTAATGGAAATCTACCACTATTCTAAAATCTATCATGACTTATCATGGTCAACTATGATTGGCTGAATATTTACCATGCTTCCTCTAGGGGTTATGTATATAATACAATTCCTGTCAGATGATAAAACTGCTACTCCGAGGAACAAGTGATCAGTATGCTGGAGTTCCTCATCGATAACATATTTGTCTCCTTTGGAGGGACACTGTTTCAGCAGGTCGTCTGCATACCAATGGGTACGAATTGTGCCCCTCTTCTAGCCGATTTATTTTTATACTCATATGAGTCGGAGTTTCTTCAAAAGCTTGTAAAAGATAAGAAGATTCATGAGGCTAGAGCCTTTAATTTCACATACAGGTATATTGATGACGTTTTATCTATCAATAATTCTAGATTTGCAGAATTTCTTCCATTGATATATCCTCCAGAGCTGGAAGTTAAAGAGACCACCGATACAGCTTCGTCCGCATCATTTTTGGACTTATACCTCGAATTTGACGACAGTGGTCAACTCAGTACTAAAATTTATGATAAGCGGGACGACTTCAAGTTTAAAATCATAAATTTCCCAAACATGTGCAGCAATATACCAGCTTCTCCTGCATATGGTGTTTACATCTCGCAATTGATTCGCTATGCAAGGGCCAGTAGCAATTATTCTGATTTCCTGAAACGTCATCTTCATCTGAGAAACAGGCTACTGGACCAGGGCTATAAAAAGATTCGCCTTATTCGATCTCTTAAAAAGTTTATATTCCGATACCAATATCTTGTCGAAATATATTCCGTCTCTGCAGAAAAAATTATAAGCGATGCATTTTCATATAGTGAAAATGTATAAAGATAAAGAAGTCAAAAATGTCAAGAATTTTTTTGTCAATGTGTGACGTAAAAATATTTTGACATTTACGTCACCGAATATGGTACTGCTTTGACAACTATTTTACCTATTTTGTTCCTGTATTTAAATACTGTTACAGTGACAGCCGAAACCTTTGAACCGTAATGAGAGCGGGAGGTTTGGCGCCTTAAAATCTGATTCAACCCACCATTTCTTTAGAAATGCCTGTACCAAGTCAGGGTCATTACGGTTTTCACAGTTTTCCGGTTGTTGACTGATTTTGTCTGTTTATATAATTATGAGTTTTGACTTTCCCTTTGTAAGATTGTTCGGAGTTCGGTAATTTTGTTATTACCTTTATTTCCTGTATCAAGATCGACAATTGCATCTGGCATTACATATGATATTTATATAATAATGTGGTCTGAGAGACATTTTACCCGACCGAAGGTAATATGTCTCTCAGACCTGGGTAATATTTTGGCATATTACCTGGACAGGGGAATATGTCTCTCAGACCTGGGTAATATTTTGGCATATTACCTGGACAAGACCACATTAATATCATTATTATACTGAGTGTCTAATTGTCCAGGTAATATGCCAAAATATTACAGTACCAAATATCACTACAGAAACTTACACGAAGTATAATAATACACTATATTTCATAGAGGGACAGTCATAATAGACTCCATTAACGGTAAGCATGAGAAAATAAAAACTTTTAACACCATTTAGTATTTCTTTACACATGAAAATATAAAAAAACAAAAACAAAACAAAAATCATACAAAAAACATGTCTACCCTGTTAACAACATATAATATATTTGTGGTTTCTATGCCACAGTACATAGTATGTAATATCACATAATGTTTACCCTTTAACATATATTCTCACATTACAACATGTAATAGACTATTTAATGGATGGACGGACAGAACTATTCAGTATTTAATGTTTCAACACCTTCAGACAGGCTTTACATATATATGTGTGTCTTTATCATATACTGGATGTCCAATACCAGATTTCAAATGAATCACTATTCGACCTGAAAATAAAATAAGATATCATTAATGTAAAGATTGTGTCACAAAATGGGATGTCTCAATTGTGGTAACTGGTAACATTTCTATGGTAACTGTGTTCCTTAACACATCACTTCATCAAATCCTTAATTTAATTTTAAAAAGGCAGGGACTGTTTACCCTTTGCGAGCACCTGGGTTCATCTCCGGTTTTTGAGGGGTTTTTTTAAGGGGTCCGTGTTGCTCATTTTTAAGTTTTCTGTGTTGTTTTGTGTTTTTTGTTTGTCTTCGTCCTTTAGTCTTGTGTACCCAATGTTGTCAGTGTCTCTGGATTGTCCATTCTCTACCGTTTATTCAATTTGTTTGTATTTATCAGGTTTGGTTCATGTTTTACTCTCATACATTGGTGTTCTACATTGTGTTTTTCTGCCAGACTTTATGACAAAAGAGACGATTTCAATTACTGGTATGACATTATAACATTTCCACACCTTGAGAGTAATATACCAACCGCTCACACTAGGGAGTTTATATATCACGACTCATATGTTACGCTCGAGCTTGCAGTTTGTATTCACACTTTTTACAACGTCATAGTGTTCTGAATACTACAATATTAAATCAATGGTTTTAAAGAATCGTCTCATCTTATCCTTCAGAAAGTTTTTCGGAATATATCCTTGTTGAATAGTATTCTATCAATTGCGTACAGACGACGAAAGATGGCACTGGCAATTCTATTTTGGTTCAAAGTTAACCAATGTTTCACTGTTATATCACTAACAGGGGAAGCTTGGACCCAACAAATTAGTTGAACACTGCCAATGTTTAGTGAAGTACATGTAGCAAGCCAGGAAAGTGAACGGCCATGTATTTGTGTGCTAAGGGTATCAATTTTGTCCCTTTCTATGATTTTTCTATTGGATTTTGGACCTGTTCCGACAGTGTTGTATTTTTTATATTGATGTTTGTTTTTACTCTTGTAGGTTGATGTGCTATGTTATGCTTTGATATTGTAAATCGACGTTCTAAAATCATGGAATGTCGATCTAAAATCTAAAATTATTTCCAAACGTTTAATACATATTGAAACTTGATGTTCTTGTTTATAATAACATAAGAATCAAAGAATCACCATCAAAACATCACAAAGTCAGTAATAAAACAGAAGAATTACGAAAACACAAAAGAACACAGGCTCGAAATAGTAGTGTTATATACCTCCTACTGCTAACATGATATATGATACTTGTGGTAAAAACAGTAAATATCTGTATCTTTTTAGCAAAATAAGCTTACTTCTATGTGAGTTTTGATATATGTTTCCTATGTTTTATATTTATGCATGTAGTCAAATCTTCAGAAGAAGCAGGTTACTCCTTCTCTTTTCTTCTTCTAATTGTGCATGTTGTCCAAACTTTCTCTGATTGTGCATGTTGTCCAAACTTTCGTTAATAATGCCTCTGATTTTGATATGCTCATTCCTAATTGAAACGTAACAACTTTCGTTAATAATGCCTCTGATTTTGATATGCTCATTCCTAATTGAAACGTAACATTTTTTAATCTCACATTCTTATTGCAGCTTTCAATTTCTGAAATGTTATCTGTAGAATTCAAAAGTGTATAATGTTCGGCACAATATTCAATATATTCGCCTGAAATAATTGTTAACAAACACAAAGAAAAAACATCTGTAAATTAAACGATTTTGGAATTGGACTATATTCCTAAAATAGGTCTAATTTACCTGTCCATGTCCGATGTCCTGTAACAACAAAAGATTTACATTTGAACTCATTATTGCACAACTCTTCAGCTTCCATTATGTCAAACACAGATACTGTACATCCAATTCCAGTCAGAGATAACCGGCAGGTATAGTCATAAACGTTAGGTAGATCTCGATTAGGTATTTTCTTGTATACAGCTAAAATGAAACAGTATTATCTAACTGAACATTGATGGCTTCAAATACTTTATTTGTAAAGATGATACCGGGTATATAAGCTGAAATTACTTAAACACATTTGTAAAATGTATTAGCTTAGATTAACTTATTTGTTTTGTTAATGACGAATCCCCATCTTTACATAAAACCGTATATAGCTATTGTAGTGTACACGACACGTTTCTGGAATAACTTCCATCAGGTACCTCACAGTCAAAAGATTGGAAAGCCAAATAGTTTAAACTTCTTCGGAATAAAACAAAAACCAAAATTCCACAATGTCAGAACAGTTCCAAAAGTTTGCTATGGAACCTTCCTATCAACCATGATTTGGTTGCGACACTTATTATATCTGATTTATATCTTCAATGGAAACATGCTAGGTTTCCTTAACAGACTTTAGAATTAGGTATTCATGATATACATATGACAGGGTGCCAACCCTTCAGGGACATACACATTGTAGTTTTACTCCTGTGAATTCATGTTATCCAGGATTTTAGTTCCAACATAGGTATGCATTTAAGAAACAGATTGGAATATAGCACAAATATAAAATTACATATTGTAGGATTCCGAAAGAAACTAATTATGGTTTATGCTAATCCGCATCATTGGATATTATTCTACAGTTTATACTAATCGCATCATTGGATATTATTCTACAGTTTTGTTGTATTTTACATGTCTTTTGTGTATAAGTATTTAATCGATTCCAACAGATGTAAAATACATTTGTGACCTTACTCGAAAATCTATTCTATCCTCTGTATTTTTTGGTGTATAGTTACCTTTATACTAAACACAAACTATGAGAATTCAGTAGAACATATACAATAACTATGAACAGAAAGTTAAAACAATGGTGGTCAACTATTCTACCAATATCAACACCAGTGTATACAGATAAATGTATCGCATGCCACCGGCAAATCGTGTGTGTGAAATCTGTTCAGAAAATAAACTAAATCAAAGTATCATGCAATTTTAATTTCGCTTCAGTGATATGCTTAAATATGCATATGAATCCTTCATCAACAATGAATGTGTGGTGGGGGCCGTCCTGGCAGTGATCGCATGGTAGTTGGATTTACAACTACCTATGCAATCAGTGCCTATCACCACTGATATTGTGAGTTCCAATATCGATCAGGGCGAGATGTGGTAAAGTTTGTTAGTGACTTGGGACAGGTTGTTAGTTTTTTCCGTGTTCTCCGGTTTCTTCCACCAATAAAACAGACCGCCACCATATAACTGAAATATTGTTGAAAGTGGCGCTAAACGCCATCAAACAAACAAACAAACAATGAATGTGTGGACCAGATATATTGAAAATAAAAACGTACAGCATTTAGTGCGTACGACGCGTTACCAGTGACAAAACTTGTCTAATCACAAAATATCGACGTATTTAAGGTCAACGTTATGAAAGACATGGCTGGCTGACATGTACCTTCCATGATCAGCGTGTCTAGACCAAGTCATATCAAATTTTTTTAACTTTAAATCAAGTGTGACCGCCAGAATGAGAGGAAAAAACAGAATGAGAGGACTTTGCTAATCTCTCCACCACTGTGCAGAAGCTCATAAGGAACGTCATAATTGACTAATTGCATACGTACTATTTTCAGTAACTCCTTTTCGTTGTAAGTAACTACCACTAGAATACATACGTACTATTTTCAGTAACTCCTTTTCGTTGTAAGTAACTACCACTAGAATACATACGTACTATTTTCAGTAATTCCTTTTCGTTGTAAGTAGCTACCACTAGAATACATACGTACTATTTTCAGTAATTCCTTTTCGTTGTAAGTAACTACCACTAGAATACATACGTACTATTTTCAGTAACTCCTTTTCGTTGTAAGTAACTACCACTAGAATACATACGTACTATTTTCAGTAACTCCTTTTCGTTGTAAGTAACTACCACTAGAATACATACGTACTATTTTCAGTAACTCCTTTTCGTTGTAAGTAACTACCACTAGAATACATACGTACTATTTTCAGTAACTCCTTTTCGTTGTAAGTAACTACCACTAGAATACATACGTACTATTTTCAGTAACTCCTTTTCGTTGTAAGTAACTACCACTAGAATACATACGTACTATTTTCAGTAACTCCTTTTCGTTGTAAGTAACTACCACTAGAATACATACGTACTATTTTCAGTAATTCCTTTTCGTTGTAAGTAACTACCACTAGAATACATACGTACTATTTTCAGTAACTCCTTTTCGTTGTAAGTAACTACCACTAGAATACATACGTACTATTTTCAGTAACTCCTTTTCGTTGTAAGTAACTACCACTAGAATACATACGTACTATTTTCAGTAATTCCTTTTCGTTGTAAGTAACTACCACTAGAATACATACGTACTATTTTCAGTAATTCCTTTTCGTTGTAAGTAACTACCACTAGAATACATATGTACTATTTTGTCCATCAGTGATAACAGTTGTCGGGAGTTCATTGTTAGATTTGAATAACCATGGACTACTCTGTTGATAAGTGGCTTTAACTTCTCCGGTGCACCGTGTGGAAGCAGAAATGTCGTAAAATGGCGCCCACCATTGAAGATATTTCTGTTTTCATTGTATCCCACACAGCGAGAGTTCAAACATGACAGTCTGTTAAATGACAGTGATCATATTATAGATAGTGTAACGTTGAGCAGGCGTTAGTATGAGGGCATTATACATGATTTAGTAATAATAGTACAAAAAGTGGGCAATACATTTTTATCCCGGATGGTTCGATATAACGTCTGAAAGAACCACTATCTAACCAGAGGATAGAACCAAGCTCATTAAGAGGATATTCAGTCTACTGTTAAAAGTGTCAGTGGTAATGTTTATCGGTTACATCTATGATCGTTGTTTTCTACAGGAACAGCTGACGCTAAAACCTTCCTACCAACGATACAACTGTAAAAATGATGAATGACGAAATGCAGACACTCAAATTCAAAATACATGTAGAACTAAATACCACACAATGAATATTTAACAAAGCTCTTTCAACGAGTTCTTAATTCTCTGTTTGAGGAACTAATGCATTCTGGGGCTTTCGTACAACACATTAATGTCGATGTGTCAGTAAAAAATGACGAAACGTGATTATAATTTTGGAATACAGGAATAAGAAAACACAAAAGTATACTTTACGTGGGATTACTCAAACACAAAAGTATACTATACGTGGGATTTCTCAAACACAATATTATACTATACGTGGGATTTCTCAAACACAATAGTATACTATACGTGGGATTTCTCAAACACAATAGTATACTATACGTGGGATTTCTCAAACACAATAGTATACTATACGTGGGATTCCTCAAACACAATAGTATACTATAGGTGGGATTCCTCAAACACAATAGTATACTATACGTGGGATTTCTCAAACACAACAGTACACTATACGTGGGATTCCTCAAACACAATAGTACACTATACGTGGGATTCCTCAAACACAATAGTATACTATACGTGGGATTTCTCAAACACAATAGTATACTATACGTGGGATTTCTCAAACACAATAGTATACTATACGTGGGATTTCTCAAACACAATAGTATACTATACGTGGGATTTCTCAAACACAATAGTATACTATACGTGGGATTTCTCAAACACAATAGTATACTATACGTGGGATTTCTCAAACACAATAGTATACTATACGTGGGATTTCTCAAACACAAAAGTATACTATACGTGGGATTTCTCAAACACAATACTATACTATACGTGGGATTCCTCAAACACAATAGTATACTATACGTGGGATTTCTCAAACACAATAGAATACTATACGTAGGATATCTCAAACACAATAGTATACTATACGTGGGATTCCTCAAACACAATAATATACTATACGTGGGATTTCTCAAACACAATAGTATACTATACGTGGGATTTCTCAAACACAATAGTATACTATACGTGGGATTTCTCAAACACAATAGTATACTAAACGTGGGATTTCTCAAACACAATAGTATACTATACGTGGGATTTCTCAAACACAATAGTATACTATACATGGGATTTCTCAAACACAATAGTATACTATATGTGGGATTCCTCAAACACAATAGTATACTATACGTGGGATTTCTCAAACACAATAGTATACTATACGTGGGATTTCTCAAACACAATAGTATACTATACGTGGGATTTCTCAAACACAATAGTATACTATACGTGGGATTTCTCAAACACAATAGTATGCTATACGTTGGATTTCTCAAACACAATATTATACTATACGTGGGATTTCTCAAACACAATAGTATACTATACGTGGGATTTCTCAAACACAATAGTATACTATACGTGGGATTTCTCAAACACAAAAGTATACTATACGTGGGATTTCTCAAACACAAAAGTATACTATATGTGGGATTTCTCAAACACAATACTATACTATACGTGGTATTCCTCAAACACAATAGTATACTATACGTGGGATTTCTCAAACACAATAGTATACTATACGTGGGATTTCTCAAACACAATAGAATACTATACGTAGGATATCTCAAACACAATAGTATACTATACGTGGGATCCTCAAACACAATAATATACTATATGTGGGATTTCTCAAACACAATAGTATACTATACGTGGGATTTCTCAAACACAATAGTATACTATACGTGGGATTTCTCAAACACAATAGTATACTAAACGTGGGATTTCTCAAACACAATAGTATACTATACGTGGGATTTCTCAAACACAATAGTATACTATACATGGGATTTCTCAAACACAATAGTATACTATATGTGGGATTCCTCAAACACAATAGTATACTATACGTGGGATTTCTCAAACACAATAGTATACTATACGTGGGATTTCTCAAACACAATAGTATACTATACGTGGGATTTCTCAAACACAATAGTATACTATACGTGGGATTTCTCAAACACAATAGTATGCTATACGTGGGATTTCTCAAACACAATAGTATACTATATGTGGGATTTCTCAAACACAATAGTATACTATACGTGGGATTTCTCAAACACAAAAGTATACTATACGTGGGATTTCTCAAACACAAAAGTATACTATACGTGGGATTTCTCAAACACAATACTATACTATACGTGGTATTCCTCAAACACAATAGTATACTATACGTGGGATTTCTCAAACACAATAGAATACTATACGTAGGATATCTCAAACACAATAGTATACTATACGTGGGATTCCTCAAACACAATAATATACTATACGTGGGATTTCTCAAACACAATAGTATACTATACGTGGGATTTTTCAAACACAATAGTATACTATACGTGGGATTTCTCAAACACAATAGTATACTAAACGTGGGATTTCTCAAACACAATAGCATACTATACGTGGGATTTCTCAAACACAATAGTATACTATACATGGGATTTCTCAAACACAATAGTATACTATATGTGGGATTTCTCAAACACAATAGTATGCTATACGTGGGATTTCTCAAACACAATAGTATACTATACGTGGGATTTCTCAAACACAATAGTATACTATACGTGGGATTTCTCAAACACAATAGTATACTATACGTGGGATTTCTCAAACACAATAGTATACTATACGTGGGATTTCTCAAACACAATAGTATGCTATACGTGGGATTTCTCAAACACAATAGTATACTATACGTGGGATTTCTCAAACACAATAGTATACTATACGTGGGATTTCTCAAACACAAAAGTATACTATACGTGGGATTTCTCAAACACAATAGTATATTATACGTGGTATTCCTCAAACACAATAGTATACTATACGTGGGATTTCTCAAACACAATAGTATACTATACGTGGGATATCTCAAACACAATAGTATACTATACGTGGGATTCCTCAAACACAATAGTATACTATACGTGGGATTTCTCAAACACAATAGTATACTATACGTGGGATTTCTCAAACACAATAGTATACTATACGTGGGATTTCTCAAACACAATAGTATACTATACGTGGGATTTCTCAAACACAATAGTATACTATACGTGGGATTTCTCAAACACAATAGTATACTATACGTGGGATTTCTCAAACGCAATAGTATACTATACGTGGGATTTCTCAAACACAATAGTATACTATACGTGGGATTTCTCAAACATGATTGTAAAATGTTAAATAGACGGAAAAGTAATAAAAGTAACAATCCACAAAACAAAACCAGGAAAACATAAAATTAAAAAAATATAAAAATAAATAAAATAGCACAAGACAAGACTTCATTAACTGTTATAATCAAGGAATGACACAAAGTAATCGTGTCCTGCTTCACATATTGAAACTTTGTCCTGCTTCACATATTGAAACTTTGGAGAAATCTTCAGTCGTTGTATTGTACAAAGTCTGTCAAAGTCGAGACAAGGTTCCAATAATTACACCAGGAACATGTAAATTCAGTCATTGTCGACCAATTTATGGTGCCGATCACAAGAAGTGTAGAAAGATAACTTAAATTTAGGTATTTTGTATAATAAAATATTCTAATGAGAACAAATTTGTCTTAAAATAATTCGGTCGGTAATATTTTCGAATAACATTGGTGTTTTATAATGATAATTGTATAGTCCTACATGTCGAAGGGTGTGTCTAGACTTACAATAGTTGATCAAGGATATTAGAATAACAAAAAATGTATTTATTGAGTGTCTTGTCTTATCCGTACTCATGCACAACTAATATAAGGACTAAACGAAGTTTATTTTTTTTACATTATGTTCATATCATTTGTCTTTTCTTGTGTTACGTTATTGTCCTGTTCAGTACTTTAGTACTTTGTATTTTTCTGTGTAATAAAAACATAGATATCAAATTTAGTTGGCACAATGCGTTTCAGGAATAAACTTCATCATGTACGCTCAAAATTGAAAGATTGGAAAGCCAGAAAATTTAAAGTTTTGGGAGCAATAAAACCAAACGACCTAAACAGGATAGCCAACATCAGCTAAGATCACCTAGGTTACCTATGTCTGAGGGGGGAGAACTAAGGTCACCTATGTCTGAGGGAGGAGAACCTTAGTTTTATTAATAATTAGATTATTTAGGAACTGTAAGTTTCGGTGATAAATGTATCTAATAAACCATGTCAGTGCCGAAGTACTGACTACTTGGCAGATAATACACTCGGGGACTAATGGTCCACCAACAGAGGTATAGACCCAGTGATATTAATAAAAACGTAGATACTAAATTTAGTGAGCAGGACACGTTTCTGGAATAACCTTCACCAGGTACACTCAAAATCAAGAGATTGGTAAGACAAATAATATTAAGTTTTGGGAGCAATAAAACAAAGATAATGTCACCTATGTCTGAGGGAGGAGAACCTTAGTTTTATTAATAATTACATTATTTAGGAACTGTAAGGTTATCGCCCTTTCTCGTCTGTTGTCGTTTTATTGTTTTGTATTATTATTATCCATTTACATACTTGTGTTTACTTATATTGTTATAGAATGATTTCCCTGTGCTGTGTTACATGGTATTCTAAGCAAATAAACTTGCATGTGATCTGTATATATTTTGTACTTTTGAATGAAGCTACTGTCATTTTAACGGGGTACAATTACAAGACAAATGTTCAACTCCATTTATATCAGTCAAGTAGCCGCATCGGTGGTGTAATGGTTAGCGTGCTCGCCTCGAGTGTGATAGATCGTGGGTGCGAGTCCCGATCGAGTTAAACCAAAGACTATAAAATTGGTATTTGTTGCTTCTCTGCTAAGCTTGCAGCATTAAGGAGAAAGAGCAAAGACCGGTTGGCTCGGAATCAGGATAATGTGTCCGAGTAGAGCGACATATCTATCCGCGGACTGTTGTTTCAGTGAGCTAGTACTATACAAATCTAGCTAAGCATGTTGGTCTAGTACAAAGCGGACCACATCATCATTTTATTGAAAATGAACTTGTTCTCCCCATGATATACAATGTAGCTGAAAAATTGCTTAGTTGGCGTTAAACAACAATTTATCACTCACTCTATATTAGTCAAGTGGAGACTTGTTACTTGGGAGAAGACTAATATACAGATTTTATCTTTAGTACTTACCTCTTTGTGAAGTTAGCACTTGGAAATGTAAGAGAACACTCTCTATCAACGTGACAGATTAGGTCGCCGAAACTTATATCGTCTACATCTGACAACTTAAGTACATTATTAACTCTAACAAATTGTTGTCTGCGGAAATCATTCATTGCAATACTTCCAATCTGATTGTGTGCCATGAAATACAACAACTTCGTCATATCATACACAACCTATAAAACAAAAGTATGGTATATTTGTTATCTTTGATTTTGTTTAATATTTGGGAATATTGATATTTATATATGTAGTCCTTTTAGCAAGAGTTTGAAGCTACCAAAAAGTGTAATCAGAATCCGTAAATCGAAGGACAGACAATACAATTGTCAAAATAAAAAAGACAAAGGGACAAACAATAATCTACAAAACACTATTGTATAGAAAACTAAAGATCCAGCAACACGAATCACACAAAAAACGAGGGCTGAACTGAGGTGCTTCAGTAGAGTAGGCAGTTACTGCTCCAGGGCTGAACTGGGGTGCTTCAGTAGAGTAGGCAGTTACTGCTCCAGGGCTGAACTGGGGTGCTTCAGTAGAGTAGACAGTTACTGCTCCAGGGCTGAACTGGGGTGCTTCAGTAGAGTAGGTAGTTACTGCTCCAGGGCTGAACTAGGGTGCTTCAGTAGAGTAGGCAGTTACTGCTCCGGGGCTGAACTGGGGTGCTTCAGTAGAGTAGGCAGTTACTGCTCCATGGCTGAACTGGGGTGCTTCAGTAGAGTAGGCAGTTACTGCTCCATGGCTGAACTGGGGTGCTTCAGTAGAGTAGGCAGTTACTGCTCCAGGGCTGAACTGGGGTGCTTCAGAAGAGTAGGCAGTTACTGCTCCTTGGCTGAACTGGGGTGCTTCAGTAGAGTAGGCAGTTACTGCTCCATGGCTGAACTGGGGTGCTTCAGTAGAGTAGGCAGTTACTGCTCCAGGGCTGAACTAGGGTGCTTCAGTAGAGTAGGCAGTTACTGCACCAGGGTTGAACTGGGGTGCTTCAGTAGAGTAGGCAGTTACTGTTCCAGGGCTGAACTGGGGTGCTTCAGTAGAGTAGGCAGTTACTGCTCCATGGCTGAACTGGGGTGCTTCAGTAGAGTAGGCAGTTACTGCTCCAGGGCTGAACTAGGGTGCTTCAGAAGAGTAGACAGTTACTACTCCAGGGCTGAACTGAGGTGCTTCAGTAGAGTAGGCCGTTACTGCTCCAGGGCTAACTAGGGTGCTTCAGTAGAGTAGGCAGTTACTGCTCCAGGGCTGAACTGGGGCGCTTCAGTAGAGTAGGCAGTTACTGCTCCAGGGCTGAACTGGGGTGCTTCAGTAGAGTAGGCAGTTACTGCTCCATGGCTGAACTCGGATGCTTCAGTAGAGTAGGCAGTTACTGCTCCAGGGCTGAACTAGGGTGCTTCAGTAGAGTAGGCAGTTACTGCTCCAGGGCTGAACTGGGGTGCTTCAGTAGAGTAGGCAGTTACTGCTCCAGGGCTGAACTGGGGTGCTTCAGTAGAGTAGGCAGTTACTGCTCCAGGGCTGAACTAGGGTGCTTCAGTAGAGTAGGCAGTTACTGCTCCAGGACTGAACTAGGGTGCTTCAGTAGAGTAGGCAGTTACTGCTCCGGGGCTGAACTAGGGTGCTTCAGTAGAGTAGGCAGTTACTGCTCCAGGGCTGAACTGGGGTGCTTCAGTAGAGTAGGCAGTTACTGCTCCAGGGCTGAACTGGGGTGCTTCAATAGAGTAGGCAGTTACTGCTCCAGGGCTGAACTGGGGTGCTTCAGAAGAGTAGGCAGTTACTGCTCCATGGCTGAACTGGGGTGCTTCAGTAGAGTAGGCAGTTACTGCTCCATGGCTGAACTGGGGTGCTTCAGTAGAGTAGGCAGTTACTGCTCCAGGGCTGAACTGGGGTACTTCAGTAGAGTAGGCAGTTACTGCTCCATGGCTGAACTGGGGTGCTTCAGTAGAGTAGGCAGTTACTGCTCCATGGCTGAACTGGGGTGCTTCAGTAGAGTAGGCAGTTACTGCTCCATGGCTGAACTGGGGTGCTTCAGTAGAGTAGGCAGTTACTGCTCCATGGCTGAACTGGGGTGCTTCAGTAGAGTAGGCAGTTACTGCTCCAGGGCTGAACTGAGGTGCTTCAGTAGAGTAGGCAGTTACTGCTCCAGGGCTGAACTGGGGTGCTTCAGTAGAGTAGGCAGTTACTGCTCCAGGGCTGAACTAGGGTGCTTCAGTAGAGTAGGCAGTTACTGCTCCAGGACTGAACTAGGGTGCTTCAGTAGAGTAGGCAGTTACTGCTCCAGGGCTGAACTAGGGTGCTTCAGTAGAGTAGGCAGTTACTGCTCCAGGGCTGAACTGGGGTGCTTCAGTAGAGTAGGCAGTTACTGCTCCAGGGCTGAACTGGGGTGCTTCAGTAGAGTAGGCAGTTACTGCTCCAGGGCTGAACTAGGGTGCTTCAGTAGAGTAGGCAGTTACTGCTCCAGGACTGAACTAGGGTGCTTCAGTAGAGTAGGCAGTTACTGCTCCGGGGCTGAACTAGGGTGCTTCAGTAGAGTAGGCAGTTACTGCTCCAGGGCTGGACTGGGGTGCTTCAGTAGAGTAGGCAGTTACTGCTCCAGGGCTGAACTGGGGTGTTTCAATAGAGTAGGCAGTTACTGCTCCAGGGCTGAACTGGGGTGCTTCAGTAGAGTAGGCAGTTACTGCTCCATGGCTGAACTGGGGTGCTTCAGTAGAGTAGGCAGTTACTGCTCCAGGGCTGAACTGGGGTGCTTCAGTAGAGTAGGCAGTTACTGCTCCATGGCTGAACTGGGGTGCTTCAGTAGAGTAGGCAGTTACTGCTCCATGGCTGAACTGGGGTGCTTCAGTAGAGTAGGCAGTTACTGCTCCATGGCTGAACTGGGGTGCTTCAGTAGAGTAGGCAGTTACTGCTCCATGGTTGAACTGGGGTGCTTCAGTAGAGTAGGCAGTTACTGCTCCAGGGCTGAACTGAGGTGCTTCAGTAGAGTAGGCAGTTACTGCTCCAGGGCTGAACTGGGGTGCTTCAGTAGAGTAGGCAGTTACTGCTCCAGGGTTGAACTAGGGTGCTTCAGTAGAGTAGGCAGTTACTGTTCCAGGGCTGAACTAGGGTGCTTCAGAAGAGTAGACAGTTACTGCTCCAGGGCAGAACTGGGGTGCTTCAGTAGAGTAGGCCGTTACTGCTCCAGGGCTAACTAGGGTGCTTCAGTAGAGTAGGCAGTTACTGCTCCAGGGCTGAACTGGGGTGCTTCAGTAGAGTAGGCAGTTACTGCTCCAGGGCTGAACTGGGGTGCTTCAGTAGAGTAGGCAGTTACTGCTCCATGGCTGAACTGGGGTGCTTCAGTAGAGTAGGCAGTTACTGCTCCAGGGCTGAACTAGGGTGCTTCAGTAGAGTAGGCAGTTACTGCTCCAGGGCTGAACTGGGGTGCTTCAGTAGAGTAGGCAGTTACTGCTCCAGGGCTGAACTGGGGTGCTTCAGTAGAGTAGGCAGTTACTGCTCCAGGGCTGAACTAGGGTGCTTCAGTAGAGTAGGCAGTTACTGCTCCAGGACTGAGCTAGGGTGCTTCAGTAGAGTAGGCAGTTACTGCTCCGGGGCTGAACTAGGGTGCTTCAGTAGAGTAGGCAGTTACTGCTCCAGGGCTGAACTGGGGTGCTTCAGTAGAGTAGGCAGTTAATGCTCCAGGGCTGAACTGGGGTGCTTCAATAGAGTAGGCAGTTACTGCTCCAGGGCTGAACTGGGGTGCTTCAGAAGAGTAGGCAGTTACTGCTCCATGGCTGAACTGGGGTGCTTCAGTAGAGTAGGCAGTTACTGCTCCATGGCTGAACTGGGGTGCTTCAGTAGAGTAGGCAGTTACTGCTCCAGGGCTGAACTGGGGTACTTCAGTAGAGTAGGCAGTTACTGCTCCATGGCTGAACTGGGGTGCTTCAGTAGAGTAGGCAGTTACTGCTCCATGGCTGAACTGGGGTGCTTCAGTAGAGTAGGCAGTTACTGCTCCATGGCTGAACTGGGGTGCTTCAGTAGAGTAGGCAGTTACTGCTCCATGGCTGAACTGGGGTGCTTCAGTAGAGTAGGCAGTTACTGCTCCAGGGCTGAACTGAGGTGCTTCAGTAGAGTAGGCAGTTACTGCTCCAGGGCTGAACTGGGGTGCTTCAGTAGAGTAGGCAGTTACTGCTCCAGGGCTGAACTAGGGTGCTTCAGTAGAGTAGGCAGTTACTGCTCCAGGGCTGAACTAGGGTGCTTCAGTAGAGTAGGCAGTTACTGCTCCAGGGCTGAACTGGGGTGCTTCAGTAGAGTAGGCAGTTACTGCTCCAGGGCTGAACTGGGGTGCTTCAGTAGAGTAGGCAGTTACTGCTCCAGGGCTGAACTAGGGTGCTTCAGTAGAGTAGGCAGTTACTGCTCCAGGACTGAACTAGGGTGCTTCAGTAGAGTAGGCAGTTACTGCTCCGGGGCTGAACTAGGGTGCTTCAGTAGAGTAGGCAGTTACTGCTCCAGGGCTGAACTGGGGTGCTTCAGTAGAGTAGGCAGTTACTGCTCCAGGGCTGAACTGGGGTGTTTCAATAGAGTAGGCAGTTACTGCTCCAGGGCTGAACTGGGGTGCTTCAGAAGAGTAGGCAGTTACTGCTCCATGGCTGAACTGGGGTGCTTCAGCAGAGTAGGCAGTTACTGCTCCATGGCTGAACTGGGGTGCTTCAGTAGAGTAGGCAGTTACTGCTCCATGGCTGAACTGGGGTGCTTCAGTAGAGTAGGCAGTTACTGCTCCATGGCTGAACTGGGGTGCTTCAGTAGAGTAGGCAGTTACTGCTCCATGGCTGAACTGGGGTGCTTCAGTAGAGTAGGCAGTTACTGCTCCAGGGCTGAACTGAGGTGCTTCAGTAGAGTAGGCAGTTACTGCTCCAGGGCTGAACTGGGGTGCTTCAGTAGAGTAGGCAGTTACTGCTCCAGGGCTGAACTAGGGTGCTTCAGTAGAGTAGACAGTTACTGCTCCAGGACTGAACTAGGGTGCTTCAGTAGAGTAGGCAGTTACTGCTCCGGGGCTGAACTAGGGTGCTTCAGTAGAGTAGGCAGTTACTGCTCCAGGGCTGAACTGGGGTGCTTCAATAGAGTAGGCAGTTACTGCTCCAGGGCTGAACTGGGGTGCTTCAGAAGAGTAGGCAGTTACTGCTTCATGGCTGAACTGGGGTGCTTCAGTAGAGTAGGCAGTTACTGCTCCATGGCTGAACTGGGGTGCTTCAGTAGAGTAGGCAGTTACTGCTCCAGGGCTGAACTGGGGTGCTTCAGTAGAGTAGGCAGTTACTGCTCCATGGCTGAACTGGGGTGCTTCAGTAGAGTAGGCAGTTACTGCTCCAGGGCTGAACTGAGGTGCTTCAGTAGAGTAGGCAGTTACTGCTCCAGGGCTGAACTGGGGTGCTTCAGAAGAGTAGGCAGTTACTGCTCCAGGGCTGAACTGAGGTGCTTCAGTAGAGTAGGCAGTTACTGCTCCATGGCTGAACTGGGGTGCTTCAGTAGAGTAGGCAGTTACTGCTCCAGGGCTGAACTGGGGTGCTTCAGTAGAGTAGGCAGTTACTGCTCCAGGGCTGAACTGGGGTGCTTCAGTAGAGTAGGCAGTTACTGCTCCAGGGCTGAACTGAGGTGCTTCAGTAGAGTAGGCAGTTACTGCTCCAGGGCTGAACTGGGGTGCTTCAGAAGAGTAGGCAGTTACTGCTCCAGGGCTGAACTGAGGTGCTTCAGTAGAGTAGGCAGTTACTGCTCCAGGGCTGAACTGGGGTGCTTCAGTAGAGTAGGCAGTTACTGCTCCAGGGCTGAACTGGGGTGCTTCAGAAGAGTAGGCAGTTACTGCTCCAGGGCTGAACTGAGGTGCTTCAGTAGAGTAGGCAGTTACTGCTCCATGGCTGAACTGGGGTGCTTCAGTAGAGTAGGCAGTTACTGCTCCACTAGTGGTCGTGTTACTGTTAAATGTTATGAAAAAGTCAAACTATTTTCTTAGTAATCGATTTCCACTAAAACACCTCATCTTTTCTTCTAGAAGTTCTCTGTTATTAATTTTTCTTCAATATTTGTCATTTATACAAGTAGTTACCACAACATTAAGATAAATCCTGTATATGAGGGGGGGGAGGGAGGGGGCTGCTGTTCTTTTCGTTTAATATCGTGTATACGTGTATTATTTCGACAAAGTCTCTATATATAAAGATTGGGACATATTTCATATTATAAAAGCTACCAAAAATGAAGCCTATCGTAGAAGGTAATTATACTTAATCATTAAGACAACATCTTCACAGATTTGAAATTCTTAAGATTCATAAATTAAAACCACGTTTTCTTTTCTTTTTTTAGTGTGTGTTTCGAAATGTTTTTTCAATTCAGATTAAAAGTGCTTGCTTGGTATCAATTATGCAAGACACGAGTGTTTAAAATTCTGATGCTATACACATGTTAGACAAAACTCATGATCTTTATCTTTCAAGATTTGTTAATTGAAACTTTCCGTATATCATGTCAGATTGAGAAAAAGATCGATGTATTTATGTAAGTTAGTCTGCTTGTTTATAGATAATATCGACAAACCTCTGGCATTTTACCCTGCACTCACATTGTACAAACAGAAATCAAAACGAAAATACTTATGGAAGCCAATATATGCCATAAAAATATTATCTCGTAATTACGACATAATTATGTTGTTATCATATAAAATTATTTCGTTTTGTTTTGTTATGTTATATATCATGTCGTTATTACGAGATATATGTCGCAATGACTACATATCAATGTTGTATCTGATATAGGAATATCATGACTGTGACATCATTATGTCGTTACTACGACAAAATATATTGTATTTACAACATAATTATCTCATATATAGCGATAACCATAGGCTCCAATTACAGGTAGTGGTAGCATCCAATAGTGGTAAATTTGAAATCATCACTTTGAAAATTTGGCGGTCGCCATTATGACTTGGTAAACCGATATGGATTATCTGTGTGACATATCATCACGGAAATGTCCCGTTTGTCATAGTCACAACCCCGTCCTTCTCTTCTCCTCCATAACTGATCCCCGATTACGACTTATTACCAGATATTTATCATAACAGGAACTGCTTACCCTTCAGAAGTATCGGCGTTCACTCCTTGATTGTTTTAGTGGCGTTCGTGTTCGTTTAATCTTTAGTTTCCTGCGTAGTGTTATGTGGACAACTGAATCTATTTCTGTCCTTTTTGTTTCGGCCATTGTAATATCTGTCCATTATTCTTTACGGCTTCTGATTAGTGATTACCCTTTGGTATCTTCAAACTTTTCTTATGATAGATTTTTGTTCCAAATGGGAAGTATCGGCTTCAGTATATATTTGATGACTTTTATATTCGGAAAATCTTAATCATATCTTGGCTATAAACAATTAGGCAAATTTCAAATTGGCAATAATAAAACAAGGGAGGTGATACATTCAATGTCATTTAAATAACAAATGTAGTTATTATGACCATTTAAAGAAATTTTAATTTTTAGTAACGATTACTATTTTAGATGGAGAACAGGATTGTCGGATGCTATTTAGATAGCCGCGAATCACATAAGAATCATTTCAGCCACGGGTGGCTCGGTTGTTTCTAAGAAGATAAAATGTGAACAACTAATGATGAAAAACATAACGGATACCATATGAGATAAAGAGAAGAAATATACGTGCGATACTATACTATGTATATAATGTATGGTGATGTACATACCCTGAGTCGATCTTCCCATGACATCTGTAAAAGTTGAATTAACTCAACAAACTCTCCCAACTCCGTTACCATAGACACACCGTGGTCGTTGTTTACGCCGTTTGGAACACAATATCCAAGTACCTACAGTAAGCAAGTGTTTTTTAAACGATAATCAATTTCCGCTCCATAATACGGGGTTCTAGAGCCCTATTTTGTTTCCGGTTTTCATCCAATTTTACACGAATGGTAACCAGATTGTATCATGATCGTTGTTTACGCCGTTTGGAATACAAAATCCAAGTATATTGTACAAGTAAAGGCAGTGTAACAAGAGTAACATGACGAGTGTTACATGTGGAACAGGAACTGTCTACCCTTCCGGAGCCCCCGAGTTCATTCCCGTTTTTTAGTGGGGTTTGTGTTGCTCGATGTTTAGTTTTTTGTGTAATGTTCTGTTTATCGTTGTTTTTCCGTCCTTCTGTCCCATTTCCTTTCGCAATTGTGTTGTCTGTACTTCTTCGATTTACGGCTCTGAATACCCCTTTGGGATCTTCACACTTTTTGTTTCGAATGATAATCATTTTCCGTTCCAATATACAATGCATCAGCCAATTTTCGTCTAATTTTAAACGATATTTACAAACAATCTCCAAAAATGGTTATAAATTGTATTCGTATACGTAATAGTTAACATATTCAAAATAAACAGCTTATCATATAAGAGAGGGGTGTTAAAATTTGCAAAGTATATATGTTATACGTATAGGTTATTCAATATCTGGTCATAGTATATGAAAAAGAATGCATTGAGGCGAAGCCGAGACGCATTCTTTTTCATATACTAATGACCAGGTATTGTATAATCAATTTAGCACACACTTTCTTTGTCGAGTGTCATGATTACCAATTATTACTAATTTAGGCAGTCTAAGTCAGATTAGATTGAATGAGTATCAGCTCAAAAGCATTTCCTTCAATTACAACATATGTGGTATATGAAAAATATTCAATAACACAAGACAAAGAAAGTATGGGCTAAGAGATTAATATTAATGATTGTAATCCTAAAACCTTCCGGCTGTCGGGAGAATTCGCCCCCTATCGGCCCATGTTCAATTATCAGGTCCTTACCCTGTACCCACTGGGGACTATGCGCTTCCCAAGACCCTTCCATCCCCTAATATCTGGATAGGAATCTGTTAATAGTCCATGATTTTCTATTCTAGTCGTCCTTAAGTTAATGTTATATGTTGTTAACCGAAAGTGAATCTGTGGTATACCATGTATCTTGTTGTGGGTTTGAAGTTTTACAAGATTGTTTATGCATTGAATACTGGTATTGCTTTCAGCGATTTTGTCAATATTTTTTGCCCTTCATAGTTTTTACATTTGACCAAAAAAAATTAAACTTGATTTTCACTCTAGAAATAAACTGTATTACTTGACCATTTGTTTTCGACTTGATGACAAGTGGTGGATTTGTTCTGATATATATTGGCTAATTTTAGTTCTTATATTCTTACATACCTTTATGATATTAGGATGAATAAGTCTTTGTAAAAGACTGGTTTCTTTGATGATTTTCTTGGCAGCTTCATTGTAGCAAACATCATATCTATGTCCTCGATCTAAGCAAGATGATATGTCTGTTCCTTGTGGCGATACCGTTTTAATTGCATACGACTGATTTTTTAAATCACCTCTATAAACAGCTTTAGTCCATCCAGAGGCCACAAAGTGTTTGTTCGTCATACTTAATATATCATTACAATCAAACATGTCATTGTTTGTGGCTGTGTGAAGTAAGAATTCGTTATTTACCAAATCAAACTTTGTATCATGCGATAGTTCTGTCAATTTTCGAAGTTTACTTTCAAAAACACTATATTTATTGACGGAATGCTGTAATTGAGGATACATATAATATTCCACTTCTGTTCCACCTGGGTCTATTGTATTTTCTCTTTCTAGTCCACTAAACGTCTTGTGCAAAATCAAAATATTTATGAAAACAATAAAAATTGCGAATGCGAGCACGCGCGTCTCCTGTGTGTAGTGTCCCATATTTATCAACATTGAACTACTTTTATACATGAACAGGTAAAATCATTACAGTCTATATACGTCTCTGTAATACGTGACAAGCTGATTTGTTTTCTGCATTTTTTTTTTTAAAGAGTTGAGTCATGTAAGACAGCACATGCTTTACATTGTAGACGTCAGTATCCAACATAGAAAATTAGCCCTGATTTCAGATGTTATCAGTTCCGACTGGACACAAGCTGCGAGTTTTTCTTGCATTTTTATCTGTCAAAAGAAAAGAAAACCGTTTCAATAGTAAAACCCCATTGTTAACATCCAGCCTAATAAGCAGAGAAATGTCAATTAGCGAACTACAAAATTAAAGTCCATACAAAATCTAATCCAGTGCACCGTCATCTGATATTGTCAGGTATATAATTACCTGGCTGTAATCAATTTGCACCTGTCTTGTAATTTTACCTGTTGCTCCTGAACTGACATCGTATGATCTGATCAATCTTAGCTTAAACCTTAAAAATCTTTACATTTATAACATTACATTATATGGTTTGATGCAATTCCCCCTCCCCCTCCCGCGAACTTAAATACGATTCAGCAAGTCCGTGTATTTTTTCCCAATTAATGATATGCAATTTGTAATAATGTCAATGGTATGAAAAAAAGATAGTTTAGACATGTTAAAAATAATATTCTAGTCTTTAAAGTTTTCAAACCTCTTTTTAATGACAACTTCAATATTATTTGTTTTATTGTAGCCATATTCTATAAGTTTCCACGGAATGTTTATATTAATTACAATGACAATATAAATATTAGCTTACCTCAGTAGCAACATCTGTTCATCTTGTTGTCTATAACACAATACTTGTAATCCATTTATACCTCAAAGGTCACAGACACGATTAGCTCCCTTGATAACACAATCTTTTTACAGGTGGAAGTTAATCTACAACCTTATCTTAAATAGTTTTGGGTTTTTTCGTAAAGACTTTTTTCTTGATTTAATTGACATTCATGGTCTAATAATTCCTTAAAACATTTTTTTTTTTAATTTTGACATTCGGTGAGTAGTTGTTTTATTAAAGTTTAATCTGATTGATCACGTGTCAGACTGTTCCTAATTAACTTCATCTGAGTAACAAGGTAATTTAATATAACTAAATCGTTTCATTTTTCATTTTGAGACAGGTAAAATTACAAATAGACATACACAAGAAATGTTAAATATATGTAACCAAAACTATGTTATCGTCTGCTTAGACTTGTGGTGTCAAAAAAAATATCCATTCCATTAAAAAAAACACCATTATGATAAATCGGTCTACAGAAAACAGACGCTCGATCCCTCCTACTGACTCCGACTAAACTTTGTACCAACAGTAGTCGGTAATTTTTGTTTTGCCGTACTATAACCCCCCCCCCCCCCCCCCCCCCCCCCCCCCCCCCCCCTCCCCCCTCCTCAAACACACACACAGTAGCGTATTCAGATAATTCCATACTTTTTCAAGTTTGTAGATATATAATATTAATTATCATGTACTTTATATTTTCATAGGGGTGGAGTAAATTATATATTTATTATTAAGTGTACTTCACGCACTTTAACTGGGCGATATCTCTTGTATAAACACTGCCATATTTCAAGTGGTAGGTCAACAAAGATGTCATATTTGAAATAAAAACTTTGCCATCATAATATTGATTTTAGTACTGAATCCTCGGATATTATACCTTCAATGATTTTGTTTGACCCCTGACCCATTTTTAAAGTTTAGCAATGCGTGTGGCATGCGAGTTGTATCCAGGGTAAGCAGTTCCTTCTCCACTGGTGGCACCCGTCGTGTTAATCTAGTTACAAACCCGTTGATAAGTCATGAATGAGGAAAGTACAGAAAAATGTTTCATTTCGACACAGATATTCCATAACGGTCAATGGTGGCGACCGTAAAACTTTCGAAGTGATTCGTTAGGAGACCATTCATTGGGCAGGGTATAAAAAGAAATAGACTATATTGATTCAATTGATACAAGAGGTTCCATTATAACATACTACCCTCCTTCATTTTGACCCAGAAACCTTAATGATAAAAAGAGAACCATCTAGTTTATGAATGTGCGATGAATCCATTCGTAGTTGCTCCAAATGATACGTTTAAGAGTCTTTCATGAAGTTTATTAAAGTAATAATCTAAATATTTTGAAATAAAATTGTTCCATGTCACAGATCTAGTTTGATGAGATCTGAGAGTCTTCCATGATATTAAACAAAGTTGAGACTCAATTATTTTGAAATTTAAACATTCCATATCACATGTATTGTTCTTCTGGTTCCAAAGGGTCCGGGTGGCTCAATGAGGTAGGTAGTTGGATTACCTAACAACTCATGCTTATCACCAATACGGCGTGGGTTCGTGCCCGGCTTTTTACATTACAAAAAAGGATGCACTCGACTCGAGCCGCAAGTGATATAGTTTACCAGTTGCTTGCCCATGGTCGGTGGTTCTCTCCGGGTACTTTGGCTTCTTCCACCACTAAAACTGGTTGCCATGATATAGCTGAAAGTGGCGTTAAACACAATAAATCAAATCAATCAAATCTTCTGGTTTCAAAAAGGCATGATTGCCAGGTACTTTTCTAAAAATAATATGTCTGAGTATTCCAGGGTATTAAGGAATTTTGGAATTAAAATATTTTGCAATCCAGTGGTTTCATGTCACACCTATTGTTCTTCTTGTTCTAAAAAGGTATGCTTGCTAGATAATTTTCAAAAAAAATAAATAATCACAGGTCTGAGAGCCTTCCATATTTACCATACTAGTAGTTGGATTTCAAAAAAATTAACACTTCATATCCAGAAGAAGAGTTTGAAGATACCAAAGGGGCAATCATAATCTGTAAATCGAAGAACAGACAACACAATGGCCAAAAGAAAAAGACAGGAGAACAGACAACAGAATGGCCAAAAGAAAAAGGACAAATAGACAAACAACGATCTACAAAACATTACACATAAAACTAAATATCGAGTAATACGAACCCCACTAAAAACCGGGGGTGAACTCAGGAAGGGTAAACAGTTCCTGCTCCACTGATGGCACTCGTCGTGTATACCCCTGAGGGCTCAAATAAAATGAGGCTAGTACAACTTTTAAAAAGTTTTGGCTTGTACAGCATGCGAGGTATAAAATTAACTTACTTGACATTGACTAAGTTCAAGGTCACAGTGGCGTCATTCTTATTATCGACAGTCCGCCATGTCCCAATAAATAAATATACAAAATATGATGTCACTGGACCCTAAAGCAAAAAATAATTCTGTCCCGAATAATATGGTTTGTGCAAAAAATTAAAACACTGTACATATTGGCAGCCGTGTGTTATCCATATCATGGCGGCCATATTTGAAATATTAGAATTTCACAAATTTGATTAATAATTTATAGTAGGTAAAGTTATCTTAGTTTTATTGAGTTATGTCCAGTGGTTCCCGAGATACAACTTGCACCAAACCTTTAACGGTGTATTGGCAGTCATGTTTTTTCAGTCTTGGCAGTCATATTTGAAATCATAGAATTTCACAAATTTTAGAATTTCTGTATTTGATAGTTGATAAGATAATACTTTGAAATTTATGAGATACTGCTTGACCTAAAACCTTAGCATTTTGTTGCCCACCCAACAGATATTACCAATCTAAAAAAATCAGACTATTCGTTCGGAAAACTGAGTAAAAATATTCATTTTGGAGGGCATCATATCTGTATACTATTGCTACTAGTGATTAATAAAACATGTTTTGTTTTTTGTTAATATTCATCAGCATTTCACAATTCGTACCAGCTGCGGAATCTCATCATTACATTTATAATAAATGTTTTTCTTGAGTTCCTTATTTTCTATTATGTAATAATGAACAGTTCATTCCTCTAGACATTATGTTGACACGTGACCTTTGCCTCGGGAAGACGGTTAACGTTGATCATTTGATTTGCTTTTTCAATTACAACTTTGTTTTTAATTAAGCGTTGGAAATGGGTTTCGCTTGATTCTGTTGTAATCGGTCGAACTTATTGATGCTTAGATATAGAACGGACATTCATGACATGCAGTACACCCAAGACAAGGAAGCGGACTTGGTCTTAAAACCGACTCCGGTATTCTAACATATCAGGTCGGCACATTGGTCACCAATACGTTGCTTATCTGAGCGGTCCACCGTACATTGTCCAAATTACCGTGTGTACAATCCACATCTGCTTGGATATATGCTACACATCCACTATTATATGAAGAGTTTGAAGATACCAAAGGGGTAATCAGAATCCGTATATCGAAGAAGAACAGACAACACAATGGCCAAAAGAAAAGTACAAAAGGACAAACAACGATCTACAAAACATACACATAAAACTAAAGATCGAGTACCACGAGCCCCACTTAAGACCAGTGAACTCAGGTGCTCCGGAAGGGTAAGCAGTTCCTGCTCCACTAGTGGCACCCGTCGTGTTAATCTAGTATATCTGTAGTCTCTGATAACAAAATTCTTTTTTTAATTCACATGCCTCTATGTGAAAATGGAAAGCGTATTGGTCATGTATATTCACAGGTATATTATATTCAAGACAAACTCTTTTCTTTAAATATGTTATGTCATAGGTTTAAAGAGTACGGAGTGAAATGCTTCATCAGTATAAAAGAATGCTTTATTTCCATAAAAAGAAGAAAATAAACAATTTTAATCACGCAACTTTTATATTTTTCATCCGTTTTATACATCATTAGCGGGTACACATCAATCTAATGTTAGTTCATTAGATATTTTACTTTAAAACCCAACTTTCGTGATGGTGAAGATATTACAGAAATATTCTGTTATGAAACGACATCGTTGACACATTGATCGAGCTTGTTAAAACATGAATCTAAAAGATCAACTATTTTTAGTGCTCGGTTTTTGTGTCTATTGTGTTAACTGTTGGTATTATGCTATGTACATGTATGTAAAATGTTGTAATTTGGGTCTTTACATACTTGATAGCCCCGAATGAGCCATTATTTTTCATATAGGCAGAGCATATAGATAAATGAATCAAATGTACACGAGATAAAAGCTTTATAGATTGTTGGACTCAGAGTTGTGATAATGCGTCCGAGTGGAGCGATAAATATCTTTGGACGATGTTGCATTTATTTGACGACCTATGATTGGATAAAGTCATTCCTAAAAATAACGATAAAGACAGAGCCATATATGGAAATCTAGAGAATAAGATTAATACGCTTTACTGGCCAGTAGAAAATTCCATAAGCCAGGTGACTGCAGCATTGTGTAATCTATTATTGCATAATTTGACCTTGACGCTGTCCGAAATAAAGAAATATTGTAATCGATAACTGAGACGACGTATGCCAAGTGTACTTGACCAGGCTCACTATATATATGTGTGTGTATTTTGATTTAGCATAATTAAACACAACTGCAAGAAAGATGATGATTTATATTTTCTTCTAAAATAACACAGTAAAAAAACTCTTCTTGAGACACAATAAAAAAGAAAGAAATTAATGATTCTAATAAACTACGGCTAACAAATCTCGAGTCAGTCCTTCTTATACACAAGATGCAGACGATAGAAAAACGTGCAGTTACGAAACGATGCAGGCGGAAAATTACAGAAGGTCTGTGGGCGGTGCTTAATTTCGTCTAGTGACCATTACGTCTTTAACCTTAGAACTTCCAAAAAAGTCCGTCAAACATAGTTCGTGAAAAAAACTTAGTTACTGTTTCAAGTTATAGATCAGCAACATCGTACAAAAATGTTCTAAGCTCCCGTGACCGACTATGATTATTTAGACGGTCATTAGGGAGCTTAGAACTTATTATGAGGGTTGCTGTTTCAGTGTGCTGTGGAAACATTTTAAAATTCGACTCGACGTGTTTTTCTACTATAAAGCTGAAATGATTTATAATCTCATCGGAAATTAACGCTTTTCGACATTATTTAAGGGTGTAGGCCTGGGGTATGGGAGACAACTATATTTTCATTGTCTTCTGAAATATATGGTCATCTGTGCGTTTGAAAATCCCGAATAATACTGTGCCCTCTATCGGCACTAGTTAATGTAGCGACCAGCGGAAGCGTAATATAACGATTGGATTATTAGGGTTACTCAATTCCAAGCTTCTTGGCAACACAGATTGTTTACATTGGATATGGGCATTTAAAAAATGACTCCTTTTCCTTTTAATTTTCTATAGCTGTGCTCCTTATCTTTTTATATCTTATTGCTGCTAATAAAAGTGTGTTATTTTTATATGCTTTTGCCCACAAAATATCATTGAAGTATCTCTTTCCAGAAAAAATTACCATCGAAATGTGTTGTTAAAAATGCCCGGAGTGTAACACATTTTGTGTGACAAACTTTTTTTCCTAATGAATTTCAAGGCTTTGTCAAATAAGAAGTATTAAATATATACACCAGAATATTATATATTATGAAATTATAGTGCAATTTGTTAGGAAATCACTTGCCCCTGGTGATAATTTATAAAAAAATAAAATGATCACATTGAAAAATTTAATACTAAAATATATTGGTATGGAAAATATTAATACATTGAAAAGAAAGTGTCATGTTGGAATAAATGTAGAGTTTTTAGAAGTGATATTGAAATTGCGTGATGTATGTTTCATGAAAAACAATTTCATTGCCCCCATGAACATGTTTGCACCGTTTTGACCTTTACATAATTATTTGGTAACCCGAAAATGTCAGGAGGGTAAACAAGATATGTTTACATTGTGGTCATTTTATACATTGTTATATTTTGTTGAATTTTGTATTATTTTTAGCAGTTCATGACAGTCTGTGACTATTACAGGGCCGTAGCTATAATCCGACAGTCCGATAGTCCGACGGTCCGATAGTCCGATAGTCCGACAAATGCTTTAAACTGATGAAAGTTTTGAAAAATAATTTGGCCAAAAATGATATATTCGTAATTTCAGGATATGGGCCATTCATTTTTATACGCCCGTCAAAATACGGGCTTATTATGGCATACCGCTGTTCGTCCGTCCGTCCACGCCTCGTACGATAACATCTCTCACTTGTTCTCCCTTTTACTGATAGGTCACGTCGTGACATACATTGTATTGATAAAAGGGGGAGCAAGTGAGAGGTGTGATTTTAGTCAGTTTGGAAAACGCAAGTTTTCATATGGTACATGTATATACAATTAATTGGTTTAAAAAAGTGCAGAATATTAATTACTGTTCTCACGCTGAGCAACCGACCTTCAATTGTCATAAAAGAGGGGGGGGGTATCATGGCACAGTTGTTTATTATGTCATATTCCGATGCTGTTTCTTTCCGTGATATAAGGGGTCACTTAGGGACAATTACTTCAATCGTAACTTTTTATATATGCGTTTGTCGTAGAAGGCGACTATATCAGGGTCACCCGTCGGAATCCCGGGGAATAGAAATAGAACCAACTTGTCGTCGGAAGAGACAGAAAAACAAGTTCCCGTGTTAAGCCGTTGCCCATGTTGACCCATCCCAGAGTCCCCTCTTTCTGATTTTTTGCTTACAAACTTTTATCATCCTGAATATGACTGAAATATTGCTTGCTGGACCTTAAGCAATCAATCAATCAATCAATCAATCAATCAATCAATCAATCAATCAATTCGCACACATTATTGTATCCAGCTCTATTGGTGTGTCGACATTGCTTTCTAACATAAATATTCCATGATTAAGGGGGGGGGGGGGGGAGGGGACACTGGTACGCTCTCCTTTTGGCTTTTCCTTTTTTTTGTATTTCTTTTTTTTTTGTGTATTCATTTATTTCATCTTTCTTTTTAATTGTGACTTTTCTTGGCTAGACTCGGCTACACGCTACTTAAATAAAGCCTGAAGTAGTCGCTACTAAAAAATATACGGGATACTTACACTACCGGTTCATCACGATTGGATCCAGGTCTTTATGGAGTCCGCGTTGTTCATATATGTGGTTTTTTTAGCTCTTGTGTGGCCCTGCCAATTGTTTGTCCGTCTATGATATCGTGTTTCCGATGTTCTGGACCTTTCTTTGGTGAGTAAACGGTTCGGTTTCTGGCCCCATATTACACATGTTATAGTTTTAACTTTCAAAGAAATATAGCATTTGTCGGCCTATCGGACCGTCGGACTATCGCACTGTCGGACCGTCGGACTATCGCACTGTCGGACTATCGGACTGTCGGATTATAGGTCGGACCCCCTACAGATAATGAAAATAAATCATCTTATTATTCTTTTTTTTCCAGCTTGTCTAATTTTAATATAATTCCACTGTTGCATAGTGAAGTATTTTGAATCTAACTAAGAAAAATTTGTGCCTAATAGAATACAGGTTAAATATTCAAAATATGTACTTGGTGTTCATAAATCCCCAACCAATATTGCTATTTTGGGTGAGCTGGGATTATATCCACTTTCTCTGAATGCACTCAAATCCAGTGTAGGATATTGGCTACATATATTAAATGTAAATGATAATAATTTGATATTTCACTCATACAGTGATAACCTGCTAATCAAAGATGGGTCATTTATTAAACTCAAAAGTTTTTTTTTAGAAGTGATAGGTTTTGGACACATATGGGATAACCAAGCAACTTTTTCAAAGCTTAGAACTTTGTCTGCAATAACTGATAAACTTCAAAACAGATATTATGATTTTTGTCATAAATTACTGTTCAATGATAATAGAGTGATTGAGCGGAATAAGTTGAGAACATATCGTAAAATTAAAACAGACTTCAAAAGAGAACAATATCTTTATGCAGACGTTGATAAGAAAAGCCTTTCAAATTTTATATAAAAATTCGTGTAAGTTGAAAAAGGTCGTTATCTGAAATTACCAGTAGAACAGAGGATTTGTCAATTGTGCCATATGGATGTGGTGGATGAATTTCATTTCCTCATGAATTGTGATAAACTTATTCATGAGCGTGTAACTTTATTTAGAAATATTTCTGATATTGTACCTTCATTTACAACTATGTCAGATGTAGAAAAGTTTATGTTTTTTTATTAACTAGTCATGATTTAGATATATGTAAAGTGGTTATATTAGGTGTAAGTAATATGTATCTAGTAAATCAGTCAATGAAGCAAAACTTATAAATTTAAAATTACTAGATAATTTTCTTTTCTACATGTATTTTACTATATATGTATTTAATATAATAATTAGTATATATATATAATTCAAAGATAGATAACTCTGTCAGTTCTCCTCAGCTGGGATATCATTGTTTGTTTGTCAATATACTCTTGTATGTCATTGTGTTTGGTTATGTCTGTTTATTGAATTGTTTATATATATATATATTTTTTTATTGTTCATTGATTGATGATAGATCACTGTTTGGTCTTTATTTCAATAAAAATTACTTATAATGCTCAATTTCGTTGGTCAACATCATACCAGCTGAATTTTTTTTATACATCTTTCTATAAGTCATAAGTCATAATTGTCATAAGTTTATTGATTCACCAATCAAGGGTCCACAGGGGGTATACACATATACAATATGAGCATTTATTACAATATTAATGGCTATTTTCAAGGAATTTATGCATTGTCTCAACACACCGTTTCACTCACAAATTTTACATCTTTTTCAGTTTGCAGGTGAAATGTCAAATTCTCACATTTATACTACATTCCATATCAAACTACAGCCTGGTAGGAACCAAGATGCCAAAGTGTATTCACAAAGACTCGCCATTGTATGTACAAAGGTGTTAATACTACAGTCCCTACAGAGACTGACATTGACTACGAGGTTAAAATGTATGTACAAAGGTGTTAATACTACAGTCCCTACAGAGACTGACATTGACTACGAGGTTAAAATGTATGTACAAAGGTGTTAATACTACAGCCTCTACAGAGACTGACATTGACTACGAGGTTAAAATGTATGTACAAAGGTGTTAATACTACAGTCCCTACAGAGACTGACATTGACTACGAGGTTAAAATGTATGTACAAAGGTGTTAATACTACAGTCCCTACAGAGACTGACATTGACTACGAGGTTAAAATGTATGTACAAAGGTGTTAATACTACAGTCCCTACAGAGACTGACATTGACTACGAGGTTAAAATGTATGTACAAAGGTGTTAATACTACAGTCTCTACAGAGACTGACATGGACTACGAGGTTAAAATGTATGTACAAAGGTGTTAATACTACAGTCCCTACAGAGACTGACATTGACTACGAGGTTAAAATGTATGTACAAAGGTGTTAATACTACAGTCTCTACAGAGACTGACATTGACTTCGAGGTTAAAATGTATGTACAAAGGTGTTAATACTACAGTCCCTACAGAGACTGACATGGACTACGAGGTTAAAATGTATGTACAAAGGTGTTAATACTACAGTCCCTACAGAGACTGACATTGACTTCGAGGTTAAAATGTATGTACAAAGGTGTTAATACTACAGTCCCTACAGAGACTGACATTGACTACGAGGTTAAAATGTATGTACAAAGGTGTTAATACTACAGTCTCTACAGAGACTGACATTGACTACGAGGTTAAAATGTATGTACAAAGGTGTTAATACTACAGTCCCTACAGAGACTGACATTGACTACGAGGTTAAAATGTATGTACAAAGGTGTTAATACTACAGTCTCTACAGAGACTGACATTGACTACGAGGTTAAAATGTATGTACAAAGGTGTTAATACTACAGTCTCTACAGAGACTGACATGGACTACGAGGTTAAAATGTATGTACAAAGGTGTTAATACTACAGTCCCTACAGAGACTGACATTGACTTCGAGGTTAAAATGTATGTACAAAGGTGTTAATACTACAGTCCCTACAGAGACTGACATTGACTACGAGGTTAAAATGTATGTACAAAGGTGTTAATACTACAGTCCCTACAGAGACTAACATTGACTACGAGGTTAAAATGTATGTACAAAGGTGTTAATACTACAGTCCCTACAGAGACTGACATTGACTACGAGGTTAAAATGTATGTACAAAGGTGTTAATACTACAGTCCCTACAGAGACTGACATGGACTACGAGGTTAAAATGTATGTACAAAGGTGTTAATACTACAGTCCCTACAGAGACTGACATTGACTACGAGGTTAAAATGTATGTACAAAGGTGTTAATACTACAGTCCCTACAGAGACTGACATTGACTTCGAGGTTAAAATGTATGTACAAAGGTGTTAATACTACAGTTCCTACAGAGACTGACATGGACTACGAGGTTAAAATGTATGTACAAAGGTGTTAATACTACAGTCCCTACAGAGACTGACATTGACTTCGAGGTTAAAATGTATGTACAAAGGTGTTAATACTACAGTCCCTACAGAGACTGACATTGACTACGAGGTTAAAATGTATGTACAAAGGTGTTAATACTACAGTCCCTACAGAGACTAACATTGACTACGAGGTTAAAATGTATGTACAAAGGTGTTAATACTACAGTCCCTACAGAGACTGACATTGACTACGAGGTTAAAATGTATGTACAAAGGTGTTAATACTACAGTCCCTACAGAGACTGACATTGACTTCGAGGTTAAAATGTATGTACAAAGGTGTTAATACTACAGTCCCTACAGAGACTGACATTGACTACGAGGTTAAAATGTATGTACAAAGGTGTTAATACTACAGTCCCTACAGAGACTGACATTGACTACGAGGTTAAAATGTATGTACAAAGGTGTTAATACTACAGTCCCTACAGAGACTGACATTGACTACGAGGTTAAAATGTATGTACAAAGGTGTTAATACTACAATCCCTACAGAGACTGACATTGACTACGAGGTTAAAATGTATGTACAAAGGTGTTAATACTACAGTCCCTACAGAGACTGACATTGACTACGAGGTTAAAATGTATGTACAAAGATGTTAATACTACAGTCCCTACAGAGACTGACATTGACTACGAGGTTAAAATGTATGTACAAAGGTGTTAATACTACAGTCCCTACAGAGACTGACATTGACTACGAGGTTAAAATGTATGTACAAAGGTGTTAATACTACAGTCCCTACAGAGACTGACATGGACTACGAGGTTAAAATGTATGTACAAAGGTGTTAATACTACAGTCCCTACAGAGACTGACATTGACTTCGAGGTTAAAATGTATGTACAAAGGTGTTAATACTACAGTCCCTACAGAGACTGACATGGACTACGAGGTTAAAATGTATGTACAAAGGTGTTAATACTACAGTCCCTACAGAGACTGACATGGACTACGAGGTTAAAATGTATGTACAAAGGTGTTAATACTACAGTCCCTACAGAGACTGACATTGACTTCGAGGTTAAAATGTATGTACAAAGGTGTTAATACTACAGTCCCTACAGAGACTGACATGGACTACGAGGTTAAAATGTATGTACAAAGGTGTTAATACTACAGTCCCTACAGAGACTGACATGGACTACGAGGTTAAAATGTATGTACAAAGGTGTTAATACTACAGTCCCTACAGAGACTGACATTGACTACGAGGTTAAAATGTATGTACAAAGGTGTTAATACTACAGTCCCTACAGAGACTGACATGGACTACGAGGTTAAAATGTATGTACAAAGGTGTTAATACTACAGTCTCTACAGAGACTGACATTGACTACGAGGTTAAAATGTATGTACAAAGGTGTTAATACTACAGTCCCTACAGAGACTGACATTGACTACGAGGTTAAAATGTATGTACAAAGGTGTTAATACTACAGTCCCTACAGAGACTGACATTGACTACGAGGTTAAAATGTATGTACAAAGATGTTAATACTACAGTCCCTACAGAGACTGACATTGACTACGAGGTTAAAATGTATGTACAAAGATATTTATACAACAATGCATACAAAACCAGAAACAGACAGGAAACCAGACGTGAGTGGGTGATTATTGTTTAACCTCAAATGAGCATTTTTTTCTCAGCTATATACATGACGAGAACAAGCTTAAGTTATATTTTCATAAGATGATGATGATGAAATCCTCTTTCTTCTAGACCTACATGCTTGTTGGATGATTTTTATGGTGCTAGCTCACTGAAACAAAAGTCCACTGTAGACATGTCGCTCCACTCGGACACATTCTTCTTATTCCGAGCCAACCAGTCTTTGTTCTTACTCTTTAGTGCTCTGTGCCTAGCGGAGAAGCAACAAATATCAATTTTAAAGTCTTTGGTATGATCACCCGACCGGGTCTCGAACCCAGATCTGCCGTACTAGAGGCGAGTACGCAAACCATTGCACACCGATGCAGTGGCAACAAGATGCTTAATTCTATTTACATGTTAATAATACAGTCCATACAAAATTAAACACTTACAGGACAAAAGATACCAAATTGTATTAACAAAGACGCTACATTGTTGGTGCAAAGATGATAATACTACAGTTTACACAAAACGAGAAACTGACAGGAATCCAGACGTTAAATTGTATTTACAAAGATGATGATACTGCAGTTCACACAAAACGAGAACCTGACAGGAATCCAGACGTTAAATTGTATTTACAAAGATGATAATACTGCAGTTCACACAAAACGAGAACCTGACAGGAATCCAGACGTTAATTTGTATTTACAAAGATGATAATACTGCAGTTCACACAAAACGAGAAACTGACAGGAATCCAGACGTTAAATTGTATTTACAAAGATGATAATACTGCAGTTCACACAAAACGAGAACCTGACAGGAATCCAGACGTTAAATTGTATTTACAAAGATGATAATACTGCAGTTCACACAAAACGAGAACCTGACAGGAATCCAGACGTTAAATTGTATTTACAAAGATGATAATACTGCAGTTCACACAAAACGAGAAACTGACAGGAATCCAGACGTTAAATTGTATTTACAAAGATGATAATACTGCAGTTCACACAAAACGAGAACCTGACAGGAATCCAGACGTTAAATTGTATTTACAAAGATGATAATACTGCAGTTCACACAAAACGAGAACCTGACAGGAATCCAGACGTTAAATTGTATTTACAAAGATGATAATACTACAGTTCACACAAAACGAGAACCTGACAGGAATCCAGACGTTAAATTGTATTTACAAAGATGATAATACTGCAGTTCACACAAAACGAGAACCGGACAGGAATCCAGACGTTAAATTGTATTTACAAAGATGATAATACTGCAGTTCACACAAAACGAGAACCTGACAGGAATCCAGACGTTAAATTGTATTTACAAAGATGATAATACTGCAGTTTACACAAAACGAGAAACTGACAGGAATCCAGACGTTAAATTGTATTTGTAGTCAGTGTTTCGGTACTGACATGGTTTATAAAATATTTTTATTATGGAAATGTAGTTCCTAAATAATGTAATTATTATTTAACATTAGGTTCACTCCACCAGGCATAAGGTACCTTAGCCGATTGTGGTTATTTTGTTTAGGTTCCTTGGTATTTTTGCTCCCAACAACATTTAAATTATTTTGGCTATCCAATCTTACGACTTTAAACGTAGATAATGAAGTTTATTTTCAAAATACGAGTCGTTTACATTAAGTAAGAGATTAACAAGAAAGAGTGTGATGTGAACTGTACTAGTATTGCTGGTCTTTATCATTAGTATTTCTTAGACTAATCAAACTATTTCCGGAATTATAAACCAAACATTCATAATAATCCATCAATCTATGAATATTTGGAAATATATTACCAGTTTAAGCCACTCACTTATCACTAAAGTGACTATACCAAGTGAGGAAAGTGTGTTGCCATGCCTTTGTGCTAGTATATCCACTATACCAAGTGAGGAAAGTGTGTTGCCTTTGTGTTAGGATATCCACTATACCAAGTGAGGAAAGTGTGTTGCCTTTGTGTTAGGATATCCACTATACCAAGTGAGGAAAGTGTGTGACCTTTGTGTTAGGATATCCACTATACCAAGTGAGGAATGTGTGTTGCCTTTGTGTTAGGATATCCACTATACCAAGTGAGGAAAGTGTGTGGCCTTTGTGTTAGGATATCCACTATACCAAGTGAGGAAAGGGTGTGACCTTTGTGTTAGGATATCCACTATACCAAGTGAGGAATGTGTGTTGCCTTTGTGTTAGGATATCCACTATACCAAGTGAGGAAAGTGTGTCACCTTTGTGTTAGGATATCCACTATACCAAGTGAGGAAAGTGTGTTGCCTTTGTGTTAGGATATCCACTATACCAAGTGAGGAAAGTGTGTTGCCTTTGTGTTAGGATATCCACTATACCAAGTGAGGAAAGTGTGTCACCTTTGTGTTAGGATATCCACTATACCAAGTGAGGAATGTGTGTTGCCTTTGTGTTAGGATATCCACTATACCAAGTGAGGAAAGTGTGTTGCCTTTGTGTTAGGATATCCACTATACCAAGTGAGGAAAGGGTGTGACCTTTGTGTTAGGATATCCACTATACCAAGTGAGGAATGTGTGTTGCCTTTGTGTTAGGATATCCACTATACCAAGTGAGGAAAGTGTGTCACCTTTGTGTTAGGATATCCACTATACCAAGTGAGGAAAGTGTGTTGCCTTTGTGTTAGGATATCCACTATACCAAGTGAGGAAAGTGTGTTGCCTTTGTGTTAGGATATCCACTATACCAAGTGAGGAAAGTGTGTTGCCTTTGTGTTAGGATATCCACTATACCAAGTGAGGAAAGTGTGTGACCTTTGTGTTAGGATATCCACTATACCAAGTGAGGAAAGTGTGTTGCCTTTGTGTTAGGATATCCACTATACCAAGTGAGGAAAGGGTGTGACCTTTGTGTTAGGATATCCACTATACCAAGTGAGGAATGTGTGTTGCCTTTGTGTTAGGATATCCACTATACCAAGTGAGGAAAGTGTGTCACCTTTGTGTTAGGATATCCACTATACCAAGTGAGGAAAGTGTGTTGCCTTTGTGTTAGGATATCCACTATACCAAGTGAGGAAAGGGTGTGACCTTTGTGTTAGGATATCCACTATACCAAGTGAGGAATGTGTGTTGCCTTTGTGTTAGGATATCCACTATACCAAGTGAGGAAAGTGTGTCACCTTTGTGTTAGGATATCCACTATACCAAGTGAGGAAAGTGTGTTGCCTTTGTGTTAGGATATCCACTATACCAAGTGAGGAAAGTGTGTTGCCTTTGTGTTAGGATATCCACTATACCAAGTGAGGAAAGTGTGTTGCCTTTGTGTTAGGATATCCACTATACCAAGTGAGGAAAGTGTGTGACCTTTGTGTTAGGATATCCACTATACCAAGTGAGGAAAGTGTGTGACCTTTGTGTTAGGATATCCACTATACCAAGTGAGGAAAGTGTGTTGCTTTTGTGTTAGGATATCCACTATACCAAGTGAGGAAAGTGTGTGGCCTTTGTGTTAGGATATCCACTATACCAAGTGAGGAATGTGTGTTGCCTTGTGTTAGGATATCCACTATACCAAGTGAGGAATGTGTGTTGCCTTTGTGTTAGGATATCCACTATACCAAGTGAGGAAAGTGTGTCACCTTTGTGTTAGGATATCCACTATGCCAAGTGAGGAAAGTGTGTTGCCTTTGTGTTAGGATATCCACTATACCAAGTGAGGAAAGTGTGTTGCCTTTGTGTTAGGATATCCACTATACCAAGTGAGGAAAGGGTGTGACCTTTGTGTTAGGATATCCACTATACCAAGTGAGGAATGTGTGTTGCCTTTGTGTTAGGATATCCACTATACCAAGTGAGGAAAGTGTGTGACCTTTGTGTTAGGATATCCACTATACCAAGTGAGGAAAGTGTGTTGCCTTTGTGTTAGGATATCCACTATACCAAGTGAGGAAAGTGTGTTGCCTTTGTGTTAGGATATCCACTATACCAAGTGAGGAAAGTGTGTGACCTTTGTGTTAGGATATCCACTATACCAAGTGAGGAAAGTGTGTGACCTTTGTGTTAGGATATCCACTATACCAAGTGAGGAAAGTGTGTTGCTTTTGTGTTAGGATATCCACTATACCAAGTGAGGAAAGTGTGTGGCCTTTGTGTTAGGATATCCACTATACCAAGTGAGGAATGTGTGTTGCCTTGTGTTAGGATATCCACTATACCAAGTGAGGAATGTGTGTTGCCTTTGTGTTAGGATATCCACTATACCAAGTGAGGAAAGTGTGTCACCTTTGTGTTAGGATATCCACTATACCAAGTGAGGAAAGTGTGTTGCCTTTGTGTTATGATATCCACTATACCAAGTGAGGAAAGTGTGTTGCCTTTGTGTTAGGATATCCACTATACCAAGTGAGGAAAGTGTGTGACCTTTGTGTTAGGATATCCACTATACCAAGTGAGGAAAGTGTGTGACCTTTGTGTTAGGATATCCACTATACCAAGTGAGGAAAGTGTGTTGCTTTTGTGTTAGGATATCCACTATACCAAGTGAGGAAAGTGTGTGGCCTTTGTGTTAGGATATCCACTATACCAAGTGAGGAATGTGTGTTGCCTTGTGTTAGGATATCCACTATACCAAGTGAGGAAAGTGTGTTGCCTTTGTGTTAGGATATCCACTATACCAAGTGAGGAAAGTGTGTGACCTTTGTGTTAGGATATCCACTATACCAAGTGAGGAAAGTGTGTGACCTTTGTGTTAGGATATCCACTATACCAAGTGAGGAAAGTGTGTGACCTTTGTGTTAGGATATCCACTATACCAAGTGAGGAATGTGTGTTGCCTTTGTGTTAGGATATCCACTATACCAAGTGAGGAAAGTGTGTTGCCTTTGTGTTAGGATATCCACTATACCAAGTGAGGAAAGTGTGTGACCTTTGTGTTAGGATATCCACTATACCAAGTGAGGAAAGTGTGTGACCTTTGTGTTAGGATATCCACTATACCAAGTGAGGAAAGTGTGTGACCTTTGTGTTAGGATATCCACTATACCAAGTCAGGAAAGTGTGTTGCCTTTGTGTTAGGATATCCACTATACCAAGTGAGGAAAGTGTGTGGCCTTTGTGTTAGGATATCCACTATACCAAGTGAGGAATGTGTGTTGCCTTTGTGTTAGGATATCCACTATACCAAGTGAGGAAAGTGTGTGGCCTTTGTGTTAGGATATCCACTATACCAAGTGAGGAATGTGTGTTGCCTTTGTGTTAGGATATCCACTATACCAAGTGAGGAAAGTGTGTGGCCTTTGTGTTAGGATATCCACTATACCAAGTGAGGAAAGTGTGTGACCTTTGTGTTAGGATATCCACTATACCAAGTGAGGAAAGTGTGTTGCCTTTGTGTTAGGATATCCACTATACCAAGTGAGGAAAGTGTGTGACCTTTGTGTTAGGATATCCACTATACCAAGTGAGGAAAGTGTGTCACCTTTGTGTTAGGATATCCACTATACCAAGTGAGGAAAGTGTGTTGCCTTTGTGTTAGGATATCCACTATACCAAGTGAGGAAAGTGTGTCACCTTTGTGTTAGGATATCCACTATACCAAGTGAGGAAAGTGTGTTGCCTTTGTGTTAGGATATCCACTATACCAAGTGAGGAAAGTGTGTCACCTTTGTGTTAGGATATCCACTATACCAAGTGAGGAAAGGGTGTGACCTTTGTGTTAGGATATCCACTATACCAAGTGAGGAACGTGTGTGACCTTTGTGTTAGGATATCCACTATACCAAGTGAGGAAAGTGTGTGGCCTTTGTGTTAGGATATCCACTATACCAAGTGAAGAAAGTGTGTGACCTTTGTGTTAGGATATCCACTATACCAAGTGAGGAAAGTGTGTCACCTTTGTGTTAGGATATCCACTATACCAAGTGAGGAAAGTGTGTTGCCTTTGTGTTAGGATATCCACTATACCAAGTGAGGAAAGTGTGTGGCCTTTGTGTTAGGATATCCACTATACCAAGTGAGGAAAGTGTGTGACCTTTGTGTTAGGATATCCACTATACCAAGTGAGGAACGTGTGTTGCTTTTGTGTTAGGATATCCACTATACCAAGTGAGGAAAGTGTGTGACCTTTGTGTTAGGATATCCACTATACCAAGTGAGGAATGTGTGTCACCTTTGTGTTAGGATATCCACTATACCAAGTGAGGAAAGTGTGTTGCCTTTGTGTTAGGATATCCACTATACCAAGTGAGGAAAGGGTGTAACCTTTGTGTTAGGATATCCACTATACCAAGTGAGGAAAGTGTGTTGCCTTTGTGTTAGAATATCCATTTTGTCCTTTTCTACTATTTTTCTATTGGATTTAAGAAATGTTCTGCCAGTGTGGCCTTAATGTTCTGCCAGTGTGGCCTTATTGTTCTGCTAGTGTGGCCTTAATGTTCTGCCAGTGTGGCCTTATTGTTCCGCCAGTGTGGCCTTAATGTTCTGCCAGTGTGGCCTTTTTCTTTTATTTTCATTTTATTATTGTACATTGTATATCTACATTTACATCTACATGGATACTGGAAAGTCGCATGTTTGCATAACATCCAGGACTAAAAACGTAACTCAGGCACCCATGGGAGCCTTCCAAAACAGTTTAAAATCAATAAAACTATTTACAACATGGACATCTGGTATTTACATCAAGTAGTCCTCCAAGGCTGTCTTGAAGGACTCCACTGTGGACTGGTCTTTGATGTCCGGTGGCAAGTCGTTCCACTCTGATGTAGACCGTGGAATGTAGCTGTACTTGTAGGTGTTCGTTCTAGTAGACAGCCTTGTGAGTCGTTTCTGATGAGACTAAATCAAAAATATTATAATTTCTATTTATTAAATAAGGGCCCCGGTGGCTCAATGAGTTAGGTAGTTGGGTTAACTAACAACTCATACAAGCCTATCACCAATACGGCGTGGGTTCACACCCGTCTTTGTAAATTACAAAAAAGGGTACACTCGACTCGCAGCCGCAAGTGATAAAGCTTACCAGTTGCTTGCCCATGGTCGGTGGTTCTTTCCGGGTACTCCTGCTTCTTCCACAACTAAAATTGGTCGTCATGATATAGCTGAAATATTGCTGAAAGTGGCATTAAACACAATAAATCAAATCAAATCAATATTTATTAAATAAAGAGTACACAAATAAAACATTTCGTAAAAGTATAAAATTTTGCATAATATTTAATACTGTTATAATAAATATGTCATAAGTAACAATGTTCAGATTTATATGACAATACATCAGAGGTACCTTAAACAATCACCGTCTTTATAATGAGCCCTTAAATGCTTTTAAAACAATTTTGCATGATCATGATGAAATGAGGAATCTTTATATATTAAGACTTGACAAACATAATTTGTACAAAGTTACAAAATATTTCTACTTGTAGTATCAAACACATCATCCCTACAGAGTTTGGTTCCAATTGGCACAATAATTTCAGAGATAATCAAAATGTGAAATGTTTACAATACAGACAGACAACGGATGAAAAGTGAAGACAATATCTTCCATGACCTTTCGAGTCGGGCGAGTTAAAAAGGGTGAATGGGTTTCACTATAAATAATGCTTTCTATATAAACTCCATCAGTGGTAGTTATGTCGGTAGGTAATCAAATCTATGTTTAGTTATGTCTTAAAAGGGAAAACTATTGCTTAAAATGTTTCAATGCAATAATCATGTGTCCGTTTTTGTTTAAAATAATTAGATTTTTAAAAACCTATGATTATTTTGTCCACTGATTATCAGACTTGTCATAGTTTAATGAAATAGACACAACAGTACAAAACATCAATTTCTTTAGATGTTTATAACTAATTAAAATCAATTATGTTAGATGTATCAGTAATGATGTTTTTGTCCCAAGAGTAATAGCATTTAACCTACAGATTCTACCTTCTTAGAATATAGCATTGTGATAAGGGATGGACCATTTAACTTCCAGGGGGGGTATGGTTTTTTTCTAAAAAAATATTCTGATTTCCACTGTTGCTGGAAAAAATATTCTGACTTTGGTGGTGGAAAAAAAAATGTGATTCAGAGTTTTTGTCATATAACCTAATGTTAAATTCTAGAAAAAATATTTGCGCTTTGCGCGACAAAAAAAAAAAATATTCTAACTCGCGTTGTCCGAGAAAAAAAATTCTGAAACAAAAAACCATAACCTCCCCCCCCCCTGCAAGTTAAATGGTCGGTCCCGAACTACCAGCATTCATTGACCCTGCTGTGGTAAATACAGTCCATTTTTATGTTGTTCTTCATTTTAGTATGTGGTCTTTTTGAGTGAATCTGCTGTGCAATTTTGCAGTTGGTGATTCAATTATCAAAGGGAGAGTTGGGATCCCATTAACCAGTTTAAACCCACAAAGTTTGTCCATGTTCCAAGCCAGAGCCTGAATTTTCCCTGTCATCTGTTGTGATCTATTTGTATGTTAAATGATTTGAGGTGGTTGTTCATTTTGTTGATATTAGTGGCATTGTTGACCATCACTGTTTAAACTTTCTTTTCATATCAATTACAAACTCAACACACCATTCAAACTTATACATAACTTTGTGGCAAGCAATTTTCTACTTGATTATTTATAGAATATTAGTTACATTCGAAACACATTCTCCCTATTCAAATTTCCATTACAATATAGTGTCAATTTAAAATGCTATGGTAACACCAGAAACCCAAAACCGTCTGTTCTTGTGATACAATTGATGGTAAACAGATGATGATACTTCCTGGAGATTCTTGATATGCTTCTAATCATAATTACCAAAAACTAAAAATGGCAAGATTGTCTCCATATTCTGATGAATACTGTCACCAGAAATTGATAATAGTTATAGTATCATCTGGTGATGCTGAAACTATCTTCGTCTCGCCGAACCACATCAGATGTAATAAGGTAGGACATCTATGGACCATGTACATCACTTTACCTGTCTATAATCATAGTAAAATAGTCATCAACCATGTACATCACTTTACCTGTCTATAATCATAGTAAAACTAGTCATCAACCATGTACATAACTTTACCTGTCTATAATCATAGTAAAACTAGTCTTCAACCATGTACATCACTTTACCTGTCAATAATCATAGTAAAACTAGTCTTCAACCATGTACATCACTTTACCTGTCTATAATCATAGTAAAACTAGTCATCAACCATGTACATCACTTTACCTGTCAATAATCATAGTAAAACTAGTCATCAACCATGTACATCACTTTACCTGTCTATAATCATAGTAAAATAGTCATCAACCATGTACATCACTTTACCTGTCAATAATCATAGTAAAACTAGTCATCAACCATGTACATCACTTTACCTGTCTATAATCATAGTAAAACTAGTCATCAACCATGTACATCACTTTACCTGTCTATAATCATGATAAAATAGTCATCAACCATGTACATCACTTTACCTGTCTATAATCATAGTAAAACTAGTCATCAACCATGTACATCACTTTACCTGTCTATAATCATAGTAAAACTAGTCATCAACCATGTACATCACTTTAACTGTCTATAATCATAGTAAAACTAGTCATCAACCATGTACATCACTTTAACTATCTATAATCATAGTAAAACTAGTCATCAACCATGTACATCACTTTAACTGTCTATAATCATAGTAAAACTAGTCATCAACCATGTACATCACTTTACCTGTCTATAATCATAGTAAAACTAGTCATCAACCATGTACATCACTTTACCTGTCAATAATCATAGTAAAACTAGTCTTCAACCATGTACATCACTTTACCTGTCAATAATCATAGTAAAACTAGTCATCAACCATGTACATCACTTTACCTGTCTATAATCATGATAAAATAGTCATCAACCATGTACATCACTTTACCTGTCTATAATCATAGTAAAACTAGTCATCAACCATGTACATCACTTTACCTGTCTATAATCATGATAAAATAGTCATCAACCATGTACATCACTTTACCTGTCTATAATCATAGTAAAACTAGTCATCAACCATGTACATCACTTTACCTATCTATAATCATAGTAAAACTAGTCATCAACCATGTACATCACTTTACCTGTCTATAATCATGATAAAATAGTCATCAACCATGTACATCACTTTACCTGTCTATAATCATAGTAAAACTAGTCATCAACCATGTACATCACTTTACCTGTCTATAATCATAGTAAAATAGTCATCAACCATGTACATCACTTTACCTGTCTATAATCATAGTAAAACTAGTCATCAACCATGTACATCACTTTACCTGTCTATAATCATAGTAAAACTAGTCTTCAACCATGTACATCACTTTACCTGTCTATAATCATGATAAAATAGTCATCAACCATGTACATCACTTTACCTGTCTATAATCATAGTAAAATAGTCATCAACCATGTACATCACTTTACCTGTCTATAATCATGATAAAATAGTCATCAACCATGTACATCACTTTACCTGTCTATAATCATGATAAAATAGTCATCAACCATGTACATCACTTTACCTGTCTATAATCATGATAAAATAGTCATCAACCATGTACATCACTTTACCTGTCAATAATCATAGTAAAACTAGTCATCAACCATGTACATCACTTTACCTGTCTATAATCATAGTAAAACTAGTCATCAACCATGTACATCACTTTACCTGTCTATAATCATGATAAAATAGTCATCAACCATGTACATCACTTTACCTGTCTATAATCATAGTAAAACTAGTCATCAACCATGTACATCACTTTACCTGTCTATAATCATAGTAAAACTAGTCATCAACCATGTACATCACTTTAACTGTCTATAATCATAGTAAAACTAGTCATCAACCATGTACATCACTTTAACTATCTATAATCATAGTAAAACTAGTCATCAACCATGTACATCACTTTAACTGTCTATAATCATAGTAAAACTAGTCATCAACCATGTACATCACTTTACCTGTCTATAATCATAGTAAAACTAGTCATCAACCATGTACATCACTTTACCTGTCAATAATCATAGTAAAACTAGTCTTCAACCATGTACATCACTTTACCTGTCAATAATCATAGTAAAACTAGTCATCAACCATGTACATCACTTTACCTGTCTATAATCATGATAAAATAGTCATCAACCATGTACATCACTTTACCTGTCTATAATCATAGTAAAACTAGTCATCAACCATGTACATCACTTTACCTGTCTATAATCATGATAAAATAGTCATCAACCATGTACATCACTTTACCTGTCTATAATCATAGTAAAACTAGTCATCAACCATGTACATCACTTTACCTATCTATAATCATAGTAAAACTAGTCATCAACCATGTACATCACTTTACCTGTCTATAATCATGATAAAATAGTCATCAACCATGTACATCACTTTACCTGTCTATAATCATAGTAAAACTAGTCATCAACCATGTACATCACTTTACCTGTCTATAATCATAGTAAAATAGTCATCAACCATGTACATCACTTTACCTGTCTATAATCATAGTAAAACTAGTCATCAACCATGTACATCACTTTACCTGTCTATAATCATAGTAAAACTAGTCTTCAACCATGTACATCACTTTACCTGTCTATAATCATGATAAAATAGTCATCAACCATGTACATCACTTTACCTGTCTATAATCATAGTAAAATAGTCATCAACCATGTACATCACTTTACCTGTCTATAATCATGATAAAATAGTCATCAACCATGTACATCACTTTACCTGTCTATAATCATGATAAAATAGTCATCAACCATGTACATCACTTTACCTGTCTATAATCATGATAAAATAGTCATCAACCATGTACATCACTTTACCTGTCTATAATCATAGTAAAACTAGTCATCAACCATGTACATCACTTTACCTGTCTATAATCATGATAAAATAGTCATCAACCATGTACATCACTTTACCTGTCTATAATCATAGTAAAATAGTCATCAACCATGTACATCACTTTACCTGTCTATAATCATAGTAAAACTAGTCTTCAACCATGTACATCACTTTACCTGTCTATAATCATAGTAAAATAGTCATCAACCATGTACATCACTTTACCTGTCTATAATCATGATAAAATAGTCATCAACCATGTACATCACTTTACCTGTCTATAATCATAGTAAAATAGTCATCAACCATGTACATCACTTTACCTGTCTATAATCATAGTAAAACTAGTCATCAACCATGTACATCACTTTACCTGTCTATAATCATGATAAAATAATCACCATATAAACTATTATAATGATCTAACATTAACAGACATTTGTTTTTTAAATGGAATCTCATGAGAAGCAATTGCTATGTTGTGAATTGTGTTTTATTTAAATACATGTTACTAAATTTTATGTAAATTAATAATATACACCAATTACACTATCAGTGTTGCATAAAAAAACACAAAATTATTGAGAAACTATAAATGCCATGGTGTACTTTTTAATTATTTTTCTGATAGATTCTAATCATTTCTGGTACTTACATCTTACTGTACATGAAAGTACTACAATAAAATAAACCTATTTTATAACATTTGTTTTACCTACCCGGTAATTCCATATGCCAATTTTCTTCTGATCACCACCACTGACCAATCGTTCATTATTAATAAATAGAAATCTAACGACTCCAAAATGACCAGTCAAAACATGCTGACATTCACCTGTTTATTAAAGAATTTTCATGAAATCAATAATTTATGTTTGTGTTCAATTAAGATCGACATTTATTGATTTGTTGTTGTTTTTTTATCCATCCCGAAAATAAGTTTCAGGGACATCAATTTTAGCTTCATTCAGTTAACAAATTAGAAACTTTGTTTGGGGCCATCGTGATCGTCATCGTATGGTAATTATCACCACTAAAGTTGTGAGTTTGAACTCCGTTCATGGCAAGGTGTACTCGATACAACATTCTGTGATCAAGTTTGTCAGTGACTTGCGACAGGTCGGTGTTTTTCTCCGGGTTTTCCGGTTTCCTCCACCAATAAAATTGACCGCCACGATATAACTGAAATATTGGCGTTATACACCATAAACCACCATCGAACTTGCTGAAATTAAAATATAAAACAAAATATATTGCACTACTAACAATTAATTGATAAGTTTGTAATCCTTTTAAAACGTTCAAATGAACAGCAAAGGAGGGTAACAGTTATTAAAAAATGTTAAGAACATATCAAGATTTCATGGTTACTTAAACTATTTTTTGTTTTAATCTGTGTATGCTTTGTTTCAGTTCCTAAATAATGTAACTGTTCTACAATTTTTCTGTTGGATTTTGGAAATATTCTGACTGTGCAGGGGCGGATCCAGGGGGGCGCACCCGGTGCACGCCCCCCTAAAATTGGAAAATATATGATTTTTTGGCGTAAAAGTGTGATTTTTCACACGAAATACCCCAACAATTTTCGCGCCTCCCTCCGCAATTGGAAAAAATATGATTTTTTGGCGTAAAATCGTGATTTTTCACACGAAATACCCCACAAATTTTCGCGCCTCCCTCTACTCGGCGCAATTTTTTTAAGTGCGTCCCCCCCTAACTTAAAATTCTGGATCCGCCCCCGCTGTGTGGTATTTTTTTTCTTCTTCATTTGATTAAAACTAAGATCAATCTCTATCATACATTTGTAACCTTTTGGTTATTCTGTTTAGACCCGTTGGTTTACTTGTTCCGAAAGACTATTAAATAGTTGACTTTCCAATCTTTAGTCTATAAGCGTACTTGATGATGGTTTTTTTTTTACCAGAAACACCTTTTGTCCACTAAATAAACGTTAGAGAATACCAAAGGGGCAATCAAAAATGGACAATCCAGAGAACCTGGCAGGATAGGGTACACAAGACGAAGAAAAACACAACATAATATGTGTTGGACACCACTATACGCCAAACAAACAGGAATAACATAAATTGACATGAGCCCTCATACGAACAACTGGAGGTAAAGACGAACCGAACATCGTTTTTATGAGGAAACTAAAAAAAATGAGCAACACGGACCCACAAAAAAAACGGGAATGAACGCATGTGCTCGCGAAGGAGAAGCAGTTTAAATTAGATATCTACATTGTTATTTCCTATTTTTAATCTTTAAAAAGAAATTATAATGAACATATCTTTATTTGATCCATTCATAGGATGTATATATACAAGTATATTTCTTCCAAAACAGTGGTTTAACAACCCACATGAGAATTATATAATCAGACATGATTCATACGAAACATAGCCTCTAAACATGGTGCAATATATCATCTTACTTTGTTGGAATTAAAAAACAAATTTGTAATAATTATAATGTCCGCCATTGTACTGTACATGTACAATATTACTATACAAACATCCCATTTCTTAAGAATGATTTTGACAAAAGAGAATGCAAAGAATTTCACAAGGAATGTGTATTTCGGTGATAATTTTCTCGTCTGTCAAATATGTTTAAAGGAAAACTTATACTTTCATACCAACGTGACATAAAATGATTCTATTGTTAAACAAATTGAGCTTAACTTGTGTTCATATTTAAACAAGTGTATATGTAGTGTATATAGAAAACATGATATAACTGAAATATTGTTGAAAGTGGCGTTAAACACCATAACCTTATGTAGAAAACAAAGTCCAATTATGTATATGTTAGACAGAGTACACCCATCCATGCTCCATAGCTTGATAATTGACTTTTAAGTATAGAAAAATTCCAAAGATACCAATTCACAGACAACGATAAGTTTTCTGCTTTATAAAAATATTAAACTAAGTTTTCTTTAATTCACGAGGCTTTCTGAGTTGGCGTGATCATAATGGATATGAACTAAAACTGTTTCCTTTTAAATGGCTTAGAGGTACGTTAAAAGAAGACCTTTACAATAATTTCCTATAGGGTACAATGACAAACTATGACTAAATTGCGTATTTTGAATCACAGATGATTAATCTTTTTGGAAGACCATAAAGAATATGAAATTGGTATTTGTTGCTTCTCTGCTTAGCACGCAGCATTAAGGAGAAATAGCAAAGACTGGTTGGCTTGGAAACAGGATAATGTGTCAGAGTGAAGCGACATGTTATGTTAGTGAGCTAGCTCTTTAAAATTCCAAATAAGCGTGTCAATCTTGTACAAAACGGACATCATTATCATCTCATCAAACGTAACTTGTTCGTGCCATGATATAGCTGAAAAATTGATCATTTGACGTTAAACAACAATCACTCTTATTCATATATCCGTTCAATTGTCCCTGTGTTTCTGTAGAGACATATTTTCTTTATATCATTAAGCCAATCATGGCAATAGGAGACTATTATTACCTATGACAGCCATTTTAGATATCCGAACAAAAATGTAATAAGAAATCGTTTTCAAGGGTTATATATACATATACTGAAGGGAATTCTTAAAAGTTACAGTTCAATCGACCAAGTGCTTTTTGTGTCATTAAATAGGGTCACAAATTGAAGGATGTTGCCATTTTTCTAGGCATCATCTTGAAGCACAACAACATTAAAATTGTTTATTCTAAGTTAGATATATGAAGGACATTATTGGAAGAAATAGAAATGATAAATAATTCATGTACAAATTATGTAACAAATTTCCCTTGAAAGTCCAAATACGAGGGTTTATATTGAGAAATGGGCTATTTGTAATAACCAGAGGCTCCCAGGAGCCTGTAATCGCTCACCTGGATCAAAGCTGCTTTCAATAACAACGCAACTGCACTGTGGCGGCCATCTTGGTGGGAGAGCGCGACTGCCGGACACAATTTTGGAAGAGGACCATCCAATGATTATTCCATCAAAGTTTGGTTCTAATTGAGCTACTGGTTCCAGACAAGATGGTTTTTATGTGAATTTCCCATAGGGTCCTATGTTAAACTAAGTTCAGTTGTGCAGCCATCTTGGTCAGAGGGCGGGACCACCAGACACAATTTTGGAAGAGGACCATCCAATGACTATTTTATCAAAGTTTGGCTCCAATTGAGCAACTGGTTCCAGACAAGAAGATTTTTATGTGAATTTCCCATAGGGTCCTATGTTAAGCTAAGTTCGGCTGTGGGGGCCATCTTGGTCGAAGGGCCGAACCGCCAAACAAATTTTTGGAAGAGAACCATCCAATGACTATTTCATCAAAATTTAGTTCTCATTGAGCAAATGGTTTCAGACAAGAAGATTTTTATGGGAATTTCCCATAGGGTTCTATGTTAAATTAAGTTCAGCTGTGGCAGCCATCTTGGTCGGAGGTCTGAAATCCCGGACACAATTTAGGATCATTTCAGCAAAGGTTGGTTGAGATTGGCTCAGTAGTTTTAGAGGAGAAGATTTTTTTAATTTCATCCCCCCTTTTTTTAAATTTTAGCTTGGTGGCCATCTTGGCTGGAAGTCGGGATCACCTTACACAATTTTGGAAGGGGACCATCCAATGACCATTCCACCAAAGTTTGGTTGCAATTGGCCCAGTGGTTTCTGAGGAGAAGATTTTGATGTGAATTTCCCATAGGGTCCTATGTTAAATTAAGTTCGGCTGTGGCAGCCATCTTGGTCGGAGGTCTGAAATCCTGGACACAATTTTGGAAGAGGACCACCCAAGAATCATTTCAGCAAAGTTTGGTTGAGATTGGCTCAGTAGTTTCAGAGGAGAAGATTTTAAAAAAATTTCATCCCCCCTTTTTTTAAATTTTAGCTTGGCGGCCATCTTGGCTGGAAGTTGGGATCAACGGACACAATTTTGGAAGGGGGCCATCCAAGGACCATTCCACCAATGTTTGGTTGCAATTGGCCCAGTGGTTTCTGAGGAGAAGATTTTTATGTGAATTTCCCATAGGGTCCTATGTTAAGCTAAGTTCGGCTGTGGGGGCCATCTTGGTCGAAGGTCCGAACCGCAAAACACATTTTTGGAAGAGAGCCATCCAATGACTATTTCATCAAAATTTAGTTCTTATTGAGCAAATGGTTTCATACAAGAAGATTTTTATGGGAATTTCCCATAGGGACCTATGTTAAATTAAGTTTGGTTGTGGTGGCCATTTTGGTTGGAGGTCTGAAATACCAGACACAAATTTGGAAGGGGACCACCCAAGAATCATTTCAGGAAAGTTTGGTTGAGATTGGCTCAGTAGTTTCAGAAGAGAAGATTTTTTTTTAATTTCATCCCCCCTTTTTTCTAATTTGCATAATAGGTCAAAATCGGCAGAAGTTCAAAGTTCATAAGAAATCCCGTAATATATGTTAAAAAGCTCATCATAATGCTTATACAATTCAAATTTGGGCACAATCTGGCCTAAAATAAAGCAGTTTTGGCCATTTGAAGAAATTTCTATTTTTAGTAATGGTGGCCATCTTGGATGGAGGGCGTGGCTATCGGACATAACTTTTAAAGGGAACCCCCTAAGGATGATTCAGGCCAAGTTTGGTTCAAATTGGCCCAGTGGTTTCAGAGGAGAAGATTTTTGAAAAAATTTACAGATGGACGACAAGTGATGGCAATAGCTCACACAGGTGAGCTAAGAATGGTTTATTTGGAAAATGTGAAATAAAATTTATTATAGACATTAGGCTTCCGCCACCAACTAAATTATCACTTAACCAAAGAACTAATCTTACCTTAGATTAAAATGGGTTAGGATTATGGTTGGTTTATGGTGTTTATTCCCACTTTCAACAATATTTCAGTTATATGGTGACGGTTAGTTTTATTGGTGGAGGAAACCAGATCTAGAGGACCTGAAGAAAACAACCAACCTGTGGCAAGTCACTGACAAACTTTATTACATAAAGTTGTATTGAGTACACTGAGCCACGAGCGGGATTCGAAATCACAACATTAGTGGTGTTGGGCAATGATTACATAGGTAGTTGTAAATCCAACTACTATACGATCACAACCACCACTGCCCCTTATTTTGAAAAGACTTTCAAGACATAAAAAATAAATACTAGTATTACTATACAAATCCTTGGTATTGATGATAAATTAATGAAACCCAAATATAGTAAGTGAGCATTGTGTATGTTTCCTAATGTGATTTCTTTGATAGAGGGTTGCTGCTAGCACTAGGAAGCTAAAGACCCGAGGGTTAATGGTGGTAAAATTGAAGTAATTACTTCTAAGGATTTACGATTGCCATTGTGACTTTGTCAACCGTTCCAGAATGTCCGAGACACATTTGACCAATGATATGTTCCGTTTTGTAATGGTCAAAACCTGTCCTGTCACCTTTAATGACTTTTCACCAAATATGACTTGTCATCTAATTTTTCCTATGAGCATAACATGAACACGATGGGTGTCACTAGTGGAGCAGGAACTGTTTACCCTTTCAGAGCATCATCAGATTCATGTTGCTGGATCAATTTTTAGTTGTCTGTGAAGTGATTTTTCAACCATTGTTTTATTTTCATCTTTTTTTCTTTTGACCATTATATTGCTTGGCCTTCTCTGATTTATGGCTTCTGATGACCTCTTTGGTATCTTCAAACTTGTTTTATGGTATGAATTAGATTTCATGACGAGGATCTGGAATTTAGAATTTGAATTTTATGCCACTTTCAGCAATATTTCAGCTATATCATGGCGACCAGTTTTAGTGGTGGAAGAAGTCAGAGTACCCGGAGAGAACTACCGACCATGGGCAAGCAACTGGTAAACTTTATCATTTGCGTCTGCGAGTCGAGTGCACCCCTTTTTCTAATTTACAAAGCTGGGCGCGAACCCACGCCGTATTGATGATAGGCTTGTATGAGTTGTTAGGTAGTCCAACTACCTAACTCATTGAGCCACCCGGGCCCTGATCTGAAATTTATTTTAATTCATTGAACTAATTGGACAACACAAATCAGAATTTACACCAAAAAAGGACAGACTGACATGCAGATGAATTATGAAAAGATAATGAGATTTTAAAATAGATAAATATTCGATATGACAATTATAAATCAAAATCAAACCAAACAACAAAATTGAAACTATGTCTGAAACTTCAAGACAAAACACAAAATCATGCCTTCTGCACATTGCATTTGGACATAAAAACGTAGATATTAAATTTAGCGTGCACGATGAGTTTCTGGAATAACCATCATCAGGTACATCAAAAAAAACAAAGGGCCTAAACAGGATAGCCAAAATTGGCTAAGGTCACATATGCCCGAGGGAGGAGAATATAGAATACTAAACATCAAGTTAATAGTATTTCAATCATATTCATGTACATTTACAAGGCTAGTTGAATGCTTTGTGTCAAGTGAGCAGTATTGCAACTAATTTTCACTTTCAGGATAGCAGAATGCTTAACTTCAAGTGACCAATATTTCAACTGCATTCGTGTACAGAATGTAGGCATCACCAAACTTTGCTGAATTCAGAAATGTAACCTTCTTCATGCACAAACGTTCGAATGACACACATGCAAGCACTGAAAGTTATATTTGGATAATTCAAATTTTTGGTGAGGCAATGAATGGTTATTTTATTTTTGTGCTTAATACTGTCATTTTTGTCACTTTACTAAAAATTTGGATATCAAACAAATATACCTGTATGTTTTTAAAAATCTAAGGATAAAAGTTGTGATTTATTATAGGTATGGTACCCTACCTGAATGTGACCATAATCTGATTGTACTGTCAGATCCTCCAGATGCTATGACATCCTTATTGTATACCAGGCAATACTGAAATACATATTACATGCTTGTCTGTATACATCACCTATGACAGTGTGCTATTTTTGGTTTTTCATTTTTGTACTCCTAGAATGCAATATCTTCAAATAGCTAAATGTTTTTATAACAAGTAAATAAAAAAAATGACAAATTGAGGAGAGAATGATTGTTGACTACTGAACAGTCCACAAGTTGACATATCTCTCAACTGGGAACAAATTATCCTGACTCCCAGTCAATCACTCTTTATACTTTCTCCTTTATGCTTAGCAGAAGAGCAAACATCAATTGTATAATCTATGGTTTTGATCTGAAAAGGGGGATCATACCCATGAAGATGGAAGCAAATTGATGACAATACTTCACATGTACTTTTGATTTCGGCGAGCTAAAAACCAGGAAAACAAGGACTAAGCAATCAAACAGTGCTAATGAGATACCTATTGAACCATTACTCCCTAGTGGTAAAGCTGAAGGCATCATGACTTTATTAACTGGTACAGAATATCTGTTTTACAGATGATCACTTAAACAAAATTATACTTTGACTAACATTGGAAACCAAGTGAAAAAGAGGGGAACTTGACCTTCAACCTCAAAATCAACAGGCCTCTCCTTCTACCCCATTGCAGTAAAGATTAGTGAAGATCAAATATAAGAGACACAATAAAGTGTGAAAACAAAGTGAATACTACAGGGTTTGACATTTGATCTTAACATCTATAACCTTTCTTTCCCCACAGAATGTAACCTAATCTAGTTATACTATAGGTAAATTTTAATGCAAGGAACCAATATAATGCCTTCAGAACAATTGTAGGCCACCCCTCTCCTACTGCCTTCTCCCTGCCTACTCACTACTCATCAAATCAATTGCGGATCAATCCCCTTGCATACCCACTAATCATCAAATCAACTCTGGGCCAACTCTTTCCTACCCACTAATCCCAAAACCAATTATGGGTCAATCTGCTGCCTACCCACTTATCATCAATCCCAGTGCCTGAAACGAGGGCCGAAAAAAAAAATTTGGGCCAGTAAAAAATTAGTCACTGGTCCAAATGGCATAATGGTGGCCCAATCATTTTGTGACATTTTTTTTTGAAAAAAAGACATCAGATATCAATATATAAACAGTTCAGATTAATTAACTTTTATTAATAACATTAAAATTAATTCTTTCACTAGTCTCACGAGGGTTGGGTTGGGGGGAGGGGGGGAGGGGCTCTTCAAGGTAATTTTGGTAGGTACAGGTGTGAGCTGAAATTGCGAAAACACCCTAATGCATATATTGCTATCTAATGAAACCTGAATTTACTTGTTATAACCTTTTTGACAACCTTGACGCCATTGGCTAGGGTGGTCTTAAGAAACGATGTTAGTCCATCGGATGGGGACAATAGATGGCTGGTTTGTGTAAGGGGAGATCAATGCCATGATCACATTAAAGACATCCGGACAAGAGTAGACTAATGCCACTACAAGGAGTGAGGACCGCTCTTGCACTCCCCAGAGTGACATCACTTGTTTCAATCCACTATGAAGAAGTGATTTTAAAGTAAAATAACCTCTCAGTTCGGGGTAACGTCAGTTGGTTATTCATTCCAAACAAGTATCTCACCAGTTTGTTGAAATAACAAACGGTGCTGTCATTTTCTGTTATATATTAAACAACTGTTAACTTTTCCTGTTTTTTTTTAATTTGTAAACAAAAGTTCTGGTTCCAAAAAAGAAAACCACTCCAATTGTCATTAAAATGTAGCACTGTACACATGAACTATGAAAAGTTTAAAAGAAGTGACAGGCCAGATCGTTTCCGTAGTTTGACATTACTGTCAACGATTTTCTCTCCGTTGCTGGGGAAAAGTTTTTCAATGATTACCTAAGGATTGACACAAAAAGGTTTCTGATTTCTGTAAAATGAAATTCGTACATGTTGTATGATGTACATTTTGCAGCAGATTGAATGAATAAATTTCCGAACCGTGGTCGTGGATACCAGATCGCAAACATTATAAGTTGACAGAATTCTCTTTATTGTTCACAACTTTCCACTTCGTCCGTGATTTTTAACAATTTTAATAATTAAATCATAAAGAAACAAAAAAACATGTTTCTTTTCTAATATTTAGTGAGTACTTGTGTATTACATGAAAACGTGTATCGATTGGCTCGATAAAAATACATAATTGGGGAGAACAGTAAATTACATTAGCTGTGTATTCATTGGCTACAAAAATGTATTTGGGCAATCGCTGTGCTCGTAACAAACTGTTTTCAACTAGAACAGAAGAGTTATCTACCGTTACAGTTTATGTTGGGTTTCGGAAAAACAACAATTTTTAACGGTCTAATAGGCAATCGCCCAAACGTTTTTTGTTGGGCCAGTGACTACCTAATTTGGAGCAGCTTTTGGTCGCCTGAATAAGATATTAATCGCATTTGGCGACTGGGCGACCGTCCATTTCAGGCACTGAATCCCCTTGCCTACCCTGTTATCATCAAACTAATTGTGATCCAATACCCTTGTCTACCAAAAAATCATAGAACCCAATGTGTGCCAGTCCACCTGTCTACACATTACTGGGTAATTGTCTAACCGATAACAAAATTTGACAAAGTCCTAGCTCCGCTAAAAGTTAAGTTATTGGAAATGTTTCTGGAATTGTATTAAATAAATTACATATTTGTTAAAATACTTACAACTTCAGCTGCATGTCCCTGTAACACATGAGTACAGAAACCAGAGGATGTTTCCCAAATACGGAGATCTGAGTCAGCACTACCACTTATAACTTTATACTCATCAAACTGACAGCAACTCACAGCTGTAATTAAAGCAAAAGATGAAATCTCAGTAAGCACTTTAACTCACAGCTGTAAAATTGAGTAAAAACTAATATCTGAGTCAGGATCAATGTTTACAGTTTCATACTCATCAAACTGACAGCAACTCACAGCTGTAACAAAAGTAAAAGATGAAATATGAGTAAGCACTTTAACTCACAGGTAAAATTGAGTAAAAACTAATATTTGAGTCAGGACTACCACTCATAACTTTATACTCGTCAAATTGACAGCAACTCACAGCTGTAACAAAAGCAAAAGATGAAATATGAGTAAGCACTTTAACTAACATCTATAAAATTGAGAAAAACTAATATTTGAGTCAGGATCACTGATAACAGTTTTATACTCGTCAAATTGACAACTAACAACCAATAACAAGAAATAAAATGTGAAATCTTGGTAAGCACTACGACTCACAGCTGTAAAACAGAATAAAAAAAGACTGAAATCTGAGTCAGCACTACCACCTACAACTTCATACTCGTCAAACAGACAGCAACTCACAGATACCAAATTAAGCAAATACTTTTAAAGGACCTCATTGGAAATCAGCTGAAAGGCTTTCATGGGCTATCATTGGTTGGCAATTTAACATTTAATTAAGTGGTATGAAAATTTCAATAAATAACAACAAATTTTTATTTTTAGATGAATTAGACATTTTAAATCACTTGTTTTGATTGTTGATATATTTTTAAATATGTTTTACGTTTACCATGATAATTGAAAAAGATTCAAACTAATTACAGGTTCCATTAATTAATATATGAACATTCTAAAATATGTTAAATAAATATACTGTATACACCACAGAATTCACTTTATATAATGATAATGGCATTTGACCCTTTAGCGATTAAGACATTTGTGGCTAAGGTTTATTTGATTCACGGACATACAAATGGATGTAAAGACACAGTGAACACTATATATACTGTTGTAAGTACCTTTATTATGGTTTGCTTTATATGGCCTACAAATGTTGTTTACATAATCTAATTATATTTGTTTACATAAATAATGATCTCATTATTATGCAGTTAATATGACCTGGAGTGAATCCAGTCAGTTTTGTTTTCTGGAAGTGGTTAGTATTGTTATTATATAATCCTCCAACGTTACATCGGTAAATTCTTAGATTATTTATCAGGAAATCGTTTTGTGTTTATCAAACTAATTGTTGACATTGTAAACTCTGTTTAGAATTTTGTATGAAGAAGTGTAAATTCAGGATACAGAGAAGAAGACAGAAAAGTTTGAAGATACCAAAGAGGCAATCAGAAGATACCAAAAAGGCAATCAGAAGATACCAAAGAGGCAATCAGAAGATACCAAAGAGGCAATCAGAAGATACCAAAGAGGCAATCAGATGATACCAAAAAGGCAATCAGAAGATACCAAAGACGCAATCAGAAGATACCAAAGAGGCAATCAGAAAATACCAAAAGAGGCAATCAGATGATACCAAAAAGGCAATCAGAAGATACCAAAGAGGCAATCAGAAGATACCAAAGAGGCAATCAGAAGATACCAAAGAGGCAATCAGATGATACCAAAAAGGCAATCAGAAGATACCAAAGAGACAATCAGAAGATACCAAAGAGGCAATCAGAAGATACCAAAGAGGCAATCAGATGATACCAAAAAGGCAATCAGAAGATACCAAAGAGGCAATCAGAAGATACCAAAGAGGCAATCAGAAGATACCAAAGAGGCAATCAGAAGATATCAAAGAGGCAATCAGAAGATACCAAAGAGGCTATCAGAAGATACCAAAGAGGCAATCAGAAGATACCAAAGAGGCAATCAGAAGATACCAAAGAGGCAATCAGATGATACCAAAAAGGCAATCAGAAGATACCAATGAGGCAATCAGAAGATACCAAAGAGGCAATCAGAAGATACCAAAGAGGCAATTAGAAGATACCAAAGAGGCAATCAGAAGATACCAAAAAGGTAATCAGAAGATACCAAAGAGGCAATCAGAAGATACCAAAGAGGCAATCAGAAGATACCAAAGAGGCAATCAGAAGATATCAAAGAGGCAATCAGAAGATACCAAAGAGGCAATCAGAAGATACCAAAGAGGCAATCAGACGATACCAAAAAGGTAATCAGAAGATACCAAAGAGGCAATCAGAAGATACCAAAGAGGCAATCAGAAGATATTAAAGAGGCAATCAGAAGATACCAAAAAGGCAATCAGAAGATACCAAAGAGGCAATCAGAAGATACCAAAGAGGCAATCAGAAGATACCAAAGAGGCAATCAGAAGATATCAAAGAGGCAATCAGAAGATATCAAAGAGGTATTCAGAAGATACCAAAGAGACAATCAGAAGATACCAAAGAGGCAATCAGAAGATACCAAAGAGGCAATCAGATGATACCAAAGAGGTAATCAGAAGATACCAAAGAGGCAATCAGAAGATACCAAAGAGGCAATCAGAAGATATCAAAGAGGCAATCAGAAGATACCAAAGAGGCAATCAGAAGATACCAAAGAGGCAATCAGAAGATACCAAAGAGGCAATCAGAAGATACCAAAGAGGCAATTAGAAGATACCAAAGAGGCAATCAGACGATACCAAAAAGGTAATCAGAAGATACCAAAGAGGCAATCAGAAGATACCAAAGAGGCAATCAGAAGATACCAAAGAGGCAATCAGATGATACCAAAAAGGCAATCAGAAGATACCAATGAGGCAATCAGAAGATACCAAAGAGGCAATCAGAAGATACCAAAGAGGCAATTAGAAGATACCAAAGAGGCAATCAGAAGATACCAAAAAGGTAATCAGAAGATACCAAAGAGGCAATCAGAAGATACCAAAGAGGCAATCAGAAGATACCAAAGAGGCAATCAGAAGATATCAAAGAGGCAATCAGAAGATACCAAAGAGGCAATCAGAAGATACCAAAGAGACAATCAGAAGATACCAAAGAGGCAATCAGATGATACCAAAAAGGCAATCAGAAGATACCAAAGAGGCAATCAGAAGATACCAAAGAGGCAATCAGAAGATACCAAAGAGGCAATCAGAAGATATCAAAGAGGCAATCAGAAGATACCAAAGAGGCTATCAGAAGATACCAAAGAGGCAATCAGAAGATACCAAAGAGGCAATCAGAAGATATCAAAGAGGCAATCAGAAGATACCAAAGAGGCAATCAGAAGATACCAAAGAGGCAATCAGAAGATACCAAAGAGGCAATTAGAAGATACCAAAGAGGCAATCAGACGATACCAAAAAGGTAATCAGAAGATACCAAAGAGGCAATCAGAAGATACCAAAGAGGCAATCAGAAGATATTAAAGAGGCAATCAGAAGATACCAAAAAGGCAATCAGAAGATACCAAAGAGGCAATCAGAAGATACCAAAGAGGCAATCAGAAGATACCAAAGAGGCAATCAGAAGATATCAAAGAGGCAATCAGAAGATATCAAAGAGGTATTCAGAAGATACCAAAGAGACAATCAGAAGATACCAAAGAGGCAATCAGAAGATACCAAAGAGGCAATCAGATGATACCAAAGAGGTAATCAGAAGATACCAAAGAGGCAATCAGAAGATACCAAAGAGGCAATCAGAAGATATCAAAGAGGCAATCAGAAGATACCAAAGAGGCAATCAGAAGATACCAAAGAGGCAATCAGAAGATACCAAAGAGGCAATCAGAAGATACCAAAGAGGCAATTAGAAGATACCAAAGAGGCAATCAGACGATACCAAAAAGGTAATCAGAAGATACCAAAGAGGCAATCAGAAGATACCAAAGAGGCAATCAGAAGATACCAAAGAGGCAATCAGAAGATATCAAAGAGGCAATCAGAAGATACCAAAGAGGCAATCAGAAGATACCAAAGAGGTAATCAGAAGATACCAAAGAGGTAATCAGAAGATACCAAAGAGGCAATTAGAAGATACCAAAGAGGCAATCAAACGATACCAAAAAGGTAATCAGAAGATACCAAAGAGGCAATCAGAAGATACCAAAGAGGCAATCAGAAGATACCAAAGAGGCAATCAGATGATACCAAAGAGGTTATCAGAAGATACCAAAGAGGCAATCAGAAGATACCAAAGAGGCAATCAGAAGATATCAAAGAGGCAATCAGAAGATACCAAAGAGACAATCAGATGATACCAAAGAGGCAATCAGAAGATACCATAGAGGCAATCAGAAGATACCAAAGAGGCAATCAGAAGATACCAAAGAGGCAATCAGAAGATACCAAAAAGGCAATCAGAAGATACCAAAGAGGTAATCAGAAGATACCAAAGAGGTAATCAGAAGATACCAAAGAGGCAATCAGAAGATACCAAAGATGTAATCAGAAGATACCAAAGAGGCAATCAGAAGATACCAAAGAGGCACTCAGAAGATACCAAAGAGGCAATCAGAAGATACCAAAGAGGCAATCAGAAGATACCAAAGAGGCAATCAGAAAATACCAAAGAGGCAATCAGAAGATACCAAAGAGGCAATCAGAAGATACCAAAGAGGCAATCAGAAGATACCAAAGAGGCAATCAGAAGATACCAAAGAGGTAATCAGAAGATACCAAAGAGGTAATCAGAAGATACCAAAGAGGTAATCAGAAGATACCAAAGAGGCAATCAGAAGCAGTAAATAGAAGAAGGTCAGATAATACAATTGTTTAAAGAAAAAGGACAAAAGGACAAACAATGATCTACAAAATGCTACACAGAAAGCTAAAGATTGAGCAACAAAAACTTTACTAAAAACCAGGGGTGAACACAGGTACTCCAGAATTATCCAACAATGTAGACATATTAGACACAGACAAGATAAGTCATTCAGTATATACATATTTCTCCCATTATTACGGCATTTTAACCCCGCTGAACCAGTGGTGGAAAAATCTGTAATCCTCTAGAGGATTAAAATGTCTCGTGTCTTTCCCCGCATGTTGTCAAATCGGTAATTGAATCGGATTTTTAAATAAAGTTTGTGTTAAATAATGGGAGAAACAAATTCTCCTTCAGTTGCCCATGTGGATTATGATATTTCTCCACTCTCGAGAGTTAAATTAAAAATTTTAACCACTCGCCTAACGGCTTGTGGTTGAAATCTTAAATTTAACTCTCTTGAGTGGAGAAATATCGTAACCCACGGACAACTGAAGGAGAATCTATATATATACTTTAGTGAAAAAATACTGTATTTGTAGCATAAAAACTAGTAAAAATTGTTATTCCTTGTCCATAAAAAACACAGTGGGTATATAATAAGGTCAGTTCATCTAGAGCATCAACTGATCAATTTTGATGGCAGCTATCATTGACAGTTATTCCTTTTCATGACCTTCACATTCAGAATTGTCATTGTTTTCTCTGTGATGTACTACTATATACTGTTCTCCCAAAAATATCTTTTGTCAATCTTTGTATGATACAATGTAACCAAACTACCAACTTTTTTACTGATCATAAAATCAAATTATATAGTTTTCAATATCCTTGATACTGACCTTCAGAATGACCTTCAAATACATGTATAGGGTTGTCGTTCTCTACATGATACAGCACCATCAACTTGTCCCAAGAACAGGTCATGATCATATTTCCATGGCAACACATATACTGAATAAGATGACAATTAATGACATACTGATTATATTTCTTAATAAAGTAAATTCACCTAATCTACATATATTATCTATTGATTACAGATTATATTAAGATATATGGCTCCAATTCTTAAACAAGAGTCCAATGGGCTACCATGTTCACCTAATTCTGTGCAAAATGCTGACTGCTTAAAGTCCTGTATTTGAAGTCTTGAATGTAATTTCATTCTTTAATTTAAACAAGCAGGTTAGCCATCTCAGATTTAAAATTGTTCTGAAAAGTAACATCACTTCTGAAAGACATCCTACCCCCAAAAGAACATTTCTGGCAAGTGTGGTGACTTCTGACTTGACATGCTGTTGGTCTGGGGAAGAAGTAAGTTATGCTCGAGACAATTAGAGGCCAGGACATCCATCTTGAATTTCAAATTGCTGAGAAAAGTAACAACAGTGAACACTTCAAAAGAACACATAAAGGAACATTTGTAGTAAGTCTAATGACTAGGAATGCAGAAGAGGTCAAAAATGTCTCAGTCAAGTCAGAGGCTATAGTGGTCATCTTGGATTTGGATTCACACCAAAAAGTAATATGACTTCTACAGAACTCCTAAAGTAATATTTCTGGCTTATCTGGTGACTTCACATGCAGTTGTTCTGTAGAAGTTTGAAAATGTCTCAGCCAATCAAGTAGTAGAAGTTTGAAAATGTCTCAGCCAATCAAGTAATGACAGCCATCTTGAATTGAAATTGAATCATTCTTTTAAGGTCCCTTAGAGAAACATTTCTGGAAAGTCTGGCGACTTAATATGCAGTAGTTCCGGAGAAGAATTCGAAAATGAGAAAGGTTTACGACATATGGTTGGGCTGATGGATGGAGGGACAGATACTTTTCGGTCAGAAATGCTAACTTGAATCTCTGTCTCAGGTAAGCTAAAAAGAGTAAAACTTCCCTTAGAGTAAAATTTTACTTGTTGGTGTTTTTGATGAATATGATAAACATGGCTTCATATTTCTCATTAATTGCTTAAAATAAATTCAAGAGATTTCTCTTTCTAGTTTTGCTTCACATCCTGAAAGCATAAATGAGGAAGAGAAATAAATATTTCAAACTCACATAAATTTTCCAGTTACTGGTCTTCTGGTTACCAGTACTTCAAACCTGATGCTTCACCTCTCCTGATGCTGGCTGATATGTGGCATGTCTCCTGGTTACCAGTTTGTGTAAGCTTAAGTTTTTTTCTCCTGGTTCCAGCTCTTATCTGCTGGTCTACCCAATATATAAACAACCTTCTTGTTTACAATTTACACACACCTTACCTCAATTTCGTCTGTATGTGCATGGAATGTCCTCAGTAATCTTTGTTCACTAAATGACCATATCCTTACTGTTCTGAAAATAAAAGAATCAATGTAATAGATTTCCCAAGGGCAGGTGTAGCACATACTCTATCTGATGCTTTCTTGTCTAACACTACACAACTAATATCTACAATCCCACAATTCTAAATTACAACAAGTTTAACTCTATACTAGAGTAGTAGACATCCACAATCCCAAATTATACATACACCTGTGATCTTATTGTAATCAAATAATTATTACATACCTGTCAGATCTTACTGTAATCAAGTAATGATTGCATACGGGCTAGGACGATGGTGTTCAACACCACTTTCAACAATATTTCAATTAGCAGGAACTGCTTACCCTTTCTATTCCTTCTGATGGCCTTTTGATATCTTCAAACTTGTCTTATGGATCAGACTTTTGATTTATTGAACACAAGTCAAAATTTATACTAAAAACAAATGAAGGACAGACTGACATACAGATGAATTATGAAAAGATCATTCGATTTTAAAATCCATGGATTAGAGTTTAATGCCACTTTCAACAATATTTCAGCTATATCATGGCAGTCAGTTTTACTGATGGAGGAAACCGAAGTACCCGGAGAAAATCACAGACTTGCCGCAAGTCACTGACAAATTTGATCACATAATGTTGTATCGAGAACACGCAACTTTAGTGGTGATAGGCACTGATTGCATAGGTAGTTGTAAATCCAACTACCTTACCATCACAACCATAATGGCCCTGATAAGAAAGTTAAAATCATTCATAACTATTCAAACTCGACAACCCAATCATCACATCCTTCTGTAATCAAGTAATCAACACTTACCTGTCTGATCCTGCTGTAATTATGTAATCATCACACACTTCTATAAAATCAACACTTCCACTGTGTCCATACAATGAAAACATCAAACGTCCATTATCTATTTGAAAAACACGCACAGCACTGTCTTCACATCCTGTTATTACATGACTGTCCTAGAAAATAATTATTCCTTTTAAGGAAATTATCAATATTAACAGAATGTGCTATGTTTGAAGCAATCTATGTTTATGTAAATATTTCTTCAATAAGCAGTCTCTTGATCAATGTTAAAAAATTTCATAATAAAGAGATACTGAAATTGTTGTTAAACCTTTCAACATCACAAAACCACAAAAAGTGCTATAATTGGCCAGAAAATTTGCTCAATTTCTTACACTTTTGGTCAATGAAATTTACTAAGTCCTATAAATTTTCTTTTCTTATCAGCTTCTATTTATTCAATTCATTTTAGGATAATGAAATTGCCTGGTTCTTTTAGTCGTGATAAAACAAATTCTTGTTTGGATATACAACAAAATAATTGTTTATTAATTATTGATACATTAACCTCTTCCTTAACATGTACTGGGTTAGTTCAAAATTAGGAGCAAAACCTTGTTTCTTTCTGGATACAACAAAACTTAAAATGAGTGATACAACTCTCAATAATATGTTAGCTTAAAATATTCTGTCAATAATATGCTAACTAACAGACTTGGTCTACAATCTATTCTATGTTGGCTTACTAACTTTGCCTTCAATCAATAATATCCTTTCAATACATGAGTTGTGCTAGGCTTGTGATAAGAAGTTAACCACACTAGCCACTCAACCACCAAGGCCAATGAAACAATATATTATTTACAATCTAAATGTTATCATAAATATGGCTTGTCTAATTCATTACTGTGTTAGCACATAATAGATGTTTGAAACTAAAATTAATGAACTACAGAAAGACATTGGTTTACCTGAATTTTAATAGCTGTAATGGTGTCCGAGTGACCCTGGACTGTGTAGATCTTTAAACATGTCACCATATTCCATGCTATTAATGTTTTATCTTTACTTCCACTCACTAAACATCTTCCTACAAATCAACCACAATACTACAAATATCTACCATGAAAGTATTATTTTCACTCTGCTATATCTAAATACATATACATATAAAATATGAAGGCACTGTGTCTCATGCCAAAAAAATCAGCCATTTTTTTAAAGGTTACCAATTAATCCCCATGTTAAACTTTGGACCATAACGATTCTGACCACATAAGACACTGACTGTTTCTTTTTGTGCTCGGTTGAATCTTCTTTTGAAAAATGATAATTCATGTCACAAACAATTAAATTTCCATTCCTTGTTCTTGAGAATTCTATCTAAAACAATATTCTAATTCAGTCTATGTAAAACTTTGGACCCCAATGGCTAAGACCTCACAGACCTTGGTATGTTTGTATCTTCATTATGAAGAAAATCTTTTTTTTGTAAAATACCCCATCTTCAACTTTGGACCCAACAGGGCTCGTATGCCATATATTAGCATCCTGAGAATTTTGTTTGTACTCTTCAAAAGCTAAAATCAAAATCTGCCAAAATGGAAAAAAAATTGAATTCTTTAGATAATTTTTATATAGGTACAATATTTTGACCTTAAAGAAGCTTCTGTCTAAGATTCATGAAATTTATATAAAGGTTGGATGAATTTTTTAAGCACAAAAAACCTTAACCGTATAAAATTTTGCACACAGAAATTAAGTCCAAATTCTCTTCTAAATGGGACAAATTTATAAATTATTTTCGAAATTATTGAGTAAGTACAGTATTTTGCCCCAAAAAAACTTCTGTCCAAGCAGCATGAGATTATATGAGGGTTTGATGAAATTATTCTGCTGCCGACGGAAAGTGTGACTGAACAATTGTCTTTCAGTAACTTTCATCACAGATGACACAAATCTGCTGTATTGGTTGTTTATTCTTTAAGTCCAAATGCAATTGCTGAAGTCACTGGTCAGTATTCATTCAATTGCTGAAGTCACTGGTCAGTATTCATTCAATAGCTGAAGTCACTGGTCAGTATTCATTCAATTGCTGAAGTCACTGGTCAGTATTCATTCAATTGCTGAAGTCACTGGTCAGTATTCATTCAATTGCTGAGGTCACTGGTCAGTATTCATTCAATTGCTGAAGTCACTGGTCAGTATTCATTCAATTGCTGAAGTCACTGGTCAGTATTCATTCAATTGCTGAAGTCACTGGTCAGTATTCATTCAATTGCTGAAGTCACTGGTCAGTATTCATTCAATTGCTGAAGTCACTGGTCAGTATTCATTCAATTGCTGAAGTCACTGGTCAGTATTCATTCAATTGCTGAAGTCACTGGTCAGTATTCATTCAATTTGATAGTCACTAGAGATTTTGATCACTATATAGTCTTTATACAGCCAATCAAAACATCCTACTTTTTCTGCCGTTGGCTTTCATGTGTATTTAAGCTGTAGTATAAACAACTTTATTCCTGTATCTGTTATAAATCTTACCATTACTGTCTATAGCTGTAACTCTTTGTTGATGTCCACGTAGAACTGGTGACACAAAGAAACGACCTTTGTTCCAGTTTCTAGTTAAATGATGCATTCTCAGAAATACATGCTTCCATTTACATATTGGTGACAAACGAGTGTCAAAAGGAACTAAAATGTAAAATCAAACTTTCTATACAAATATGTTGTCACTAAAACATAAAAATATACTTTCAACCAAAAACAGATTTATAGTTACTGAAATATGCAGATACTGAAGTGTAAAATTGAGTGAGTGATTGTTGTTTAATGCCAAATGAGCAATTTTTCAGCTATATCATGACGAGAACTACAGTAATTATTTTTGATGAGATGATGATGTCTACTTTGTACTAGATCAATACACTTAGTTGGATTTTTTATAGTGCTAACTCAATGACATAAGTCTGCATGTAGCCATATTACTACACTCGGACACATTATACTGAACTCAGAGCCAACTAGTCCTTGCTCTTACTCCTTAATAATGACGTGAGCTTAATGAAGAAGAATTGAAGAACTGTATCACATTAATGGTCACAAAAATCAGTTTGCTGGCTTCGTTAACATGTTACTAGTCAACTCAATCAGCGATCATCAAATCAACAATCGAAGATGGCAAATATTCAAATACAATACAATTATCTCTCATTATTTTGACACCTAGAAAAAATGCTGCTTCATGTTATTCTGTACATTCTATAACGTTTGTAATATATTTATCATGGATACCCACCATAGAGTTCAAAGTGAGGAGATGTCCCTGATACATTAGTAGATGGCTTAGCACTGGACTGTTCATGTAGAATACTGCCTGATATACCATACTTCATCCAACCTCTTATCAAACAATGATGTAACCTTGAATATCATGTTAATATAGAATTACATTCCTCTTAAAACAGCCATGTTTCAACTAAACATCATTTTCTCGGGATGATAAGGTCATTGTAATTAATCTAACCATTATTTGGTAGAAAGTACATGTTTAAAATGACAAGCCAACCTTGTTGTACAGAAGTCAAAAGAACCAACAATAGTATATAATGTTCTTGTATAGAAGTCAAACAAGCCAACTATTGTTGTTAAATAGAAGTCAACCAAACCAACTATTGCAGTTAAATAGAAGTTACACGAATTAACTATTGTTGTTGAACAGAAGATAAACAGACCAACAATTAAACTTGTCCTGTGGTTATTGCCAACCTGGATTTCAGATCCACATAAAAAAATAATTTGTGTTCAATTAAGTCTCTAGCTCCTGAGAAAAACTTTAATTCATTCATTTTCCCATAGTAGTCCAGTTGTAAAAACCTTGCCCTGTTGTTATGGCTGTGTGTAGGGATGGTACATCTTTGAATTCTAATTGCCTAAAAAAGCACAAATATATTAAAGGGTCAATTCAGGGACATTTCTGACATGTAACAATGTCATCACATATGTGGTTTCTGAGAAGATCATTGAAATTTCAGTTAATCAGATAGCATAACTAGCATATCGGCCATATTGAATTTCTGAATGAAATGAAAATCAAGAACAATGTTGAGGACCATCTTGGTAACATGTCTGTTAAGTTAGGTTCCATTTGTTCTGGTGATTTATGAGAAAAACATTGAAATAGCTACCCAGACAAAGATTATACCAATAAACACAAAGTGACAACAATACCATGTATGACGTGTTAATGGTTCTTTATTTTTGGTCCATGTGACCTAAACATTTGCCATTATTAAATCCTGGTTATAGGTCTTCTCTAGCCAAAATAGACTAGTAAAAAGACACTTTTCTAGCAATCTTTTTCAAAATGCATCATAACGGTTCTCTATTCAAAGCCTGGCTCAAGTTGAAGCAAATTTGTGATAAAACAGTTACTCTTACTATAAATACTCTTGTCTGTTTGAACTTCACTATACAGGGGCATAGCTGAGGCTTAATAGTGTGCATGCCATAATTCTTGAGAGGGGGAGGGGATCTGGGATATTTTTTTTACGAGATGCAAAATGGTGCGATCTGGGGCCATTTCAGGGTTTCATATAACATAGAATCAAGCACAATTTTAATGACTTTGATAGACAAGAATTTCTTAAAATTGTCCAAAATCTGCCCTTCGTGTCTTAGCAGATACGAACACCTCCATTGCTTTGTACAAGTCCACTTCAAAATCTCGGTTAATATGCATCAATCCAAGGGAAGATAGCCTGTCATTCTTCATGGTCGACCTAACATAAGTTTTCAAACGTCTCAGCACACTAAATGACATTTCAGCAGTAGCGCTTGCTACTGGCATGGTTAACAAAACACATAGTTTTATTAATATTGTATCTATAGAAGGATAGAGAACTGGATTTACAGAATCAAGTGTGGTACAATGTGTTGTTGGCAAATCATTATGCTTAGTAATGACCCAGTGGGTTCGACATCTGGCTACTTCTCTCCTGAAATCCTCTAATGACAAATAAATGTCAGCCTGATATGCCTCGTATATTGTAGCAACATGATCATCAGTTAATTTGTCTACAGCACGGGGCAGTAGATGCTGTGCATGGAAGCGGTTTTCCGATTTAAGGAGATGTGATTCAAGTTCGTAATCAAATTGTCCAAAAATGGATAGTACAAAGAAATTCACCAATACTGTTTTGGCGTTTCCGCAGGGTGATTGGCTCTGGTAGTCTGTCTACCACATCGCCTGGGCATACTATCAGATATATCAAGATTTGGCTGAGTTAAGTGCAGACTGATACAACTCATCCTAAACCGATTCGTCCTGTCGTTCAGCTCTTAGCATTTCAATCATGGTCTTGGATTCTTTGATTGCTTCAAGAAGGTCGCATTCGTTATCTTGGAGGAATGTTGCCAGATAAACAGTGCTATGTAAAATATGCTACACTACTATCAAAGCTATGATAAACTGAAGCCGCATGATGGATGCAAGAAACTTTGTCATCGCCTTGGTTTTGTAAGCATTCTAATGCATGGACCACAACTGGATATTGACGTCTTAAAGGTATACAATGCGTCCGCTTGACTTGTCCATCATATAATTACCATACAACAGTTACTAGTATGTCTTATTAGCGATATATTAATTATACTGATTTAATTAGACTGCTAAAAGTAACAAAACATTTTTATTTTATTTTTTTATTTCCTTTTTTTTAACCTGCCGATGTGCACACCATGACATGACAGTGTATATGCAGCTATGCCTCTGCTATAGATGATGCAGAGTTTGTGAGAATACACTTTTTAAACATTTTTGGTAATATTTACCATACTGGATCCCTGTTTGAGGCCTCTCTCCAGCTAATGCAGACTTGTGAAAACACACCTAATTCTTTAATATTAAGGTATAACAACAACGTCTCTATCAATTCTGGTGGCAGACATTTTGTAAAATCAAACATTTCTTTCAATGCTTTTGTATTTGATGAAATCCTACATTTCTTTTATCTGCTTCCAGTTAATTCTCATTTCTGAAAATTGTAAAATAATTTCTCTCTTCAACTGCATGCTTAAATCAATAAAAAAAAATAACATTCTAAGAAAAATAAAACTGTATGTATAATCAATGGATAAGGGGTTAATAGTATCGTGAGAATTTATTTTGATTGTTACGTCACAGAAAATGAAACAAACAAATTTTATATAAAATAAACAAGAAATTATAACATAAAAAAAGTAAATAACATTTGTAATACGAGTCCTCCTATAAAAAATACTGGTTTTCAGTCTGTCCTGCAATTATCCCTTTGGAAAAGTTTTATATGGTATAATTTTCAAAAACAATAACAGCTAAATTTGGTTTGTGGCTTATGGTTTCAAGGTAGAATATTTTGGAATTATTTTGTTTTACTAAATAGGCATAATTTGATACTTTTTTTATCCATTGGTGATTGATTGCCACAGGAAAACGAATAAATATTGAAGGTGGTAGTAAAGGTGGGTATGTGCATGGAACAATGCCATGTAAATTGAAATTTAAGATGAATGAAAAGTAATTTTTATTCTTGCACAAAGTAAATTTGACTGTGTGCATGCAACATGGTGAAGAATGAACCTCAAACACAAAAGCATGTTAACTAAAAAGGACAAACGTGTATGTAAATAGCCCTTTACCATCTTCCATGAATATGGTCAGAAAATTTTGATATACAATATGTATTTTAATACCAAAAATCCTACAAACTTCTACTTTTCACATAAAAATAATAATACACAAACAACTCATTATCATTATATACATGTAGCTACAGTTCAATTTACATTTCATTCCAGTCTAAAATGTAGAAGTTTTAACAATTTTACAAAATTTCCATATTTAGTAATCAAAGCCATCTTAGACAGAGGACAGAACTTTCAGGTACATTTCAGAACAACAACATACAAGAACCACCCAAGAACCAACCTATCCAATAAACATTAGAGAAAACCAATGGAGCAATAAAGAATGGACAATGGCAACATTGGCCACACAAGACATAGGATGAAGACAAACAAACCACAAAAACACAACACAGAAAACTAGAAAGATGATAAACACAGATCCCACCAAAACCGGGGGTGAAGCTAGGTGCTCACGAGGGGTCTGCAGTTCCTTCCTCTTATGAGACACCCACCATGTAACTCATATAATTAAGATGTGTTGGACACCACTTTACGCAAACAAACTCAAATGACATAAATATGACATGTTCCCTCCTACAAACAGCTAGAGGTAAAGATGAACCAAACATCATTTTTATGTGGAAATTGTAGCAGACATCAAAACACGAACTAAAAACATAAATACACATGATAGGACAAAATGTTGGACACCAATATATGCAAACAAGCACAAACAACAATAGGCATGAGTCCTCTTACAAACAACTGGGGGTAAAGACAAATCGAAAATGTGTGGTTCAATATTTCTAGCAAGAGAATTTTTCCAATATTGAATAAGCCAAATAAGCACACCTTCAATAATATACGAACATTCATTGCAGGTAATTTTCCATTAAGAACAGATATTCTGCCACATAGAATGTATCTACACGCATGTTTGAGTGTAGTTTCAGAAAATTGTATTGAAGTCATTAATGCAGCCCCTTCTTTTCTCTTAAAAATTTTCTCAAAGGATTTACACAGATCTCAAAAATGACCAAGCTAACAGAGAAATCTGTGGATCCGTGGAAAACTTTCATCCCTGGTACTGGTAGAAGAAATTGTGTGTGAAAACAAGGACTTGTATAGTAGAAAGGATATGAATCTTGCGAGATTTAACATAGATTGTATGCAAGTATGTTGAGTGGGTCGAGGACAAGTGAGATTACCCATAGTGCAATTCGTTGACGATGCGCGTGCCTTGATTAATGGTGGACATTTTCATCGTTTCAACATTTTAAACCAGTATTTGTAAATATATCAAACCATAATTACAGGTACATGTATAAAGTGAAAATATTTGTCCTAAATACCAATCATTAATAAAGTATCGACTTTTTGTAGATGTATCACCCATATTTCATCAATAATTGACATTAATCGATTTGTCCTTTTGACCTTCATAATCCCACCTATTATGGGTGGTCAATACTCGAATTTAAATTTCAAACTCCTCTCTTCTCTCATCATACCGAATATTGAAGCGGAGCCGTCATTTTTGTGATAATATAAATATTTTTCAATGTATAGAAGGAGTTTTAATGATAACAGCACTCCCGATTTGTATTTATTAAGGATTGTTTACCATCAAAATGGCAGTGTTCTGGGCGGAAATGGGGATGGCCTATTTAGAAATCAATAAACTTCCTTGTTTACATGAAATCAACATACCAAAGTGTATAAATGTGTAGTTTAGAGTGTATTCGATAAATAGAACAAAACTTGGCGTGATTGGTTGCTTTGTTTTATCATTTTTGATATGTTTTTAGATGAATGAAACTCTACTGTACATTTTTTTATTTTACGTGTACGAGGGGTGATACAGAAAAAATCAAAAAAACTTTTCCATTGAACCTATATCTGCAAATTCAAGGATTGTTTTGTGTAGTGTAGTATATAGATGATGCATAGAACGAACTTTGGTGTAATTGGTTGATTTTCCTACGAATTCTCAAGGCATTTCAAAATGAATGAATTAATTTTTGTTCTGTTGTAGCATAAAACATCGCCACATGAGATAAAGCAAGAAAATATGAGATTCATATCCTTTCTACTGTACAAATCCTTGGTGAAAATATTCTCTACGGATGGGTGGATAAGACTAAAATTATTGTCTAACGCAGAAGTGGGTGCATGGATATTGTTTTTTATGTCTGCTTTTATTACCCATTTTCATGTATAAATTATCTCACATCGCTTAAATGCGTGAACTTGAAGCCCCGACCCCACCACTGCACCAGGAACATAACAATATTAACATGTCTGCAATGTCAAGTTTTCCAAGTTTTTATTAATAAAGGAACATCAATCAAACATTGATGTCTTCCCCACAATAAAATGATATTAAATCAGTAAACACAAACAATTATGAATATATTTTTAAAGGACAAAATATCATATTAAAGACAAATATTATAAACTTATCGGATACAATTTTTGTCTATTTTGATATATATAAATTATAATATTATAGTGGCACGTCTGCAATGTCATTCGAATGATAACTGTCAATGGAAAAAAAACTGCGGTCATTTAAATATATTGTTTTAACGATTGTACAGACGAATTATTCAATATTCAAAAGAAAACAGGGGGTGACAAAATAAAAATAATAACTTTTTCAACTTTCGCACCTTGCAGTTGCCAATGACGCTTTGAACCTTCATAATAGGAAAGTAAGAAAAGGGGAAGTAACAAATACATTGTACTACACGTAGGAGTTTTCTACCTTGAATCTTATGTGTCATTATCGAATAGAAAATTGTAATTGATGGAGCTATCAGTCAGAGAGTCGGAATATATCTCGGTAAATAACGATTCGTAACAAGAAAAGAACGGAGGTAATCCAAATAGACCGGAAACAGTAATAGTTGAATGATTTTCGTGGCAGCTGTCAAAATGGTGTTTATCATTTTATGTTGGTAAACATAATTATTGCATAATATAAACTGTTGACAGTTATATTTCGGGTATATTTCATATAGCAAAATCTATCATCGACATTGTCATCGATCGCCAACCGAGTTTAAGACTTAAGTTTAATTTTAAAAATATTCTAGCAACAATTATGCTACAGTAATACTAGAGTCTAGAACCTAAAATATAAGCTTCTACTAATACTAGTAATAATTATACAATACAATACAATATTTTTATTCCAATTAGGGTCCCTCAAGGGGCAATAACAAATATACATTCATAATTATATCAACAGTTACAACAATACAGAATGGAGATATATGTTTTTAAACAAGACAATTCTAACTATTTAAATGATATATGTTACAAAAAATTTATAAATAAATAAATAAATAGGCCGTGTTCGGCAGCACGACCCGATGAGAGGCAATGAGTAATGTATAGTTGCAGTGTATCATATGGTTGAAGAATGGACTACATGAATGCGATTACTTAGCTGGAGGAGACACCAGGGGACGATGCTTAAGAATTGTGTTATGATTCTCCCCGTGTCTGATCCAGCAAAGCAAGCAGTTCAAGTAGTAAAACATCATGTGTTTGATGAAAGGACTGTGATTACTTAGCTGGAGGAGACACCAGGGGACGGTGCTTAAGAATCGCATTTCGATTCTCCCCGTGTCTGATCCAGGAAAGCAAGCAGTTCGAGTAATAAACTAAATTGGGAATAAATAGATGTATCGCTTATCTGCAACAGACACCAAGGGACAGTGCTTCAGGAAATGTATTGCATCTACTAAGATTAGCAATGAGCATTCCTCCTCGTGTCTAGTGCAGACAAACAATAATATATTTTAAACATTAATATGTAGATTTTGTTAATAAAATTGAAGCAGTGTTATTCAGTTATTTAAATTATCTGCAGTATTTATAAATAAAGTGACACAACTCTTTTAAGATTGATACATCTTCACAGGTCATTAACCAGTAAAAATTTTCTCGAGGATTTAATTGTAGAAAATTGTTACACGATTGAGATATTGTTTTGAACAGCTGTTGTCGCTCCTCTCTAAATTTGCTGCAGCAAAGTAGAAAATGAATTTCATCTTCTACCTCTCCCGAGTCGCACTGCCCACACAACCTTTGGTGTGGAGGGATACCCTGGTATCTACCAGTCTCAATATGTAGACGATGTGCTGAGATTCTTAGCTTAGTTAAACATCTCCTATGCTCAAAATTACCGATAACAGATAGATAATTTTCAAACCCAAAATGTACTTTGAATGTGGTGTAAGTGCGAAGCTTCCCTTCTGAGTATTGTTTCATCTGATTTTTCCATAGTTCCAAAAAGCCCTTTTTGATTTGTCTATTGAGGCAATCAATTCAAAGTAATAATCTCATTGGCTGGAGTAATACAGAGCAGAAAATATCTTCGGAAGTCTAATCTCAACTAGATTATCAAAGTAAGAGCAAACACTTGGTTTGGAATCACGATAATATATCTGAGTGGTATAAAGATCTAATCTCCAGCTAGCCTACGGCTACAGATGGTAAACCCCTACAGATACAGAGCAGAAAATTTCTTCGGAAGTCTAATCTGAACTAGATTATATAAAGATCCAGTATAGCGTGTTGGTCAAAGTGGACATCATCTGCATGATTAGTCCGAGATTCCTCTGCCGTCCGACGACTTTTTGTTCGACTTGCTGGAGCCGTGGGACGTCAGAGCGCCCTCCATAAGGAAAACAGCGGATTTGACACTCCAACTCTGGGTCTACACATTTCCATGTTTCGTGGCTATCAGATTTTATTTTATATCCGAAACCCTTATATAAATCGCTTCACCAATCATTTTTCTATTCATTCATAACCATCTTACCCTCAGAAAGTGGTGTTATACTCGAGTACAGCACAATTTTCGCATAGACCCTATCATTTTGCCATGTCAATTTATTTTTCAACCATTTGTCACGTGACTTCGAGAAAACTACGATTACCGCAATGTATCATGGGAGATGATTTGCATATATGATCTTTCCTTGTCCAAAATGAGAGGGGGGAACGTAACACATGCTCTTTCCGAAGCCCGTGGGTAACACTGCCATTGAATCTTTTCTTTCCAACACATTTTGTATTATTTCCTTCTGCTCTGATTTGAGCTGTAGATGGAACTGTTTGTCCTGCAGAATATGCTTTATATCATGTATGTTGTTGTTTACGTATGCAAATAATTTGACGCGCTGCATTAAGTAGCTCCCATCATGCAATGCATTGGCTAAATGAACCGAAACTTGGTAGGAAGCATCTATGGGTGATCCTCTATAAAGATTGCTCATTTTGTCCCGATTCATTAGCAAGCATGGCCGCCACAGGCAATTCTTGTTTCTGATTGGTCGATTTCTAAAAATCTTCTCCTCTAAAACCGCTTGGCCAAATGATCCGAAACTTGTTAGGAAGCATCTATGGAAGGTCCTCTTTAAAGAATGCTCATTCCGGTCTGATCGGTTAACAAACATGGCCACCACAGGCACAGGCGATTCTTGTTTCTGGTTGACTGATTTTTTAGATTCTTCTCCTCTGAAACCGTTTGGCCAAATGAACCAAAACTTGGTAGGAAGCATCTATATTAGGTTCTCTGTTATTTGTTACGATTGCTCATTTCGTCCCGATCCATTAACAAACATGGCCGCCACAGGCAATTCTTGTTTCTGATTGGTCGATTTCTAAAAATCTTCTACTCTGAAACAGCTTGGTCAAATGGACCGAAACGTGGTAGGAAGCATCTATGGAAGATCCTCTATGGGAATTGCTCATTTTGTTATGATCCGTTAGCAAACATGGCCGTCATAGGCAATTCTTGTTTCTTATTGGTCAATTTCTAAAACAGCTTTTCCTCTGAAACCACTTGGCCAAATGATATGAAACTTGGTAGGAAGCATCTATGGAAGATCCTCTATAGAGATTGCTCATTTCGTTTTGATCCATTAACAAACATGGCTGCCACAGGCAATTCTTGGTTTAGATTGGTCGATTTCTAAAAATCTTCTTCTCTGAAACTGCTTTGCCAAAATGAACCGCAATTTGGTGGGAAGCACCTATGGAAGGTTCTGTATTAAGTTTCCTCAAAGCAGAATGAAAGGTGAGCGACACAGGCTCAGCCCACTGAGCCTCTAGTTATTGTCAACCGTTGGTTAAAGAAATGCGAAATATTGGCAGACAAAGTAAGATAACATTGTTGTCATAATTAAATCAGAGTAATGGCAGCATTAAGGAGAAAGAGCAAAGACTGGTTTACTCGGAAAAAGGATAATATGCCATAGTGGAGCGACATGTCTATCCGTAGACTGTTGTTTCAGTGAGTTAGCACTATAAAAATCCAGCTAAGCGTGGTGGTACATTTTTTGTATTGTACAAAGCAGACGGTCCTGGCCTCATCATTTCATTGAAAATTAACTTGTTCTTGCCATGATATAGCTGAAAAATTGCTGAGTTGGCATTAAACAACAATCACTCACTCTCTACTGAGGGCTCTACAATGCGACCAAAACACTCGCATTTGCGAGTTACTTTTGTAAAATGTGAGTAAAAATTGTGTATTGATCGCCAGACGGCGAATTTATACATCCAGAAAATTTTCATTCCCTCACCGATTGTATTTTTCAATTTAAATTCCGACTTTAATTATCCAGTCTTTTAAACCGCTCAATTGACTCAGACATAAAAGTTTTAAATCACGTACTTTTAACACTTGCTAGTGACCACGATGAGAAATAAACAAAACCTTTATACAAAATTGTTCACTAATAATAAATCGGTTGAATCAACTGATTATGAAACTGGTCTGCCCGATGCAGCATCATCTGAAATATCAGTTTATGTGGCTCGTTTATGATTCCAGTAATGACGTCATTATTTGTGATTTTTGCAGGAAGGCAGGCCCAGATATTTAGACTTTATTATTTCAAAATTTTGATTAAAAAGACATTAACTCTTTTAATTTTTTTATGTTTCTTTAATTACAAGTTTTAATGAATAAAAAAAGACAAACAAAAAAATACAAGTAGCAACATTGATCTACAAAAAGTGAGGTCAAGGTCATGAGAGTAAGTATCTTCTGTCTCATTCAGGGCATTAATAATTAAACACAAATAAATACATATTTAATTAGAGTTATAACTATAGCATGAATTGGTATCAATACAGTTATATGCATATTGGAGTTATATGGTACAAATTGGTTGGCAAGTTACATGCTTTTGCTGGCGAGTAAAACATGTTTCCTTACAAGCCAAGGGCTAGTGGGAGCTAGTATGGATTATAATGCCCTGCTACTATAAGATCAAATGAATCTAATCTTGGCAAGTTGTTTTAATGCTCCTTTGCAAAGTTTGTTATATGTCTGCCACCACTGGACACGTTGTATTTCTGAAATTCAACAGAAAAACTGTAATATTTGTAAATGTAGCTGATAATATTTATTAATTTTCTGCTGTATAATCAATATTATATTTGTGTTACAGAATATGTGTTAGACCTTAACAGTGAAGAGATAGATAATGCACAGGAGAGAGAAATCAGCTGATTTAATACTCAACAATCTGAATTTTCCAGAAATGTCTAAAGCTTGTAAAGTGAGTTCTGTTGTATTATGTAGTGTATTGTATTAGATATTCAATGTATTGAGGACGTACAAACCACATAACAAAAACAAGTAAATAAAGCGACAACATATTTATACAACTGCTTCAATGGTGTTATGGTTAGCATGTTCACCATGAGTGTGGAAGATCATGTGTTTAAGTAAAATAGTATGTTCACCATGAGTGTGGTAGATCATGTGTTTAAGTAAAATAGTATGTTCACCATGAGTGTGATAGATCATGTGTTTAAGTAAAATAGTATGTTCACCATGAGTGTGGTAGATCATGTGTTTAAGTAAAATAGTATGTTCACCATGAGTGTGGTAGATCATGTGTTTAAGTAAAATAGTATGTTCACCATGAGTGTGATAGATATGTATTTAAGTAAAATAGTATGTTCACCATGAGTGTGGTAGATCATGTGTTTAAGTAAAATAGTATGTTCACCATGAGTGTGGTAGATCATGTGTTTAAGTAAAATAGTATGTTCACCATGAGTGTGGTAGATCATGTGTTTAAGTGTGGTAGATCATGTACATTTAAGTGTGGTAGATCATGTACGTTTAAGTAAAATCAAGGCTATTAAATTGGTATTTGCTGTTTATCCACTAATCACACACCATTAAGGAGTTAAAGATTTGTTTGTTCTATGGAAGAATAATATGTCCAAATGGATATATATTGTACTTGTATGCCATCATGTCTACATAAGATCTTAAGCAGATTTATGAGTATATTGTTTCAGCCTTTCATTGTTCTTTAACAACTATTTTTAATTTTTGTCGTATTCTTTTCTGTTAGGAATGTGGATGTGTTTGTGCCTGTTGCAATGGATTTGCAAGTGATTCAAGGTATTTATAGATATATAAAAGAATTGCCCTGCTAAATAGACACTAAACTTTTAGTGTCGATATGTCTACCATAATTATAAAAACAACAATTTTTTTAATGTTCATCTTGTTTTGAAATACACAAACTTCATCACAGTCACAGTAGAGTCTTCAAAACTGAGCATAATCCCTTTACAAAAGTGAGTATGAAGATGTCTATGTATATACTTTATTACAGTGAGTATGCATCTAACAACTCAAAAGAAACATGTGATATGATAGCCTCCTTAGATATTTCGGGGTAGGTATATGGAACTCACAGGTCACAGCACTTTTTTTTTAATTTTTGTAAAGTCATATTATATGACTGTTTTCCCAATATAATTTTTGTATGATAGCTATTCTTAGTGACAGTGTAAGTACTCGCACACAAATAGAAGACAATGTGAAAATGCACATTTCCTAGAAAAATGTAGAATCAAAGTAATGCATATCGGTCAAAATGTCAGAATAGGGAGCCGTAGAATTGACGTAAACATTACACAGTAAAAGATTAATAGATTTGTGCAAAGTTTGGAACTGAATTTTATGCCTCTTGCCAGCCAAATATTTTGTAACGAGGGAAAACATGCCCTGAATAATTACTGTAAATGAAAAGAGATGTTTTAAGCAGATTAGTCTTTCTTTCTATTAATTATGTCTCTAGTTATGATTAATAATTATCATCCCACGATGAACTGAACATCACAAGTATCACATACATGTAATAATATGTTAGTACACATCACACGGTTCTCCAGTTGAGTCACAGAACCGTTGTGATGTTCACTTTATTAAGCTTGCTTAGCTTAAAATATTTTAATACTGGAAGCCTTTGAAATATCGCAATTCGTTTTCAAGTTCATGAATTTTCAGGTTGAATTACCAATTCTTATGTTGGAATGTTAGTTTCGCATGTGAATTTGATACACCTTGCCACTATTGCTTTGGCACGAAACTGAAACGGTAATATAAAACTATAAAAACAACATATCTTCGTGCACACTGCGGAACATGTCACAGGCACTCAGACAATAAATCTTCTTTACAAGGTGAGTGATACAAGTTCATGTGAGCCTCTGGTTTTTCATTTTAACAGTTTAGACATGCATCAACAAATAGAAGAATTAGAGAGTCAGCTTAGGAAAAGTAATAACAGACTATCACAGATTGAACATGAGTTAATTGACAGTAAAGTGGCTGCTGAAACTGAAGTGTTAAAATTGAGAGATGAACTGAACAAACAGAGGGACCGTTATGATAGGTAAATATAATTGATGGATCAATATTGTTATTAATTTATTATTAATTTCTGGTAATATTAGACAACTTTAATTACATGTTGTTTATCTTATTGGAAGAAAATTTAATCATATAAGATTGATGTAATGATGCTAAAGATTGTATAGTTTATCTTCATTTTTGTAACTAGGTACATTTTCTCCATAAGTATGGCTTTCTGTAGCCAGCAGTGGATCAGTACTCAAATTTTATCAGATTGGTCCAACTCCATCCTAGATGGCTACTGTTACTTAAAATAGAAAATTGTAAAATTAGCCAAAGCAGCTTTATTTCTTGCCAGAATCAGCTAAAAGTTTATCTGTAAAGGTATAAAAAGAAGCTACTATAACATATATTTCATTTTTTCTTTTGTAAAGTTTGCTTTTTTGCTGAATTCGGAAAAAGTAAAAAAATCATTAAAAAATCTTCTACTCTGAAACTACTCTGCTAATTTGAACCAAACATGGTAGAAAAGGTCCTTGAGTGGTCCACATTCTAAAATATATTCGATTGATCTGAACTCCATCCAAGATGATCGCCAACACTTAAGAAAGGAAATTCTTAAATAGGCCAAAGCAGCCTCATTTGAAGCCAGAATTTGTTGAAATTTTAACAATATGAGCATGGTAGAGAGCTCTTTAATGTACAGTTTTCATCTTTTAACAAAGGTTTGTTCAGGTGAGCCTCTTGTTTGGGATTAGTCTTCAGCTCCTGCTCACCCCTATAATTGTTTTCAACTGCTGGTCACGCCTATACCAATTTTTTTTAAATTAGTCTCAGCTCATGCTCGCACCTATATCGCTTTAACTTAATAGTTAGTTACCTCAAGACTCAATTACTGGTACACTGATATGGCTCATTCAGCACTCAAAATAATTATTTTTCACCACAAGCAAATCTTTGCAAGTTGGAAAAAAAATCAACTAGCTACTAACTGACCTGACTTACAAACAAATTTACCACAAAATGTATTCATCAATGTATATTATTATAATTCTGTTAATACAACAATAAAAACAGTCAAGTTTAGTGTGTTAAAGTTAAGTAATAAGGTTCATGTCTCTTACCCAATAGGCATTATAAAAGGTCTTATCCTGTTGTTTTATTTTCAGAAAAGGGGGGAAGTGGTGACTTGTTGATATATGAGACTGGTTCACAAGTGATTGAAATAAATTGCTAGTTTCTTTATTTCACAACTCGACATATTTTTTTTCATTTTGAGTATGGATATAGTAAAACCTGTCTTATGTGACCATTCAAAGGACCATTGAAAAATAGTAATATAAAGCAGGTGATCACTTAACACAGGTTATTAACTTTATATGAAATTCACTATAGAGGGAAAGAACATTAAGTTCACACAAGACAGGTTATTACTTAGTAGAGGAGGTCGTTGAGGCTGTACTTACTTTATTGTTGTTCTGTAGGAAAATGAAATCTTTACATTTGATACTGTTACTAGGACATTATTATATAGGTGACCTGAAAAAAATAATGTTTATCATTTCTCAGACTTGATATTCTGAACACTTCTTTTTCACAACTAGCAAAATTAAGGCAAATCAAATTTCAAATGGCAATTAATTTGCTTGCTTGTGTTAATTTCGAGACCTGGCTGATTTCACATTTCTGTGTTATTTCAAATGTATGTTTACTTTTGTTTAAAGATATGTATTAGTCTTCATTCAATGTATTTTCAGATTGTTTGAAAGTCACAAGAAATTACAGAAAGTTAATCACAACTTAGAGGACAAATTACTGAAAGTTGTAAGTCAGGATGTATCAATTAAAACGTAGATATCAAATTTAGTACGCATGACACGTTTCTAGAATAACCTTCATCAGGTACGCTCAAATCCAAAGATTGGAAAGCCAAATAATTTAAAGTTTTGGAAGCAATAAAACCAAAGGGTCTAATCAGTATAGCCAAGATCAAGTATTGTTGCTAATAAGCAGACTTTTTGATTGGTGTGAAATTTAGTGATTTTTGAGTTTAAAAAGTATTCAATCTATTTTGACGTTTTTAACCACGACGGTTGTGTCGAAGTTAATGTCACTTCAAAATATCTATGTATTCAAGTTATCTAGAAAAATTAAGGCGAAATTTAAATGAACCAGTTTTTTTATTTTAAGGTGAAATTTAAAACTTCTGGGAGTGAACCAGTTTTTTAACTTTAAGCTGAAATTTAAAACTTCTGGGAGTGAACCAGTTTTTTTTTAAATTTAAGACCTCCAAAGAAATGACTTATCCGATGTTCAACTGTAATTTGATTCTTTTCATATTATAACCGTTTTCTTTAATTTCTACAGGTTGCTGGATTTGAATCAGAAAAGATGGGAATACAAAAAGAATTGTCCTCTGTAACATCTAAACTGGTCGAGGCAAGGTTGTCTGTCACAGACATGGAGGAAGAAAATGTAAGTGGATATTATTTACAACATATGAATGTACACACATTGTAAATTGAAACAAGCTAAACTATGTGTCACCCATTTAAAAGTCAATGCCTGGAAATGATAAAACTCCACAGACTTAAGGATTGAAGACAAAACTTGACATTCTTTTGGGATATTTTCAGTTGTTACGTCAAGTCATCCATGACGTTTATCATGATTACAATTGTGACATGGTGCAAATCAATATATTTTATTTGACATTGACTAGTGTAAGACAGCTTCACATGACTCTTTCTTCTATGGTCTTTCTATATTTACAGAACAAATGATTTTCACAAAGAAATAAAAGTATAACATAGAGAAATTTACATCTAATTCTAATTGAAATGTAATTTGTTAACAGGATAGATACAGAACTGATTGTAACATAGCTGTTCAACTTCTACAGTGCAGACCTTCTAATTTTATATCTCATAAACTAAACACAGTAAGTAGTCTACCCTATAAAAACAATCATTTGTAGGCTTGGAGAATATAATTAATTGAGTGAGTGAGTGATTGTTGATTATGCCAATTCAGCAATTTTTCAGCTATATCATGGCGAAAACAATTGAATTTTCAATGTGATGATGATGAGGTCTATTTTGTTCTAGACCAACACGCTGAGTTGGGTTTTTATAGTGCTAGCTCACTGAAACAACAGTCTGTGGCTAGACATGTCGCTCCTCTCGGACACAATATTCTGATTCCGAGACATCCAGTCTTTGCTCTTTCTCCTTAATGCTGCGTGCTTAGTGGAGAAGCAACAAATACCAATTTTATAGTCTTTAGTTTGACCCGACCAGGGCTCCAACCCACGATCTACCACACTCGAGCAAGCATGCTAACCATTATGTCACCGATGCAGTTATATATAATTAATTGAAGTAAAAGCAATCGTATATAGATGATAATTCTCATCCCATTTTGATGAATATAGAATCATGTCTCGTTACTATTCTGGCAGCCCTATCTGATTAATTCCCTGATTAGCAGAATAATCAATCTCACACTCATCCAAAAGTTCACATTCATATTCAACAGATGGTCTTATGAATAATAGACATACTCTGTATTTTATTGAGAATATCTTGTTTCAAAACTGCTAATTTACTAATTAGATCAATAATTTAATTAAAAGAAGTATAAATGTGTGTGATGAGGAACCAAATATCATATCAATCAAAAGAGTATTTGTCTGTATAGCTAAATCATGGCTTCAGTTTTGTATGGATGGGATTTAAATTTATTTGCCAGTTCTTGGTCCCATTTAAAGGTTTTTCAATAAGTTGTAGCATCAACATATAATCAATATAATGTTTCCAGATTATAAGTAATGTCATTGATATACAATAAGAAAAACAAAGGCCCCAACACAGATCCTTGTTGCATGTCTGCGAGATGAATTTGATGCTTTTTGCAGTTTACTCGGCCTACTCTTTCAATATCCAAGAAATGAAGGATTTTTGTTTCTAAAAATATTATATGAATATTAATTCACCATTTTATTCGCATATAATGACCCATTTTTCTGCCTTGCATACAAATTCAATCCCTTTATCTCATGATTTTATTGAAGTTTTCTTTCATATTTGGTTGTGCATAAAAATCCTCTCTTTCATATTTTGCTGTACAGGAAAGCTTTTCTTATTAGTCCGTCCCACTACTGTACTGTATCATGAATGTGACCTATTTTTATGTTAAAGAAATTTGTAATACATGTAGCACTATTTCTCTGAATGCATTTATGGTTAGCATTTAATGAATAACAATGCTATTGTCACTTACTTTCACTGGGGTCCGCAGTTCTAGGCCAATATTTTTTTAACCTCAAAGAATAGATCTTGTCAACACCATTTTAGAATAGGATTGTGATAAAATATTCCAGTAAATTGAATTACAAGACCAAATAAAAATAATTATGGGTTGAAGTAATTTTACTTTTCAATGCACATTTTTAGTAAAGCAGTTTCTCGTTATGTTAATTTTTGTTTTATCTGTTGCTATCATCGTTATGTTAATTTTTGTTTTATCTGTTGCTATCATCGTTATGTTAATTTTTGTTTTATCTGTTGCTATCATTACAGCTACCAATAGAATTTCAAGAACGAGTCAAGAAACACATGACCCAAGAACAAAGATTAAACTGTGAGGATGCACCATCATCTAATGAATCAACAAAGCTAATACGTGTTCCTATGCCAACATTCCCACCGACTGCCATGGTGTACTCTATAAATAACCATACCAAAGGAGATTATGAAAAAAAAAACATAACAAATGACACTGTACCAATGAATCTCATTACCAAAGTATTAACTCCTAATGAACCCAAGCGTAAACCACGGCGAGTGTATTTATGTGTAAAGTGTAATCATGATGTAACTTATTACGACAAGGAAGTACAAGTTAACATTTCACAAGAATCAAACAGTAATGCTAATAATGCTAGAGTGCATCGTCCACACGGAAGAGTGCGTACTAATTCTACTGAGACAGACCTATGAAAATGTTTTGTCTCTATTTTTTCTCTCTGTTTTTTTCTTTAGATTAAAGTAAGCTGGGCATAAAACTAATTACTGATGTATTTTGCCAAATTGATCATTATTTGTAACATCTTTTACTCTTCTATTATAGTGATGTAATTGTTATTGTTATGTATGTGCTGTGTTAATGTTAGCTCTACAGGGTCAAAGGATCAGGTGGGCTTTTCCCATCACTTGATGTCAGTCGTCCCTTAACTTTTTACATTTTGATCTTCTACTCAAAAACCCTGAGGCAAAATTGGACCAAACTTGAATGTAATACTCATTGAATGATTCTCTTCCAACATTGTGGGAGGTGGGTTTGCCCACCACAGCTTCTAATTGGATGGAAAATGGGGGAAAAAAATGCATCTTCTTCATCAGAACCACTTGATTGGATGAACTAAATTTGGTCTAAATTCAAATAAATTTAAATTTTAGTTGGTTTAATGGAATAAAAATCTCTGTGTATTTATTTCAAGAGTAACGGAGTGCTACATTTTAGTTGGTTTAATGTAATAAAAATCTCTCTGTGTTTAAGAATTGAATGCATCTTGAAATAAATGCACAGATTTTTATTACATTAAACCAACTAAAATTTAACACTCTGATCCTCTTCAAATAAATACACAGAGAGATTTTTATTCCATTAAATCAACTAATATTTAAACTCCATTACTCTTCAAATAAATACACAGAGAGATTTTTATTCCATTAAATCAACTAATATTTAAACTCCATTACTCTTCAAATAAATACACAGAGAGATTTTTATTCCATTAAATCAACTAATATTTAAACTCCATTACTCTTCAAATAAATACACAGAGAGATTTTTATTACATTAAACCAACTCAAATTTTAACAGTGATGTCTATCAAAATACAGATCAAGTTGGAATTACATATCAAGATTTCAAGGTCAACTGAAGTAAGATTGTATCATATTGGAGTGTATAAACTAAAGATAATAACTGATAAGGGCATAGTCCTGAGGAATGTAAACAAGGACCAGAACTGGTCATAGTACTTAAGAATATAAACAATTGTAAAAATGGATCTAGTACTTGAGAATATGGACAATGTTACTTATGATATTTCTTGTGTAGGAGAAAACAACTGAATGTTTATACTATTATAATATAAGAAATAAGGACGTAAAAAGAATACCAATTTGTTTTAAATATTGTGAAGATTCATTAGAATTCTTCTTGTATCTAAAGTCATTTTGTCATGCTCCTTGGTCAGCCCATATTTGTTTTGGTGTCATGATGAAATATATTCTTACAATATATGGTTTATCTCCGTTTTATATTGAGAAAAAGGTCACCGCATCCACAATTTGGTTAATGATATTTTAAACATATTTGACAATGTATGAAAATTTTGTGAAGGTTTTATTAGCTGAACCAGCTTGGCATCTGTCATATTTTTATTAAAAACTTTTGCAAGACTAGTGTACCAAATAGAACCAATCTTTGCATAGATAATTTTTGAGAAGAAGAGATTCTGATTTATACAAATGAATATGATCCTCTATTGGGAGAGCCTAGTTAGAGGGGAGGTACATTCTATTACCATACAACTTAGACTCACCATATTTGGTCTACACATTCATCATGGAAGGTACATGTATTTGGGGCATATGTCACTTTACCTTGACCTCATTATCACGGTCTACTGACTACGTTAAAATTCAGTCAAGTTTTCATGATTATGCCAGTTTCTCTATTACATTATTATGCTTTCTGTAAATTTCTTCTGTTATATAAGTTCATACGATATTTTGGCATATATCACAAAGAATTATATAATGTTGATATACTATGCGAAAATAGTACATCTACTATGCCAGTTTCATGCGGGGAAGGTTGGGTTTTAACCTGTCTGTCAAGCTGTATATAGCTAGTCCAAGTGCAAGGGGGCAGATCCAATCTGTCAATCTATCATAGTTGTCTAAGCATTTTTTGTTGTTAATTAAATTTCAAGCTTCAAAAATCTTTATGTTTTTAAAGCCTTAAATGAAACAAAGAATATTTTCACACTTTCAAGACTATCTGATCCAATATATTAGTCACCAATATCAGGACCTCCTTTATTGTAATAGTTCTCAATATATTTTGTCTACATATAACAGTCAGCATCATAATAATAATAATAATGTTGTGTTAGCAATGACTGCCATATGCCAATAACTATGCCAATGACCCTTTGGGTCGTGCACTATGTCTTCAACCCTGACCACTATATTGGCATAGTCATTGCTAACACAACATTATTATATAAATAGAACCTAGACTCACCATATTTGGTCAACACATTGATCATGGAGGGTACATGTCAGCGGGGCATTTATCACTTGGCCTTGACCTCATTTTCATCGTCTGCTGACTTTGTTAAATTTACGACAAGATTTCGTGATTAGGCCAGTTTCTCTATTACCATACAACCTAGACTCGCCATATATTGATCATGGAGAGTACATGTTAGGGGGTATATGTATATTGACCATTGATTATTTTACGGTCTACAGACTTTGGGGCAGTTGAGACATAGATCTTTGTCTACCATTCCATTATGTTTGAAATACAAATGTATATACAGCAGAAGTTTAAAAGTTCAATTTGATACTCCTTGTGAAATACATAAGTATACTGTTTAAGCTTATTTGCGACATTTGATGTTTTTGCTCACCTCACTACAGCTAATATTTCATTGAAAACTTATCCCCTTAATAATTGATTTGTATGTAGAATATTTTAATATGAAGAGTAATGGGTAATAAAGATTTCTATGATATATTTCAAAAATTAATATTATTGTTTACAATACTTTATCAATATTATTTTGTGAGTGCAATAGTCTATAACATTCTGTCAAAAAAATTGGTCATGTCAGACTTTTTATGACAATATATTTATGAATTGGTTTAAACATCACCATTGTAGCAAACAACTATTGAATAGTTTTTATTGTGATCATGTGCTATTTTGTTATCAATAAAAGACATTTTTACATTACATGTATTTATGCTTATCATGTGACCATATGTAGGTAGAGTACTGGTACCTAACACCATGTTTATCATGTCACCATATGTAGGTAGAGTACTGGTACCTAACACCATGTTTATCATGTCACCATATGTAGGTAGAGTACTGGTACCTAATGCCATGTTTATCTTGTCATCATATGTAGGTAGAGTACTGGTACATAACACCATGTTTATCTTGTCACCATATGTAGATAGAGTACTGGTACCTAACACCATGTTTATCTTGTCATCATATGTAGGTAGAGTACTGGTACCTAACACCATGTTTCTCTTGTCACCATATGTAGGTAGAGTACTGGTACCTAACACCATGTTTATCTTGTCACCATATGTAGGAAGAGTATTGGTACCTAACACCATGTTTATCTTGTCACCATATGTAGGTAGAGTACTGGTACCTAACACCATGTTTATCTTGTCACCATATGTAGGTAGAGTATTGGTACCTAACACCATGTTTATCTTGTCACCATATGTAGGTAGAGTACTGGTACCTAACACCATGTTTATCTTGTCACCATATGTAGGTAGAGTTCTGGTACCTAACACCATGTTTATCTTGTCACCTTAAGTAGGTAGAGTACTGGTACCTAACACCATGTTTATCTTGTCACCATATGTAGGTAGAGTACTGGTACCTAACACCATGTTTATCTTGTCACCATATGTAGGTAGAGTTCTGGTACCTAACACCATGTTTATCTTGTCACCTTAAGTAGGTAGAGTACTGGTACCTAACACCATGTTTATCTTGTCACCATATGTAGGTAGAGTACTGGTACCTAACACCATGTTTATCTTGTCACCATATGTAGGTAGAGTTCTGGTACCTAACACCATGTTTATCTTGTCACCTTAAGTAGGTAGAGTACTGGTACCTAACACCATGTTTATCTTGTCACCATATGTAGGTAGAGTACTGGTACCTAACACCATGTTTATCTTGTCACCATATGTAGGTAGAGTTCTGGTACCTAACACCATGTTTATCTTGTCACCTTAAGTAGGTAGAGTATTGGTACCTAACACCATGTTTATCTTGTCACCATATGTAGGTAGAGTACTGGTACCTAACACCATGTTTATCTTGTCACCATATGTAGGTAGAGTACTGGTACATAACACCATGTTTATCTTGTCACCATATATAGGTAGAGTACTGCTACAATGTACATAACACCATGTTTATCTTGTCACCATATATAGATAAGAGTACTGCTACAATGTACCTAACACCATGTTTATCTTGTCACCATATGTAGGTAGAGTACTGGTACCTAACCCCATGTTTATCTTGTCACCATATGTAGGCATATGACTGGATAACAGCATGTATATTTTGTCTCCATATGTAGGTGTACGTTTAAAAATATGTTAGAAAAACCTCAAATGTGCCATTTTTCAAATCAATGGCATAACACCTGCACGGAAAAGTCTCAACGTCAAAAATTGTGCATAACTTTCAAATGGTCTGTGTAAGGGGAACCCCTGATGTGCATTTTATGGCTCATTACCTTATGCATATCCTTATTTTGCTTAAGGGACTAAAGTTAACGGAAACCAACTACGGGACAGACGTATATAAGGACACACCCGACGCCAAGTGGGGGATACTAATTTACATTTTTTATCCCAAGATTAATGGTTTTTACCCAACAGATTCTACTTTCTTAGCTAGTCGTCCGTTAATTACGAGCATTCATTTACCTTGTTATTGAAGAGTTTGAAGATACCAATGGGGTAATCAGAATTCGTCAATCGAAGAAGAACAGAAAACACAATGGCCAAAAGAAAAAAGTACAAAAGGACAAACAGCGATTACAACACATACACATAAAACTAAAGATCAAGTAACACGAACCCCACTAAAAACCAGGGTGAACTCAGGTGCTCCGGAGGGGTTAGCAGTTCCTGCTCTACTAGTGACATCCGTCGTGTTAATCTAGTTACAAATCAGGTGATAAATAATGAATGAGAAAAGGACCGGGAAGTGTTTATACAACAAATGAAACATATCCATGGTCATTTGTGACACATATTCCAAAGCGGTCAACCAAGTCAAGGTGGTGACCGTAAAAGTTTCGAAGTGATGAATTCAACCTAACCAAGAGAACCCTTGGTTCAGTACCTTCCTTGTTAGCAGCAACCCTCTATCAAGGAAATCCTGATATGAACCACAAGCTCTGGAATATCGTATCAACTAAGAGATATATACTCCATATGCAGATACTGCTGGAATGTTGCTACATATAAATGGAAAGATCACAATGGGAAAATTGAAATCATCTCTTTTGTCGTCAAGTTTCGTTCTTAACCGTCTCTCACTGTCAATTTCGAGGTGTAGGTCAAGTTATGAAGCAGACCTATCTATCTATTATTTCTAGTTCAATGAGATAGATTAAAGATTCATTTTTGTGACAGTGGGTGGGTTTTGTTGAGCGGACGCGAATCTGTGATGATTACCGCTTGTCTATATCTGGATAGCAGTTGAAGATCGAAATATCAATAGGGGTTGGGATCTTATTAACAGGTTTAACTCCGCCATATTTTTGTGTCACCAAGTAACGACTTGGTTTCAGGTGTCGAATATTTTTAAGATGTTGGTTTACTTGTTAATAAAAACAAGATGGAAAACACTGTTTGGTGATATAAAAAAAACCAAACATTGGCTTCTCTTTCAAAAGCTTCGCATCTTACTTCTCAAAAGCATCACTGACCAACAATCAATAAAGATTGCATTACGTGATAAAGTTTGTCTGTGACTTGCGACAGGTAGGTGGTTTTCTCCAGGTACTCCTGTTTCCTCCACCCGATAAAACTGGCTGCCACGACTGTATGAAATATTGTTGAAAATGGAGTTAAACACCATAAGCCAAACCTCTAGTAAAATTAATAACATGGTCATTCTACTCACAAAAATGTATTTTTACTACCGAGTATTGTAATTTTGTAAAGTGGCAAAGTGTGGCCGGGTGGGTTCACGAACCACTGCCTATGGTGTGATCATCTTGCCCTGAATTTTATCTTCACGGTACACTTCATAGTTCGTCAATGAATCGTTCACGACTTGCATATTTGATTATTTACAAGAGGAAAGAGTACATTATGTACTTAAAATTGTCAGGCCATAATTATTATTAATACTGGGATATCTATAAAATAATCAGTTTCCCATTATTATCTTACTTTGAAGATTGCAAACCATACAGTATGCGTCCTGAAATTTGCAATGCCGAGTGTGCTATAAAGCATTTAATTTATTAGAATATGAGTAATGGTTGCAATTCCATCAAACAGAGCCCCAAGAGCTTTTGGGCAAATGAATGCCCTTACCAGGAGTTTTCCCTGCTGGGAGTAATATTCTCGTCTAGAATTTCCCTGTATTACGGCTGTGGGGGAACAAAGTCCCCCCATACCACCAAAACATGTATCTGCGCCTGAATGATATAGGTCAGCGAGAAATGCATTCAAAAGTTTCCTATTATTTTTTATATTATTATAATGTTAGCTAAAGCAAGGATTTATCCTACTATATAAATCCTTGGCTAAAGTGATCAATATTCAATTTCTGAATTTGTATTTAAAAATGATTTCCCTTCTCGCTATATGTGCTGCTTGATTGGTTGTAGTTGTTTTATTTTTATTGTATCTGTTGTTTCTATTCAATCTTGGGTCCTCAGCTGTCGTCCCGCTTACATTGCAAAGATTATCTTATTTTAAACATTGCGGGGAAAATTATCAATTTACTATAATTGCTATTTATAGACGTGCAGAAAAAAGCAAATGACGTCAGGAAGTCTTTCTTTTGGGTTGTCAAAGCGCTTTAAATAAATACGACAAAAATGTGACAATCAAGCTTTCCATTAATCGAGACGGTGATTCATCGGCAGTGCTCGCTAATTACGCATGCTCATTATTGGTAGAAGCCATGTTGACCTTTGGTTGTTAGTGGTCTCTTGAGAAAGCTAACGATTTGGCACGACATTTTGTTATGATTTGTGCCAAATCTGGTTCCAAATATTTTTTTAGTATAAGCTTTTGTAAAGTTATATATAAATGCACCCGCACTACATACTGACACTTGAAACAAGTGCGAGTAGTAAAGTGGGCAAAATTGGTTTGGCGTCCCATTTTGGCATGTTACGGAACCATTGGTGGTGTCGTTTTTCGTTAAATGAGTTGTGACAGCTAGCAGCTCGTATTAATTGTAGCGATAAAAAAGACAGCAACATAGGTGAGATCAGTTTCTTGACTCTTTAAAAATGGTTTGATAACGTGTTTATGATCTGACTACAGAAACATTTACTTAGGTTCGGCTACTGATTCAGGATCCTGTGCCGCTGTGGTTCCTCTCTGTATCGGTCTCTACTTCAATTTCATTTCCCATTCCGGTGATTGTGGTCATCATATAATATATCCTGTTTTGCCTAGTACATGTCAAGTCTGTTCTTGAACGTGTTGGTGGTTGGTGCAGTAATGACATTGCATCCCCTCGTGTTCAAGCAATATTCTTTTCCACAATGATCACACAACTGTCAGTACCTTAGTCCTACCAATTTATAATATACTTATTGATACTATAATGTTGTCAACAATTGTGAGTTGTCAGTTGTTTGGTATTAATTTTAAATTAAATGAAGGTCTGTGACCCACTCGATTCACTAACTAATCGAATGATATGGAACTTATTATGGTTATTCCACGTAAACAGGTAGTATGGTTATAACAGTGACACAATAAAGATGACGACTGCTAATAATTAAGCAAAGTTTTCTTCCATCTTGAATAAAAGTACTTCCTGTTCCAAACTGTTGGATTCAAAACCAGAGTTGTATGCTGATTTGAGCGAGCCTAGCAAAAGACTAAACAAGATTTATAAAAACACAAATCATGAAATGAGAAATTATTCTAAAATGACTTAAATGGTTGGAATGTAAATTGTAATAATCATTAGTAATGACCAATACGGTTGTTTCGAATCATGTCAATTCCGAACACGTTCCGTCTTTTTCTTGTTTTGACGTCTGAACAAATCGGCAGGTGACTTCCGGTGTTTACGCTATTACTGTGACGTCAGCATATCATAGTCGTAGATGTGGTAGATTATAAGTAATTGTAATATGGAGACGCCAAGGAAACCGCTGAATAAATACTGGTGTTCGGTACCACACTACAGTGTATGTCTGATATCAGAAATATATACATAACGGCAGATCGTTTTCCTTTCATGATGCCGACAGCCGCAAATAAAGGAAGAAAACAAATTTAATTTTAAAGAAGTATTTGTCTCTGCATTGTAGTCTTTGATACAAATAAAATAATTTAATTGATATCTGTCTTTTACAGAAAATGCTAAGATTTGTTTAAGTTCAGGATCGAACGTTAAAACGGTACAAATCGATTAAGAGTTTTTGTTGTGTACATTGACACCGGAAGTTCAATGCAGATTAGTCCATCGAAATCATGTGATCTGGCGGACGAAAATAACAAAATTTTGACGGAATGGAAATAATTCGAAACAACCGTATGTTTTTCTAGACCTTCTTTTTAAGTCGGAACCACATCGGTGGTGTAAGGCCAATAAAAAAAAATGTGTGTTTACTGTCACATGTCAAAATAATCTAAGATCGGCCGGTCGTCATTAATTTTTTTTTTTTTTAACTATCAGCAAAACCAGAAATAGTCGTTCCTGAATCCGATTCTGGTATTTCATTTTCGAAATTTCCGGTAAGCCGTCATTTGTTTTGAAGCTGTTTTATGAGAATTATGCAGTTTTTCTACCTTCTTAGCTCTCAATTTCGACAAAAAGCTAGCGGTTGAATAAATAAAACATTGCTGCTGATTAAACAACAAAAATGGTTATCCGAATTCTGTGTAAAAATTGATAAGGTCGCTAGCAAAAATTAGGGTCGGTCGGGTGACCTTAAACACACATATATTTTTTTTGCCTAATGGTTAGCATGCTCGTCTCGAGTACAGTAGATTGTGGGTTTGAACCATGGTCAGGTCAAACCAAAGACTAAAATTTATATTTGTTGCTTCTCAGCTAATTGTGCAGCATTAAGACTGGTTTGTTCAGAATCGGGATAATGTGTCCAAGTGGGACTACAATTCCACTTGTAGGCTGTTGTTTCAGTGAACTAGCACTATACAAATATGACTATTCACTAAGCGTGTTGGTTTAGTACAAACGGATACCATTATCATATCATCGAATGTTACTTGTACTCACTTCCGAAAGAGCTGTGACGTCACGATAGCGGTATCGTATATAATAGCAGCATTAATCAGTTGCAACTTTATCATTAAAAATTATGTAAATCGTAAAATAACTTCGTATATCTATCTTTTGATATTTACAAAATCAATATGACTTCATGTCAAGCATTTTATTACACTAACGGAAAGGGAAAGTGTGAGAAGAATATTTTTTTTGCAATTACCGATCAGAACTACCCTTGTCAACACATTGACCAGTGACCACGAAAAACACGGGAAAGTACGACGGCATTGGCGGCAAAAAAGAAAAAAGTATGTGTACGCATAAAACGAGTTAAAACTGACAGTTATCTAACTACGGCCAATCATGTAAAACATGAAATTATACGAATAAAAAGTTACAATGTATTGAATTATAACAATTGTTCAACTGACTGGAGTTTTCCTTTAAAATCAGAATGATCCCCATCACTAGTTGCACATTGGTCCCCAGGGCTCACCACACTTGCAAAAAACAGGGAGACTTGACTTCTCCCTCAGAGACCATGAGGGAGAAGTGAAGGCATGACAGGGAGACTTCCAACAGCGTCATAGAGACATGTTTTCACAAAAATATGTTTTTTTTTCTCATTTTGTTTTTATATTTGCATTTGAAGTGTGTCTTTGCTAATATCTTGTTAATATCCTTCATATTTATCAATAAATTCATGTTTTGTATTTGTTTTATTATTATTATTGATCTTATATTTGTTGATTTTAGATTTTATTCATTTTTGCCTTGAAATCTGTAAAGATATGAATGACATCTAAATGTTCGTTTCCTTCCCCCGATTTTCTGCATCGCCAAGATCGCTGTGTTTAAAATTTAAGAAGTTGATTGTTTAGCTTTTAAAAAGCTACAAATAACTCAAGTTTTGTTAAAATAATTAGAATACAACACAATTCAATGACCAATTTGGTACAGGAAGTGTCAGTTTGTATATTTTTAGATTTGGGATTTAATTTTCACCTGGAATTTTGTCAGTCTTTTCTTTTCTTCATCTGTCCATCCTTCATAGGATAACCATGTAAGCCATGTCAGCTAAATCACCACCACCATAATCTTGCTACCCCATATCACGACCATACCATCACCAATTTATACCATTTGAGTTGATACCATCACCAATAAGTATATACACAAAATAAACTCACCGCATGCATCTTCTATTATACATTGTCAGTCAAGTGTTCATCACTACAATGTTCAATGTTGCAACTCCAGTTCATTTGATGTTCAAAATCATTCTATGTCTCACAGAATGTAGATTATGGAGCAGACGTCTTGTATGGAATTCAACGTTCGATATGCGTTCTATGTTTCTATGGCATTTGACTAGATATGAAGAGTCAAGTATCAAACTCAGTTGTTCATTCAGATTAAGGGTGCCGTAAGCATAGGACAGTAAAGTATAAAGTGGTCCAATGTTTCTTCCTCATCACCACATAATAGACAGATTTTGTTTATCTCTCCTCTTCTAAATTCAACTCTGTTGGATTGTAAGATGTAAGTCCCGGTTATCAGCTTTAGTTTGATCGGAATTCTATTTACGTCTCTACTGGAATTACAGTTGACTTTCAGAATTGGATGGATTTTACCGGGTATATATTTATCATATGACAGATATTGTAAATTTTGATATAAATTCAATGAATGGATAATTTGTTCTTTCCATACAGTATTCAGCTGCTTATTTATTTCTCTTTTCCATTCTTGTCGTTCAACAGGATGATCAAGTAGATATATCGGGTCATTCAGGTTGTACTTTAGGAGGAGTTTTTTTATGACAACGAACCAACTGTTGCTATTATTTGATTTAACGGCAAGCTGTCTCCTTGCTAGTTGTTTCTCTATGGATTCCTCGTTCTGACTACAGATGTTAAAGAATACTAAAGCTTTTTTGTGCAGTTGGAGCTCGATTGGTAAGAATCCTGTCAATAGATAAACAGTACAGTCTGGTGTATTCTGTGGCAATGATAGAACTTTGGTAGCCTGCTGCACTGTATCTCACTATCATTAAGTAGTAAGGTTTGCATCTCTCCAGATATTGACAGACGATAGCTAGGTTTAATTCTAAAAATATTTGTTTTAGATGGTTGAAGTTCATATCGCTTTAGATTAGTGAAGTCGGCGGCAATATCAATTAGTATTTGAGCATCTTGGTCCGAGTAGGTATTAATAGTTACGTCGTCGGCACAGGCGTTAGTGTTGCATATAATATCTCTTACTTTGGCTCCTAATCCTGTCTTGTTCAATCTATCCAAAAGTGGATTGACATATATTTTGTATTCCACTTTGTCTCACTCCTTGACTAACTTTGAAAAATGTTGAAGTTTGACCTTTCCATTTTACTGCACTAGTTGCGTTTTCATGTAAGTTATAGACCAAATTCCAGATTTTATCATCAATTCCAATTTGGTAGAGACGTCTTAAGAGATGATCAGTGTTGACGACATCAAATGCAGACTGCATCAGTACAAATTTACAGAAGTTTGCCGCGATTCTTTTCAACTTTTGTATCAACAAATTAAACCTTCTTTATTGATTGAATAAAGCCCATTTCTCTCATTCTAATGTATTTTCGCATTGATTACAATTGCTTTGTCAATCAGCTTTACCATAAAACGGAGATAATTTGCAAGAAAAGAGTGACTTGCAAAAAGAAACAAGGCGACTTTAATTTCACTTTGTAGTCGAGGGAGACGGACATTAGCTGATATAGGGTGAGAATTTCGTCCACTTTGCCTGGTTTGGTGAGCCCTGGGTCCCATGATATTTTCAACCTATATGAACAAGATGGAAGTATGCCAATAAAATAATTATATTTCATTCTGAGTCAGCTTAAACAATCTTGTTGTTGGCAACCACACTAAAATTGGTTTTGTCCTCGTGATATATCTTGGAACCTGTTTAGTCTGAAGTTGTATTGCACATATTGTTTGCTTTGTCTTTTGTAGGTAGGATAGAAATTGTGTGAAAATTTTGTAGAACCTGGTGAATATTAGTGTCTTTCCTGATATAACGACAGATAATCCTGTTAATTAGAGGTATTTCTGACATAGTGAAATATGGTTGAGATTAAAGGGAACCAATGCTTGAAACAGTAAAATAAGACAAATGCTCAAATTAATCTGGATCCATTAAATAACTGTGTCAAGCATAATACTGTGTCATCCACATTTCCTTTGATTATATACTTATTCAACTCTTCCATGTCAGCATGCAAGGGTTGTATCATGCTTCACTCATCATAGTCCTATATTTAAGTTTGATTTAATATGAATTTCTTTTCTTCATTGCATTTCTTAGATAAATGCCTGTCTGAAATGTCTATTTGTCCAAAATTTACAATTTTAAGTCATTTTAACGGATACAAAATTTGAGCATAAATCCATTGTGTTATGAGTGAATATGTATGAAATAATATGTGTTTTTAATTAACAAAAAAATAAAACTATTGAAAACAAACTACATGAATAACCAGATGAGCGATATTCAAACCAAAATTTGATTAAAAGGTTATGGTGTTTAATGTCACAGGCCCACTTTCAACAATTTTTAGTTATATCGTGGCTGTCAATTTTGTCAATGGAGGAAACCGGAAAAAACCACAGACCTGCCGCAAGTCACTGACAAACTTTTTCACAATGTTGTATCAAGCACACCTTGCCATTAACGGGATTCTCTGGGCTTCTAAAAAAATTACAAAACCAACTCGCCCACAGAGAAGTGCACATATAATTTTACTCACTGTACAAATTTCCACTTACCCACGACACCTTTAATACTTAAAAATGTTTAAAATATTAATAAATTAACAAATATTTCTTCAATGATTCAACAACAAACTGACTAGAAGAACTTTCAATGATTGGAAATTTAATGAACTGTCCAATTGACTAGAACTTTCTAAAGAGAAATCACTTGATGTTAGTTTAACTGTTTTTAAATATTCAGTCAACAAGTTTGCATCTGGCTGCTGCTTCTTCTGCTACCCCCAGACACAAAACAGCATGGCAGACCTACTGACATTTTGGGGTATTTTTTGCAAAGCTTGCAATTACATTTTGTCATCTTCAAGCTCATATTCCAACCATGGGTATTCACCAAGCCATTTGTCATTGAACCTGAGATTCCTCTTTCTGATCATACAGACGATCTCAGTCTTTCTTAAAAGGACACATGCATTGCAATCAACAAAGATTGAACTGAATGATTGACGTTTTAAATTTGAAACATTTATATATTTATAAAGACTCATCTTAATTTGAGTCAGCATGACACCAAACAAATAGCATTTACTTAACTGTTGCGGAAACTATTGATAATTATAAAAGGACTAAAGACACAAAGCGTAAAAATTAAGAGGAAACCAGTTTTTGATTGTGCCCGGTTTGTCTAATAACCACAACGACAATCAATACACACAACGGCAAATAACCTGCCAATGGGAAACTATGACTACGGTTAAACTTTTCCAGTGCATTTTTTCAAAATTAGCCCCTCAAAATTTGATTAAATACTATATACGAAGTAGATGAACATTGGTTTTCTTTAAGGTATTTTTAAGTAAAATTATTGGTAAAACTTGAATAAATGCTTTTATTATATAGTAATAAATATTTTCCTATTAATTTCAATGGAAAATGATCGTGTTGTATATCCTTGTATTTGCACGCTAAGTATAAAATGTATATTTGCACTAGAATATTTGAAGTAGTTTAATATTCCACTTAAATATAATAAGATGCACAATGTTTATATAAAAAATGCTTTAGGCATAAAATATTTATAACTATATGATAAAAGGGTTATTGCATGAATATTGTCTGTCGCAGTATATCATATTGTACTCGCAAGCTCGAGCAATATGATATGCTGCTCGGGTCAATGTTCACCAATATTCATGCAATAACCCTATATACATGTAGTATTATATACTTGGAAGGAAAATTGGAAGAAAATTATATCTACATGTACAAGAACTGTATAAAACAGGGTGTATGATACATTGTCTTGGTTGACATGTCATTAAAATTGATTATTGGCATTAAAGTTATTTATTCCATTTGATCTTTACATTATTTTTTAACTGCTAATATAGCTTAAAATAGATTGAAAACACACCCTGCTTCTTGCATTAGGTTAACTTATTCAAATAATCTAATTGTTCCATTCTTATGATTGTTGCAGATTTTGTGTGCATATTTTGGCCCTCTATAGACCACATTTTTGTATTTTATGTAGATAACAATGGGGGCTTTTCTTGATAAACCCAAGACTGAGAAACATAATGAAGGAGGAGTGGGAAATGGGCTCAAATTTGGGCTCAGTAGTATGCAGGGATGGAGAGTAGAAATGGAAGATGCTCACACAGCTGTTATAGGACTACCTTATGGATTAAAGGACTGGTCATTTTTTGCTGTTTTTGATGGCCATGCAGGAGCTCGAGTTTCAGCACATTGTGCAGAACAGTTGCTTGATCATATCATAAAAAATGAAGACTTTAGAGGTAAAATAGAAATGAAAGAAGGAACTGAAATTCAACCGTCGTTAGAAGATGTTATCAAAGGTGTTAAAACTGGTTTCCTTAAATTAGATGAAGTAATGAGATCAATGCCTGAAATGGCAAGTGGGGAGGATAAGAGTGGATCTACTGCAGTTTGTACTATTGTGTCACCAAGTCATGTTTTCTTTGGCAATTGTGGCGATTCTAGGGCAGTTCTATCACGAGAAGATAAATGTGTATTTTCTACACAGGATCATAAGCCTGTAAATCCAACAGAAAAAGAAAGAATTCAAAAAGCTGGAGGCAGCGTAATGATTCAAAGAGTTAATGGATCATTGGCTGTTTCTAGAGCACTTGGGGATTTTGAATATAAAAATGTACAAGGTATGGGACCTTGTGAACAACTGGTATCGCCTGAACCAGAAATATTTATTGAAGATAGGAATGAAAAAGATGAATTTATAGTATTAGCCTGTGATGGTATTTGGGATGTTATGTCAAATGATGAACTCTGTGACTTTGTTAGAAGTAGAATGCGACTGACAAGCAGTCTAGAACAGATTTGCAATCAAGTAGTGGACACATGTTTATATAAGGTATGCAAATTTAACAGGCCGTTGTAGTATTTAGTTGTGTATTTTAATATATTGATATTTGAAAGTCAACGAGCAGTGTTACAGCTATATTTTCTCACACATATGTGACTAGTGGAAAACCTTTCCCCACTCCTTTCAGAGGGGTTATACATATCAGTGGAGAAACTAGATCCTAGTATTTATATATTGAAATATTGCAGCAAGGATTTAAGATGCTAAAGACTTAAAAATAGAAAATATATAATTTTTGACAAGACATTCATTGGGTAGAATAAAATAAAATTTTGGAATTCATTTCTACCACTGTGTTTTATTTAGTTCAAAGGAAAAGAACAGGTTTTGAATTGGTTTATGGTGTTTAATGCCACTTTTAACAATTTTAGTTATATCGTGGCGGAAACCGGAGTACCCGGTGAAAACCAATGACCTGTCGTAAGTCACTGACAAACTTGATCACAAAATGTTGTATCGAGTACCCCTTGCCATGAACGGGGTTCGAACTCATAACTGTTGTGGTGATAGGCACTGATTGCACAGGTAGTTGTAAATCCAACTATCATACGATCACGACCATGACACATGTGCATGTTTGAAAGCTTGTGATCTTGTTACACCAGAATGATTGTAGTAGAGTTTTTATTTACATTTAATAATTTTCTGAAATATGTGTGTACAGTAGAATTAATGATGAGTTTACAAAAAAAATCAACTCTCACTGGCGCTGTTTACAGGTTAAAGTTCTTCAGATTTATTCAGAGTAACTTGTACGAAATAACATTAATCCTATCTACACATACATTTTGACAGCTATCACAAAGTTGTATTAACAGTAAAACTTTGTAAATAAATGGTTTCCTTGGTTACCTCAAAATAAACATTTGGTCTGTTCATAGTAACTTTAAACTAAATTTATTACAGATAACTTAAATACTCCATTACAGTAGAAGTAAATTCAAAGGTCCCTATCAGTCTTCGTGCTAACCCACTTGCTCGTTACATGGGACAAGTAAAACTGGATTCGGTCAAGTGAAAATTATGAAAGAATTTGTTTGAATAAATAGAAATTTTTTCTTCATATGGCTTTCGGTCAAGTAGGTGGAAAAAAATACAGGCAAAAACTTCCCTTAATCTTACAATTAGACATGACAAGGTATGACTGAAGACCGTTTTATTTTTTAAAAGAATATTGATAAATTGAGGTTATTTTTTTTAGGGCAGCAGAGATAATATGAGTATTGTGATAGTTGCTTTTACTGGAGCTCCTACAGTTTCAGAAGAAGCTATTAAAAAAGAACAGGAATTAGATAACAGAATAGAAGCAAAAATTAAAGGTAACAGATTTATGATTCTGTCTGCTGATATGACGGTTCATATGTTTTAACAATTCATTGGAAAATTCCTTCTTCACTCAAGCAAATAAACCTACATACAAATACAAAATATACAAGTTAATAAGAGTTAACCATTGTGAACATTAACAGGGCTGCATCAGAAACTGAGAGAAAGGTATTTTTGTAAATTTTACTAGTTTGAAACTTTAGAATGCAGTGCTTTGTTTATATTTATACAGCTGTATATGTTACATTGTCTACATGTGCGAGTCCAGATACGCTATTAATTGATGCATCATGATCATACAAACGATTTGTATGAATGCAAAAATATGTGCATAAATGATCTGTTTATAGTACCTTCCCTGATACTACAATATCCCTTGAGTACATCAGCTGTTTGTAGTACCTTCCCTGATACTACAATATCCCTTGAGTACATCAGCTGTTTGTAGTACCTTCCCTGATACTACAATATCCCTTGAGTACATCAGCTGTTTATAGTACCTTCCCTGATACTACAATATCCCTTGAGTACATCAGCTGTTTATAGTATCTTCCCTGATACTACAATATCCCTTGAGTACATCAGCTGTTTGTAGTAAAATGGATATGAGGAAATACAACTTTTACAATAAAAAGAGGGATGAATGAGACAAAGAGAAGAAATAAATTAACGAAAACGAAACAGAGGAACAAGTTTCAGTGTGGAATTTCTTGGTCTCATGATCACTGTATACACAATGACATACACTGCTAGTCATTTAATAGTGAAAAGGGAGAACAATCTTGCAGCAATGTAACATCATGATGTCCTGGAATGTGCTTTTTACTAGCAAATTATTGCAAAAATGTACATTTCTTTCGTAGAATGCAGAAGTCATGTAATATGGTTTGTATTTTATACCATTTTTATCCCCTCGCCAACGAAGTTGCGAAGGGATATAGTAATGCTACCTTCCGTCCTTCCATAACATCCTTGTGAACACTCTAGAATCAACATCCTTCAATGGATTTTGACAAAATTTGGTACATACTTAGTCCTTAAGAAAATCTGAAACCCTATTGATTTTCAAGGTCACCGGGTCAAATTTTTAGGTGAGGGGATATGCCATGCTTTGCATTGCCTTTGGTTTTTTTAAAATGATAACCAAATTTGATAAAAATTCTTCAGAAATACAATGAATAGTGTTTTTTTCTTCAGAAATTTTAGCTGATGTGGACGTGCGGGATGTTGATTTACCATATGTCATGCATACTATAAGTGAAGATATAGATGGTTTACCTCCAGGTGGTGGTTTAAGTTCAAAGTAAGAATTTGTCTTGTAGGGTCACAGTATATATAAAACAGCATACTCAATAACTAGTATATTGATATTGATTTTACCCCAGTACAAAAAAAAAACAATGTCCAGAATAAATTCATTTATTTAACAAGGAAGTTTAATAGCCTTTATTATAAGATACAAACATAGAATGATAGGATTTAGTAACATCCAGAAAAAGAGACAATTCTGATATACATGTATTCACTATTAATTCAGAAAGTAAACTAAAATTTATAATCTTGGATTTTTAACATAATTATATATATAAATGCTTTTTAACAGTAACACAAAAAGCAAAGTGTTTCAAAAAGGTAATGAAAATTATTATTATTATTATTATTTTTAAAAACATACAGTTTATTGTACAAACTCCTGATTTACAATAACCTAAGTGGCCTAGGGTAGCTCACTTAGGGCCCCTGATTACTTACAAACTCATTTGTACAGGGAAAAAACAAATGAGCATATTATATTAAAAAACCTCCCTTTTTTTGCAACATGCACACATGTTTTGAAAAATATACTAGTTAACGATGTATAAATTATTTACATAAGATGACGTCCGTACACTCACAAAAAAAAGTAATATTTTCATAAAGATGTCTAAATGCCCTCTATCCATATGATTATATAATACGTACTAGTATATTTTTACTCTCCCAAATTGAAAGTCGCGGAACAAATTAAACAAAATATTCCCCCCTCTTATTTTGACCTACTTTTCATTGTTGTATATAACTATTAGTGTATGCTTTATAGCCCATGTGCGACTTGCGATGACAATTATTTTGATTATAGAATGTTGGACTTATCCAAATATGTATTTGGAAATAACAACATTTATGCTGGGTGTCATATTACCATTTAATATTTTGAGAGAATTAATCACTGATTCCTTATTTCAATCATTGTTTACATCCAAATTTTGCTTGTGTCTGGAAATTTGTCAGATATGTTGATACAATGTTTATTTTATCAAAGTCAAATATAATCATCCTACCTTACATGTTAGTTTTTCTTTTGAGATGTCTTTAATAGCCGAGAGATTCTTGTAACTCGTCTAGACGACTCCTGGAATCCCCATTTTCAGTTGAGACTTGCCAAAGTTTTCAAATAATAGATTCTTATAGTGGTGGGACTCGCCAAAATTTTCAGCAATTTCTTCTTAACTCATCAAAATAATTGTTTACAAGTATCCCTGGTAGTCTCATCAATTATCTAAAAGATGCTGGTTTGAAGTTAATCCTTGATTGACTTATTAAACTAATACTGTCTCCAACCAGGTTTATTTCCAAAGTAAGGGTAACAGATTATATTTGTAAAATGAACTATCTGCCCAGTAACGGTAATTGATGTTGCTACAGTTATACAGCTGTGTCTGGCTTTTAGGCACATCGTGTAATTAGACACACATGGTTATTTGTACTTCCGTAAAGAAAAATTGTCTGCTCACATAAGAAAAAACTGTATGTCTACAATAATGATGCACTGATATCAAAATACTTTATTAAAATGAATTATACTTGGTAATGATTTGGGTCAATGACAACTACACAAAATCTACAATCTTTTAGATGATTTGCAATAAACCAGAAGTGATCTTTATTGAGCTTTATCATCAGTGCGTCTAAAAGGCCGACAAAATTTCTGTTGTTGAAAATGGGGGGGTAGCTGATCGATTTTTATAAAATCAAGTACTGACAGGGGTTAGGTATTACACTTTCATCATGGAAAATATTAAACATATATGTTAAGAAATAATACCTCCATCAATGACTGAATCCTTCAGTGCGTCTAAAATGCCGACAGCATTGTAATAGGAATATATATCAATACATCTGTGAATGTTTATTTCAGAAAAAATACAGTAGAAAGTATATTAAACAGACTTCGACCAAAGAAAACAGTTGAAGTAAGTGTTAGTGACATCACAACTCATCTGATCATCTACAAATGTAGTTGTTGGGGCATTTACACAATATTTCAAATTAAAACAGACATTAAAGTGCAATTTAAAGCAGATATATTTTGTCTGTTTTCTTTTCAGTGTTCGGGTTGGGATTATATCTTTTGATAGTTCATAATCGTATTTTATCTTTCGAAATCTTTTGATGTTCAATATTTCCTGCATATTCCTCATGAAGAATCTAGAACCTTATGGCGTGTATGGGAAAATATGTTATCTTCTCAAAAACCTAAGGACTTGTATGTACTAAATGTATATATGAATCACTTAATGTTGAAATGTACTTTGCAACGTTTTATTTTTGTGTGAAGTGAAATAAAGATGTTAGTTCCATGATGCATCATTTTTATTTATTTTTGTTAAAACCCAGCGAGTGATACAAATAAATCCTTCAGAATCCAAGGTTTTTTTCAAGATAATTTTGTGAAAATTACAGTTTTTAATCTCATTTGTTTTCAAAACGTCATTAAGTATTTTGACATATCATTTAATGAAGGTGTTAATTTATGTGTACTACTGTAAGAGATGATACTGTTAATATGCATCTGTTTATTTCATTTGCATGGTTACATTTCATATTTTAAAAGTAATTCCAAATTAGATAGAACCTGAAACAACAGCTTGTTTTCGATGGGTTTCTATTTTCCCCTCATGGTAACTACTAATTTGTATCTTGCAACTTGTTCTGCATGAAGGGATGTCAGTGTTATCACAAGAACAACAATTCTAGACTGATAATGATATTTCATCTCTACGTTAATTTCAGTCTGAAACGGTTGAGCCTTTCTGTAAAGTTAAACAGTTATTTAGAAAATACTGACGTGATCCTTTATATTAGGTTAGTTTTGACTTTTGTTTGCTGCAGTGATTGAAAAAAATACTCTTAAATAACCACAATAGTTATACCAATATTAGTCTTCCACATTTCCTAATTAACTGCCTCTCTGATCTGTTCACAAATGTTTTTAAATAAAACGAGATATAACTACATTTTATAAGACTAAAACTGATCTGTTCACAATTTTTTTAAATAAAACGAGATATATCTACATTTTATAAGACTGTAAAATAGCTGTATTAATAATCTAAATAGTCCCCATTTAGTCATTATATAGGTGTGTTGACCTCTTATTTCCATTTTAACATTAGTGTTTTGATCAAAACCATAAAAGCAATTCTGTTTGGAAATCTAATGTTCCTAATAAAAAAACAAAAACAAGTAGTGTTGTTTATGGCTATAGCAGTGTATTGTATCTTGAATTTAAAAAAATCTTTAAAAAAAACCATGTAAGTACATAACAATACATTTTTGTCTTTGAGAAATTCCCCGTAATTACTTCCCTTTATGCTTTTCGAAGGAGAGAGCGTATACTTCCGAGGGGTACCGAATGCTTGCCTTTCTAAGCATCGATGTCAAAAGAGATCTGATTGGATGTTTACGACAAATCATCCAATCGCGGTCAATATTACAAATAAATGCGGTTTACGTAATAAGTAAGAACTAAAACGAAAGTAAATTTGGGAACACGTTGTTTGTTGAAAATGAGCAAGAACATGTGTCTAGTGACAGTATAGTTAAAGGAATCATTGATGACATTATCAAGCAAAAAACAAAATATTTACAACATTTTATTAATAAACATGACACAATCGTGTCAAATTAAACAGAGATATACATTTCACTTGCATCCTGCGTTTATTGAATAACACTTGTGTCAAACATAATTTTAAAAGTGTACATGTAAGCAATCTTTTCTGAAGTAGAGAGTACAACAGTGCAAAGGAAATATGCAAATACCCATCATTTTCAAAAATAGGGGGTAATTACCCTTTGGACTTGAAAATTATCTGGAGCTCTGTTGATAGCTACATTTATCATGGGGAATTTCGATTTTATGCAGGAATGTCATCATTTCATCAAAGTACTTAAAATTGATTGGTGGATAGATTTTATATACGCTAGTCCGTTTGGCTTTTCTTGTGATGAAACTTGGTAGTCCTGCAGTTAAAAATGGTACCCCCGGGCATCGGGCTAGTGCTATTTTCAACCCCTGAATTTGCAACTTGTTCTGCATGAAGGGATGTCAGTGTTATCACAAGGACAACAATTCTAGACTGATAATGATATTTCTTTTCTACCTTAATTTCAGTCTGAAACGGACGAGCCTTTGTATAAACAGTTATTGAGAAAATACTGAAGTGACCCTTTATATTAGGTTAGTTTTGGCTTTTGTTTGCTGCAGTGATTGAAAAAAATACGCTTAAATAACCATAATAGTTATACCAATGATAGTCTTCCACGTTTCCTAATTAACTGCCTTTCTGATCTGTTCACATTTTTTTAAAATAAAATGAGATATAATTACATTTTATTAGACTGTAAAATAGCTGTTTTTATAATCTAAATAACCCTCGTTTAGTCATTACATAGGTGTGTTGACCTCTTATTTCCATTTTAACATTAGTATTTTGATCAAAACCATAAAAAAAAATTCTATTTTGAAATCTAATGTTCCTAATAAAAAATACATGTAGTGTTATGGTTACAAAGGTGAAAAATTGCAGTTAAATCCACCCAATTCAGTAACAAACTAACAGCATGTCAGGAACAATGAAAATGAAAGGCCTCATTTTATTTTGGACTTTCAACTGTTGTCTGTTGTGGAGATTATTGTTTAATAATTTAAGTTTCCCTTACGTAAATCATTTGAAATTTATTAAGCACCACACTACACAGGGCAAGTTCAAATTTGATTATTATTTGTTTTATTGTGTAAGAGTTATTATGCATCTTGAATTGATTGAAAAATGACAAATTTGTGGTGTTCATGCCCTTAATTCAGTTTCCTTTGGTCAAATATATGAAGTTTTGGTTATGCCTGTTTTGATTCCCAGGTTATTCCCCTGAAAACAGGGCATCCATATCATACTGACACATTCTTCCATATTTATTTTCTCCGTTTTTAACCTGTGGTTGTATCGTACACTGTATGATGATTCCTTTATTTGTTGGTTACTGCTTCTAAAGTAATTTCAATATCGCCCTCCCTGCTGAGTAATACATTTGTAATTGTAATTCCCATTCCTTTTTCAACATTTCATGTTAGTTATTACGTAAGTCTTCAAATCTAAAGGAATCACGTTCTCATGGAAACTGGCTCATTCAAAACATAACATTTAATAATGGTAGAATAAATTGTAACTCTCAAAAGTAAAATCATCTAAACTTTTATAATCCAAGGTTTTTTTCATATATACAGATCATTGGTATGTCTAAAATAGTTTTCATAATAATTAACTGCACATTCTTATTTTTCTGCACAATTTTAATACTGGGAGTGTACTTTGTGTCATTAGTGTTGCATTTATTTTAAAATGCTAGCGACAGATTAGATATATTTTTGTTTACGTCTGTTTGGTAGTAGTTCAGCCATTTTAATGGCAAGAACAAGTTTTCAAACAATAAAGCATGCTGATAAAAAGATGGCCTGAACATCATCGTTGGTATTGAAGAAGCCCTGAATTTAGTCTACTATAAAAGTCGCTTAGGCCACTCAGAGCTGGCAGGCGACCTAAAAATCACTGTTGAACGCTGTTGAGGCAATTAGTATTTTAAAGCCTGACGACCATAAAAAAAACATAGTTTATCCATTTCTGATTGTGTTTTGTGTTCAATCTCCTTTGATGAATGTTTGAGGGTTTGAAAGTTTGACAAATTCATATTGCTGAGTCTTTCATACTCTGTAGTAATCTCCTTTGATGAATGTTTGAGGGTTTGAAAGTTTGACACATTCATATTGCTGAGTCTTTCATACTCTGTAGTAATCTCATTTGATGAATGTTTGAGGGTTTGAAAGTTTGACACATTCATATTGCTGAGTCTTTCATACTCTGTAGTAATCTCATTTGATGAATGTTTGAGGGTTTGAAAGTTTGACATTCATATTGCTGAGTCTTTCATACTCTGTAGTAATCTCATTTGATGAATGTTTGAGGGTTTGAAAGTTTGACACATTCATATTGCTGAGTCTTTCATACTCTGTAGTAATCTCATTTGATGAATGTTTGAGGGTTTGAAAGTTTGACACATTCATATTGCTGAGTCTTTCATACTCTGTAGTAATCTCATTTGATGAATGTTTGAGGGTTTGAAAGTTTGACACATTCATATTGCTGAGTCTTTCATACTCTGTAGTAATCTCATTTGATGAATGTTTGAGGGTTTGAAAGTTTGACACATTCATATTGCTGAGTCTTTCATACTCTGTAGTAATCTCATTTGATGAATGTTTGAGGGTTTGAAAGTTTGACAAATTCATATTGCTGTAATCTCATTTGATGAATGTTTGAGGGTTTGAAAGTTTGACAAATTCATATTGCTGAGTCTTTCATACTCTGTAGTAATCTCCTTTGATGAATGTTTGAGGGTTTGAAAGTTTGACACATTCATATTGCTGAGTCTTTCATACTCTGTAGTAATCTCCTTTGATGAATGTTTGAGGGTTTGAAAGTTTGACACATTCATATTGCTGAGTCTTTCATACTCTATAGTAATCTCATTTGATGAATGTTTGAGGGTTTGAAAGTTTGACACATTCATATTGCTGAGTCTTTCATACTCTGTAGTAATCTCATTTGATGAATGTTTGAGGGTTTGAAAGTTTGACACATTCATATTGCTGAGTCTTTCATACTCTATAGTAATCTCATTTGATGAATGTTTGAGGGTTTGAAAGTTTGACACATTCATATTGCTGAGTCTTTCATACTCTGTAGTAATCTCATTTGATGAATGTTTGAGGGTTTGAAAGTTTGACACATTCATATTGCTGAGTCTTTCATACTCTGTAGTAATCTCATTTGATGAATGTTTGAGGGTTTGAAAGTTTGACATTCATATTGCTGAGTCTTTCATACTCTGTAGTAATCTCATTTGATGAATGTTTGAGGGTTTGAAAGTTTGACACATTCATATTGCTGAGTCTTTCATACTCTGTAGTAATCTCATTTGATGAATGTTTGAGGGTTTGAAAGTTTGACACATTCATATTGCTGAGTCTTTCATACTCTGTAGTAATCTCCTTTGATGAATGTTTGAGGGTTTGAAAGTTTGACACATTCATATTGCTGAGTCTTTCATACTCTATAGTAATCTCATTTGATGAATGTTTGAGGGTTTGAAAGTTTGACACATTCATATTGCTGAGTCTTTCATACTCTGTAGTAATCTCCTTTGATGAATGTTTGAGGGTTTGAAAGTTTGACACATTCATATTGCTGAGTCTTTCATACTCTATAGTAATCTCATTTGATGAATGTTTGAGGGTTTGAAAGTTTGACACATTCATATTGCTGAGTCTTTCATACTCTGTAGTAATCTCATTTGATGAATGTTTGAGGGTTTGAAAGTTTGACACATTCATATTGCTGAGTCTTTCATACTCTATAGTAATCTCATTTGATGAATGTTTGAGGGTTTGAAAGTTTGACACATTCATATTGCTGAGTCTTTCATACTCTGTAGTAATCTCATTTGATGAATGTTTGAGGGTTTGAAAGTTTGACACATTCATATTGCTGAGTCTTTCATACTCTGTAGTAATCTCATTTGATGAATGTTTGAGGGTTTGAAAGTTTGACAAATTCATATTGCTGAGTCTTTCATACTCTGTAGTAATCTCCTTTGATGAATGTTTGAGGGTTTGAAAGTTTGACACATTCATATTGCTGAGTCTTTCATACTCTGTAGTAATCTCATTTGATGAATGTTTGAGGGTTTGAAAGTTTGACACATTCATATTGCTGAGTCTTTCATACTCTGTAGTAATCTCATTTGATGAATGTTTGAGGGTTTGAAAGTTTGACACATTCATATTGCTGAGTCTTTCATACTCTGTAGTAATCTCCTTTGATGAATGTTTGAGGGTTTGAAAGTTTGACACATTCATATTGCTGAGTCTTTCATACTCTGTAGTAATCTCATTTGATGAATGTTTGAGGGTTTGAAAGTTTGACACATTCATATTGCTGAGTCTTTCATACTCTGTAGTAATCTCCTTTGATGAATGTTTGAGGGTTTGAAAGTTTGACACATTCATATTGCTGAGTCTTTCATACTCTATAGTAATCTCATTTGATGAATGTTTGAGGGTTTGAAAGTTTGACACATTCATATTGCTGAGTCTTTCATACTCTATAGTAATCTCATTTGATGAATGTTTGAGGGTTTGAAAGTTTGACACATTCATATTGCTGAGTCTTTCATACTCTGTAGTAATCTCATTTGATGAATGTTTGAGGGTTTGAAAGTTTGACACATTCATATTGCTGAGTCTTTCATACTCTATAGTAATCTCATTTGATGAATGTTTGAGGGTTTGAAAGTTTGACACATTCATATTGCTGAGTCTTTCATACTCTGTAGTAATCTCATTTGATGAATGTTTGAGGGTTTGAAAGTTTGACAAATTCATATTGCTGAGTCTTTCATACTCTGTAGTAATCTCCTTTGATGAATGTTTGAAAGTTTGACACATTCATATTGCTGAGTCTTTCATACTCTATAGTAATCTCATTTGATGAATGTTTGAGGGTTTGAAAGTTTGACACATTCATATTGCTGAGTCTTTCATACTCTGTAGTAATCTCCTTTGATGAATGTTTGAGGGTTTGAAAGTTTGACACATTCATATTGCTGAGTCTTTCATACTCTATAGTAATCTCATTTGATGAATGTTTGAGGGTTTGAAAGTTTGACACATTCATATTGCTGAGTCTTTCATACTCTGTAGTAATCTCATTTGATGAATGTTTGAGGGTTTGAAAGTTTGACACATTCATATTGCTGAGTCTTTCATACTCTATAGTAATCTCATTTGATGAATGTTTGAGGGTTTGAAAGTTTGACACATTCATATTGCTGAGTCTTTCATACTCTGTAGTAATCTCATTTGATGAATGTTTGAGGGTTTGAAAGTTTGACACATTCATATTGCTGAGTCTTTCATACTCTGTAGTAATCTCATTTGATGAATGTTTGATGGTTTGAAAGTTTGACAAATTCATATTGCTGAGTCTTTCATACTCTGTAGTAATCTCCTTTGATGAATGTTTGAGGGTTTGAAAGTTTGACACATTCATATTGCTGAGTCTTTCATACTCTGTAGTAATCTCATTTGATGAATGTTTGAGGGTTTGAAAGTTTGACACATTCATATTGCTGAATCTTTCATACTCTGTAGTAATCTCATTTGATGAATGTTTGAGGGTTTGAAAGTTTGACACATTCATATTGCTGAGTCTTTCATACTCTGTAGTAATCTCCTTTGATGAATGTTTGAGGGTTTGAAAGTTTGACACATTCATATTGCTGAGTCTTTCATACTCTGTAGTAATCTCATTTGATGAATGTTTGAGGGTTTGAAAGTTTGACACATTCATATTGCTGAGTCTTTCATACTCTGTAGTAATCTCCTTTGATGAATGTTTGAGGGTTTGAAAGTTTGACACATTCATATTGCTGAGTCTTTCATACTCTATAGTAATCTCATTTGATGAATGTTTGAGGGTTTGAAAGTTTGACACATTCATATTGCTGAGTCTTTCATACTCTATAGTAATCTCATTTGATGAATGTTTGAGGGTTTGAAAGTTTGACACATTCATATTGCTGAGTCTTTCATACTCTGTAGTAATCTCATTTGATGAATGTTTGAGGGTTTGAAAGTTTGACACATTCATATTGCTGAGTCTTTCATACTCTATAGTAATCTCCTTTGGGCATTAAGTGTAACAATGAAATGTTTGTTTTTCATTTATCTATTATAAACAGCTTACAAACTGCTATTAACATTTATCTATTATAAACAGCTTACAAACTGCTATTAACATGTTTCATAAACAATAAAACTACTGTTGTGCCATTTACAAGCACTCAGTGTGAGCACGGGGACCTGTAAAATTTCTTTATATGATCAAAAGCAGATCTAGAGTGCTTGGGATCAAATATATTTATACAGTTTCACGATGTGTCAGCATATCCAACCCCCAGCCCTCTCGATCTTGGCCTTGATCATACAAACCTGTTTCATATTTTTGATCTCATAGCTGCTTTTTAGCATCAACTATGGAAAATTTGATGAGGATTAGTGGAGAAGCATCTAAAAATTGGGGATTATGATCCTCGGCCAGACATGAACAGATGGTTCACAAAGGGAAGGCAAATTGTTAGCAATAATTTTCAATACGTTGATACTGATATTATCTGAGATCCTATGAAAAAATGTCAAAATTACAGATGATTATTTCTATTTTGTAGGAAGAAGATAATACTGCAACAGTTGAAGATGATTGGAGATAGTATGGAAGATTTTTTTATATAAACTTTCAAACAAAACAGTAATTCCAAATCAATAAAGGACAGATGTGTGGCTCAAAGTCCAGACACAAAATGGCCCTTAACTGTGTGAGAAATGAAACGCTGTTCAATTGTTTTGTTATAATCTTTAATTATATATATATATTATTTGAAGATATGTTATATTTGCTTTTTGACTTGAATATTTCCCTAAAATTTGATTAATATTTAGTCTTTAATGATATAGATTACGTCATGATAGGATTTCCTTGTTGTAATACTGTATGATATAGATTTGGATTTAATATGGAGTTTTCCCCTTTACAATACCGTCTGACATAGATTACATTTCATGATGAGGTTTCCCATTGTAATATCGTATGACATGAGTTACAATTCCTGATGGGGGTTTCCCTATATAATACAGTATAATATTTATGATTTGTGGTTGGGTTTCCCTGTATAATATAGATTACGATTCATGATGGGGTTTCCCTGTAAAATATAGAATATGATTCATGATTGGGTTTCCCTGTAGTAATCCTGTATGATGCAGATTATAACTCTTGATAGGGTTTCTGTATTGTTATACTGTATGATCTATGATGGGTTTCATTATTGTAATGCGTACTTTATGATGCAGATTACAATTCTTTATAGGGTTACCTTATTGTAATACCTCATTCTTTTAACCAGATATTAAGTATTATCATTGCTTTTACCACAACGAAGAACAGAAATAATAGACATTTACCCATTTCTTAACATATATATTGTTATAAAGTAAAACCAAAAATATCTGTTTGATAAATTTTACAATTACCCAAATGTTTTGTTTATTTTTCTAAGCTACATTTCCTTTCAGTTACACATGTTCTGTTCAAAGGTATTTTTAATTAATAGACCATATGCATTATTATTTCTCATTTACACTCTTGTAACCTTATTCTATTAAGGAAACACATTTCTTCATTGATGTACCCTTATGACAATGAATATTATTGTCAGACAGGTGCTACACATGGTTCCTTCGAGGAAAACTTCATCATTAGAGTGGTAATAGTAACATGAAGCATCATTAAACCCAGCAGAACTTGTTGTCCAGACAATTAGGTTCAATCAAGATCATGAATCACTATAAGAAACATAAGTTATCTCCCTTCATCAATCAAGTAAGAGGAGAACTAATATTATCCTTTTGTATATTAGGACGTACAGGATTTTATTATCTCACTTACAATAACATGAATGACAAAACTTTATTTTCTTATTAATGCATATGTCCGCCTCGTCTGTCAGAATTTTGATCAAATCTTCTTGACTGTATTTGTTTGTTTGAAATAAAACCCACAAATCAATCCATATAAGTTTTATCAAGATATTTTTGAAACATGAACATACTAAATACATCTAAATAATACCAAAACAGCATTGTTATTGAAAATTTTGAAAGTTATCTCACTACAGTAAATTGTCTCCAAATAGGCCCATCTCAATATATCCTTCAAAAGGTCCCCCTCAATAACAGTGTTACTTTATTACTATCAGTATATAGAAGACAATTAATTATCATTATTTCTCCTCAAAATAAAAGTACACATGTTTTAACATCTTCACATGGGGGGAAAATGCAAATTGTAAAGTTGATATACCGGTAGTATGTTAGATATTAACGTTTGGTCACTCGTGGCATTGTTTTGTGTTATAATAAAAACCTAGTTAGTTACACTATATAGTAAACTAGCCATTTGTATTGTCCCAAATCTTCAAACTTCCTTAAATAACGAAATAGAAAACCAGATTATATTTAAAGTATATTTTGGTCTCATTATTCCTGATTTTTATCAATAAGCAGCTAAATATATCCCTGACAACATACATATTTTTTTTGTCCATTCCACCTTATGATTTCTAGGTTTTAATTAAGTAGGTTTTTTTTAATATGTTTGTTACTGATCAATCATGATTGAGCATGTTTGGGCCTGATTAATCATGATAGAGTATGCTTAATCCTGATCAATCATGATGAAGTATGCTAAGGCCTGATCAATCATAATAGAATATGCTTAGGCCTGATCAATCATGATTGAGCATGCTTAGGCCTGATTAATCATGATAGAGTATGGTTAAGCCTGATCAATCATGATGGAGTATGCTTGAGCCTGATCAATCATGATAAAGTATGCTTGGGTCTGATCAATCATGACAGAGTATGCTTAAGCCTGATCAATCATGATAGAGTATGCTTGGGCCTGATCAAGCATGATAGAGTATACTTAAGCCTGATCAATCATGATAGTATGCTTGGGCCTGATCAATCATGATGAAGTATGCTTAGGCCTGATCAATCATGATAGAGTATATTTAAGCCTGATCAATCATGATAGAGTATGCTTAGGCCTGATCAATCATGATAGAGTATGCTTTGGCCTTTTTGTATGTATTTATATAGTGCTGTTGTTGTACTGATAGGGTATACACCAGAAATGACCCACTGTTATCATGATTTCTGTGATTAGTTTAGATGATGAATGTATTATTTCATTGGTCAACTAATTTTTGTTTGTTCTAGTAGTTTGTATGTTAATTAAATGCTTCAGTTTTACACGCAGCATATAGGAGTGATGTATGAGTGGATTTGTAGGAGTAATATCTTATAGAATGATATAATAATCGACATATATATACAAAACATGCTAACAAGAGATATCAGATTTGTTGTCACATAACAGATAGAAGTATATGTTAAAAACTGATGTTTGGAAATTCAATAATTGTTTAAAAATCTACATTTGGTTGCCTACAAAATGTTGAAATAAGATTAAAAAAATCTTTCCATCTCAATTTCTTCTATTAAAGTATATAATGAAATTGTTGATGGTGCCACACTAATTTTGATATATAGTGATATATTACACAACAGTTGTGTCAACTATTAGGAGCCAGCTGCTCTTATTTTCACCCAATGTTAATTACATTGTATTAATTTTCTATAACTGACATCACTTTATATTTCATTATTTGAATTACATGCTGATGTGGTAGACATTTTTTGTTTTATATTATTATGTATTTTTTTATGACTATTTTTGTTGTTGCCTGGTCTTATTTTCTAGTCTTCACTCATTTGTACACCCATCTTCTGTTGATTAAAAACAGTATGTACGTAAACAGAAAGAGATGATTGAAATCCAGAGTACTGCCAAGTCATCATAATAAACCAATACCATTTCTAGGCAGTGGACAAACATAATGTATCTCCCTTCACTGAAGTTCTAGGCAGTAAACAAACATGATTTATCTCCCTTCACTGAGCTAGGAAAGGGAGATAATTGAATATGATTTGAGATATCTTGTTCTAAATATATCTCCTATTGAAATTATCAAATTATTATCTGTGTCTAACCTGTCATAATCTAAATATCTAGGACCTCAATGCAAGGTATAATTTTTGTTCCATTAAACGTTCCAAAATTGTGGCAAAAAGAACAAAGTATTTTAAGATTACATTACTTTAAAAAAAAACATTCAGTTCGGTTTCAATAAATTACTAAACATGATGACATGACTTTATAATACAAAGATAACATTTTCTTTCAAGCCTTGGACATTGCGTTATTAACTTGATTCCTGCCACAATTTTTGTTGATAGTCGCTGAAGGTGAGATATAGATATTGCTTTTTTGATGACGATGGCATTAACAAGTAAAGATTTTGTGATTCGGTTGGTTTCTCCTATAAAATAAATGTCCAACAATAGAGGTAACATTATGCGTAACATTCCTGTAAAAAAAGATGTCGTATATATTTTAACTTGTAATGTTTAGTCAATACAACTGTACATTTACAATATTGGTACAAGTTCTCAGAATTTTTTTTACCAACAGTATACTGGGAAAAAGGTGATGGCAAGCTGCTAAAACTACCTCTAGATTATAACAGTGGCATTGTCCTCATCAACATTTGTTATTTGAAAGATGAGTTTGGATACGGTCCAGTAAACTCATGTAAAAAAAAATGTCTTGGTTTACTTAGTTATAGAACATATTGCCGTTTTCTTTGTTACCAATCAAGATGTAGTTTATTTTTTAGCTAAATATAATGTAATTAAGTTGATAACCAAATATGGTCCTATCTGCTATTATATCACTTCTTTTATTTCAACAAAATATATATACGAAGGATAGTTGATGTATAAATCAATGCTGACGGTAATCTGGTTTGAACTGAAATTTTTGCTTCACTTTAAAGGCATAGTTGAACATAATTTCCACCTATTTATAAAATCAGATGTTCTGGTTTTAATGAATATTTCTTTGTTTGTTTGATTCTGAGTGTCATATATAATAAAAAAAAATATTTTGTTGATTTTTTTTGCACAAGAAATTTTATAAAGATAATGAAGCTGTATATATTATACAATGTTTGTTTTGATTGTGTCTGTTTGATTATTTTTGTCGCTTATAGAAACTGGATGGACATGACTTAAAACAAACATTATGACTCCTCACATTAATAGCACAGCTGGATTAACACTGGGTTCACTTTGTCATCACATGACAATAGCAACTTTTGCTATTTTTAAGTTAACAGTTTATGTAGAAGGTTTTTTTTTGTCGTCGCAAGACGTTGACAGTATACGTGTAGAAGATTTTTTTTTTGTTGTCACATGACGATGGCAAATTTTGCTATTTTTATGTTAACAGTATGCATGTAGGAGATGAAATTGACCTAAATGTGTAAGATTTGAAGAGTTTTTCTTTAATTGTTATATATTTAGCTAGATATTATCTGTCATTCTCTATTAATAGTTTATTTAATGTTTGCTACATTACACTTACACTACTTGTCATTGTTTTATTTGACTTAAGTTACATACGTTAAATGTCAGATGTTTATATAAAGTCTTGTTTAAGTACAGTCAAACTTGCCCTTGAATCATGTGTCACCTACTGTAAGTGGTCAGTTTAATACCCTACCAACCTGATTTACATGTTATTTTAACTCAAATAAGGGTTCATCTCAGTAATGTGGTCAATGGTTACTCTTTCATACAAGTTTACAGGTCTGTTTTCAATCTAGACTTTGAAAATTCATCATGTTCTCAATACACAATACAATGTGGTATTAAATAAGCTATCAAATCTTTAAATGATGAACTAATCAACTGTAAATCGTCACAAGAACACCCAACATTACAAAGTGACCAACATATGTTCCAAATACTTACCTTCCGGTAACAGCAATACGAGAATCATTTTGGACTGGAACTGACGGTCCAGATCGACCGATCTTAAATAGGCGGTCACTTGTCATACCCAGTCATTTTGCCTTTGTCCCAAAGGTGATCGTTGAATACAAGTTTTACTGTAGTAACAGAGATAAAGTATGAATGTGGGCAAGACTCACTAGATTTTATCCTGGTAAAAATTTAAAATACATATACCTTGTAACAGCAAAATTTGGAATTGATGTACATGTACATCCATTTATTTTGGTAGAGACAATTGAGTAGTTGAATCAAGTACAATAATGATATCATTGGAACATAAATTGTTATTTATTTTATACTTCACTCTCATTTATTAACAATAATACATTTAACTATCATGTTGCAGCTGAATTCTTTATTATTTCATATTTTAACTTCATATAATTTATTCTGACTAGAATTTATTTCCATTTATTCTTGTATTAAATGAAACCATCCCATTAGAACAAAAGGAAAGGGATGTTATATTTGTCTTGCAATTTTAAAATTTTTCTGAAATTTCATAAATGATGGTACATTTGTATAAGTTAGTTAAAATATTTAGTAAAAATGACCACCAGAACATTAACACTGTGGGTATTTATATATATTTTTCAAATCAAACTTGAGAAGTGGATTTCAGTGCCAATTTCAATATTGTTCTTAGAAAGAAGACAAGTGGTTGCTCAGTACAGGTTGATGTTTTTTAGACCAAACACTCATTCGTAGAAAGTTATGGCAATGCCATGAATTGTGTGTTATAGATACACAAAAAGGCTTATTGCATTTATCTGTTACAAACTGGTGCAGCAGGATTTTTCTGTTGCAGAATGCAATCTTGGAATCTCTTTAATTTATAAGACTTGTATTTGATTGTTAATTTCAGAGATAATCGTGAAGATCATATAATTTTGCTAATTTAAGAGAATTACCACAAAAACATCAAATATTTGTGAAATGTCGGTTGTGTCCACTTGAAATCAAGAGTATGTTCACATTAAATAGTATGTCTACATTTGTTGACTTAAACTCTATAATTATAATAATATACCCATGTGAAGTATCTGTGGTTATAACATGTTATATAGGCCCTTTTAATGAATGATAGGATACCATTATCCAGATTATTGCTCCAGTTTAGATATATGCTTCAGCCAATTTCTCTTTTGTTTTAATTTTATGCAAGTTTAATTCTTTATTTTATTAACAGATTTTGAGATCTTTATATAATGAAATTATATCCTGTGACTTTCCCTAGCCGATATATGACATAAGTAGTATATTTTTGTTTTACAGGAGGTATTATAAATTCATACCTGATCATTTCTAATCATCAAGTGTTACTATGTATTTAGAGTCACATTGCCCCAGTAGGTGATGGCACTAAATCATTGTTCTATATAATTTGAAGAATAAAAAAAATAAAATGAATTATTATTGCATCAACTGATCTTTTCATGCCAACAAATTTGTTTTCTTATTATAATCTTTCAAATCCCTTGGTAAGGATCATTTGATGTAGGGTGGGTTTATGGTGTTTAACACCACTTTCAACAATAATTCAGTGATATCGTGGCAGTCATTTGAGGTATTGTCATCACTTTGTGTTCATCATAGGTGTTACCTGTAAGCTTAAATTTCAATCTTCTTCTCTGAAACCACAAGACCTGTTAGAGCAAAACTTGGTAGGAATGTTCATTCGATGATCCTCTACCAATTTTATTTTCGATCAGAAATCCACCACAAAAACAAGAGACCCCAAGTTGCAAAAAATTACACTTTCTGTTTTTGTATGAGGGTTACCGGTAGGTTTTACACCACTTTCAACAATATTTCAGTTAGATTGGGGCAGTCAGTTTTATTGGTGGATGAAATCGAAGAATTCCATGGACCTGCTACAAGTCACTGACAAACTTTATCACATACAATTGTATGTGGAGCGTTTCTTCTTTCTTTGATAATTTGTTTATCTATGTTCCTTAAATTATCTCTGTAGTATGCCAACAGATTTTGTTTGACTATACCAGTTTTTGGTAATTTTTGTCTTTTTAGTTCACCTTGCCAAAGGCAATGTGAGCTTATGCCATCACTTGTCGTCCGTTAACTTTTCACATTTTAATCTTCTCCTCTGAAACCCCTAAGCCAAATAAACTAAAACTTGGTAGGCAGCATCTATGGCAGGTCCTCTGTAAAGATTGCTCATTTCGTTCCGATCCGTTAACAAACATGACTGCCACAGGCGACTCTTGTTTCTGATTGGCTGATTTTTTAAATTCTTCTCCTCTGAAACCGTTAGGCCAAATGAGCCGAAACTTGGTAGGAAGCATCTATGGGCGGTCCTCTCTAAAGATTGCACATTTTGTACCGATCCATTAACAAACATGGCCACCATAAGCCATTCTTGTTTCTGATTGGTTGATTTCTAAAAAAAAATTCTCCTGTTGAAAGAAAGATAACTCTTGCCATTGTCTCCCTTAGAAATTAACTAATGCTGATATAGTGCAACATGTTTATTCTATACAATACAAGTAGGTATTCACATTTTAATATTCTTTTTAGCAAACCTTGCCAAAGGCAATATGAGCTTTTGCCATCACTTGGTGTCCGTCGTCTGTCATCCGTTTACTTTTCACATTTTAATCTTCTCTGAAAACCCTTGGCCAAATGAACTGAAATTTGGTAAGAAGCATCTATGGAAGGTCCTCATTAAAGTGCACATTTTGTTATGATCCATTACCAAACATGGCCACCACAGGCAATTCTTGTTTCTGATTGGCCGATTTAAAAAAATCTTCTCTTCTGAAACCGCTTGGCCAAATGAACCGAAACTTGGTAGGAAGCATCTATGGAAGGTCATCTCTAAAGAGTGCACATTTTGTTATGATCCATTACCAAACATGGCCGCTACAGGCAATTCTTGTTTCTGATTGGCCGATTTTTTTAAATCTTCTCCTCTGAAACCACTTGGCCAAATGAACCGAAACTCGGTGGGAAGAATCTATGGAAGGTCCTCTATGAAGATTGCTCATTTCGTCCTGATCGGTTAACAAACATGGCTACCAGCGGAACTTGGTAGGAATCATCTATGGAATGTCTTCTATGAAGTTTGCTCATTTCGTCCCAATCGGTTAGCAAACATGGCCACCACATGCAATTCTTGTTTCTGATTGGTCAATTTCTAAAAAAATCTCCTCCTTTGAAACCGAAACTTGGTAGGAAGCATCTACATGTATGGAAGGTTCTGTATTAAGTTTCCTCAAAGCAGAATGAAAGGTGAGCGACACAGGCTCGGCCCACTGAGCCTCTAGTTTGGTAATCACTACATTTTCTTGGTTCTAATTGACTGACACTTGATCCAGTACGTTAAACTGTCCTGCAGTGGCAGAAATCTAGAATTTCTGATCTGCTCAAAAACATTCAAGTCAGATTTCACTTTAAAGGGATATTAAAGTTCATTTTTAATACAAAACCATTAGGGGTTGATCAGAACCATGTGTCTTGTACCATGCTTTTCATATACAATGAACAGAAAGAAGGTTCAAATGACCTTCAATAATTGTAACCGCATCAGTGGCGTAATGGTTAGCGTGCTTGCCTCGGGTGCGGAAGATCGTGGGTTCGAATCGAACCAAAGACTATAAAATTGGTATTGGTTGCTTCTCTGCTAAGCACGCAGTATTAAGGAGAAAGAACAAATACTGGTTGGCTCGGAATCTGGATGATGTCTCCGATATATCTATCCACGCATAGTCGTTTCAGTGAGCTAGCACTATAATAATCCAACAAACGTGTTGGTCTAGTACAAAGCAGACTTCATCCTCATCTCATTGAAAATTAACATGTTCTTGCCACCATATATCTGAAAATTTGCTTAGTAAAACAACAATCACTCAAATGTCTGAAATATTTCAATTGCAAAGACCTATTAACAATTTGTTCATTAGCCTTACATGTGCAAGGAGCATTCAAATTGTTCATCTTAAAATATTGTTAATGGATTGATTGTTGTTCAATGTTATGTGATCAGCATTTCAGCTAAATTCATGAAAAGTACAAGGTAACCAACATTGAATCATCATACAGGTAGAAAGGTGGGAATTTTGATCATCACAAATAAAATTGAAGATGATGGAACACATTGCTTTGAAAGGAACCACTAATGACCAATGTTAACGAGATGTTTCTTATTAGGAATTACTGCAAATTGTTTTATTTCATGCATGTGAGTGGTATACTATTTATTTATTTCTTAGAACGATAGATGTGTGAATTTGATTCGTCCACATCATTTTATCATACAGTGGTCTTTTAATAATGGTTGTAAAATCTCAATTTCTTTTAATAACTATCCCGATTTCAAATTTTTTCCTGATTTTAATCAAAACAATTTTATCAACAAAATATGGTAGTTGGATTTACAACTACCTGTGCAATCAGTGCCCATCACCACTAACCTTAAGAGTTCAAACTCTGTTCATGGTGATACAACATTATGTGACAAGTCAGTAACTTATGATAGGTCAGTGGTTTTCTACAGGTACTCCTCCACCAATATAACTGACCACCATGATATAACTGAAATATTGTAGTGGCATAAAACACCATAAACCAAACTGATCAACAAAAGCAAAACGGTATATAGTTTTTTACAGTAGCTTTTTTTAATATAATTTTTTGAAGTATGGTTTTTAAATATTCAGGATTTAATTGCATTGTGTTTTACAGGTTCAAAAATTAATTTTGTGCAAGTTAGATTATAAAATTATTATGAAATTATAGTGTAATTTAAAAACTACATTTAGTTCTGCTTTTGTAGATACAAATTTCTTCAAAGTGGAATAAAATTTTATTAGGAATATTTATTTGAAAAAAAAGTGCTTTTTTAATATGAAATGTGTGTCCTTTTCCTAGGGGTCCTATTAAAAGATTGATGCCAAGGGTCAATAAGTCTGATAATCTGACAAATCTTTTAACAAACCCTTGGTAGTTGTCAAATTTTAAATCCTCTGGTCATAGTTGTTTGATTCAATGTGGCCATTGACCCATATATGAATGTATTTTGTGCTAATAAACAAAGTCTGTGGATATAAAAATGGATCAAATCAGGCTGTGTTTGCAAATGCATTTTATATGTTAAAAAAATGCAGTGATTGTTCCTGAATTCAGTAATCTAAATTTGTGGAATGCAAATATGAAACTGCATATCTTTTAAAATTTTGTGCTCTGTCCAACAATCGTGCATCAAAAAGCAGTGGCCAGCTCTTTATTTATTAATCTGAACTTTCTTGTTCATGACACAGGATAAAGGCTGCAGTCTCCATGCTCAAAACCATTCGTTTGGAATTCCAAACTACATCACTAGATACTTTTTTTATTTTTATTTTACTCTTCACATAAAAGATATCATATGTTCTCTTCTTCAGTTCTTTTTTCTATATTTATTTCTCTGTTTGTCAAAAGATTTGTCAGACTAACAGACCATTTGACTATAGCTACAGTCCTCTTTTTCTACAGCTTGCAGTTCCTATATCTATATATGGGGGAATATTTCTATAATGTAAGAATATCAAAACAATATGTACTTTTGTATTCATAATGTATGCACATTTCATTTGCAAACTAAGCAAAGTCTTTCAAAGTATAAAAGTACAAGAATATAATAAATATCACAGAAATGTTGTTATATTATTACAACTATAAATCTTCTTCTGTAGCTGAAGTGGAACAGATTTGAAAATGGATTTTTTTCGTGTCAGGATTTCTTCATACTTTTATCAATACAATTTCTAAAAGCAGTCACTGCTTCTTGACATTTTCTCCAATCTTTATTGTCTGCCATACATTCCTGTAAAAGAAAATCACGAAAATACAGTTATATTGTCCCATCAAATGAATCACAGCCAGGAATTACAATACAATACAAGAAGCTTTATTTTGAGTCAGAAAGAAGCAAACAATTACACAAGCTCTAAAAATGTATTATGTTTTTGTGTCTCCTTCTTAAAAACAACACAAGAAAACAGAAACAGAAAACCATTTTCTCTATTTTTGTTGGGTATATGTGAAAATAATTTTGATTAAACCCATCCCATCTTTTCCTTTATTTAATAGAAATCAACCCTAAATAAATACAAAGGCGATAATGGCCTATGTTCTCTTTTGGGTATTTGTTTAAACCAAACACAGAAATCTGACGCAACATTAAAAATACAATCAGATAATGTAATTATATAAACACTAGACAAACTAACTTGTACTGCGAAATGTAATTCTTTACATCCAGATTTATCTAACATCTTATCGACAGGATCTTCTTCTTCGTCGTCCTCTTTTGGCGGTGGTCGTGATCGATCGTGACCCATGGGGGCTGACATTTTGAAATGAACAAAAAGATGTATGCACGTCCCGGTATTATCTGCTTCAAACATAATGCAATGTAATATGGGATGTAGTTAAAACTTCGACTTTCCATATAAATTATTTACTTATTGTTACGAGCATTCATCCGGTTTACATTTAATATTTGCATTGTATTAAACAAGATATGTTGTAGCTTTGTGTGTCCAAAAACAAAATAATTTAGAATGTTCATTGAGTTTCAATCATTACAAGATTACAGTACGTAATCTTCAACGTCTTGAAGGAGTATTGTATACCTAAAGAAGAAGAAGAAGATGAGCTCTTCGGAAAAATCGGAAGATAAAAGGTCGAGAATAATATTACAGCAGTGTTTATCGGCAAGACTTCAAGTGCAACCGAAAACTGAAACAGAAGACGCGCAGTTTGTCGAGGCAAGTGTTGTATATTTAAGTGATTGATTCATTGTTTTTAAGGTTCATCAATGATGACCAGTTGTCTATTTTAAAAACTTGATATTTATACAGTACTGAGTAGAGCAAAAACTATGCAAAGTTTTTTGATTTTCGGGGGTAGCAGCACGTATAGATTTAGATTTTAACCATGCATACGAACAGAGACTTTTAGATTTTAAACAGTGATGCGTCTTCTTAAATTTTTCCAATACATGTAACATGCATATTTTGGTGACCGCTCGATAGTCCGAAGGTCCATTAGTCCGAAGGTCCGTTAGTCTTGTTTTTCGACCAAAGATAGGTATCGAACAGTGTTGAATTGATTTAATATTCAGTCTTTTATCAAATTAAGTAAGAGAAGTAAGATACTCTTATTCACAACCTGACTAAGCAGTGGCCTATCCAGGTGGGTTGTAGGCTGTACGCCCGGCTTTTTCTAGCAAAAAAAAATGTGTAATCGGCAAATATAGGTAAAGCTTAAAGCATTTTGTAGAAAACACGCCAAAAATTGCACCAAACCCCTGTTTTGTAATTATGGATCCAAGCGTGCTAAGTCTTAAAAAAAATAGAGAAAAAAAAAATGCGTCGTCTCTGATATATATGGAAATCATTCCAATGAAGTAAACCCTCCACTAAAACTCTGATCTTAACCAAATATGTTTAAGCTTAAAACTTAAAAGATATCTAAATATTAGATTATTTTTAAGACCCGTTGTTGATCCAATTAACAACTAGGATTTTTTTGCTTAACAAACACTTCAGAATAATAATAACTGTATTCAATGCACAATTTTACCCCGAAGGGTTGAAGGCATATACAACTTTACAAGAATATATACAAATTAAACAACGTACACAAATCAAATAAACAAAGACATAGTAACAACATACAAATAAAATGAAAACAAATTCAGACGTGTCATTTATTCTTTACGAAATACTGAAAGAGTGCCTTTTGGTACGACACAAAAGAGACGATCTATAAGTAAGGGATTAGAAAACATAAAAGCACATCTGAAATTAAGTTTTGTGAGGGACAAGTACATTCCATTATAAAGAGAATACATAAAATCATTAAACGGACGTTCTAATGTACAACTGATGGTCGCAAAATACGGAGTGTAACCTCAAATATATACCAATTATTATGGAATATTGAAAACTCCAATCAACTACCGCACCAACTTAAGCATATGCGTATCAAATTCTACATCTATGTAATTCCAGAATACCGTGTTCCATGGCTCGACATATACAAATACCCTTCACCAGATACGTGTACCAGATGGGGGGTCTACTCAGATATTTTAACCAAGTGGCATACTGTAGAAGAATAAACAGTCTGTTGTTAGTGTAGAAATTCCAAAGATTGGTACTTACACAATGTAGGTATACACGCATCAGAAACAAAAAATAATATAATAAGTATCATAATAGACCATCTAACAAATGTTTTATGCATATTACATGTAGGAAAAAACGTACGGGTTAAACTAGAAAAAAAATCATTATTTCCTGCAAGTTCGATACTTTGTTGTTTTATACCTTAATTTCTAGTAACACTACTTTAAGATACATGTTTGCACAAGGACGGAAGGACGGACGGACGGAGGGACGGACGAACGCAGACCATTACTATGTCACTCCGTCGCTTCGTGGCGGGGGACAAAAAGGGTATACGGGTTGTAGACAAACAAAAAGATTATAATCAGTGATCGGTCATCTGGTCTACATCTACATCAATTTATTTCCCATGTTTCACTATATTGTGTTAAATATTATTTATATTTGTGTATGTGCTATTTTTGTTGACATTATTGTGTATTATTTGTAGGGAGAGGACAGTCCATAAGTTGTGATAACTTTTTGTCCAATCCCATTGCTGTTTTATTTGCAATAAAATAATATTAAACTAATACGGGTTGAATATATACGTTTATTCAAACCAGAAATAACAGAGTTCAAACGTATGGGTGGCCGACATTAGGACAAACGAACCTTCGGACTAATGGACCTTCGGACTAACGAACCTTCGGACTCGTTGAGATTTGACTTCCGAAGATATTGTCTGCTCTGTATCTCCTCAGTGGGAGTATCTCCAGCCAAATCTCGTCACAAGTACTATCAAAGCTATTCTTGAAATTTAAAATCTGACCCCGGTGTACGTGCATTCCGATACATATTTTGTCATCGGCGGATTGTGTCGGATGAAGCACAGGTAAGATTTCATACAAGTTCAAATCTGCACAAATATTGGCAATGAATTCGAGAATCGTTTTTAGACAATAAATCTTCATCACGTTATATAGGTAGGTGACAGGCTGCCGTACGGGATGGCGAATGCATATAACAAATTGAAAGAGACATGCATCTTTTTAAATTCATTTTGTCATACATATTAACTTAATCTTATGTAATGTGTGCCTCTTGAGTATAATTCAGGATGTGTAAATCATAGAATGTAAAAGATAAATGAAAATGTAAAATGGTTAACCTCCTTGAATTGGTCAAAGTTTATGTCACTCATAGAACTGATTTCATATTATTTTATTAGATTGGAAGAGGATTGATTGCTTATGTTTGCTTCATGAAGGGTTCAACATCAGAAACGGTCTCCAAAATGGGTAAGCTTGATTACCATCTTCGTCTTATTTTCACAATTCCCCAATATGGTATGATGGTGAGTGACAGTATACAGTCAGTTATTTCATGCCTGTTCAGGGAACAGTCAACACTATTGTCTCTTGGTGCTGGAGATGACTTGAGAACTGTTGCCTTCGGCCTGTTCAGGGAACAGGCATGAAATGACTGTTTTATTATCTTATATACATGCACATAACCACAAATCCACTGAAGATGATAATGTCAGCATACCATACCATTAAAAAATTGGGGCACAACATTGTTTTGAAAGAAAACACTCCGCCGGCTAGTTTTAAAATATTCTTGTAATCAGTTAAAAATATAGCATATGAAAAATATATACTATAAGTTAATAATGATTGTTGTTTAACTCCGAATCAGCAATTTTTCAGCTATATCATGACATGAGCAAGTTATATTTTGGTGAGACGACGATGATGTCCGCTTTGTACTAGACCAACAGACCTAGGTGGAATTTTATAGTTCTAGATCACTGAATTCAAGGATTTAAATAGTATATAAATCAGTAGTATATCAGTACGGTTCAAGCCATATTTCAAGGGGATCGTTCAGGGGGAATCGGGCCATTGTGCATGCGTGATCCAGGGGCGGATCCAGAGACTCTGTTGACGGGGGGGGGGGGGCTCAGTTATGGGGCAATATTTTCAATAATTGATGGAACCAACTGTTGTCCCAAAGCGGTTCTGGCGTGTAGGTCGGTAAACCTTGTTTTCATTTCATTTAGCGTACAGTAGAGAAGAGGTACAGTTATTGACTTCCTAAAGTAGTCTTCCGGACTCTCTGCTTCAACATTATCTCTCATTATTTGTCTCCCGCATATTCTAGGTTTTTTAACCTCTATGTCTAGCGGTTCACATATTTTAGCACTCCTCTCAAAACACTGGTGGTTGAATTGTTCAACATTTGCTCTGCAGTCTAGTGAGCTCTGAATTAAATTTACGCTTTTTAAGACTCTGTCTATGTCAAGTGATCTCTCTTGTAGTGTTCTTGTAGAGGACCTTTGTAAGTTGGAATAACTTGTGTCCGATCCAAATGTTATATAGTTAACAATAGAATGAGTTTAATCTAAATCTAGTGATCTGCTGAGCCCTTTCTTAAAAGCCAGGCACATTTGAACAATAACAATGGTTACGACAAAATCAAAGTTGCAAATGGAATTCAACAAAGAAGTTACATCAGCTTCTTCTGGTCTGGTGTATGTGTGTTTTGGCAGTTTTGTAGTGCTCAAAGGTTTGAGCAATAGCAGGGGGAAAATTTAAGTCTATTTTATTTCTAATTAATTTCAATTATTTTATATGTATTTATATTTTCATTTAGAGTTTAAAATATGCTGTTTTCATATATTTTCAAAACGGAAACTCGTGTATTTTTTATTTTTTTTGTAATACAACAACATTTGCCTTTATTTTTTTTTGTTAAAATAAATGATATTTAAAAAAAAAAACCTTGAAAAAGCCTCAATTTACAGGTGTTGGTGGTTATACCTATATGAAATGGTGACACTAGACATGTTTATATAACGGTTTAAGACAATACCTGATTAATTGGTATTTTGACAATACATTCATAAAAACTTCAAATAAACTTGAAAATTTGATTTAGTATAATTACTTATAATTACCACTTTGAAGATTAATTCAATACAAAGAAATTAATTTGTATTTTCTTTTACTTTCATCACACAGATTGAAACCATTCGATTAAAAGCCATATCGTGACGTTAACTAGCCTTGAAAAGCGTATGTTAATATTTGTGCTTGATTTATTCGACGGGGGGGGGGGGGGGGGGGGGGGGGGCTAAAGCCCCCAAAGCTCCCCCTTGAATCCGCCACGGGTGACCGTAAGTGTCGTCAGTCACGTGACCTGAAGTAAGTTCTGCGCATACCCGGAAGTGAGAGTTTTCCCCCGCGTTTTTTTCTTACTATAGTAGTAGTACAAAATGTACCATTACGCATGACCGGAAGTGACGTCACTGACTGGAAGTGAGGGTTTTCCGACCTTTTTTTCGGGTGTTTTCGGATATTTTCGAGATTTTTCGTTATGTTGTGTAGTACTCCAAGGGTGTTTTCTACCACGTCCGCGTTCTCACTGTGGTATTTCTACTAAATAACCTAAGAGTCAAATGAATGAAATGGTACATTTGATCCCATAAGTCATCCAATAGAAGGTCACTGCATTTATCCAGGCTTGTGACTGGCTCTATATAGAGGTTGGATTTTTTTTTTTTCATAACACATGTTTAACAAGCTCCGTCCAGATCCATTATTTTCGGCAATTTCGTCGTGTAATGAGTCAACGTATTGTTCGGAAAGTAATTCATGGAACTGTTACTAGGCAGAGTCAGGTAAAACATGCTTCGTCTTGATCGTGGGGTTAGGTAACAGGTATCCCAGACAACTTCTCAACAAGGCCGTCCACAAGGTACTGTTTTGCGACTGTACCGTCAAGTTATAAATGCTCACCACAATAACCGTGTACAGGATAAGGACTTGACACAGGAACACGACTTCCGATCGAGGCGTCTTTTTTCCACAAGTGACCCAAGACGATACACTGTCTGAGTCGGTCGATGCCATTCATTAAACTGACTATTCAAGTAGTTGTTGTGTGCTTTTGTAGGTCTGATCGAACGATCCAACTATTAAAGGTATCCGGATATCCAAGCCACTTGACCAAATACTGAACTGTTCGTCCCTTTTTTCTCTTTTTCAAAATGGTTTCAATCTTGTACACGTCGTCTGTCTTAATGACTTTCTGTAATTCTTCGGCATAGAATATTCCTTCTAGAATCTCCCCGTGATCGTCTTTGACTACGTATACTGGAGGACTAGTTTCCATACATCGAACTATGGTAAACAATTCTTCGGTCCAGTTAGGTAAGTATCCTTTCTTGAACGTACGTTTCGCCTTACTCAGTCGCACTCGATCTCCAGGAACAAACTTACAGGAGTTCTTAGATCCTTTTCGTCCGTACAGTCATTTCGCTACCGTCGTCTGATTCGACCACGTGACTTCTGCCTATACTTCGGTGCACCGTTCGATTATACGATTCGACCATATCTGGTAAAACGTCCATATACGTTAAGGTTTCTCTGTGTGTGAAATATTTCCACATTTTGGTTTTCAAAGTTCCACAATGCTAGATTTCGTCTCGTCGTTATACGTGGTAAAGAAATGGACATCGTTTTCCTTCAGAAATTTCTGAAACACTCTGTTTGTAAACTCGGTTCCACGATCTGTCTGTAAGCGTATCGGTTGTCGACCCGTCTTGAAAATGACTTGGAAGGCTTTTAAACTTTTTCCCGTCTTGTCTATCAACGGAACGATCCATGCGTATTTCGATAAGACATCAATGCACGTCAACAAGTATTTAAAACCTTTGTTATAAGATGCTAATTTGCCCAAGTCCACCAAATCGGCCTGCCACTGATGATCTATTCCATACACGACCACTTGACGTCTGGGAAATCGTCGTCTCGTTGGTTTATGCAAGGTGTAGGCATCCTGTGTCTGTAACCAGTCTTTGGTTTCTTTCTTTGTGTACCCTTTCGGTCTGAATTTATTGAGACCCCCATAACTGGCGAGGGCAGCTACATTGTAATAGGACGACTCCATAGCTGCAACTGACTCAATGACCCCTTTCTTTAATATTTAAGTAATTTCTGTTTACGTCTTGTACTTTTCGGAATTTCTGGAGTGTCATATCTAGTGGGTGACGGACTTTCCTGTCGTTTACGGCTTCTTGGTGTTCGTTTGGCCTGAGTGATGTATCTCCATCGATCTGTATGACCGATCAAGTCTTGTGGTACATTTGCTTCTCTCAATGCTTCTCCGAAAGTTTCCCATCCTTCTGGGTTAAACTATTTCCTCTTGCGCAGCACATCATTGACTAGATCCACTATGTTACTTCCATGTACGATTTTATCTTTGTATTTCAATTCCCCTTTCTCATTCCAGGTGATGTCTCGATTGGATTTCATTTTTTTCAATAAAAGTTCGGCCTTACCCCTCATCCTTTTTGGAACGCTGTCCAAGATTTCGCGTTCGATGGGGTCGGGAGATTCTGATTCCGGCGTTGGCGTTGAGACTTCTGGTTTAGGTCTGTAGTCATCGAAGACATTTAAATATCTATACAGGGATTGGTAATAGAGTTTAAAGCGTTGATCGGTAGGTATGTCTTCTCTATCTAGTATCGTTTGCATCTTCTTGTCCAACGTGTCCATGACTTTCACGCGCTGTTGGATGGGTGGTTTGGGACGTGGTAGCTGACCGCCTGGTTTCATCAATTCCAGGGGTTTCATTGTAAGATGGTGGATAGCAGAGGTGCCACTACGGACGCAATGTGTGCCAAGAGAGAGCCTAGGAAGGCTCCTTTCTGTAAGATCGTTTTCTTCTTTTTGAGAGGAACGGACTTTTTCACCCAAGCTCTCAATCCGGCTTTGTTTCTTTTTAGCTGATCTTTCTGTTTTCTGGTCAATGGAAGTTTCCCTTTAAAATGTTATAGGCACACTTGCACAGACACTCGATGAGACTGTGATCGGCTTTGTCTATGATGTGATTGCGAATACACGGTCTTGTTTTTTGTAAATCGTTGGCGTGTTTCTTTAAGCGCGGAGAGACCATGTTACTCCTACATCTCTCGTAAAAGTGAATTAATCTTGGATAGACTGAGATATATAACTAAATATCGGCGTACGCTATCTGTTTCTCCCCACGAAAGATATGACTTCTTAGTCTCAATATGTCCGGTGTCTCTTGTTTCATGTCGATGACTAAATAGCCGTGGGGTTGTGCAGTGGCTGCAGTGAAGGCTCCCAAAAAGTATTTCATCCTTTGGGGATACATTTGATGCGCCAAGGCCATGATCTGTGATAAGTCTGTGGTTTTTGAAGACGACCATGTAATGGGCATTCAGACTAATCGTTCGATGATATTTGCCTCGATGAAACAGATTAGGTACAATGTACATGACGCTAATGTTTCTATGGTGACTCTTCTTCGTAAACAGAGAAACTACTCTTTGATCCGTTTCGTCCATTAAATCGTCTAGGATGATTAAATGTTTTTCTCTTGGATCTAAATTATCCAGATCAGACCTACAAAAGCACACAACACCTACTTGAATAGTCAGTTTAATGAGTGGCATCGACCGACTCAGACAGTGTATCGTCATGGGTCACTTGTGGAAAAAGATCGGAAGTCGTGTTTCTCTGTCAAGTCCTTATCCTGTACACGGTTATTGTGGTGAGCATCTATAACTTGACGGTACAGTCGCAAAACAGTACCTTGTGAACGGCCTTGTTGAGCAGTTGTCTGTGATACCTGTTACCTAGCCCCACGATCAAGACGAAGCATGCCTAGTAACAGTTCCGTGAATTACTTTCCGAACAATACATTGACACATTACACGACGAAATTGCCGAAAATAATGGATCTGGACGGAGCATGGGAAATCGGATTGACAGAGATACAGTATCCTCACAGTTGATATAACGTAAAGAATAACGAAGTCTGGTTGAAGGTACACTTTTACAAGGAATCAGAGCTACGAAAGCGTTTGGTCTTATTCCTCGGCCAAAAGGATCATTAAAGCCATCGAGGGGAAAAAGCACAGGACGGAGCTCAAGAATAAATTCGACATGGGTTTCAGCGAAATCAATCATAAAATCAATATGAAAGTGAAAAAAGATTGTCAAGTCATCATCAGTCCTTTATTACAATCCATGTTAGGATTCAGACAAGCTATATTCCCGGCGGGGGAGTATGCTTCAGATTGGGTAGCGGACGTCAAGAAATGATTAAATTCTCTGTACGTGTATTGTCCCTTGGTGGAACCGAGAATGGTGGGAGATGCCAAAGTACCGTTACTGAGAATCGTACCGGTGGAAGGAAGAGACGGAGAAATGATCACCCGAGTGTTTGATCCGATACAGTACTGTTCCCTGTTACAACGACGATTTCAGACCGTGGAAATAGATATAGGGGACAACACGGGCTCTATAGTGCCATTCGAAAGAGGACGAGTGGTGGTGACACTTCACTGTAGAAAACGAAAAGAATTCTCTCTAGAATGAAACCAACTCATCGTTACGATACGAAAGCTTACCAGGATTATTACATACACCAAGCCGGAAAAGGATATCCGGTATTTGCGGGAAGACGATATCGAAGAGGACATGGACTTGGCAGTATCTTTGGAGGACTCTTTAAAGCAGCCATGCCTTTGTTGAAAAAGGGAGCAAAGACCCTAGGACGCGAGGCTTTAAAAACGGGATTAAATATTGCCGGAGATGTCGTACAAGGAAGAAATATCAAACGGGCAGCAAAATCACGATTAAAATCAACAAGACAAAACTTACTCCAGAAAGCTATGGACACGGTAGGACCCCTAGGACAACGAACTATAAAAGGACCTGCCAAGCGAAAAAAGACCAGACGTCGGCAGACCAAGCAACGGAACATATCGAATGACATTTTCGGATAAGAATGGCACTTGTACACCCTAACTCATGCGAATGCACGAAATCAGAACTGGATTTATTTGAAATTCCACCTACACAGACCAGTGTGGCCTATGGGTATTGAGAGCAGAAAGGATTGACATCGGCTCTGACGGATCAAGGACCTTACGAATTTGCCGTCAGTGGGACGGGAGACGACTACATCGACTTGGTTAATACTTACCTGTTTGTGGAAGCACAGATCGTGGATGACGACGATACTGCATTGGATGGCGGAGCGGACGTTGGACCTGTCAACTTATGGATGCATTCCCTCTTTAATGATGTCAGTGTTAGCCTCAACAAAAAACTGGTTTCACCACCGACAAGCTTGTACCCTTACAGAGCTTACATAGAAACATTACTCAGCTATGGCCCAGCTGCCAAAGAATCTCAATTAACGGGAGTCATGTGGTACAAGGATACACCGGGACATCAAGATAAGACAACAGCCGCTAACAAAGGATTCACATCCCGGAAAGCATTGACGGCCCAAAGCAAGTCTGTGCAGATGATGGGAAAACTACGTTTGGATTTATTTTGTCAAGAGAAATATTTACTGAATCACGTCGATCTGAAAATCAAATTACGACGAAGTCGAGATATGTTCGCCCTAATGGCCGATGCCGACAACAACTATAAGATCAAAATCAAGGATCTCGCTTTATTTGTGAGAAATGTACAGTTAAGTTCTGCCGTAAGAATGGGTCACGTCAATGCTTTGGAAAAGACCAGCTGTAAATACCCCATCCGACGTGTAGAAGTCAAAGTAGATACGGTTCCCCGTGGCAACATGAATTACGTCCAGAATAACATGTTTTTGGGACAGTTGCCTAAAAGACTGGTGATTGGTTGCGTGGACAGTGATGCCTTAAATGGGACTATTACGAGAAACCCTTTCGATTTTAATCACTACAAGATCAACTTTGTGGCTCTGAACGTGGACGGACGACAGATTCCCACCAAACCGTTACAACCCGACTTTGAAAACGCAGGTTATATTCGCAGTTATATGGGACTCTATACCAGTACGGGAAAGATGTATCAAGACGAAGGAAATACCATCTCCAGAGAGGAATACGCTAAAGGAAGCACCTTATTTGGATTCGATCTGACTCCGGATATAGTCGGAAGTGGGAACGTTTCAACTGATAAAACGGTAATTTACGTGTGGAGATTCATTTCGCCGAAGCTCTGGCAGGGACCATCAACGTCGACCTGTATGCAGAATTTGACAACGTGATCGAAATCGATAGAAACAGACAAGTCTTGTTTGACTACAGTGCATAATGCATACGCTAGAGATTGACACTATTGAAAAAACATCCCCACTCCAGACCGGTGTTTAAGGGGGTCTATGCTAGAAACAGATTACCCAGACTATTAAACGTACGTTCGGCCCTTGTGGGAAATACGGATCCAGACCATCGAATGGGACAACACTGGGTCGCTATATACATCGACGCCAACTCACGAGGGGAATACTACGATCCAACCGGACGTCCACCGCACGAATCCGCTTATGTCAATTTCATCAACAAACATTGCCTTCATTGGAGTTACAATACCGTTCGAGTACAAGAAGAAGGATCTACCGGGTGCGGACATTATTGCATCTTTTACCTCATTCATCGATGTGCAGGACATAGCATGACAGACGACATCATGCTCTTAGAAAACCCCGTGGAAGCGACGGACATTGTACAGAAATTTGTGTTATTACTTGTTAAACATGTGTTATGAAAACCCCCCACAAAAAACAACCTCTATAGAGCCAGTCACAAGCCTGGATAAATACAGAGTGACCTTCTATTGGGGGACTTATGGGATCAAATGTACCATTTCATTCATTTGACTCTTAGATTATTTAGTAGAAATACCACAGTGAGAACGCGGACGTGGTAGAAAACACCCTTGTAGTACTACACAACATAACGAAAAACCTCGAAAATATCCGGAACAAAAACGAAAAAAGGGCTGGAAACCCTCACTTCCGGTCTTATGATGTCACTTCCGGTCACATCCGGTAGCCATTCTACTTCTGGTCATGCGCAATGGTACATTTTGTACTACTACTATAGTAAGAAAAAGCGCTGGAAAAACTCACTTCCGGGTATGCGCATAACATACTTCCGGTCACATGACTGACGTCACTTCCGGTCAGGGCTGCTTCCGGTCACGCATGCACAATGGCCCGATTCCCCCTTGAACGATCCCCCTGAAATATGGCTTGAACCGTATTGATATACTACTCAAATCCTTGATGAATTAAAATCCGGCGTAGATATCAAATTTAGTACACAAGACATTGTATCTGGAATCAATTAGCTTCATCGGGTACGCTCAAAGTCGAAAGATTGGAAAGCAAAATAATGTAAATGTTGGGAGCTAAAAAAACAAAGGGCCTAAACAGGAGAGCCAAACTCGGCTAAGGTCACCTGTGTCTGTGGGAGGAGATCCTTAGTTTTAATAATAAATATATTATACAGGAACTGTAAAATTCAACAACAGTCCGCATGTACACATGTCACAGTCTTTGTTCTTACTCCTGAATGCTGCGTGGTTAACTGAGAAGCAGCAAATACCGATTGTATAGCTTTGGTTTGATCGAACCCATGATTGACCTACCGCACTCAGGGCGAGGTCTCTACTCATTACACTACTGATGTGATCATACGAGTTGCTTCAATGCATGCCAGTAAATGATCACCTGACTGTATTGCCAAGGATTTGTATAGTATACAAATCCTTGGTATTACCCAGTTTTTGGAATAAAAAGTTGTTATCTAAACTTACTAGGTACTTTACCAACACTTGGTGGTTTTCACCCAGAATCCGACTTCCTCCACGGCCAGTGCCGTTGATCAACCATTCAATTAATTCAGCACAAACCAGTCTAGTAAGGGATGGTCTTTGCTCTTCATGTCAAAGTCTAGTAAGGAATGATCATCATACTTCCGGCCAAAATCAAGGACATTAATAAAGTTACATCGCATTATACATGTTTAATTTAATAATATTGAGTCGACTTGAAAGTAGTAAGCAGTACAAAAAAATTTCTAGATTCAACTAATTCATTATATAACAATTATTTCCCGCTTCGTTATTTTTTGTTTCAGTAAAAGCAACATTGAACACCAGATTAAGTTCTAACGATGAAGGGAAATTACTTTCTATACTGGAGCTTCCAGGCGATGTATTAATTATACCACAGGCCACACTGGGAGGTACATTAAAGGGGAAACTCATGCAATATCATAGAAACATAGACAAAGAAGAGGGCAAGAGACTATATCAAGAGTTTGTACAATCTTGTATAGAGGCGGTCAACGGCAATAATTCTAATGCTTCAGTACAAAGTGGGACATACGGAAATCGACAAGTGTTTAGTACTGTTACAAATGGACCATATACCCATATGATTGAATTTTGATGTACAATGTGGCATTCACATGTAAATAAATGGACCATTATATACCTATATGATTGAATTTTGATGTTCATGTATGATATGTACTATGGCAAGGACGTATATATAGTCTCATATATGTCCTTGACTATGGTATGTGACATTCACATGTAAACAAATAGAGATATACCTTTGATGTACAGTATGTACCATTGTATATGGCTACTAATAAGGTGTTTCATGTTATAATGATCTACAAAATCTACTTGTGAAAATGTAAATTCTTAGTTTAGAAATATGAAGGAAAATCATCCAGGCTAACACTATGATAATCTTTTTGACCCATTTTTATACGACCGCAAAAATCTTGGAAATTATGTTCTTGTTAATTCCTGATCGGTGACCACACATGCGCGTGTTCAACAACCCCTTTCCCTTTTGTTTCTCCGGCCAGATACGTCAGTTAGACGGATCCAAAGTTATACAGGCGAATACAGAATTATTGAAACCCGGACACAGAATGTAAACATTCTGTATCTGCCTATATACCTAGAATTGGGACATCCAGAACTATGCGACACCTGTCAACATGAGGCATACATTTTTTGATGATCCACCAAGGAGCAATCATACAAAGATTGTTTCCATTTGTCCTATTGGTTTTGAAGAAAGTTAATGTACGACCATGATGATGGTAATGGACAGGCCCACTGAGAGAGGGGTCAGCCGGGGCGGCGCCCCGGGTTCCATGAGTTTAGGGGGCCGACAAGCCAAACGACGGAAAAAAACGAGAGTGTACCTTGAGCAAGGCAAACAAAATGAAATGTGTGCTTTCGTGAATATGTGAATGACAATTTCGTGTAGTGGATATTAAATTTTTCATACAGAAGTAGCCGCAGGTTTCAGGAAGGAGCCCACTAATGACTTTCATTGGACCCTTGATGATGTATAACAACTTTTCTGTTATGGTGTATGGGGCACTGAACCATGTACATATATTGAGTGATTTTCGACTTGTAAATGTATATTAAATGACTCTAATGAAGGCCAAGTCTGACTGCTTGGGCTCACCTAAGAACAACCATTGACACCGGCAGATCGAGGGTTGCAGGTGGAGGGACCCACTAACTTTTTACATAAACGCTCTGAAATATGTAGGCCTAAGTGATTTGCTATAGATAAATACATAGGAAATGGGAACCCAGGCTAAGTCCCTAAGAATTACCTCTGAGAGCAGCAGATCGAGGACTGCAGGGGGAGGGACTCATAATGGTGAGTAGACAGGATCAGACTTTTGTTAAACTCAATTGATTCCGTTCAGGTGATTATTTTTTATTCATTTATTAATTTCACTTCGTCAGTCACCACATTGTCATTGTCTCACATTGCAACATGCAAATTAAGCAAATTATAATCAAGGTATGCTGAGGCGGTCGGCACAAAAGATGTCGAGAGAGAGACTGAGAGAGATAAAAAAAAAAAAAAAGGATGACATCTCGGACACGCACAAGTCAACTGACCAAAGTAGGCCTACAATAGTTGTTGGTATCAAATGTAGTTTCTACTAAATTTTGGTATATTGACTTCAGTTTAATTTTAAACTGATTAATATTCTTACGAAGGCAAGTGGGTAAAACGAGGCACGAGGGTACCTCTTGGTAATTTTTTCCAAAGCCTCGGAATCCGAACTGAGTAAATTGTCACAGAGATCAAGCAGTTGAAAGAAGTGCATGAAGCCAACTTTGGGAGAGATCAGCTAAGGCCACTTGATTTATTAAACAGTCTTTATCAATATAAACTGGAAAATCATTTCCCAAATATGTGTGTCAATTTGCGTATTTTGCTGACAATCCCCGACACAGTTGCTTCAGCAGAAAGATCCTTAAGCAAACTGAAGCTTGTAAAGAACTATTTGCGCTCAACCATGTCACCAGATCGTTTGGTGGATTTAGCAAGACTTTGAGCATTGAATCTGAAATTGCCAGAAAAATCAATTTTGACAATGTCATCACACGCTTCGCACTGAAAAAGGCCAGGAAGGCTCCACTAAATGCAATAGTAAAACAATGTTCTAATTTTGCAATTGTATGATGTAAGCTGCCTTTAATTTTAATAATTCCATAAGTATGCACAATGTATGTAATGTTCATTATAGTTTACTTATTCAGCTGCCTAGGGCATTACATTAGATGTTTTATATTTGGTTGTGGATAAAATAATTTGACTATTGTTTTTAGTTTATAAAAATACATTTATATAATAGTTACTGATATGGAGGACAATATCAGGATATACAGACTGCCCAAGGGTCGTGGTATGGACCAGTGAAAATTATATTGCTCGAGCCGGAGGCGAGGGAAATATCTATTTCATGGTCCGTACCACGACCCGAGGGCAGTCTATATATCCTGATATTGCCCTCTATATCAGTAACTATTGTGTTTATTGAATTGAAGACACACAAAATATAATTTTTTCAAGGAATCAAGAAACCTTAACAGAAACTGTAATTTTAGGAATAAATAAGACCTTACATACAGACAAATGAACATTTTTAATGTACTTTTAATCAGAATCATTGAAGGTGTTTTAAAATTTCTATTAATGCTGATATAGACCGGTCCAAAAACCGTGCATAGACTGGTAGCACCAGTCTATACACGATTTTTGGACCACTCTATATCAGCAACCCAGTCTGTATCGCGGAATAGTGAAGGTCACATGGAGAGTGTTGAACCAATTAAATGCATGCTTTTTATTCTGATATTAAAGATCTATTAATAAATGTACCATATCATTATAATTAAGGGTGTGGAAAAATAAACAAGTAGAAAGTTGTTTTTTAAATCACAATTCATCAATTCATTTTTGTTGTACCGATTCCTTGCATATGACACACCGTGGTGGGCTTGGTTTGAGTATCATTATTTGGAGAATTGGAGGAGGGGGGGGGGGCGCAAGTTTCCTTTTGCCCTGGGGCCCAACAATTCTCTTGGCGGCCCTGGTAATGGATGCAATGGGGGTGAAAATAGCCAACATGATGTATTGATCAGAAGTAATAAAAATGATCATCTATAGGATTGAGGCAGTTCTATATTCATAGAGCAAAAACAGCATTTGTATGATTCTAAATGTAAAAAAACTTTTCATCTCTTCAAATACTTTTGGTTTTCTGTGTAATGTTTTGTAAATGTTGTTTGTCCTTTTTGTCATTGTATTGTCTGTCCTTCGATTCTTCTGATTACCACTTTAGTATCATCAAACTTTACTTAACTAGAACTTATGTAAACAAATCCATTTAGAATATTAAATTAATTAGGTATCTTAGTGGAAAAAATAGGAACAATCTTAAAAATGTGTTTAATGTAAAATCTTACAATATTTGAATTTTCATTCATTCATATTTCAACTTGAGGCATGCAAATGTTTTAATTATTCTACTCATTTTCATTTTTGATTGAAGGTATCTATAACAGAGGTATGTACTAGCATGTTCTGCTTATCATCCCCAAAATAAATTATGCACTTAATAATTAGTATAGGAGACCAACAGGACTTGCATTATATTATGAAAAACATTTTTAAGAAGTTTTTTTTAACATTTCCTTCCATAGGTCCGGCATTAACATTTTTAATTTATCAAAGAAATACAAACTTTGAAAAAAACTAAAAAATTATCTTTCCTATATTCTTTTCAGATTATCAGAATCTAAGAAGTTTGCTTTACTGTATGGTCCTATATATTTTATACAATGACCAGCAGTGCTGGCCATCTTGCCTTTCCACTGACACAAATTCACAAATTTTGTAAAGAATCGTCTTAAAGTCATTTTATTCATCTCATTTTTTTCTCTCAAACGGATCAGTTGATTCACTAAATATAAATATGTTAAATGATAAGGTATGCAAATGCCAAGAACAGTGAGGATGGATGTAAAGTGAAGGTAATTAAACACATGTGATGACAGACGTAAAGTGAAGGCAATTTAACACATGTGATGACAGACGTCAAGTGAGGGTAATTTAACACATGTGATGACAGAGGTAAAGTGAGGGTAATTTAACACATATGATGACAGACGTCAAGTGAGGGTAATTTAACACATGTGATGACAGACGTAATGTGAGGGTAATTTAACACATGTGATGACAGACGTAAAGTGAGGGTAATTTAACACATGTGATGACAGACGTAAAGGGAAGGTAATTAAACACATGTGATGACAGACGTAAAGTGAAGGTAATTAAACACATGTGATGACGGACATAAAGTGAAGGTAATTAAACACATGTGATGACGGACATAAAGTGAAGGGAATTTAACACATGTGACGAGACGTAAAGTGAAGGCAATTTAACACATGTGATGACAGACATAAAGTGAAGGTAATTTAACACGTGATGACAGACGTAAAGTGAAGGTAATTTCACACATGTGATGAGACGTAAAATGAAGGTAATTAAACACATGCGATGACAGACGTAAAATGAAGGTAATTAAACACATGTGATGATGGACATAAAGTAAACAGGGTTTCTGTTTGGCATCGGTCATGGGCCGATAATTTGCGTATATGACAGGAAATAATTTGACATTGCTGTCAAAATGACCGTTTGTTTCAAAATAAGTGGCCAAAAAGACCGACACATGCTACGTATGGATCGGACACGTGATCGAGTATTCTCCAATTTGTCTATAATTTATTTTGATTAAAACTAAAGTGAAACGCCAGATTAAAACTCTTTATTATATCATTTATCGTTCCTCCATGCTTTGATATAGTTCAAGGACATTGACAAAATTAAAGTCGCAATCTCAGAAACGCTTTAATGAACGAACATATCAATATTTGAAATATAAGAACAAGAATCACTCCGGACCGGACACGTAAAAATTATCGGATATCAATTTGGCTCCAAATTTAAACTTGTCTGTTGTGCAAAATACGGTAGAGGACTCGATTTAGGTTTTTGGGAAGTATTGAAACCTTTGAAATGGACAAATATTACAAGCTTTTTCCTGATTAAGACAAATGGTTGAAAAGATCCACTAAAATTGTTATTTCTCTGTGAATTTAAATAAAATACTTTGCTTTATTTATATAAAAAAAAAATCTACTAAATTTTTACTTTAAAGCAGACTTTTTTGTAACCTATTGAGGGTAGCTTTCTCTTAAGTCTTTGACTCATTCCTCATTGGGGAATTTGATTTTAATTTCTAGTTATTTTCACTTAAGTTTAACTTTTTTTTGGAAAGAGATGGTGACCTCTGAAAACCTGTCTGGTTGTCAATTCTAAATATCATAATAAGTATGCAAGTTTGAAACAAATGAATATTAAATTAATCTCCAGCTACATTAAATGAATCAAACCACACCTTAATATATCATTAAATGACCTATAAGTTTTAGGCAAATTAGGACACAATTGACCTATTGAATAAGTGCCTTTCAGGACAAAAGGCCTGAGGAATTTATATGAGTTAGGTCATTTGACCTTAGTATAATAAAATCCAGCTGAAATCCTGAGTAAAGGTAATTTAACACATGTGATGACGGACATAAAGTGAAGGTAATTAAACACATGTGATGACAGACGTAAAGGGATGGTAATTAAACACATGTGATGAGGGACATAAAGTGAAGGTAATTAACCACATGTGATGAGGGACATAAAGTGAAGGTAATTAACCACATGTGATGATGGACATAAAGTGAAGGTACTTAAACACATCTGATGAGAGACATAAAGTGAAGGTAATTCAACACATGTAATGAGACGTAAAGTGAAGGTAATTAAACACATGTGATGACGGACATAAAGTGAAGGTAATTAACCACATGTGATGAGGGACATAAAGTGAAGGTAATTAAACACGTGATGACAGACGTAAAGTGAAAGTAATTAAACACATGTGATGATGGACATAAAGTGAAGGTAATTAAACACATGTGATGAGACGTAAAGTGAAGGTAATTAAACACATGTGATGACGGACATAAAGTGAAGGTAATTAAACACATGCGATGACAGACGTAAAGTGAAGGTAATTAAACACATGTGATGACAGATGTAAAGTGAAGGTAATTAAACACATGTGATGACAGACGCAAAGTGAAGGTAATTAAACACATGTGATAAGGGACATAAAGTGAAGGTAATTAACCACATGTGATGAGGGACATAAAGTGAAGGTAATTAAACACATGATGACAGACGTAAAGTGAAGGTAATTAAACACATGTGATGAAAGACATAAAGTGAAGGTAATTCAACACATGTGATGACAGACGTAAAGTGAGGGTAATTTAACACATGTGATGAGACGTAAAGTGAAGGTAACTAAGCACATGTGATGACAGACATAAAGTGAAGGTAATTAAACACATAGCCTTTTATGCTATGTGAGGCAGAAGAAGGCACCTGCTGTTCAGTATATTTGTATTATCAAACCAATGCAAGTCTTTTACATGACAATCTGTTGGGCTGAATTTGATGAGAAATAAGAAGAATAGTTGATATATGATTTTAAATATCTTCAATAAATAAATGAATTTGAATTTAGTATATTTAATGAGACAACTTGTCCATGATAAAAAACAATCTAACAATAACATTAAATAACAATATCATATTTGATGTAACAATAGATACATTTGTAATTATAGAATAAATTCTCATTTAGTCAAACGTGTATTAAGAGGTCACATTTGGGAGAAAGAAAAAGTGGTCTTTCAAGACAGGGGACCTCTTAAAATATGTACATTCATTATTCATATGAAATTTTCTACGAAAGGACAACAAAAAGTTGATATTATTATTAGTTCACCTGGACCAAAGGTCCAGGTGAACTATTGCCATCACTTGGCATCCGTTGTCTGTAAACTTTTCACATTTCAAGCTTCTTCTCCGAAACCACTGGGCCGATTGGAACCAAACTTAACAGGAATGTTCCTTGGATGGTCCTCTACAAAGTTAGTTTTTCGTTCCAGTCGGATATTCAATATGGTTGCCAGGGCCAATAATATGCTCTGATTGGCTGAAATTTCAAAGATCTTCTTCTCTGAAACTAATGAACTGACTGAACCCAAACTGTAAATGAATGATCATTGGAATGTCCTTTACCAAGTTTCTGTTTTTTATGGCGATCGGAAATCCAAGATGGCCACCATCACAGGACATAGATTAACATTGGACCCTATGGGAAAATGTTCAAATGCCTTCTTCTCAGAAACTACAAATATGATTAAAGCCAAACTGTATATGAATGTTCATTGGACGGTCCTCTACAATCTCAAGGTTTTTTGTTCCGATATGAAATTCAAAATGTCGGCTACGGCAGGACTTAGTTTAACATTGGACCCTATGGGAAAAATGTTTCAAAATGCTTCTTCTCTGAAACCACTTGGACAGTTGAAACTAAACTGCCCAGGAATGATCATTGGAAGGTCCTCTACAAAGTTTCTGTTTTTTATGCCGATCGGAAATCCAAGATGGCTGCCACCGCAGGACATAGATTAACATTGGACCCTATGGGAAAATATTCAAATGCCTTCTTCTCAGAAACTACAAATATTATTAAAGCCAAACTGTACATGAATGTTCATTGGATGGTCCTCTACAAACGTTACGTTTTTTGTTCCGATATGAAATTCAAAATGGCGGCTACGGCAGGACTTAGTTTAACATTGGACCCTATGGGGAAAATGTTTCAAAACGCTTCTTCTCTGAAACCACTAGGACAGTTGAAACCAAACTGCCCAGGAATGATCATTGGATGGTCCTCTACAAATTTTTTGTTGTTTATGCCGATCGGAAATCCAAGATGGCCGCCACCGCAGGACATAGATTAACATTGGACCCTATGGGAAAATGTTCAAATGCCTTCTTCTCAGAAACTACAAATATTATTAAAGCAAAACTGTACATGAATGTTCATTGGATGGTCCTCTACAAACTTTACGTTTTTTGTTCCGGTATGAAATTCAAAATGGCGGCTATGGCAGGACTTAGTTTAACATTGGACCCTATGGGAAAAATGTTTCAAAACGCTTCTTCTCTGAAACCACTTGGACAATTGAAACCAAACTGCCCAGGAATGATCATTGGAAGGTCCTCTACAAAGTTTATGGTTTTTTCATACCGATCGAAAATTCAAGATGGCCGCCACCGCAGGACATAGATTAACATTGGACCCTATGGGAAAATGTTCAAATGCCTTCTTCTCAGAAACTACAAATATTATTAAAGCCAAACTGTACATGAATGTTCATTGGATGGTCCTCTACAAACATTACGTTTTTTGTTCCGATATGAAATTCAAAATGGCGGCTACGGCAGGACTTAGTTTAACATTGGACCCTATGGAAAAAATGTTTCAAAACGCTTCTTCTCTGAAACCACTTTGACAATTGAAACCAAACTGCCCAGGAATGATCATTGGAAGGTCCTCTACAAAATTTATGTTTTTTATGTCGATCGGAAATCCAAGATGGCCGCCACCGCAATACATAGATTAACATTGGACCCTATGGGAAAATGTTCAAATGCCTTCTTCTCAGAAACTACAAATATTATTAAAGCCAAACTGTACATGAATGTTCATTGGATGGTCCTCTACAAACTTTATGTTTTTTGTTCCGATATGAAATTCAAAATGGCGGCTACGGCAGGACTTAGTTTAACATTGGACCCTATGGGAAAAATGTTTCAAAACGCTTCTTCTCTGAAACCACTTGGACAATTGAAACCAAACTGCCCAGGAATGATCATTGGAAGGTCCTCTACAAGGTGTGTGTCTTTTATGCCGATCGGATATCCAAGATGGCCACCACCGCAGGACATAGATTAGCATTGGACCCTATGGGAAAATGTTCAAATGCCTTCTTCTCAGAAACTACAAATATGATTAAAGCCAAACTGTACATGAATGTTCATTGGATGGTCCTCTACAAACTTTACGTTTTTTGTTCTGATATGAAATTCAAAATGGCGGCTACGGCAGGACTTGTTTAACATTGGACCCTATGGGAAAAATGTTTCAAAACGCTTCTTCTCTGAAACCAAACTGCCCAGGAATGATCATTGGAAGGTCCTCTGTTTTTTATGCCGATCGGAAATCCAAGATGGCTGCCACCACAGGTCATAGTATTAACACAGGACCATATCGGGAAAATACAGAAATATCTTCTTCTCTGAAGCTATTGCACTGATTGAACCTAAACTGCATCAATCATTGGAAGGTCCTTTACAAACTTTGTGTTTTTTATGTTGATCGTAATTCCAAGATGACTACCACTGCAGGACATAGTTTTTACATAGGACCAATTGGTTTTTTTTATAACCAGGTGAACGATACGGGCTCTTGAGAGCCTCTGATTATTATTATTATTATTTACAATATTTATATAGTGCATTATCTAATTACTCTCGGTACTTAAAGGCATACAGGCCGTCAGAATTGAATTTTTTGTTTATATTAAAAGTTGCAAATATTCGATGTTTTATACTAATAAAATGTTCTGAACAAAAAGCCAGGTTTAAAAAATCTGTTATAATGTCGTAATTAGTGAAAAGAATTTAAATGTTTAGCATTGTCTGTTGGTGGAATTGCCATTAACACATGATTAATTATGAATCGGCTGCAGTTCCAAAGTTTGCAGAGCAGCGTGTGATAACTGCTATAAATAACTGAGGATGGATGATGAGGTAAGCATGTTGCATGTAAATTCATTAGAAATAATATAATATAATATAATCCTCCTTTTTGTGTCATTTTCGAGTAGAATCCAATGTTTTTGTTCTTCCACGATTTGATTTTTGCACATCCGACATTTTCTTCATCAACAAACAATTTCGTACATGCGCAAACGCTTTCCCGAATGAGTTCACTGTCAGGTCGTATGAATATTGGGCAGGTCAACATTGAATTCTTTCCTGGATGGAAGAAAATCAAACAGCAACATATTTCCTTCGTTCTAGGGCAATATATCTTTATGGTTTTTTAAATCAAAGTTTAGGTGTTATATTGGGAAACATTTTTTTAATTAAAATAACGACCTGTATGCCTTTAACATGGTAATAAAAAAATGAAATCGTATAATAAAACTGAACATAGAATACATTAATAATTAACTAAAAGAGAGATAAAAAATTTGACACACATTAAAAAGGGGGAAATGATAAATATAAATATACAAGTTCCTTAAAAAAATATATGTAAAATTGTCAGTGTAAGAAGTTTACATAAAATCATAATAAGCAATTATAAAAAGATAAGCTTTAACATGTTTCTTAAAATTTCCATGGACCGTTCATTTCGGGTTTCACTAGGCGGGCGGCTGCTTAATAGAGGTGACCACACAGGCAGGTTTGACTGTAGCATTGTATGAAAATTTGTATAACATTTCCAGTTCAAACATTTTATAACTATTAAAGAATAAACATATCTTTTAATTATAGAGAATCTGAAATGATATAATGTGATGTGAGGAGTAAAATATGTGTCTCAAAGGTGATCTCTTAATACAGGTTAGACTGTATATTACAAATAAAAATATCACAAACGAATGTTTCACACGTCATGCAAATAATTTACATATGCTGCACATCACATGTTCAACTTTCATATCACTATACTTCATGATTTAAAACTACAAACTGTTTACTTTTTGTCAAGTCTGTGTAAAGCTGGTATAGACAGGGCATGTTTTTGTGCAATACGATAAACAACTAATGCTAAAAATATAGATCCAGTTCTGACTGGACCGAGTATCATGGCTTTGGTACCATATGCTGATGGAAACTCTTGAATAGCAAGATAACCATTGAATATCAGCAACGAAATAAAAGGTATATAGACATGTCTTAGTTTATGGAACTTGGGTATATGATGTTTATGTGACATTTCTCTGGTGTAGTGGATTATGTACCCTGCTATCAACAGTAATGGAATGTTGAAAGTCATAATCTGAAAAGATAAAGTGGTAACTTTAAAAGTACAGTAAGATATGTATAACCTTAAACCATACATGTGAACCTTCCGGCGGGAGTATTTTTATCCCGATTTTGAGGGTCCCTTCCATCCCTCCCGTAAACTTTCAAAATCTTCCGCCCGTGAAAAAAATCAAGTACAATAAAATCTTGACCTACATTTTGCAATCAATATTTCTGGAAATTCCCCATTTGGAACTCCCGCGCTGACGAAAAACACTGATAGATACGAATGGTAAAGGTGAATGTCATATTTAATGATATCCGGTTATTGATCTGTTTGACACCTTTACAGGTAAATTGGGTCATGGTGATTAATTAAGGTGTTGATGATTATACAACAATTATCCACTGATTGACAGTTAATTGGGGATAAGGAAGTGGGTTTGTGGCACACGCTTAGATGATTAGAAGTGTGATAGCGGCAATTAAAAACAGTTATAAACCGTTGTGCAAACAGGAGTCGGACAACCTTTGATGCCGAGGAAAACTTCTTATTTCGATCAAACGTGTAATGAATTCATCTCGGATTGAGTTGTTATGGCTTGTTTGGGACCAAAGCTGATCAAAGTATTATTTAAGGACTATGTTCCAGGATAGAATTGATAAACCACAAAAAATGCCAAAACGTATGCTATCACCCAATGCACCAGCAGCAAAGTGACTTTTTAATTTTAGTACTCTATGACTTTATTGATCAGAACATTCTGTCTTCATTGTTATTGCTTTGTTATAACCTTATGATTATGAATGATTATGAATAAATTATAAATACAGTTTTTATCCTTCATTCATCATATGAAACACTACTAATAAGACAGAAATGTAAACAATATATATTGAAATGGGATGCAGTTGGTTCAATACTGAAACAAACAAAAGGAAAACATCAATAAACAATAAAAACACGCATCAAATACGTCGATAAAAAATCTCCAGTTATGAGACCAAATCTCTAGCCAAAAATTTGCAAATCTCCAGTTGTAGCATAGCAACTCTATCACATGTATGTTAAACTCTGGATAAATCTAACATCAAATAGTCCAAAAACTGGCAAAATAATAATTTGAAAAATTGTAGTTTTATATGAAATATACAGGGAAAATTGGAAGTTTCTGAACACTTTTGACAATTGACTGTACATGTATTTAATATTCAAATAATATGCCACGATCGTAATGTTAATTGGCTGTTGTTTGTTATTACACTACTTTTAGTTTCCATTTTACTGGTGATCAATCTAAATTTAAATTTATTAATGTAATCGTAAAATAGATCAAAATCAAATGGTCAACAAGCCATGGTAATAGTTTGTCTGTTAATAGAGTGAGTGAGTGATTGTTGTTTAATGCCAACTCAGAAATTTTCCAGCTATATCATGACAAGATCAAGTTAATTTTCAATGAGATGATGATGAGAGCCGCTCTGTACTAGATCAACACGCTTAGTTGGATTTTTATAGTGCTAGCTCACTGAAACAACAGTACATTGATAGACATGTCCCCCACTCTGACCCATTATCCCAATGCCGAGCCAACCAGTCTTTGCTCTCTCCTTAATGGTGCATGCTTGGCAGAGAAGCAACTAATGCCAATTTCAGAGTCTTTGGTTTGAACCGTCCGAGGCTCGAACCCGTAATCTACCGCACTCGAGGCTAGCATGTTAAACATTACACCACCAATGCCGTTCTGTTAATAAAGACATATTACATAACCTCGTAAAACAGATCAATATCGAAGGGTCAACAAGTTATGGTAATAGTTTGTCTGTTGATGGAACATATTACATAACCTCTATGATGTTCTTTTGCTTTAGTACTTGAGTTTATGTTTGGCATAGGTTCTTATTCATTAGGCACAAGCTTAATTTGTAAATATTGTATTCAATGATTAACATGATTACACGAGGGGTAATTTACATAGATTTAAATACCCCGTGAGGTTAGCAAACATTTCCCCATTTACAGTATATATTTTTTATTGTGGTCTGGATTGTAATAGTAATAGATGTTAGACACTTCATGTTCTTCTTGTTCAAACACTTACATGAAATATGCCATAAATGTATGTCAAGGTTCCTGGTAATAATGTGCCCTTGACATATAGACCCCAGATAAACATTACTCCAATCTCATTCTCCAAAACATCACCAATAAACCATGGACCTGAAAATGAAACGAAAATCTTATTGATTAAAAATTCAAATTGCATGCCTCCCTCAACCATCACAAGTTATATACCAGTTAAGTATAGTATTGATTTAATTGAATTCACCATAACAGGGTTCGAAATTAACGATTGTCCGTTAGTCTGAGACTAGTAATTTTCTCCACGGAAAACACATATCTCCTAGGTACTTGTCCGCTTAGGTTAGTAAAAAAAGAGAGACCGGTATGTATTGTGACGAGTTGGAAAACCGTTATTGTCCCTGTTCATTTCTTTCCTTTAGGTTACACCATTTACAACTGTGTCAAACATGCGCTTGAAAATTACTTATAAAACTACGTTGTTTAAAGCGCTTGGAGGACGGATCACACAAACGTTTGAAATAGTTAAATTGTTTTCCAAAATTCAAGCGCAAATTTGACATTGACAAATACAATTTCATTTGTAAACATGTGGAATTTTATAAAAGGGGTTAAAACCCCCAATTTAAAACGGGATCGTCCCGAGGAAAAACGCCAACGGGATTCACTTTATGATCAGGAGAAACGGATCAGGACTTTCCAAGAAAGCTGGAAAGCTGAAAGGCCATGGCTGCAATACTCGACCGGATCAAAAATTTAAAATAAAAACTACAATTTAAGTGCTTTGGAAGGGTATGACATTTGCAGTATTTTGCTTCATGGTATTATCGGTTTTACTAATCATTGAAGGGCTAAACTGTGAAATCATTGTCCTGTGTTCTTTGGTAGCTATCTCATTGGCAATCATATCAAATTTCAGTATTTTCATATTTGAAGGGAAAAAAAACACCCTCAAAACTGTCTTTTTGGGAAAGACATTTTCACTCCAAAAAACCCTCAGATTGCAAGATTTTGCATCTAGATTTTCAAAATATTTATGGGGGGGGAGGCATGTCCCCAGAACCCCCTAGCCAACTCGTACCCTGAAGGGTGCTCGCCGCATCTACAGGACTAGTTTGGATTTCTAAGAACTAGTGATTGATATCTTCTACTAGCCCAAAGGGCTAGTAACTACAAAAGTTAATTTCTAACCCTACATAAGCCTAAGATTTAAGTGAATTCACCATAATCCTCTTGTTGATTTTTTTAAATTACAATTTGTTATTTAATTATATATGCATATTAGGAAAATCAAAAAATATTTAGCATTCTACGTCAAAATTGAAAAATGTGTATTTGAATGATAATCCCTTACTTTTTTAACTAATACAGACCTACAATGAACAGTATATTTATATTATACATACCATAATGACAAGTGACCTCTAACTGACCATAGGAAGTCAGATTTTGTATATAACAATAAGTTTTCAATAGATGTCTCCATTCCTTGAATGTTAGGGGCCGTCGTGGTCGTGATTGTATGGTTGTTGGATTTATAACTACCTATGCAATCAGTGCCTATCATCATAAATGTTGAGAGTGCGTATCCTGTTCAGCCGTCGAGTACTTGATACAACATTATGTGATCAAGTTTGTCAGTGACTTGTAGCAGGTTTTCTCCGATTACTCCGGTTTCCTCCGCCAATAAAACTGACCGTCACGATATAACTGATATATTGTTGAAAGTGACATTAAACACCATAACCACCTAACCCCATTCCTTGAATTTTAATCAGCACAAAATTGGTGATTATTTTATAAATTAGAAATGGGTCCACCTAAAATGCATTTTGCCACACTGATGTCAATATCTGATAACATGACTTCAATAATAATTGACATAACCAGTAACATACATGTACATACCTAAAGCAACATACAGTGTAAACCCAGTTAACAAGAAATATAATGATCTAACTTTGGTAACCAGCCATATCCTCAGTAACCAAACATTTATAAAATTTCCAATAGTTGTAGTCACTACGTTGGAACCTAATAAAAAGAAATAATTAAATACAATACTGGTAGTTGAAGAAGAAAAAAACTATTTTATACAAAACTTAAATTGGGTGTTTTCCATCTAATATTGTGTCTTTAAGGAGTTTCAATGAGGAATAGTATATCAGTCAGTAGAACATTACCAGTATTTTAAGTTTGCAGTTGGAGAAATGTAGTTTGATTACCTATCAATTATTATAATAACAGCAATATGGCTATCTTGAGACCATTTTTCAGCCATGCACAATATTTTATGGATATTCCAGAACTTGCAGTTTCTATTAGGATTTCCATAATGGAGGGTTACTCCTAACAATGAAGCTATTGAACCATGATTTCCTAGTAGTTAAGTTGAAGTCATCACTTCCAGAGGTAATGGAATATCTGTGTCATAGATTACCAAGGACCCCAGGAATATCTGTGTCATAGATTACCGTGGACCCCAGGAATAGCTGTGTCATAGATTACCATGGACCCCAGTACATGTTTTGTTTGTCAGTCACAATCTTGTCTTTCATGAACAGATGTTTTACAAGAGTAACACAACAGGTGCCACTAATGGAGTAGGAACTACTTAACCTTCTTGCACCCGAGTTTTTTGTGGGGTTTGTGTTGTTCAATCTTTAGTTTTCTGTGTAGTGTTTTGTAGATCATTGTCTTTTGGCCATTGGATTTGTCTTTCTCCGATTTACGGCTTCTGATCACCCCTTTGGTATCTTCAAACAGTTGTTATGAACTGTTGATCAATCCATAAACAGCAGCACAAATCTACACTAATTACAGGCCAATTCTAGACTTTTCACTGCTGAAGAGACAACTATTTCCAATATTTTGTTACAGTATTTTTAATGAGCAACATGGACTTGTAACATCACTCTTTATATCTTCTCTGTAAAACTTATAATGATTAACTGTACAATAGAGTAGTGTTTAGTTTGTAACTTTACCAGAAATGTTACCAGATTTATGTCATTTATCAGTCAGTTTACATCTACCTCTATACAATCTGTGTTGATCATTACTCCAGTTTGACAGTTATACTCATGGTTAAGAGTACCAAGTACAATTTCATATAATCAAGTTTGGATCAGTTATTTGCTGCTTGATTTTCTACCAGCACTCTAGTTTCTTCCACAATAAACTTACCACAATATGACGGTAACTGAAATATTTCTTAATGTGTCATTAAATACCCATAATTTTAATCCAAATCAAGTCATCTAATTATAATAATTGGCCACATTGTCAAGAACTATGGAAACAAAAATATTGAAAGATTTGTTATGAATTTCAGTCATGTAGTTCCTAATATTGACTCTATGGTTCCATTTTTCAGAAGCGTTTAACAATAATCATACAAGTCTATTAAATAGGTTCAGTATGTGCACCCTTTGCCCTCTGTTGTCTGTGGACCCAGTATGGAACCAGCATATTGATTAAACTGGTACATGGTAAACTGTTAAACCAGAATCTTTAAACTTAATCATCAAAAGTTCACTTTTACATTCATAGGAAATTTAAGCCTGATAAGTTTTTAGATATCAATTTTTAAAAACATTTTCTAACTTAAGACATATTTACCTGTAAGGAATATAGTTTGAATGTTATTAAACCTTCTCAAAAGCAGAAGAAGTCCAGTGTATATGAAGATCAATAACCAAAATACAAAATGACTCTGAAAAGGTGATGTTAAAAAATAATTACTTGAAATTACAAACCAGTCAACAGTTTATTCAGCAGCGTTAAATATTACAAACCAGTCAACAGTTTATTCAGCAGATGAGTTAAATATTACAAACCAGTCAACAGTTTATTCAGCAGATGAGTTAAATATTACAAACCAGTCAACAGTTTATTCAGCAGATGAGTTAAATATTACAAACCAGTCAACAGTTTATTCAGCAGATGAGTTAAATATTACAAATCAGTGAACAGTTTATTCAGCAGATGAGTTAAATATTACAAACCAGTCAACAGTTTATTCAGCAGATGAGTTAAATATTACAAACCAGTCAACAGTTTATTCAGCAGATGAGTTAAATATTACATACCAGTCAACAGTTTATTCAGCAGATGAGTTAAATATTACATACCAGTCAACAGTTGCAATGGTAGTACAATGGATTGCGTTCTTGTCTCACGTGCAGTAAATCATGGGTTCAAAACCCAACTGTGTCAAACAAAAGATTATAAAATTGTTATTTACTGCTTTTCTGCTAAACATGGAGCTTTTAGGAGCAAGACTGGCTGGCTAGGAATCATAATAATATGTCCGAGTGGATCAACATGTCTAACCATGGACTGTTGTTTCAGTGAGCTGGCACTATAAAGATCCAACTAGTATTACTGTGAGCACAGCTCACTAAGATATACAACCCGCTCCTCACATCTGTCCAACCTATTTCCATAACCAAAACATTACTGATTGTTCCAACCAAAAATGAAAAGGACCCTCCTTTCTTCACCGGTAAGCTGCTGATAAAATTTCAAAACATTCTGAGAAACACTACTCAATTTATCATACGACATAGGGTAAAAATCCTATTTTACGTCATATTAAGTCCAATAACTCTGAAACGGCAAAAGTGAAAATCGTCAAAAATGAAAGGGATCCTCCTCTCTTCACCGGTAAGCTACTGATAAAATTTCAAAACATTCTAAGAAACACAACTCAAGTTATCGTACGACATAGGATTTGTCTACAGACGGACGGACAGATGGACGGACATGGTGAAACCAGTATACCCCTCTACAACTTCGTTGCAGGGGGTATAATTAAGCATGTTGGTCTAGTACAAAGCAGACATCATCATCATTTCATTGAATGTAACTGTTCTCGCAATGATATAGCAGAAAAATTGCTCATGAGACAAAACAATCACTCACTCACTCGAATCAACAGTTTATCGTGTAGAATAGTCTAAATTTCAATACTATCTTAACTGAACAGAGTATTTAATTCACAAATTCTACCTGAAGTGGGTAAATTATTTTGAATTTACTAGAACAGGAAGATTATAATTAATCTACCTTCCATAGATTTAAACTTTATTGACACAAATAAATGACATATTCATTGTAACTTGTTAAAATATATATAATACATAATACCTTCAACCTAAAATGGCACTAGTTTTTTACATAATAGGTTTTAGGTTTATGGTGTTTAATGTCACTTTCAACAATATTTCAGTTATATCGTGGCAGTCAGTTTTATTGGTGGAGGAAACAGGAGTACCTGGGAAAAACCATCAGTTTTTTTACATAATAAGCAAGCAATCAGTCAAAATATTTATAAAATAAATTCTATTATATGTCATATGTCAGGGTATAACTATTGTGTTCAGTCGATCATGTTGATCAGCAATAGCCATTTTTACTATCAGGGCCGTCGTGGTCGTGATCGCATGGTAGTTGGTAGCTATCCAATCGGTGCCTATCACCACTAACGTAGTGAATCCCACTCAGTTGATGTGTAATCGATACAATATTACGCTATAAAGTTTGTCAGTCCACCAATAAAACTGACCGCCACGATATAACTGAAATATTGTTGAAAGTGGCGTTAAACACCATAACCGTAACCCCATTTGTCTGTCTTTCCTTTTATGAAGATTACATAAGTGACAATTCAATTTAAAGTTGAATTTTTCTGCTTCGATGGTACAGTAGGCCACCCCTTCTGAAATTAACAAGTGGCCTTGTAAGAGAAGTGGACTCTCATGAGGGGGCAATTTAGTAGTAATTTACTATCTCAATGCATCTGAAATCTGGCCTGATAAGAGGGGTGACCTTTGGTAGGAGTGGCATCATAAGAGTGGGAGAACAGTACCATGTAATAGAAAATGACAAAATCTTTAAATGCCAAGGTTACCATGGACACTTAATGGTTATCATGAAAAGTAAGTTTAAACAGTGATGGTCATCAATTCCACCAATATCAACAAAACAAACAATCACCTCTCACCTCTACTCATTGTACACAGAAAAATACCATGACATATAACCTTGGAAATCCTGGTCCTGGCTTGGGACAGGCACTAACATAAGACGGGGTTAAACTGTTAAATGGAATACCTTGTTACCTTTACCCCGTAAGATAACTGCCACTATATAATGGAAATATTGTTGAAACAGGTATTTCCCACCCATAACCCTACAATTAGCAAATCTTAGATAAGACTAATCAACAGTTTGTAGAACTATTTGTATTCTAGTTTATATTTTTGTTTAATCATACAAACCATCTTAAAAAGATTCATCATAAGAATAAACCGTGACTTTAATGGGAAGGAGAGCACAGAGCCGTCCAATGAAAAACTTTGCTTTACCGTCTTTGCCATATTAACGGTATCCTGTAAAAAATATATAATTAATTATTTGTTACTTAAAAAAAGTCTATAAAATAACTGGCTATGAGGCATAATTAAATAATGAAAACCTTTTAACTAACCACAAAAGTATAATTAAGTCATTGAGACACCAGATGTAGGGCATGTAAAATTGACAATCTAATTAAAGTTGAAGGCTGCATCTTTTTTTCTTTTCTTTTTTTCTTGGGCGACAAACTAATATCTAACGACATCTTATATGGGGTCATGTCAGGGTTCATATTTACAACCGACCAATCAAAATGAGCATAATAAATCTTTAAGGTATCAAAATTGAGTACACTCCAACAGCTGTTGTCCGATAGGTCAATATATTTAACTGTCTGATTGGATGGTCAAAGATAAATGAAAAGTTATATGACATGATGTTGTTATATGTTAGTGTATCACCAATAAAGATGAACCAAACATCTAATTTAAATAGATTGGTAAAATGGACATAATGTTACAATGTCCCTAGAAGTATTTTAATAGACAGCATGAAATGATACAAGTAATTCCTTCAAAACAGGTAAGCCACAAACTGAATAAAAGAATATGTAGAGTTTATAGTGAAACATAAAGGTCAGGAAAGTAGTGTCCTGCTTAATTATTGTACAATGTTATATCATTCATGTAGGTGTAACTTTTAAAATGCTCGGGATATCTTACACAGATAAATATAAGAACCACACCACCTCATATGTCAGAGTAACACATCCATTGTGCTAGCTTTACCTGTACAGTAACTGCTATTGTATGTACTCCATGACTGTACTGGTCAGGATTCCATCTTAATACATAAAATGGTCCCTCCACATTCCGTGCTAATCCTACCCATTTATCATCTATATATACTTCAGCAGACTGAATCTTAGCTGTAGAAAATGCCAAAATTCTGAAAATGAAAAGTAGTTAGTACAGGTACAGGTCAGACTTCACTAAAACAGTTAATCAGGATGTGTCGTAGTCAACAGTAGTACCTACTGATACAAAGTATTTCTACTTTCACTTTACCTTGAAGTGTTATTATTGAATGAATCTAATTACAAATGTGTTGATCTAATTGAGAAATCAGCTATGACAGAAATGAGACCAAAATCAATAACTTCTTTTCTTTCTGTGAAATTGTCATGATCAAGAGTGTTTATAATTAATCAACAGAAACACATACACACAAATCATTCAACAATATTTCAGTTATTTCGTGGCAGTCAGTTTTATTGGTGGAGGAAATCGGACCACCCGGAGAAAACTACAGACCTGTCGCAAATCACTGACAAACTTTATCACATAATGTTGTATCGAGTACACTTCTCCATGAACGGAGTTCGAACTCGCAACTTTAGTGGGGATAGGAACTGATTGCACAAATAGTTGTAAATTTAACTACCATACGATCACGGCCACGACGACCCCTAATAATTACATGAATTTATTAATCAGTGTTCTCCACTTTTGTTCAGTGATAGGTGGTTGTTTTTTGTTGCTGACTTTTATAGTGTGTTTTCATTTTTTCGCAAAAATAATACAAAGAATACTTTATATTTCCAATTTTATGCTACTACTTGCTACAGCAATTTTATTTTATTTTCAACATGTCTCTCTTAATTCTTTCTCTTGTAATTTTCCTTAGCAAAAGAGATTTCATCACAATTTTTTTCAAAAGTTTTGATTTTTCTGTTGATTCCTTTGCTTTTTCAACCAAGATATGTCTCTTTCTAAGTTTCCCCCAAATGTTCATGGCTGTCCTGAAATCAAATTCTGAGTCATCTGGTCCATGTATTGAAACCATCATTAATCCTTGTAATATGGTGTGTCAGCCTGTTTGTTCCTCAATGTTGTCTTCACTCTGGACATACAACTGAATCCCCTTTCACATTCAATACATTAGACAAACGAGCCGTATGATTATGTAATCAGAAGTGGAACGTAGATATTAACGTGTTCATTTTCTCAATTTTATATATCAACTTAGAATCGGAACAAAATCAGTTTTTGAATTTCATAATTATAGATCAGTGTTATTTCATGGAATTTGAAAATTAAAAAAAGCATCGGAAATTACTTTATGAGCATGTATATTAGCTTTGAAAAATGAATGCCGGTCGGAAGAGAATTATAGCTGGTCGACGAAGCCGGCTATAACCAGCAATGGAGAACACTGATTATTTACTCAATAACATATCTGATGATCATATATTTCCCAAGCGTAAATCTGTGAACATGACTTTTTTGTATAAATCCAGATCTAAATTCCTTACTGACATGTTTTAGTGATGATAGACATCCTATTAATAAATCCTAACTCATTTCTTTTATTCTAAAATATCAACAGGCTAAATATGAGTCCTTGACATATAAAACTACAATATGTACCATGTGACATCAACTGATAATGAATATTTTAAAAGTACAGACAGAAAACAAGACGATTATAACTACTACTTGACCTTTGACCCAGATCTATAACCTTAACTTTCATAATGGATGTGCATAATTGTGTTAACATTTCAAGATGATATCATAATAGGTAATGAAAGATGGGTTAGGGTTATGGTGTTTAATGCCACTTTGAACAATATTTCAGTTATATCGTGGCAGTTAGTTTTATTGGTGAAGGAAACCTGAGTACCTGGAGAAAACCACCGACCTGTCGCAAGTCACTGACAAACTTCATTACATAATGTTGTATCTAGTACACATCTCCTGAGCGGGATTCGAACTTACAACATTAGTGGTGATAGGCACTGATTGCAAAGATAGTTGTAAATCCAACTACCAAATGATCATGACCATGACAGCCACTCATGAAAGATGGTGACAGAAACAACACATATAAGATCCGACATTTTACCTCCATCTACGGGTGAAGATAACAAAATTAAAAATAATACATATGATTACCTTTACTGTCCAACAATTGCATATCTATTATTTTATATATGATATTTATAGAAGCAATGTAAATAATAACCTTATATGTGTAGAATTAATGATTCTGTTTGTTGGTTCTTTGGGTGATATAAACTGAGCATCTTTAGGATTTGTAATCAGTACAACAGGCCATTCTCCATACTTAACATCAGTAAAAGACAATAAGTCATGGTCCACAGCTAATATCCTGTACCTAAAACAATATAATATAAGTCAGTCTTAAAACAGATCATGGTCCACAGCTAATATCCTGTACCTAAAACAATATAATATAAGTCAGTCTTAAAACAGATCATGGTCCACAGCTAATATCCTGTATCTAAAACAATATAATATAAAGTCAGTCTTAAAACAGATCACGGTCCACAGTTAATATCCTGTATCTAAAACAATATAATATAAAGTCAGTCTTAAAACAGATCATGGTCCACAGTTAATATCCTGTATCTAAAACAATATAATATAAAGTCAGTCTTAAAACAGATCATGGTCCACAGTTAATATCCTGTATCTAAAACAATAAAATATAAAGTCAGTCTTAAAACAGATCATGGTCCACTGTTAATATCCTGTACCTAAAACAATATAATATAAAGTCAGTCTTAAAACAGATCATGGTCCACAGTTAATATCCTGTACCTAAAACAATATAATATAAAGTCAGTGTTAAACATGGTTATAAACTTGTGCTATGTGATGTGAAGTTATATACACCAAGTAACATCAAAATGACAAAGATATCAATATTGTATGTAGCTTTCGTCGGCAGAATAGAGTACCACTCAAATGCAGGCTGTTTTCACACTCATTTTAGGGTATGAGTTTAGCTCATTGTTGAAGACCGTAATGTGATTGAAATGCAGACCAGCAATAAAAGAGCTGATCCTATATTTGAATTTATGTCTAAGTTTAATCTTGAATAGTCTCTCATGTCCTTTTACATCCATATCTTTTCTTTAGAAAATCAGTAATTACACTAAAAGTAGAAATTTGTATTTGGACAATTTTGTTTCTTTGTCTTTGTCTTTTTTTTTCTTTTGTTGTTTTTTTTTACCAGTCTCAGGTAAATATCATGAAGTTTAATAAATTATTGAATTTAGATAAACAATCAAAGCTGAAAAGTTTATAAAGTGCATAAACAAAGATGTGAGTCCTCCTAGCTAAATATAATATGTTACAGTCTTGTGTGTAGCCCTATTGTGTATTTATATTATTGTTATTATAATTTTATTAATTTATATGTGGGATTTCAATTCTATTATATATGTGTATTTTCATATGACACACGTCTATTATCTGGGTCTTTTGTCCTGCACATTGACCACCAAAAACTTTTTTTGAACTTGTAAAGTCGCCATATTGGTTTGACATTAGACATTGAAAAAGTAACTCGGTGAGACGAATATTTTGTCTTTCAACAAAGGGTTTAATTCTTTATCACTTTGTTTTGTGTACTTGGTGTTGTTTAACAAACCATTTTAGACATTTATATATATAAATAGTTTGCACTGTCTCTGTAACTATGTATCTAAATTTATGGTTATGAGAATAAGGAATAAAAAAAAAATGAACTACATAAATGATATTTACAATCTATGATCTCTCCAGTCTCCTAGCTCTAGTTCTATTGTCCCTGTAGTATGTCTTGTGTACATTCTAGTTATGAATCCTCCAAATGTATGTAGGTGTCCACACAGATAGTATGCTGCATTTCTATAATATAATAATACACAATTAATTAACACGTTTTTCTTCACACATGGTATATAATTATTTGGTTGAGTGAGTGATTATTGTTTGACACCAAGTGTACAATTTTTCAGCTATTTTTTGGTGAGAACAAGTTACATTTTGATCTGGACCAACACATTAGCTGGATTTCTATAGTGCTAGCTCACTGAAACAACAGTCCAAAGGTAGACAATTTGCTCCACTCTGGAGCCAGTCGTTGCTCTTACTACCTAATGCTGTGTAATTGGAGAAGCAGTGTATACCCACTAGGGATCAAACACACAAATTACACCACTTGAAGCATGTTATGCACTCTAACCATTACATCACAGCAGTGTATACCCACTAGGGAAACAAACACACAAATTACAAGACTTGAAGCATGTTATGCACTCTAACCATTACACCACAGCAGTGTATACCCACTAGGGATCAAACACACAAATTACAAGACTTGAAGCATGTGATACACTCTAACCATGACACCACAGAGGTGTGTTTTTGTTTCTCTTCTTTTATAGAGATTTCAAGCATTGCATGACTATTTGACAGTATATATATATATTGCTAATAAAAATGTAATTAATTTAAAATGGGCAGAAATATAAAGATTTTGTAATCACCATCATTGTTTTAAGACCACCAGAATTAAATGCTCTTCCTTGATCACAAGTGTTCAAATGAAAATGATTCTAATTCTCCATTTCCCATTCAGATTTGAATGAACAAACAGGAGTAAATCATTTGATAAAATACAGTGGAACCTGTTTAATCCGACACACCAAGGGATCAGGGAAATATATCGGATTGTACAGGATGTCGGATTACTCAGGTTTTCATTCAGTAAACAGAAATACTTTGGGACCATAAATTTTTGTTGGATGTCCCAGAATGTTGGAAAACTGAGGTGTCGGATTGCACAAGTTCCACTGGACAGACAAACAACAAGGTACAACAATTGTCTTACTTCATTAAATGTCTGATATCATTTCCATTGTCATCAACAATGAGTGAAGTTGTATAATGTCCAAACCATATAGACAGGTTACTAGACTTTGTTTGCTCTGATAAATCTTCTATCTTCTCTTTTCTCTCCTTAAATAAACCATAAAGTTGATGTAAACAAGTTGTTGTGTGTCAATGGAACAAGGTGAACCTATCAGTAACTTATTTTATCAATGTTTCCAAAACAACTTTTTTAGCTCATCTGGACTAAACAGACAAGTGAGGTATCATCCTTCATTTTGTGTCCATTGTCAGAACCACTGGGCCATTGAATGTACACTACTTTTGTGTATAATTTCTTTCGCTTTGAGAATTCAACAAAGCTTCTAGGGCCAAATAATTTCTAAATGGCTGAAATTTCAAATATGTGTGATGAAATCATTACTTAATAGAAATATTCCTTATATGACCGGGGCTGTTGGTATGTATGAAAGTTGGATTTACAACTACCTGTGCAATCAGTGCCTATCAATACTAAAGTTGTAAGTTCGAATCCTGTTCATGGCGAGGTGTACTCGATACAACTTTACGTGATAAAGTTTTTGTCCGTGACTTGCAGCAAGTTGGTGGTTTTCTCCTGTTTCCTCAACCAATAAAACTGACTACCATGATATAACTGAAATATTGTTGAAAGAGGCGTTAAACACCATAACCCTAACTGTTATATGACCTTTCACACGAAAATAGTAGGTCACTTTGACTTCCACACACTAAGGTTTATCTATGCAATGCTTCCTATAATCATTCACTTCCATAAGACACTTGTTACACCATGGTATATGGCATTAACATATCATGTATTTTGATTCATTATTAATTCAAAAGTCTATCACTCAGTTGTGTAAGTTTGACATGATCTAAAATTCAATCTCCAATGAGGTTTTGATCTATTAATTTGTCTACTCTAAAACCATTACTTACTTACTTATCCTCTTCATCCTCGATGGGACATAAGGCATCAACAATATGCCACTCTAAAACCATTACACAAGATTAATTGTCAAGTTTTAGTGGAAATACAAAACTACATCACACCATGATAAACACGTAAACTAGAACATGTCAAATTATCACACTGCTGCTTAATTAGTGTAAATAAATGGAAAACTTCTAAAACTGTTGTTTCTCACCTTGTTCAAAATTCCCAAGAAATTAAATGGTCTCCGAGGTCCAGGATTAGGAGTAGCATCCATAGCTACAACTGTATAGTTACCATAAGGTTTAATATGTGTGTACGAGTAAGAAGATGGGTGTGTCCAGCCCTGTACAGAATATTTCCTGTCAAATAAAATATCACTGTATTTATAATATATCAAATCAAACTATGCTTTCATCAGTATTTCTTGATATTGATTAACAATTTATTATTTTTTCGGTAAAATATTGATCATAATATTACTAACAAATAATTCAATTTGATGTGAATACTGCAATCTGATTGGCTGATCTGCCTGGAGAAACATTAGTTATACTTGATAACCTGGGTTAATATTGTGACGTCTCCAATAACAAATTCAAATAGACCCATAAAATAATCGTAATTAAAACTGAGGCATCCTTAAATTTTGTTGTAAAATTTAAATTATAAGGAATGATTTTCAATTTTTAAACAGGTTATACTTTTATGACCTGGTTTGGAACAATTTAAGCTTTAGCGTAAACTGTCTCAAACTGGGTTATATTGTTTAACCTGTTCAAAAATTGAAGATATTCCTTAAATATAACAAAAATGATTAATGCACACAAATAGTTATGTATATTGTTTATTGCTCAACATTATTTGGCATTCTAGACAAGAGTGTCTTACTCAGGACTTGTTCATCAATGTTCTATTTAATATGCACAATTTCTCTGAAAGGCTGCATCTTCTGCTCCTCTATAATGGTGTCATTATAGATCATACTAGCGTGTCACCCAGCCATGCCATGTTTTTGGTTATGCCTGACTCAGAAATATTCTCAACTCAACGAAACAAGCTTATCTGTCATAAAACACTTGAATTGATTTTTGAAGTGTACTGTATGCCTATCCACTACCACAGCTACAAATATGTTATATAGGGACATAGAAACTTATACAATCCTGGCATTTCAGGGGAGAAGAATTTACAATTTACCAGAAATATTTCTTTATTTCATTCATAATCAATGGCTTTTACCACTTGTCTTGCTGGACAAGTTTCCAAACAGAAGTTACTTGTTCAAACAATGTTTTGAGTACCGGACAAGCCGACAAACATTATATTTGAGTCCTGTCCCCAACGACTAAATAAAATTAGAATGCTGACAATTGACCAATTCTCTGAATGACAGCTAAAATACACAACTGTTTTGTAAACAGGGTCATGATGAGGTTGTTTTGTGTAAGGGTAAGGGAGTAATAAGTGAGTGAATGTTAACACTATATAACAGCAAATGAGACATTTTTCAGCTATATCATGGCGAGAACACGTTACATTTCTATGAGATGATGGTAATGACTGGTTTGTACTAAAAAAGACCAACATGCTCAGTTGGATTTGTATATAAGTGCTAACTGACTGAAACAACAGTCTAGAAGTAGACATGTTGCTCCACTGGGACACATTATCTTGATTCTAAGCTAATCAGATTTTGCTATTACTCCTTAATGCTGCATGCTTAGCCAAAAAGACACACATATCAATTTTATAATTGTTGGTTTGAACTAACCGTGGCTCAGACCCACAATTTACCGCACTAAGACCAAAACTCTAGAAATTACACCACCGATGCTGTTTACAAGTAATCACAATCATACAGATTTAACTACCACAAAAAATATATATGCAATTTAAAATATATTAAGAAGCAAAAAATACTTGTTTATCATTAAATGAAATGTACACACTTTAAAATTCTTTTATTCATTCACAAAATATAAATGACTTTAACTAGATTATTAATTACTATCATATTACTATTTTTCAATGATAAAATGTTCTTACCTGAACAAATTTTTTGGATCAGAATCACCTGGTACATCAAATGCATCTGTAAAAATATAAACAATACAGGTAAACAATTATCATGGAATTCTCCTATTGATGTATGTTTATTTGTTATTTAATGGTACATTAAGACATGTATTTAGTTGTAAATATACATTATTGTAAAATAGAAGTACCAGTGTGTACATAGAATATGGAGATAAGATTTTGTAAAACTAGTAAATGGCTTACAATTTTTAAAATATGAAGAATACTTGTTTAAATTCTCCTGTTCCTTTCCATTGTAAAACAAAACTTAAACAAATGATAATAAATCATTTCATAATTAGGGTAATCTTTATCATTACATCTGAAATCTGTATCAAAAATTGGTATAAAGAATCGTTAACATACAACACTATAATAGAGAGGTGGTACAATGAAACTCTGAAATATATACTAGATTAATAGAAATATTATAATTAACCTATAGAGTATATATATATATATATATATATACATCTGAAAATTAAACCAAACAGTGTTAGAATTAGATTTTAGAGTTGTCAAATTTTTGTTCTTCCCTCGACGGGATTTGAACTCACACCATTGTTACACTGCAGCACCATTCGCTTAGCCTTACGTCCAGCACCCTAGACCACTTGACCACATCCACTCCATAAAAATGGAGCTTCAATAGTCAAAGTGTTACCTTGTCTCATAAGGAAAATCTAGAGATAGACATAAGACATGTGTCTAAGCGTGTGTGGATGGTACATATATAATTAATATTATAATTTGACAGCAATCAAACTCAGCAATTTTTTTAATATATTGTATAGGATAATGAAGAATTCATTATACAGTCACAGAAAAATAAAGTATATTATACAAACATCTAAGCAAGTGACAACCATACAATATATCTGTCCCACTGCATCTCAAAGTTACTTGTGGTACTATGTTAATACTAAATATATCTTCCTTTCTACCCTTTTACTATTAAATAAAATATTCCAGCCTTAATATGAAAGTCTTCAATGTCAAGCCATATGTACCATACATATAAATGGAATAATCATTGCCATGATTGCCTGTAATGTCAAACCTTACATGTATGTACCCTGGTACCCTACATTTTAATGGAATAGTCTGTCTCATGATTGTCTGTAATGTCAAACCTTGCATACCCTACATTTTAATGGAATAGTCTTTACCATGATTGTGTGTAATGTCAAACCATGTGTACCCTACATTTTAATGGAATAGTCTGTCCCATGATTTCCTGTAATGTCAAACCCTGTGTGCCCTACATTTTAATGGAATAGTCTTTACCATGATTGCCTTTAATGTCAAACCCTGTGTACCCTACATTTTAATGGAATAGTCTTTACCATGATTGCCTGTAATGTCAAACCCTGTGTACCCTACATTTTAATGGAATAGTCTACCTGATTGCCTTTAATGTCAAACCCTGTGTACCCAACATTTTAATGGAATAGTCTGTCCCATGATTGTCTGTAATGTCAAACCCTGTGTACCCAACATTTTAATGGAATAGTCTGTCCCATGATTGTCTGTAATGTCAAACCCTGTGTACCCTACATTTTAATGGAATAGTCTTTACCATGATTGCCTTTAATATCAAGCCATGTGGTATCATATGCTTCTTTACATTCTTTGACTGTTTTCTGATAAACTTTCCACTCTTCAATGAACTGCTTTGACTTTCTTTTATCTGGAAATTTGGCATCTGTTAGGTCACCTAAAACATTGTGACAAGAAATATAGTAGTGTATCATACAATGTACATTAATACATTAAATAATATCAATAGATGTCAGAACAATTGGAAAATTATTAGTAAAAGTTTATTTTGTCTATGTCAAGTCTTTTTTAGGTCAATCAAAATTATCTCCCTTTGTTGGTAAAATGCAGGTTGTTTACAAATTGTCCAATTCAAAGCTAGAATCAAATGTACAAATAACCTCATGTTCCTGCATAAAATTAGTATCAAAATTAAAGAGCTACAAAAAAAAATGTACATACACAACTGTATATGATAAATGGAAGAATGTATACATAGGACATGGATTCCCTCACTTCCTGCTAAAGTAAACTGGTATTTTTCAGCAAATCAAGGGGCATTAGTGATTACTCCAGAAAGGAAAAAGTGGTAAAGTCTGAAATCAAACCTGGACTTCCTTTTATGATTCCTGCCCATGTGCATAAATTTCAAAGGAAATACTTTAGGGGAACTTGCGCTATTGAGCCGATTTATATATGTGACGGACGGACGAACATATACAGACATGGCTAAAACTGAATGCTCATGAAAATAGTTTGTTCTTGACAGTATGAAATGACCTTTTTCTTAAACAGCATTCCTTTTCAATAGTTTACTAATATATGAATATATCATATAACATAAAACATCATGTACAAAAAAATGTATTTTAGTTTAGTTTAAGTTTATGGAGGTGTTTAACACCACTTTCAACAATATTTCAGCTATATCGTGGCGGTCAGTTTTATTGGTGGAGGAAATCAGAGTTGCCAGTGAAAACCACTGACCTGTCGCAAGTATCTGACATAATGTTGTATCGAGTACACCTTGCCATGAGTGGGATTCGAACTCACAACATTAGTGGTGATAGACACTGATGGTAAATCCAACTACCATACGATCACGATGATCCCCTATTTATGCATCATAATACAACATTTATAAAGGTAATGTCTGACAGCCTACCTGAAACTATTATAAAATCTGGCTGTATTGTAGTTAAATGTGTCTGACAAAATCTTTTCAGGTCAGGAGCTCTGCTAAAGCTTGAAAATTGACTTATATGGATATCTGTGACCTAAAAATAGAAAATATTTTGCTTTAAGTGAAACTACATGTTTTAAATAATATGGTTTTCAAACTTATATACAGTCAAACCTGTATTAACAGGTCACCTTTGGGACAAAGAAAATGTGGCCTTATAAGACAGGTGACCTTTTAAAAGAGGTTCAATTTATATGAAATGTTCTTTGACAGAACAAGAAAACGGTGACCTTTTAATACAGGTGACAACATGGCCAGGTTTTACTGTACATGTATATCATGGATTTTTATGAGCTGGCGGAAAATAGCAAAATATCTATACAATTTCTAACACATTACATATTTATATTGACAAGTTTGGTCATGTTACTGTTATCATACTTTATTACTAAAATCTGTATGAACCAAACACTCTTAGGACTATCTTATTATATCTGGAATAGACTAACTATAAGATTCCAGGTATCCAAAATTTGATGTTATATTTACACATAACAGGGGTTTATAACCAAGAGTCTATGGTATTTAATTTGAGTATGATTTTATGTTTAATTAATTTGAGTATGATTCTTTATTATATGACTTCAAATAATGTCTTTTCTGATTGGCTGACGTCCCTAGTAACGTTCTTTGATAAAACGTTATATTCACCTTGCGTAACGTAACATGAGGTGAATATAACATTCTAACGTCTTGCACTAAGCTAAACCAAATAAAACGTTGTGATAAAAGCTTATTTTAAGGGTTAAAGAAACATATAAAATGTGTCATATAATAAAACAATTAATGACTTTCAATTCGATGGATACCAGGATTTATTAACCCAAGAATAATATATTTAGCTCGGCCCCTGGCCTCGGTAAATATAATATTCTAGGATTTTTTGACAAATTTAATCTTCACATACTGATGGATATATTTTTTTTCCTGCACATTGTAAACACGTTCCGTGCAATACACTTACACACTCTACTAATGAAGATCTTCTGAACTAATCCCTTTTGGAATTCGAAGCCAGAGTTGTTTTCTGATATTGCCTGCCTCCGAATCCCTTATCAACCATGCATAGTTCTATTCGGGATTTTTTTTTCAGGTACCCTCGCCTCAAACCGGCGTGAATTACGTCTGCACCTCAATGTCGTGCCAACCGGCGCTGGAGTATTCAAAAGTAGACATATTTTGCTGCATAAATATGTAAATAGAATCATGATCACCTACTTATGATGTCAGATACAGCTCATCATTCCCAGCCACCGCTTCAGATCCATTGAATGTCGCCATTTTTACTTGTTTTGAAAGTATGTCACGTGATCGCTTTTTCCACGAATTACGTGGTATAGTCTATTCCATACATCTGATTTATCAGTTTGTAGAGGACCATCCAATGAACATTCATGTACAGTTTGGCTTTAATCATATTTGTAGTTTCTGAGAAGAAGGCATTTGAACATTTTCCCATAGGGTCCAATGTTAATCTATGTATTGCGGTGGCAGCCATCTTGGATTTCCGATCGACACAAAAAACATATATTTTGTAGAGGAACTTCCAATGATCATTCCTGGGCAGTTTGGTTTCAATTGTCCAAGTGGTTTCAGAGAAGAAGCGTTTTGAAACATTTTTCCCATAGGGTCCAATGTTAAACTAAGTCCTGCCGTAGCCGCCATTTTGAATTTCATATCGGAACAAAAAACGTACAGTTTGTAGAGAACCATCCAATGAACATTCATGTACAGTTTGGCTTTAATAATATTTGTAGTTTCTGAGAAGAAGGCATTTGAACATTTTCCCATAGGGTCCAATGTTAATCTATGTATTGCGGTGGCGGCCATCTTGGATTTCCGATCGGTATAAAAAACATAAATTTGTAGAGGACCTTCCAGTGATCATTCCTGGGCAGTTTGGTTTCAACTGTCCTAGTGGTTTCAGAGAAGAAGCGTTTTGAAACATTTTTCCCATAGGGTCCAATGTTAAACTAAGTCCTGCCGTAGCCGCCATTTTGAATTTCATATCGGAACAAAAAACGTAAAGTTTGTAGAGGACCATCCAATGAACATTCATGTACAGTTTGGCTTTAATAATATTTGTAGTTTCTGAGAAGAAGGCATTTGAACATTTTCCCATAGGGTCCAATGTTAATCTATGTATTGCGGTGGTGGCCATCTTGGATTTCCGATCGACATAAAAAACAAAAAATTTGTAGAAGACCTTCCAATGATCATTCCTGGGCAGTTTGGTTTCAATTGTCCAAGTGGTTTCAGAGAAGAAGCGTTTTGAAACATTTTTCCCATAGGGTCCAATGTTAAACTAAGTCCTGCCATAGCCGCCATTTTGAATTTCATATCGGAACAAAAAACGTAATGTTTGTAGAGAACCATCCAATGAACATTCATGTACAGTTTGGCTTTAATAATATTTGTAGTTTCTGAGAAGAAGGCATTTGAACATTTTCCCATAGGGTCCAATGTTAATCTATGTATTGTGGTGGCGGCCATCTTGGATTTCCGATCGACACAAAAAACACAAATTTTGTAGAGGACCTTCCAATGATCATTCCTGGGCAGTTTGGTTTCAATTGTCAAAGTGGTTTCAGAGAAGAAGCGTTTTGAAACATTTTTCCCATAGGGTCCAATGTTAAACTAAGTCCTGCCGTAGCCGCCATTTTGAATTTCATATCGGAACAAAAAACGCAATGTTTGTAGAGGACCATCCAATGAACATTCATGTACAGTTTGGCTTTAATAATATTTGTAGTTTCTGAGAAGAAGGCATTTGAACATTTTCCCATAGGGTCCAATGTTAATCTATGTATTGCGGTGGCGGCCATCTTGAATTTTCGATGGGCATTAAAAAAACATAAACTTTCTAGAGGACCTTCCAATGACTATTCCTGGGCAGTTTGGTTTCAATTGTCCAAGTGGTTTCAGAGAAGAAGCGTTTTGAAACATTTTTCCCATAGGGTCCAATGTTAAACTAAGTCCTGCCGTAGCCGCCATTTTGAATTTCATATCGGAACAAAAAACGTAAAATTTGTAGAGGACCATCCAATGAACATTCATGTACAGTTTGGCTTTAATAATATTTGTAGTTTCTGAGAAGAAGGCATTTGAACATTTTCCCATAGGGTCCAATGTTAATCTATGTATTGTGGTGGCGGCCATCTTGGATTTCCGATCGACATAAAAAACACAAATTTTGTAGAGGACCTTCCAATGATCATTCCCGGGCAGTTTGGTTTCAATTGTCCAAGTGGTTTCAGAGAAGAAGCGTTTTGAAACATTTTTCTCATAGGGTCCAATGTTAAACTAAGTCCTGCCATAGCCGCCATTTTGAATTTCATACCGGAACAAAAAACGTAAAGTTTGTAGAGGACCATCCAATGAACATTCATGTACAGTTTGGCTTTAATAATATTTGTAGTTTCTGAGAAGAAGGCATTTGAACATTTTCCCATAGGGTCCAATGTTAATCTATGTATTGTGGTGGCGGCCATCTTGGATTTCCGATCGACATAAAAAACACAAATTTTGTAGAGAACCTTCCAATGATCATTCCTGGGCAGTTTGGTTTCAATTGTCCAAGTGGTTTCAGAGAAGAAGCATTTTGAAACATTTTTCTCATAGGGTCCAATGTTAAACTAAGTCCTGCCATAGCCGCCATTTTGAATTTCATACCGGAACAAAAAACGTACAGTTTGTAGAGGACCATCCAATGAACATTCATGTACAGTTTGGCTTTAATAATATTTGTAGTTTCTGAGAAGAAGGCATTTGAATATTTTCCCATAGGGTCCAATGTTAATCTATGTATTGTGGTGGCGGCCATCTTGGATTTTCGATCGACATAAAAAACATAAACTTTCTAGAGGACCTTCCAATGATCATTCCTGGGCAGTTTGGTTTCAATTGTCCAAGCGGTTTCAGAGAAGAAGCGTTTTGAAACATTTTTCCCATAGGGTTCAATGTTAAACTAAGTCCTGCCGTAGCCGCCATTTTGAATTTCATACCGGAACAAAAAACGTAAAGTTTGTAGAGGACCATCCAATGAACATTCATGTACAGTTTGGCTTTAATAATATTTGTAGTTTCTGAGAAGAAGGCATTTGAACATTTTCCCATAGGGTCCAATGTTAATCTATGTATTGCGGTGGTGGCCATCTTGAATTTTCGATGGGCATTAAAAAAACATAAACTTTCTAGAGGACCTTCCAATGACTATTCCTGGGCAGTTTGGTTTCAATTGTCCTAGTGGTTTCAGAGAAGAAGCGTTTTGAAACATTTTTCCCATAGGGTCCAATGTTAAACTAAGTCCTGCCGTAGCCGCCATTTTGAATTTCATATCGGAACAAAAAACGTAAAATTTGTAGAGGACCATCCAATGAACATTCATGTACAGTTTGGCTTTAATAATATTTGTAGTTTCTGAGAAGAAGGCATTTGAACATTTTCCCATAGGGTCCAATGTTAATCTATGTATTGTGGTGGCGGCCATCTTGGATTTCCGATCGACATAAAAAACACAAATTTTGTAGAGGACCTTCCAATGATCATTCCCGGGCAGTTTGGTTTCAATTGTCCAAGTGGTTTCAGAGAAGAAGCGTTTTGAAACATTTTTCTCATAGGGTCCAATGTTAAACTAAGTCCTGCCATAGCCGCCATTTTGAATTTCATACCGGAACAAAAAACGTAAAGTTTGTAGAGGACCATCCAATGAACATTCATGTACAGTTTGGCTTTAATAATATTTGTAGTTTCTGAGAAGAAGGCATTTGAACATTTTCCCATAGGGTCCAATGTTAATCTATGTATTGTGGGTGGCGGCCATCTTGGATTTCCGATCGACATAAAAAACACAAATTTTGTAGAGAACCTTCCAATGATCATTCCTGGGCAGTTTGGTTTCAATTGTCCAAGTGGTTTCAGAGAAGAAGCATTTTGAAACATTTTTCTCATAGGGTCCAATGTTAAACTAAGTCCTGCCATAGCCGCCATTTTGAATTTCATACCGGAACAAAAAACGTACAGTTTGTAGAGGACCATCCAATGAACATTCATGTACAGTTTGGCTTTAATAATATTTGTAGTTTCTGAGAAGAAGGCATTTGAATATTTTCCCATAGGGTCCAATGTTAATCTATGTATTGTGGTGGGGGCCATCTTGGATTTTCGATCGACATAAAAAACATAAACTTTCTAGAGGACCTTCCAATGATCATTCCTGGGCAGTTTGGTTTCAATTGTCCAAGCGGTTTCAGAGAAGAAGCGTTTTGAAACATTTTTCCCATAGGGTTCAATGTTAAACTAAGTCCTGCCGTAGCCGCCATTTTGAATTTCATACCGGAACAAAAAACGTAAAGTTTGTAGAGGACCATCCAATGAACATTCATGTACAGTTTGGCTTTAATAATATTTGTAGTTTCTGAGAAGAAGGCATTTGAACATTTTCCCATAGGGTCCAATGTTAATCTATGTATTGTGGTGGCGGCCATCTTGGATTTCCGATCGACATAAAAAACATAAACTTTGTAGAGGACCTTCCAATGATCATTCCTGGGCAGTTTGGTTTCAATTGTCCAAGTAGTTTCAGAGAAGAATCGTTTTGAAACATTTTTCCCATAGGGTCCAATGTTAAACTAAGTCCTGCCGTAGCCGCCATTTTGAATTTCATACCGGAACAAAAAACGTAAAGTTTGTAGAGGACCATCCAATGAACATTCATGTACAGTTTGGCTTTAATCATATTTGTAGTTTCTGAGAAGAAGGCATTTGAACATTTTCCCATAGGGTGCAATGTTAATCTATGTATTGCGGTGGCGGCCATCTTGGATTTCCGATCAACATAAAAAACACAAATTTTGTAGAGAACCTTCCAATGATCATTCCTGGGCAGTTTGGTTTCAATTGTCCAAGCGGTTTCAGAGAAGAAGCATTTTGAAACATTTTTCTCATAGGGTCCAATGTTAAACTAAGTCCTGCCATAGCCGCCATTTTGAATTTCATACCGGAACAAAAAACGTACAGTTTGTAGAGGACCATCCAATGAACATTCATGTACAGTTTGGCTTTAATAATATTTGTAATTTCTGAGAAGAAGGCATTTGAACATTTTCCCATAGGGTCCAATGTTAATCTATGTATTGTGGTGGCGGCCATCTTGGATTTCCGATCAGCATAAAAAAGATAAAATTTGTAGAGGACCTTCCAATGATCATTCCTGGGCAGTTTGGTTTCAACTGTCCTAGTGGTTTCAGAGAAGAAGCGTTTTGAAACATTTTTCCCATAGGGTCCAATGTTAAACTAAGTGCAGCCGTAGCCGCCATTTTGAATTTCATACCGGAACAAAAAACGTAAAGTTTGTAGAGGACCATCCAATGAACATTCATGTACAGTTTGGCTTTAATAATATTTGTAGTTTCTGAGAAGAAGGCATTTGAACATTTTCCCATAGGGTCCAATGTTAATCTATGTATTGTGGTGGCAGCCATCTTGGATTTCCGATCGACATAAAAAACATAAACTTTGTAGAGGACCTTCCAATGATCATTCCTGGGCAGTTTGGTTTCAATTGTCCAAGTGGTTTCAGAGAAGAATCGTTTTGAAACATTTTTCCCATAGGGTCCAATGTTAAACTAAGTCCTGCCGTAGCCGCCATTTTGAATTTCATACCGGAACAAAAAACGTAAAGTTTGTAGAGGACCATCCAATGAACATTCATGTACAGTTTGGCTTTAATAATATTTGTAGTTTCTGAGAAGAAGGCATTTGAACATTTTCCCATAGGGTCCAATGTTAATCTATGTATTGTGGTGGCGGCCATCTTGGATTTCCGATCGACATAAAAAACATAAACTTTGTAGAGGACCTTCCAATGATCATTCCTGGGCAGTTTGGTTTCAATTGTCCAAGTAGTTTCAGAGAAGAATCGTTTTGAAACATTTTTCCCATAGGGTCCAATGTTAAACTAAGTCCTGCCGTAGCCGCCATTTTGAATTTCATACCGGAACAAAAAACGTAAAGTTTGTAGAGGACCATCCAATGAACATTCATGTACAGTTTGGCTTTAATCATATTTGTAGTTTCTGAGAAGAAGGCATTTGAACATTTTCCCATAGGGTGCAATGTTAATCTATGTATTGCGGTGGCGGCCATCTTGGATTTCCGATCGACATAAAAAACACAAATTTTGTAGAGAACCTTCCAATGATCATTCCTGGGCAGTTTGGTTTCAATTGTCCAAGCGGTTTCAGAGAAGAAGCATTTTGAAACATTTTTCTCATAGGGTCCAATGTTAAACTAAGTCCTGCCATAGCCGCCATTTTGAATTTTATACCGGAACAAAAAACGTACAGTTTGTAGAGGACCATCCAATGAACATTCATGTACAGTTTGGCTTTAATAATATTTGTAGTTTCTGAGAAGAAGGCATTTGAACATTTTCCCATAGGGTCCAATGTTAATCTATGTATTGCGGTGGCGGCCATCTTGGATTTCCGATCGGCATAAAAAACAGAAACTTGGTAAAGGACATTCCAATGATCATTCATTTACAATTTGGGTTCAGTCAGTTCATTAGTTTCAGAGAAGATCTTTGAAATTTCAGCCAATCAGAGCATATTATTGGCCCTGGCAGCCATATTGAATATCCGACTGGAACGAAAAACAGTAACTTTGTAGAGGACCATCCAAGGAACATTCCTCTTAAGTTTGGTTCCAATCGGCCCAGTGGTTTCGGAGAAGAAGCTTGAAATGTGAAAAGTTTACAGACGACAGACAACAGACGACGGACGCCAAGTGATGGCAATAGTTCACCTGGACCTTTGGTCCAGGTGAACTAATAACAACAATGTGGGTCAATACAGTATAACTATATTAAGCACAATATACATTCTTTCTTTTATCCATATGTTAGTCACATGACCAAGTGTTTTGAAAGGCTACAAGTTGTTATTTTGTTTCACTCATTATCAGACTTTTTACATTTTACAGATTAGATAAATAAGAAATCACATGTTTTGTGAGACATTTTTCTCAATTGATTAAACCCACGAGTCCAAATTCAGTCATATAACCTTTAACCCAAGTTTGTAAACAAAGCAGCCGACCGTGTCTTCCGTGACCCTGGTAACCCAAGGCTCTTAAAACGGCACAGAAATTGTTTTTTAAAAATGGGCATTAGCAAAAATGGCGGAAATTGGCATCTTGAGGCTTTCTTATGTTATTTTACCTGTTTGAATCTCATTTTTGTTAAGATACTTGGTAATTTCCAACTAGGGCACGTGCTCGCTACGACGTCATCTAATGAATATGCAAAATAGCCGACCCTCGACTTTACAATACACGACGATACTAATAAATAAATAATTACTAAAAAATTGTCGAAAGAGACTTCATCTATTATAATATAATAGCGATTAAGTGGGGCGAATCGACTCACTTTCCGGGGCGAATCGACCCGGGGCGAAACGACCCGGATTCCTTGTGATCTGATCATCCGACTGATGCAATTTTTTTTTCTCAAATTTAGACTTGACTCATACCTGAATAAACCAAAACAACTTGGAAGGTTCGGCCGTCAATTGTATGGTGTGATCTTTTTCCGTCAAATTTTTGTTGCCAGAGTTAACTTTTGTTACCAATACCAACAAAAATACGGCTAAACTACAATAAAGTGCAATGCACTGCTTCATTTCGGCTGCTTCTGTAAAAATGAAACGGACTTTTGTAACTCCAATATTAGAGAGCTTTAAAGTAAGAGTACCTATTTTGTGGATGTTTGAAAATGCAGGCGCGAAATTAAAGGAAACGTATGTTTTAGACTTTAAGTCATGACCGAAGGTATTTCTATTCGAACAATGTATCCACGAAATTGAACAAATGGTTCTGCCGAATAATTTCAGCTGAATGTATACTAGAATGCTTAAATTTCCGATAGATTTTCTATGTTTTAAACAATAGATGTGATAGATCATAGAGCAGGCTGACCAGCAATTTGTAAAATCCGTATAAGTGCTCATCCATTAATGATTGAACGATTTTGAAACATTTTCTCCTACATTGTAAAAAAATTCAATACTCAAAGAAACATATTTAAAGAAAAAATATCAAATATACTTGAAAATGCAGGTTATAAAAATGTTTAACAACAAAATAGACTTCCTCTTTCATATCAAACTGTTATCATTTGTTCCACTACATGCATATTATGTTATTGTGTATTATCATATATTCTGAGCCTTAGCCATTTATTGTTGATGAGTTTGTGCTAATAAAGTATTTGTATTGTATCAGAATAAATGCGATTTCTGTACTTGTTGCATTCCGTTTATGTTTTTTTACATACATTTTTAATACTATCTAAACCTGACATTTCATTTTTTAAATGTATTTCAGAAAAATAGCCAACAGAAAATAGTGAAATGTTTTCTTCTTATCGGACACCAATTTGACAAAAGAAAAGACTGTCCGTGCACTTCGAGGCACAATTCCTGGCAACGTTACACGTTTTTTTTTTCTAAAATATTGGATGTATCTTCAATGAAAAAAACTTATTGAAATGTTAAGCCATTGTAAGGTTATGAGTTAAAACGTGTTTTTTCACCCTTCGGCATAGAAATAGAAATACTTTCCTCTTCTTCTTCCGTTAAGCGGCCTCCGTCATCTGATTGACTATTCTGCCACTTTGGGTGTGCGCATATAAAAACTAACAATGTGTGCGGAATATTTATAGTGAGGTTAAAAACGGCACTGGCAGCTTACTGACGGAGACAAGCCTTGAAAGCTTCAAGACTCGGCGCCCCAACACTGGCGTCCTTTAGAGCATTCCAGTCCTTGGTGGTTTTTGGATAGAATGATTCCTTCCGTATGGATGTTTTGCATAATGGAATGCTGAATGCCAGGGTGTTACAATTTCACTAGTGTCAACATTTGTTAGATTTTTCGTCATTCTATACATCATAGTAAGCCGGGAGTTTGTTCTTCGGCTTTCTAGAGATGGCCATTCAAGCTGATCGAGCATATCACTAACAGATGAGGTGTTGTGGTATCTGTTGGCGACGTATCTTGCGGCTCTTCTTTGTATCATTTCTAGGCGTTGTTTATCCTGTTGTTGATGTGGATCCCATACTGCACTAGAATATTCTAAGGATGGTATCACTAGTGACTGATAAGCCCTTTCTTTGACTGATTTGTTGGCAATATTCAGATTTCTCTTGAGGAAGCCGATGGTAGAGTTTGCTTTGTTGCAGATGTTGTTGATGTGCGGTCCCCATTTTAGATCAGATGTTATTGTACAGCCGAGATATTTTGCTGAGGTCACATGTTCAAGTGAATGTCCGTGGAGAGTGTAGTTGAACTTTATTGGATTTCTTTTCTTTGTAATACTTAGAACATTGCATTTTTCTAGATGGAATGCCATTAACCATGATGTTTCCCATTGTGTTAGCTTATCTAGATCTGATTGAAGCGTTCTTGCATCTTGGTCTGATGAAATTGTCAAGTATGCAATTGTGTCATCTGCGAAAAGTCTCACTTTTGATGTTATCCCTTCTGGCATGTCACTGATATACAAAAAGAAATAAGCTGGGACCTAGGACTGAGACTTGGGGTACTCCCGATTCCACCGGTATCTTATCTGATGACTCTCCTTCAATAACGACCGATTGGCTTCGGTCTGAGAGGAAGGTCTTGATCCACTCACAGGTCTTTCCACGGATGCCGTAGTGATCTAATTTATGTTGAAGGAGGCTATGGCTGACCTTGTCGAAGGCTTTTGAAAATTCCATTATTAAGCAGTCGTTTTTTGTTTACCTGCGTCTATGTTTCGTGTGATGTCATCAACAAATTCAATTAATTGGGTTTCACATGATAGGCCTTTCCGGAATCCATGCTGTAGCGGATAGAGGATATTGTGTGTGTCAGCGTGTTTCATTATATGGCTGTTAATGATGTGTTCCATCAGCTTGCATGAAATACATGTGAGCGAGATTGGCTTCAATTTTTTCCTTTTCTTAAATACTGGACATATGTTTGCTGTCTTCCATATGGCTGGTATAGTTCCTGATTCGTATGATATTTTAAATATGACTAAGTATTGGTGCTATGAATGGTGCAAGTTCTTTCAAGACTCTTGGTGTTAAATTGTCTGGTCCCGCAGCTTTAGTTGGGTTTTGCGTACTAAGAAGTTTTTCCACGCCAGATACTGTTATGTTGATGTTATTTATCTCTGGTGTCGTGCCTTGCATCTTACAGCGGTTGGAGAAATCTTCCTTTGAGATGTTTGTCTTTTTGGAGAAAGCATTCTGAAACTGGTTATTTAGAATGTTTGCTTTTTCTACTGGTTCTGAGTGTAGGAGTCCTTTTGATTTTAATGGCGGTATCTGTCTAACATCTGATCTTTTATGCTTAATGAAGGTCCAGAGCCGCTTCATAGTGTTGCCCCTTTTTCCTGTCTCTAGCTCAGATTCAGTTTCGCTTGACATAATACCATCTATGTACTTTCAGTAGGCTCGGCGGATTTCTTTTTGGGTTGAGCGTTTCAGATCTTTAAACTTTTTGTTATCGCCACTGTGTCCTGATTTCCTTGAGCGCTTAATATACCACCTGTCTCTCTTCCTAATGAGTCTTTTGATATCAGATGTTATCCATGGACATCCATCTTTTTTCCGAGTGGTTTTTATTGGTACATTGCGTTTAATGCTTTCCTCAAGGCTAGTTTGAAAATGATTCCAGATGGAATTGATGGGATGGTTCATTTCCTTCATGGTATTAACGGTATTTTGTATTGATTTCAAATCTTCCTTAATAGTTTCCCAGTTTGCTTTTTTATATAATGGAATATCTCGTGGTTTTTGTTTTGCTCTTTGTTGATTGATGTCAAGTTCAGTAAACACTATGTCGTGATCCGATAGCCCAGGCATAGTTTCAACACGTCCAAAACTAGATGGACAGTTTGTTAAGATCAAATCTAGTGTGTTTGGTCCCCGTGTTGGCTGGGTGACTAGTTGTGTAAGGCCAGACATCAGCGGTGTCCATGAATTTGTTGTGTATTTTTACACACTGAGAGTTTGACTTTAGAGACTTGGTATACCAGTCCCAACCTGGTAGGTTGAAATCCCCGGCTGAGATGATTAGTGTATTTTTAATACTGCTAGCTCGTTCTATGCTGGTCTTGTACTCATCAAAGCTTTCTTCGTTGGATGTCTTTGGATTGTAATAAGTTGAGAGGTAGACGGTTTTGTGCCCCACAATTTCCAGTTTACACCACACTATCTCACAGTTTGTCTGGAGTTCGGGTACAGCAGAGGTGAGAAATGTGTCCTTCACAGCTAATAATACGCCTCCGCCATTAAGATTACGATCATTGTGATAGATGTTAAATCCTCCAGGAAGATTTTGGGCGTCCTTGACTGAGCTGTCTATCCAAGTTTCGGTCCAATTAAGGACCCTTGTGGGTTTATAGAGGACGGTAGTCCTCATTACGGTAGACCACATAGGTAAATCACCACATACTGATGGACTATTTCTCGCAAAATGTTGGGGGCTGACATTTAAACCCGGATGTGGAAAGCCAACATAGATACGAAAGTAAATACTTTCATGAAAAAGATTTAAATAAGTGTTGGACATCGTATTGGTCAAAATAACACAAAACCACGAAATGAGGAGCATATGTTTATCATTACAAACAATTGCAATCCAGAGTATTTTAACCAAAATGCCATCATTGACAACTTAAGAACAGAAGTACTAAGTATGAATGAGAGAAGATTAATATATCGTAGATTGATAAATCATCTTGCCTACCTCTCCATGATGGTAATCCTCATATTAAATGATGTAAATCCGCATCCGGGTCCAGGATGTTCAAACACAAATGAAACTGTGTATCCATGTGGCACATGTGACCAACCAGCAACATGGCAAGAAAGAGGTATAGTATGCGATACGTGCAACCAATGGTACCACATCAGTTGTCAGTGAATGCAAGCCAAGCCAAGTCATATCTAGAACATGCTAACGACTCTGCCATTGCTTGGGATTGTATCATGTGTAATTGTCCTAATTACTCGACCTTCTGCTACTCCTTGGTATTCAGCACATCAAATCAATTTAGTCTATTGTCAAATACATTCATCAATTGTACAACACCTGGTGATATAAAACCACTAAAAAAAAGGAAAACTCAAAAGAAAAAGGAACAAGATGTATCAAATATGAAAACCATCCGGATATTGAACATAGATTTCCAGTCGATAAGAAACAAGCAAGGTGAACTTTTTAACCTTATTGACAGTACTAAGCCAGACGTAATTTTTGGAACCGAGACCTGGCTGGATCCTTCAATAAAAGATGCACATTTTTTCCAGGAAGGATATAATATTTACAGAAATGACAGGAACTTAAATGGAGGAGGAGTACTTATAGCAGTTAAGGACACATACATAACCTCATCTGTACCAGAACTCCAAACTGATTGCAAGATAGTTTGGTGCAAGATGGAGATAGTGGAATACAACACCGTCTATATCTCCGCTTATTACAACCCAAAGACCGCAAATGAAAGAGGATATGATGAATATAGAATAAGCATAGAAAGAGCTAGTAATATCCGAAATGCTTTTATTATCTCAGCTGGCGATTTCAACCTACCAGGCTGGGACTGGTCACAAAACATAATCAAACAGAACACACAATGTATAGCCAATCATGAAAAGTTTGCTGACATATTGGATGATAATGGAATGGCACAACTAGTAAAACAGCCGACTAGAGGATCCAATACCCTCGACCTAGTCGCAACGAACCATCCAGATAGCTTCAGAAGAGTTGAAACATTACCTAGACTCTCAGACCATGACATAGTCTTTACTGAAGTAAATATCAACCCAAAGAAATCCATCCAAAAACCAAGAAACATTCCATTATACAGGAGAGCAAATTGGGAACATATGACAGATGATCTAAATAAACTACATGAAGATGTCATCAAAATGAAAGATCAGAAATCAAACGTAAATGCAATGTGGACTGGAAAAAAGCATTGACGTAAATGTACCCAAATAAATTGCAAGGAAAAAGGATGGTAGTCCATGGATAACACCAGACATCAAGCATCTTGTACGAAATAGGGATAGATGGTATAAAAGGAATAAAAAATCTAGAAATATTAGAGATGAAGCCAAATTTAAAGAGCTTAAACGACATACACAAAGAGAAATCAGGAAAGCGTACTGTAAATACATCGACAGTATAGTCTCACCACCAAGACAATGACCAAACAAATGAAAGACCAAATGAAAAGATTCTGGACTTTTATAAAAACACAGACGATCAGATACAGGCCAGTATCTCTTACCTGTGTCTCATGTAAACTCATGGAGCATATCATAACTAGTCATATAATGTCTCATGCAAACACACAGAACATCATGTACCCACTTCAGCATGGATTTCAAAGAGGATTATCTTGTGAATCGCAACTGATTGAATTTATAGATGATGTAACCAAAAACCTAGACCAAGGAAAACAGACAGACTGTCTCATAATGGATTTTTCCAAAGCATTTGATAAGGTCAGCCATAGCCTTATCATTCATAAGCTGAAACATTATGGGATCACAGGAAAAACAAATGGGTGAATTAAGAACTTCCTCAGTGACAGGACACAGTCTGTAGTAGTGGAGGGTGAAACATCGACTTCCATACCCGTAGAGTCCGGAGTACCTCAAGTATCCGTCCTAGGGCCTAGCTTGTTTTTATTTTATACAAATGACATGCCGGAGAGGATTCAATCAACAGTACGACTGTTTGCTGACGATAAGGGTAATAACAAAATTACCGAACTCCGAGCAATCTTACAAAGAGAAAGTCAAAACTCATAAATATATAAACAGAGAAAATCAGTCAACAACCGGAAAACTGTGAAAACCCTAATGACCCTGACTTGGTACAGGCATTTCTAAAGAAATGGTGGGTTGAATCAGATTTTAAAGCGCCAAACCTCCCCCTTTCATTACGGCTCAAAGTTTCCGGCTGTCACTATAACAGTATTTATAACAATACTTGAACAAAACAGGTAAAACAGTTGTCATAACAGCACCAAAATCAGTGAAGTGAATGTCACATGTTGCATAGGTCACAATATCATCAGATGCAGATGCAGCAAACCTTCAACAGGACCTTGACAAACTAGCTGAATGGGAATCAAAATGGAACATGAAATTCCATCCAGAGAAATGTAATGTACTCACCATCTCCAAAAAGCGAAGTCCATCTAAGTACGATTACACACTACATGGACATATCCTCGAACATGATATATCAGCAAAATACCTGGGATGTACCATTTCATCAGACCTCAAATGGGGTAAACATATAAGCACCATCTGCTCTAAAGCCAACAAGACCATCAGTTTTCTTAAAAAGAACATAAACATCTCCAACAAATCGATCAAAGAAAAAGTGTACGTGTCCTTCGTAAGACCTACCCTGGAATATGCCAGCTCTGTATGGGACTCATATCAACAAAATGACATCCATCGATTGGAGATGGTTCAAAGAAGGGCTGCACGATATGTTACTAACCGATACCACAACACCTCATCGGTTAGTAGCATGATTGAACAACTAGAATGGACTACCTTACAGGAACGAAGAAAACATAGTCGATTACTGATGATGTATAAGCTGAAGAACAACATCTCTTCATGACAAATATGTTATCGTTCCTGCGGACAAGGCTTCCAACAATATCGTGTTTGTATGTAAATCATATTACTTCGAATGCCTAATCAAGGAATTAGGCATAAATAGCAACACCTCTAGTAATACCACATACAAACCAACTTCGTTCGACAAAGATGAAATCCTAGCTAACCACAGATCATTCATGACCTCTTTAAACATTCCCTCTGGTAAAGAGTCTGAGGATTTACCCTATTTATATGGGATACCTAAACTCCATAAGACACCATACAAAGAAAGGTACATAGCGGGATCATCAACTTGTTCGACGAAAGAATTGTCTATTCACCTGACAAAGATTCTGTCTGCAGTAAAAGAGGGACAACAGAAATGTTGTGAAACTGTTTACTCGCGTAGTGACATAAATCACATGTGGATTTTGAAAAACTCTAAAGATCTTTTGGATAGCCTGAAATCAAGATCTTTCTCTCAGGTATCTTCCATCAAAACTTTTGATTTTTCAACTATATATACCACCCTACCGCATGACAAATTAAAAACCCGCTTAAAAGAAACAATTCATAAAGCTTTCAGTCATAGAAACTATGGCTCAAAATTTGTTGTGTTGGGCTACAATTCCACATATTTTTCAAACAAAATTCAAAAAGGTAAAACATGCTACTCGGAGGAACAAGTGATCAGTATGCTGGAGTTCTTCATCGATAACATATTTGTCTCCTTTGGAGGGGCACTGCTTCAGCAGGTCGTCGGCATACCAATGGGTACGAATTGTGCCCCTCTTCTAGCCGATTTGTTTTTATACTCATATGAGTCGGAGTTTCTTCAAAATCTTGTAAAAGATAAGAAGATTCATGAAACTAGAGCCTTTAATTTCACATTTTAGGTGTTGATCTGTTTTATCTCCCTTTGACCCTTTTTATCTCAGAAACATTAAGAGTTTGAAAATGCATGCAAGAAATTTCACAAGGAATCGCAAGAAGAGTGAGTGTGAGTACTTATTGTTTAACACTAACACAGCAGATATATCATGGCGAGAAAATGTTACTTTTCAATGAGATTATGAATTTCAAGAAGAAGAAAAATCTGACATAAAACTTAAAAAATTTTGAAATATTTTTGGATGGTGGGCTCCTTTTTGATCCTTTGCATCATGAAATCAGTAAGAGCCATAAAAATATATCGCCATTCTCTATAAAGAGAATAGTATAAGGAATATAAAGAAAACATATTCAAAATTGGTTGAAAAATAAACGCTCCACACACCTACACATAAAACAACAACATAAAACTCCCTGTTGGCACCTCTTGTTTCTGTGATGGATTTCCGATTTCAGAGAAGAATATTGAAATGTAAAAGCTTACCGATGATGAGAACGACAGACGATGATATCGGACGCATAGTGATGACAATATCATGGGTCATTGTAAATCAAAACAAATGACCGACATTATTGCATGACCGAGCAGATGTCACGGTAGGATCATGCTTCCACAAAATAGGAAGCTCTTCAAAACTGGTTTACGGTATATTTTCTCCTGAAGATCGTCTCACTAATGCAATAAGGTATCCAGTGTAATGAAGAAGTCGGAAAACAACAAATAGGAAATATTGAAATTATGTTGAAATTTATCATTATTTCTCTAATTTGTGGTTTATCTATTGGACAGATAGGTAATTTTAAGTCGGTTAAAGAGCTCATGTTCTTTGTTGTATGTGTATATAGCCCGGTGTTCCATTGTATCGTGGTACTTATTGTTTTTCAATGAATAAATATCATGACGTGGTATCTGCTCGGTCATGTAATAAAGTTGGTCATTTGTTATGATTTACAATTCTGGCGCAGCACGAGACCAATGACGTCATTCTGTATATTCATAGCGTACATAAACACAGAGGGAATTCTTTTCAACGTTAAAATTACAAGATGAGATTAAAACAGAAGTTTGAACACAGGGGATTGTTACAAAAATATATTTATTAAGCTTCAATTTAGTACCAATATTATGGCGAATGAGGTCAAGACACCAATCCAAAATTATTTTGAAAAAGTGTTGTATGAAAATTTGACATTTTAGATTCCTCCCTTGTAGTTTTTAGAGTACTAGGGTAAACAACAAAAAATCGTAACAAGCCCCTGTGGTTTGAATTGAATAAATTCCATGCAAGTAAAAAAGATCCGTTTTTTCTACATATTTTTAAACTTACTTTCTTATTTGTTAAGTTTTCTTTTTCGTAACACAATTCCCTTGACATAATCTTCAAACTGTTGAAGTAGGTCAATAATTGGTAGAAGTAGAAGCCTTAGTTAGTTATCATGTTGCAGTTAGCTTTTTTGAACATTTGTCAAGAAACTAGAAAGTATGAATTCAGAAAAGTTACAGTATTAGTACAATTTTAGATGCAGTTGACTTTATTTTTCTACTTTCAGTTCCTACCAAATGTCCTGGACTTTATTGTGGAAGAACACAGCTAGAGAATGGATCATACAGTGATTGTGGAGTATGTTATAATTACTACCTAGTTGCAAAACAAAATGTATTTCTGTAATTTATAATAGTCTGACAGTGTCTGCTGTAGATATTAATTGGTTTCATGGCAGGTGGGAATTTTGGAAACAAGACAGTTCGGCACCAAGACATTTCGGCACCCGTTGAAAAAGACAGTTCGGCACCAAGACATTTCAGCACCGTTGAAAAAAAGGGTCAAATGATCGTTTAAATGCAATCAAAACATAATTTATTTAAATATTCTTTAAAAGAAGCCATTATTAACTTAATTAAGATCAAAAGCAGTGATCAAATGTTTACAGCTTGTGTTTGCATTAGTGATTGTTTGATCTTTAAACATAATGAAAAGGAAATTACTGTGTATGGATTTTTATTGTTTTTAGAATCTATACCACTTCCTAAAGCATGTGCAAGCCATATTGATAAAGTGGATGGGGCAGAAAAACTTCTTTCAATTTCACAATGTCAGACGACTGTTGTATACAGTGTATCAGTATTGTCCGCCCTCATTTTGTACACGGGTATATTAAGTAGACACTCTCACAAACTGAAGCTTCTGTAACATGTGCAAATTGTTTATATATTTTAGTTTCCAACTACCAGGCTAACAATTGTATCAACTTCCTATTGTTCTTATCGATAATTAACTGTACTTACATTATTACTGTCTGCACACAAAAGTAAATCCAGTTATATAGAATTAAATCCATCTTTTTAATATACACTATAATTATCCTATTCAACACATCAAAAGCATGCTGCTGTGACTGTTACATATTTAATAAATAGGGCGAGACAAAATGATGATATATGCGTTGTTAAATTAAATGTACATGTATGTTTGTAATTTTCATTTTGTGAATGAAAGGGAGTGTATTTTTTTTTACTCATTATGATATTTTCCCTGGTCAAATGAGTTATTTAAACCACAGGGGCCCCTATGTAGCTCCCCTGGGCTATATAGGGTAATTATAAAGCAGGGCTTTTGAATAAAATAATCTGAAATTAAAAAAAAAAAAAAAAAAAGAAGAGCTATGAAATTCTCTCTCTAAAAGGCAGCTAATTTAAACTGTCATATAACTGTTATAAAATTTGGAATTGGTTCAAGGCTATTGGAAGTTTTGTAGTAAAATCAAAGAAAAAATCACAAGTGCCGAATTGTCCGGGTGCCGAACTGTCTTGGTGCCGAAATGTCTCACACAGGTGCCGATTTGTCCCGGTGCCGTAGTGTCTAGCATTCGGGAATTTTTATCCCTGTTATTTTTTATTTTATGTGACATAAGTCCGGTGGTTGGGGGGGGGGGGGGTAATTATTTTACTCCTTGTTATTTCGTCAGTCCACCTGTTCGTCCTTGCTTTCAGAAATAAAATTTTCTACTTGTATCTTTTTTTTGGGTGATACACTACCATCTAACAACATCCCATTTGGGATCATGTCAGGTAACCTTTCATATATCTTTGAATGCCCAATCTTATGCAGGGCCCAGGTGGCTCAATGAGATAGGTAGTTGGATTACCTAACAACTCATATAAGCCTATCACCAATACGGTGTGGGTTCGTGCCCGGCTTTGTAAATTACAAAAAAGGGTGCACTCGACTTGCAGCCGCAAGTGATAAAGTTTACCAGTTGCTTGCCCATGATCGGTGGTTCTCTCCGGGTACTCCGGCTTCTTCCACCACTAAAACTGGTCGTCATGATATAGCTGAAATAATGCTGAAAGTGGCATTAAGCACAAAAAATGAAATCAAATCAAATCAACCAATCTTATGCAAGATAGTTAAATATATTGACCAATTAGACAACAGTTCCCCCAGTATTTGACTGGATATTTTTTTCAGTGTACATACACTGATGATGTGCATATTATCCAGTTTTATGTATCTTGAAATAGATATGTAAGTTCATGCTCAAAGTAGAACTCAGAGGGGCATCATATTTGTGTTACAAACACAGCAAATGCATAAGTAACAGATCACTGTTTTCATTTCAACATTTGATTTCCAAGTTTTATGAGGGGCATGCCAGTTTTAGATAAGGGCCCTAGAGGCTAAGATTTTCAAAGATCTTTAGCTGTGTAAGTAATTATGTATAGGCTGTAATGTACATGTATCATAAAACTTGTAACCTTGACAAATGGAATTAGGGCTTGTAAGGTTTTGATTGACTGAAATTTCTAAAATCCTCTCTGATACCACACATGGAATGGCAATGTTCCTTGTAGGAATATTCATTATATGACCCTCTAAAATGTTTATGGTTTTTTTTGTCGATTGGAAATCCAAGATGGCCACCATCACAAGACAATATGACCATATAATGGGAAAATGAAAATAATTTTTTCTAAGAATCTCAGAAACCAGAAATTTGATTGAACCCACACAATATATGAATAACCTTTGGATGATACGTTACAAATTAATATTTTTTTTGTGTCAATCGGTAATTCAAGATGGCCACCATCACACAACAAATTTAACATAAGAATCTGTGGGGAAATGTTTTAAAATTATTCTTATCAAAAACCACCAAACCAATTGATAACAAGCTTTGCTGGAATGTTCATTAAATGGTGCTTTTGTACAAAATGTGCATTTTTCACTACAGGGCTTAGCTTTAATATATTGGACGGGCGTATGGGAAAATAAAAAAATATATTTTTAAATCTATCAGTTTTATTGAACCCAAACTGTACATAAATAATCATAGGAAAATTCAGTATCAAATTTAAATTTGTTGTGTTGATAGGAAATTTACTACATTGTATGGCTGCAACCACAGGGTAAATTTAGCTTAAAACCCTATGGGAAAAATATTTTTAAATTATTCATATCTGAAAGTACTAAACCATTTAATAGCAAACTTTGCTGGAGTATGCATTGTCTATCTGAAATTAAAGATGACTGTCATCACAAGTTTTAACATAGGAGTCGGTGGGAAAATGAAGAAAAATTTCCTCAGATACTATTAATTTGATTGAACCCAAACTGTACATGAATAATCATTGAATGGTCACTTACAAAATTTATACTCTTTTGTATTGATTGGAAATCAAAGATGGGCACCGCCTCAGAAAAAATGAAAAAAATATCAGATACTAGAAATCGATTGCAGCTCTTACAAGGAACTAACTCCAATTCTTTTTATTATTTCAATGTTAATGGGTTTTTTTCTCTCCATTTTCAGTAAAACTGATGCAGTAGGAAACCCTTGTTGACTTGATAATGTCCTATCATGCTGCAGTCTTATAATGGTGTGTCTGGTGCAACCCTTTATTTGCCAATAGCGATGTTTTTACATTTTGGTCAATATTAAACATTATATGGTTTGAATGACATCCTTTTAAAGGTTGACATACATTTATGTTACACTATTTTTCTTGCTTTATTTACAGGCATGTTTTAGAGGTTTATGTTACAATATTTTTCTTTATTTACAGGGATGTTTAAGAGGTTATCGGCCTGATGCTAAGTCTGTATGTAAGGCATGTGAAGAAGAGCCTAAGTTCTATGATTGGTTGTTCCTAGGATTCATGGCATTGTTATCCTTATTACTTCATTGGTTTTTTATTGATTTCACAAACAAAAGGAAAAAGTGAGTCACTAATACTAAAGAAAGTTGTTTTCATAAAAGTGTATATTTGTACAGTATAAGTTCTCAGATTGTCAAATATACATTGTTATTACCTTGCTTGTGTCTATACAGAAAGAGAGAGACTCCTTACAAATGATCTAGAAATTTTCGCAGACGAGTCAGACATTTTTTTCAGTTTAACATTAAGGAGAAGGAAACTCAATCATAATGTCATGTTATAAAACCTTATTGAATAATATTGTTGAAAGTGGCATTAAACATCATAACCCTGACCCTCAACACTTGAGATGTGTAATGGGGTTACAATGTAGATGTTCAGCTTGTGGTCAGATGGCAACAACAAGAATCACTCGCCCACAATGGCTCTACAATTTCAGGATAACATATTACTAAGCAGTATAATTATGATATTTCATGTATAAATTAAACTTATGAACTATTTGTCTATACTCGGGATAAAAATATTAAGAAATGCAGAATAATAATGTAACTTTTTTGTCTATTTTCTAGAAGCTTGATAATCCTCCATATATCAGCATTAGTAGAGAGTGTGTTATCTGGCATTATAACAATCTTATTAGTGGATCCCATTGGTTCATTTAAAATAAGGTCATGCAAGGTCAAACAGCTGTCAGATTGGTACTCAATGTTATATAACCCAAGTCCTAACTACACAACAACTCTACATTGTACACAGGAAATAGTCTACCCACTGTAAGTTATACAAAGTGTGATTTTGATGTTTTACAAAATAAGTCCAAATCTATGTTATAGACAAGAAATTGTAAACAAAGACACTAGAAAAGCCAATAAGTTTACAGTGGGGAAGTGTCTCTATCAAGAAAAATAATGGAAATGAACTTTCTTAAGCAATTCAGTAGATAAGATTCTTATTATACCCCTACTTCCCAAAGGGGGAGGGGGGTATACTGTTTTACCTCTGTCCGTCTGTCCGTCCGTCCTTCCGTCCGTCCAAGATATTTTTCGTCGCATTTTTCTCAGTAACTGTTGATGGCAGAAATCATATTGTGGGTAGCGTTTTTGGACCCGTCAGATCCCTACTTCCTGTTTGCCGACTTAGTTGGTTTCTATACACATTGAACATATATGCACATTTTTCGTCACATTTTTCTCAGCAACTATTAATGGCAGAAATCTGATATTTGGTCACAAGCTTCATATAGGTAACCCATATCGTGGGAAGCGTTTTTGGACCCATCAGATTCCTACTTCCTGTTTGCCGACTTTGTTGATTTTTATACACATTGAACATATATGCTCATTTTTCGTCGCATTTTTCTCAGCAACTATTGATGGCAGAAATCTGATATTTGGTCACAAACTTCATATAGGTACCCCATATCATGGGAAGCGTTTTTTGACCCGTCAGATTCCTACTTCCTGTTTGCCAAAGAGCGGGGGTATCATAGGTGAGCATTAGCTCACAGTTCATCTTGTTTTTATACAGGAGAATGTTACAATAAAAAAGTTAAAATAGTAATGGTTGACATGTCACCAGTATCACCCAAATATATAAACTTCATAACAAATCCAGAATATGAATTTTGTACAACCCAAATAACACCAGAATGGACAAAGGAACTGGTATGACTTCTAAATGATCTTTTTTTAAATACAGTTCTAGAATGTACACAGGAAATAGCATACCTTCTAAAGAGTCCATGTTATATACAATGTACACAGGAAGTAGTATACACTCTAAAATATTCATAGCAACTCTTGAATGTACACAGGATACCTTCTAAAGATTCCATATTATATACAATGTACACAAGAAAAATATCCATAGCAATTCTTGAATGTACACAGGAAATAGTATGTCCTCTAAAATTATATTTTATACAACCCAACAACTCTAGAATATACACAGGAAGTAGTACACATATATTCATTTATTAGTTTATTCAATGCAACAGGAATACATACACAGGAAATAGTATACCAACTGGTACACACTAAATATATAATTTTATACAAGGCAGCAGCTCAATAATGCACAAATAAAATCGTTCATGAGTTACTATTAATATCTTCCCTGTCACAACTGAATTCATGTGCAAAGAAAAAAGTTAAGATTACAAAATAAATCTTCAATTGAAACAAAATACACATGTATTCTCTGTAAGAACAAACAAATAGTAATTGAACGATACTGCATACACGTTATATTTATGTGTTTGTTAAATCAATTTCCTGAAAAGTATGTTAGTGGAAGATGAGCATATAATTGTTAAAAACCGCATCGGTGGTGTAATGGTTAGTGTGCTTGCCTGGAGTGCAGTAGATCTAGGGTTCGAGCCCTGATCTGGTAAAACCAAAAACTATAAAATTGGTATTTGTTGCTTCTCCGCTTAGCACGCATCATTAAAGAGAAAGAGCAAAGACTGGTTGGCTCGGAATCGGGATAATGTGTCCGAGTGGAGTGACATATCTATCCACGTACTGTTGTTTCAGTGACCTAGCACTATAAAAATCCAACAAAGCATGTTGATCCAGCACAAAGAAGACCTCATCATCACCTCATTGAAAATTAACTTGTTCTCGCCATGATATAGCTGAAAATTGCTGAGTTGGCATTAAACAACAATCACTCACTTAATTGTTAAATAATAAATAGAATGGCATGTTAAAGTGATTTTGTTTACTTGTAGGTACACCATATGTATGATTTACTACGCCTTCTCTTTGTTGTTTATGATGTTGTTTAGACCACTTTTATCCTATAATTGTGTAGAGACAAAGGGAAGTAAATCTATATATGCTGCACTGTATTTCCATCCAATTTTAATAGTTCTACAGGCATTGTGTGGTGGATTGCTGTGTAAGTATGAATAAAATAATGTTCATTTTAAAACAATTTGATTTTCAAAATGTGCCCAAATTCAGTGACTATTTTGATGTTAAACTTCTTGATTTAAACATATTTTTTATTGATGAATTACATATTACATTTTTTTCACAATACAATATAACATAGGATTCAGAAACAAGCGTAACGCTTATATTAATCCGTTACATGAAAAATTGCAAATAGTCATTAAAACATACTCAATTCATTTAACATTGTTTAAATAACTGAAAATTAAAGGAAGAAGAAAAAAAAAAAGGAAATTGTAAGTTGCACTCTAGATGGAAAATCACATGATGTATCTGAGTTTTATGAATTTTATAAAAATCGTTTACTTTGTGAAATATATTTATGCACTGTCGTAAAAACAATAGTATTTGAATCGATATCAAGGTCTGGACTGCCAAATAATAGTAAATTTTCCGAAGGTCGAATGTTCAGTAGCTGCAATAGCTTTCGAAAAAGACTATTTCGTTGACGAGTATATTTCTGACATTTAAATAAATAATGATGTGTAGATTCAATCAATTAAACTTCTTGATGAATGTAATCATTTTTATTATTGAGCATGAACTGATAACAAGGTTAAAACATGAAATATAAATACTAAGTTTTGATTTTATTGATAGGGGGGTCAGAAAGTTATGAAAAGATGCTTGAATTCAGGTACAGTAATGTTTTAATTTACTGTTTTAGGAAATCTTGAAAAATGTTGTAAATATTTGTATTAAGTTGATTTTCAATGTGTAAAGATCAATGGAAAATTTACAAATCATAAATTGAGTTATTTCAAGTGACTTTGTATAGACTGTTACAGTAAGGTAGTGTATTATTTCTCAGTTGAGATTATAGCAAAGATATATTATGTATAAAGACTATAAAACTCCTGATTAAATTATTACTATTGATGCTTTTACATAAATACAAAGTATGTTTTTGATACACTTTAAAATTACATTGTCCCACTGGTTTAAATTACTTGGAAGCATGGAGCCCGGATGGCTCAATGAGTTAGATAGTTGGATTACCTAACAACTCATACAAACCTATCACCAATGCGGCGTGGGTTCGTGCCCGGCTTTGTAAATTACAAAAAAAGGGTGCACTCGACTTGCAGCCGCAAGTGATAAAGTTTACCAGTTGCTTGCCCATGGTCGGTGGTTCTCTCCGGGTACTCCGGCTTCTTCCACCACTAAAACTGGTCGGCATGAAATAGCTGAAATATTGCTGAAAGTGGCACTAAAACACCAAAAATCAATCAATCATACTAGTAAGCATTATGAACATGTCATGAAAAGAAATGGAGAAAATAAAAAAATAAAAAGGGATTTGCCTTTTAAGACCATTTCATTTAAAGTAATATTACACCAGTTTTGGGTGAAGAAAATTTTTCCCTGAAAATTCATTTGGAATACGGTGGTACCTTTACTAAGCTATTCATGCATGTTTCAAGTCGAAATATGTTCCCAACAACTAGAAATCTGCAAATCCGTGTGCATGTTTTTTTTCGTCCTCGTCATTATTGTGGAGACTAATTAGCTTTCGGTTGTTTTGTTCCGATGATTGCCGATCATTACCTTGTGAAGAAAAGTTTTGGTCCAATGATTGCTGATCAAGAAAAGATGAACGGGTGTGTTCGATTTGCGTTTCAATTATCTCCCTTTTTGAAACCTTGAATGAGTTGAAAATGTAAACATTAAGTATATATAAAACATTCGTGGCCTTGACAATGGTATGGTTATTATTTTAATTCTGCAAATTTCTTAGCAAATTTTATTTGCAGATGGTTGTCAATGTTTAAATATGATAAATATATTACAAATAGCCTTATCATTACAAAATATATCAATAAAACATATCCACATAAAAATAAATGTCTACTTTTGACAGCCAGGTAAAGGGAGATAATTTAAACACAAATCGAACACACCCGTTACACAATCTCCCCGAAAGAGTTCAAATCTTAGGTCACGCGCATATCATTTGCATTACTGTTGTCCACAACAGAATTATCTGCTGTCAAATATTTTGCGATTTGCTCATAAATTCTGCTTTTGAGTGGATTTTTAATGTTATGCAGTTGATTTTAGTTAAATTAAGTGGCATATTAAGTAAAAATATGTAATCCAAAAATTCCACGATATTCGCCTTTCATATTACTTTAAGTATGACATGCAAGTAAACTATTTCTATTATATACCTGATTTTATATTGTTTATTTCAGATTATGCTTTTCCGTATATAATCTTAGTGTTGTCATTGGTAACAAGTGCAGCTCACCTTGCCACATCTAATGTACAAGTATGTATCCTCTTTTCTACATCAGAGTTGAATATGAAAGTTAAACATTTATTGATGACACAATTGCTCCAACTACAATATGCATTCAGTACTATAATTACATTTTTACATTATTAAATACAATTGAAATTATTGTTATTTATTTTAATATTCCACGTTTTTCTGGAAGTGGACGAGGTTGAATGGTTGTTCACTTCATTGACTGATGAGGTTTCAATTTTGGAAGTCATGTGTCAACCTTTTGACCAATCACTCGGGGCTTTCTAAAGGAAATAAACATCTATTATAGATATCAAGATATCACTCCAGTGTCCCTGTAGTTTCTGAACTAAATGTGTATAGACAAGTGAACGTAAAATATTTGTCTGACAAGTGAGAATGTCCCCTAAAGAATAGGTGCTTGTAATTTATTGACTGGGTCACTTTTATATAGAGGTTATGCCTCTTTGAAATTTTCTTTATAAAAATAGACTGCACTGAAAAAAAAACAGCATTTTTTTTTCCGTAAATTACATTGGTCACACCTAAATCAAAGGCAAGAAAAGATATTTAAAAGCATTCAGCGTGTAATCAGACTGTACAAGCATTCAGTTTTTACATTAATTTATTTTTGTGTTTTTATTTCAGAGTGTAAAACACTTATTTAAGGTGTACTTCTGTGATGTGAGGAACCTTTGTATTCTTGTTGGTCATTGGATACTCCATGCCTATGCAATCATCTCTATGACACAACTGACAAATCTGACGTTTCACTTGTCACTTCTGGCAGTAGTACCACTTCCGGTATTCTTCTATATAGGAACTGTCAAATTTACAGACCCTGCTTATGTAGAAAAAGTATCACATGTAGACATTTCAACTTCTAGGTATTCAGCTGAACCAAGGGCAACAAATCTGCAGTTCTGGAACACTTGAGAGATTATTTACACACTGTATCGAGGGATGAATCACATTTGACATCTGTTTGTTTACTAGATCTCTTTGTTTTGTGACAAAAATTGAATACTTGTAGATTTGATGTTGATTAAAACACAGTGTCCAATTGATTAAGGGAATGATGTGGATTTCATCATAATTCGAGTTGGCCTATATAAGTACATTTCATCTTAAGGAGTACCAAAAAAGGTTGAAAATTTTAACACACAAGAATTGATAATTTGCAACAAATAATTGTGACATGAAATGATATTGCAACTTATTTATGTAAATATTTAAAACCAGCCATCAATTCCTTTTGTCAGTGATATGAACAACATTCCATCTTATGAATGGCCTTAATTAATTGTAACACATGTTAGTTCTATAAGAGACATACAAGTTGTATTTGACACAGCAGTGTATAGAATTACCACTCACCAAATGACCAAATCCAAGTTCAGTTTGGTTGTGGTGAGTGAATTTGTTCTGGTATTCACCAAATAGTCAGGTGTTAAATAACAAAGAGCAGGTAAATAGCATTATAACAAATCCATGTACCTATCATGTTAGGTCCTAGGTAATACTTATAAAGACATAACATAATCCTTCTGAAGAATACATATTGTTTTCGTCCCATCCATCTGTCCAGCACAAAAGTTTGTTTGTATATTACTATATGAAGAATTACATGTCATATCGGCAGTTTGATTGGACCATTTTTGAAGGAGTTAACTCCCTTTCAAATAGGATTTACTCAAAATTCTGCCAGCATGATTATACCATATGAATATTCACTAATTATTATGGCAATTTTATCTCACTATTTTTGAAAGAATGCCAAAACTTTAAATTATTTAGGTTTCCAATCTTTCGATTTCAAGCGTACCTGGTGAAGGTTATTCCAGAAACGTGTTGTGCGTACTAAATTTGATACCTACATTTTTATTATCAAAGTAATATTTTAGTCTGATATTAGTTGATGATTGGAATGAACTTAGTAGGAAGGATCTATGAATGTTTTGATGTAACTGTATCATTGTTTTTTGATCAGATTTTCGATATGGTTTCCATGGGCCAGTTAAAGATAGGAATTTGTTTTGCAAAGAAAAAATTCAATAAAACATGAACACTCATTTGAGTGATGCATGGTCATGTGGGCCTCTGGATTGCCTGAATTTACCAATTTTATATTTCAAACATTGAAGTATGATCAAAGTTACTACTTACTGATATCTTGAGATTTTAGAAAGTAATGATTTAACTGGTTGATTCATGATTGAACTACATGGTTTTCTGTGTAATTAATTTCTGATATTCCAAATAATTAGTGTATCATTGTCGTATTCTTTACAAGATAGTTTTTGTATTGTATTTTCTATTTATTTTGAAATATTTCTAAAATTAAAAAACAATTCTGAAGACTTGTTCTGTTTTTATAGAGTCAAAGCAATATTTGATGCAAAGTAAAATTTGTAAACGACCAACCTCCAAAGATGTCTGAATAGTGTTATGTATTTGTGAAAGTCACAGATTTACATAACAAGTACAATAGTTGTCCTCTTATAACTATAAAGTAACTCCCAGTACAGGCCATTCCTGTTATTAGACCAGATTTCACAGCATAGAAATAGCAAAAATACTACTAATTGTCCCCTTAAGAGAGGCCACCAATTAGGCCACTTTTTCAGAAGGGTAGTCTTATAAGAGGTGGACTACTGTTATATGTATTCATATAACAGTAGGTACTAACCATAAAACCTCCAAAGATGTCTGAATATTTCTGTGGATATGTCCTCTCTTCTAGAATGTATTACTGTACTAGCCTGATTACTGAAATCATTAGTAACTAGGAATTATGTCACATTACATGTACATGGGTGAAAGTTTTCAGTATTTTGACTGATTTCAGTATTTTTGGCAAAGGTCCAGACAGTTCTTGAGATTTGTGTAAATTTGATGATTTTTTTTAGGGGGTGAGGTATGCATTTTTGACAAAGAAATGAAAATATTTGAGAGGATCCTGATCTGTGTTAATAGTAGAAAATTTTCAGTACCGTATTTGTCCAAAAAATCACTTTCATCCATGCATGTACAAATATCTAAGAAGAGTTTGAAGTCAGAATCCATAAATCAAAGAACCACAGAAAATACAATGGCCAAAATAACTAGAGGCTCTAGAGGCTCAGCCCACTGAGCCTGTGTTGCTCACCTATCATTTTTGTTTTTTTTTAAATTCAGTAAATCAGGAATGACAAGTCTATGGGGAATAACTTTGTGTATATTACAATCAAAATAAAAAAAAAACATTTTTAAAGTTTGAAACTGTATTAATTTCAAAGTCACTGGACTGTGACTGAGGGGATGGGGGCTCAGTACCTACATAAAAAGAAGATGTACTGATGATAATGCAACAACATACCAAATATCATTGACCTACTATAAACAGTTCCTATAAAAACTGACCTACTATAAACAGTTCCTATCAAAACTGACCTAATCACAAAACTTATGAATTGATGAAGTCACCATTGCCACAAACTGGACCAAAACACTACACAGAAAACAAAAGATCGAGCAACACAAACCCCACTAAAAACCAGGGGTGATCGCAGGTGCCTCGGAAGGGTAAGCAGTTCCTGCTCCACTAGTGGCACTCATCGTGTTACTCTAACTTAATATTGGTCTAGATCAGTATCATAAGTGTTCTACTATCAGTGTATGGTTATATCTCTTACAGAATGATGCATTTATAGCATTTACATAGATAATATCTATCTAAAGTATCCTTAAATTGTTGGAAGATACCTTGAGAATGCATAATCTTGTGCATGAGTGAGTTGTAGGTGTTTCTACTGATGCAGTCTTTAAGAAGTGTTCTGATTAAATTGTAGATCAATGATTTACATCATTAATTCAGGTACATTTTTTTAATTGCAAGTGGTTTTAAAGTGAACTACATTTTTAAAGTATTCTACAGTATGCTCATAATTTTTACTTACATGTACATTGTAATTACTGATTATTCCATTTATATGTGACATCATGTTTGTGCATTAATTTGCCATGTAAGTTTACCTTTATCTTAAAGTGTAGTCCTCTAGTCAGTTTCATATTATTGATGTTAAAATTCATTATCTCTAAATAAACAAAAACACAAATTATCTCCCTTGTAACTTGTTCTAAATATTGCCTTGTCAAGCATTTACAACAATATATAATGTCAGCAATAGAGATCTTAGAGGAATTGCAATCCAAGTATTTTGTTCACCCAGAGACTTTTGATTTTTTTTTAAATCGTGCAGAGAATGGTTTTACTAAGCCGTACTATGATTTGTCAATATCAGAAGCTAGAGAATCAAGTCTTAGATCGTCCAGGATGTTTGCTGGTAGTGTGGACTATGATGGAAATATACATGAAATTAACATTCCATCTAAAACCGTAAAAGGTAATAACAGATATAAGAAAAGCTTAAAAATGCCAAAAGGGTAATCAGAAGCCGTAAATGGAAGGACAGACAATACAATGGCCAAAATAAAGGGAAAATGATCTACATAACACTACACAGAAAACTTAAAAGACTGATCGACACAAACCCACTAAAAAACCAAGGGGGTGAACTCAGGTGCTCCGGAAGGGGTAGCAGTTCCTGCTCCACTAGTGGCACCCGTCGTGTTGCTGTTCTTGTTAAAAAAATCCGATGGCTAGTGATACTGAAGGAAAGGGTCGAATTGTGATTAATGGGATCATATACTTGATCATTTATGACACGGATATTCTGTAACGGTTAATCAAGTCATATATTAGTAAGTATTTAATATCAATGATATGCAACTTTCAGGAAATGAAAGTACACGTAGTACACATCTTAGAGCATTAAAATTGCTTGAACACCTTTATAACGTTCATGTCAGTTATTGCCATCACTTTGCATAAAGTTTTTAGTGGGTTCCTTGTTGCCCAATCTTTAGTTTTCTGTGTAATGTTTTGTAGATCGTTGTTTGACCTTTGACCATTGTGTTGTCTGTCCTTCGATTTACGGCTTTTGATTACCCCTTTGGTATCTTCGAACTCTTTATAAACGTCTTCGTCGTAATCACTTACATTGCACATTGTGATCATTTCCTCTAAAATTACTGGGCGAATTGAAACCAGGCGTTGTACTAAGAAATTATGTTTGTGAGGTCATATGCATCTACAAAACATTCTCCGTTAGTCTTGATCCAGCAAAGAACATGGTCGTCATGTGGAAGAAGAAGAGTTTGAAGATACCAAAGGGATAATCAGAATCCGTAAATCGGAGGACAGGCAACACAATGACCAAAAGAAAAAGGACAAAAGGACAAACAACAAATTACAATCTACAAAACATACACATAAAACTAAAGATCGAGTAACACGAACCCCACTAAAAACCGGGGGTGAACTCAGGTGTTCTGGATGGGTAAGCAGTTGTTGCTCCACTAGTGGCACCTGTCGTGTTAATCTAGTTACAAACTCCGGATGAACGACCTTTGGAGAGTGCACAATATTGGCTTGTTGCACGGCAACATTCACCGACCCTATCCAATGTCTCCCCATTTCCTTGTGACAATTAAGCATCCGTCCATAGCGATGTTACCTTTCACCTAAATTATTTATTGTTTGAAAACTTGTTCCTGTCATTACTATAGCTGAGATTCTGCTCCCGTTTTAGTGGGGTTCCTGCTGCTCAATCTTGAGTTTTCTGTGTAATGTTTCATAGGTCGGGGTAATCAGAAGCCGTAAATCGAAGGACAGAAATTAGAATGGCCAACATAAAAAGTCCAAAAAGACAAACAATGATCTACAAAGCACAACACGAATGTAAATATCTAATTCAGTGTGCTTAATTAGTCTGTGCAAACGGAAGCCTGTGATTGGCAATACAATTATGTGTTTGTTTGTTATGAACCAAATAGATTTTAACTTGGCAAAGCATATATATATCTTCTTTAATCAAAATTAAAATATCTGTGATAATAAAAAAAAAAAAAAAGATACCGGTAGTTAGACAAAATCAGGTGTCCTATAATGACCACTATATTTTCTATAATATCATCTTTTTTCTTTAATACCTCATTAAACTTTTTTAAATATTAAAAAAAAACGGGTGACAAAAAGAAAAAAAATACATTAATATCCTTTGTTGAAATTAGAAGGGAGACAATTCCTTCAAGACAGTAAGAATAACAGTAAGCTGATATATATTTCTCATTAATTATAGATGGTGTTGTACCTGCTACTGTATATAAACCAAGTAACTGTCGAAACAATCCATCTATACTGATATACTTCCATGGAGGAGGAAATTGTGTGGGATCAAGAGCAGGTGTTGATACTATCTGTAAATTACTCTCAAGGTAACACTATTTGTCCTCACTTATCAGAAATATGGGTGATTGCTTGGTTAGTTTATGTTGCTTAACACCACTTTCAACAATATTTCAGTTATATCGTGGTGGTCAGTTTTATTGGTGGGGGAAACCGGCTTACCCGGAGAACACCACAGACTTGTCGCAAGTCACTGACAAACTGAAAATTGGAAGTTGTAAACAGGAACCACACTTTAATTGCTGTTCTTCATCATAATTTCTTGGAGGTAGTTAATGATGATCACAATCCAAACCTCAGTTTATGCGATGGATGAAAGCCTACAGATAAACACAATCCATACCTCATAAGCAGTCAATGTGTGATGGCCCACAGCATGCAGATGAGCACAATCCATACTTCAGTCAGCAGATGGTAATAATCACAGTTCATCCTTTTCCTCATTCATGACTTAGCACCATGTTTGTAACAAGAGTGAAACGACGAGTGTCATTAGTGAAGCAGGAACTACTTACCCTTCCATAGCACCCACTGTTCGTGTTGCTTTATGTTCCTTCGTCGTGTTTTGTAAATGATTGTTTGTCCTTTTGTTCTTTTTCTTTCGGTTATTGTATAGTTTGCCCTTCTCCTATTTATGGTTTATGGTTACCCCATTGGTCTTCTATTTATGGTTTATGGTTACCCTTTTGGTCTTCTATTTATGGTTTATGGTTACCCCTTTGGTCTTCTATTTATGGTTTATGGTTCCCTTCTTCTATTTACGGTTTATGGTTACCCCTTTGGTCTTCTATTTATGGTTTATGGTTCCCTTCTTCTATTTACGGTTTATGGCTACCCCTTTGGTCTTCTATTTATGGTTTATGGTTACCCCTTTGGTCTTCTATTTACGGTTTATGGTTACCCCTTTGGTCTTCTATTTACGGTTTATGGTTACCCCTTTGGTCTTCTACTTACGGTTTATGGCTACCCCTTTGGTCTTCTATTTACGGTTTATGGTTACCCCTTTGGTCTTCTATTTATGGTTTATGGTTACCCCTTTGGTCTTCTATTTATGGTTTATGGTTCCCTCCTTCTATTTACGGTTTATGGTTACCCCTTTGGTCTTCTATTTATGGTTTATGGTTACCTCTTTGGTCTTCTATTTATGGTTTATGGTTCCCTTCTTCCATTTACGGTTTATGGCTACTCCTTTGGTCTTCTATTTACGGTTTATGGTTACCCCTTTGGTCTTCTATTTATGGTTTATGGCTACCCCTTTGGTCTTCTATTTATGGTTTATGGTTACCCCTTTGGTCTTCTATTTATGGTTTATGGTTACTCCTTTGGTCTTCTATTTATGGTTTATGGTTACCCCTTTGGTCTTCTATTTACGGTTTATGGTTACCCCTTTGGTCTTCTATTTACGGTTTATGGTTATCCCTTTGGTCTTCTATTTACGGTTTATGGTTACCCCTTTGGTCTTCTATTTACGGTTTATGGTTACCCCTTTGGTCTTCTATTTATGGTTTATGGTTACCCCTTTGGTCTTCTATTTACGGTGTATGGTTCCCTTCTTCTATTTACGGTTTATGGTTACCCCTTTGGTATCTTCAATACTTTCTATACATCAGTCAATATATAGTGGTTCATAGTGTACATATGTCTATTTATTCCGAGACACCACTGTAGACATGATTACCTCCATGTTTTAAATTATAGACATTTAATACCCAGTCTTGTTTGACATACATGTATTTTGTGGCATAAATTTCCTGAAGTATACAATCTGACAATATTTTTTTAAATATAATTCGAGAATAAAATAAACAAACTTTATTATTTTATATTATTGCTACGGTGGGTAATGTTAAGTTATATTTCCCCAAGGTATCTCCGGGCACTCCGGTTTCCTCCACCAATAAAACTGACCTCCACTATATAACTGGAATATTGTTGAGAGTGGAATTAAACATCATAACCCTAACCCTATATTGTCCCATTTGTTATAGAGATGGCAGTTGTTATATTATGACCATTTCTTATAGAGATGACAGTTGTTATATTATGACCATTTGCTATAGAGATGACAGTTGTTATATTATGACCATTTGTTATAGAGATGACAGTTGTTATATTATGACCATCGGTTATAGAGATGACAGTTGTTATATTATGACCATTTGTTATAGAGATGACAGTTGTTATATTATGACCATTTGCTATAGAGATGACAGTTGTTATATTATGACCATTTGTTATAAAGATGACAATTGTTATATTATGACCATTTGTTATAGAGATGAAAGTTGTTATATTATGACCATTTCTTATAGAGATGACAGTTGTTATATTATGACCATTTGTTATAGAGATGACAGTTGTTATATTATGACCATTTGTTATAGAGATGACAGTTGTTATATTATGACCATTTCTTATAGAGATGACAGTTGTTATATTATGACCATTTGTTATAAAGATGACAGTTGTTGTATTATGACCATTTGTTATAGAGATGACAGTTGTTATATTATGACCATTTGTTATAGAGATGACAGTTGTTATATTATGACCATTTGTTATAGAGATGACAGTTGTTATATTATGACCATTTCTTATAGAGATGACAGTTGTTATATTATGACCATTTCTTATAGAGATGGCAGTTGTTATATTATGACCATTTCTTATAGAGATGAGAGTTGTTATATTATGACCATTTGTTATAGAGATGACAGTTGTTATATTATGACCATTTGTTATAGAGATGACAGTTGTTATATTATGACCATTTGTTATAGAGATGACAGTTGTTATATTATGACCATTTGTTATAGAGATGACAGTTGTTATATTGTGACCATTTGTTATAAAGATAACAGTTGTTATATTATGACCATTTGTTATAGAGATGACAGTTGTTATATTATGACCATTTGTTATAGAGATGACAGTTGCTATATTATGGCCATTTGTTATAGAGATGGCAGTTGTTATATTATGACCATTTGCTATAAAGATGACAGTTGTTATATTATGACCATTTGTTATAGAGATGACAGTTGTTATATTATGACCATTTGTTATAAAGATGACAGTTGTTATATTATGACCATTTCTTATAGAGATGACAGTTGTTATATTATGACCATTTGTTATAGAGATGACAGTTGTTATATTATGACCATTTGTTATAGAGATGACAGTTGTTATATTATGACCATTTCTTATAGAGATGACAGTTGTTATATTATGACCATTTGTTATAGAGATGACAGTTGTTATATTATGACCATTTGTTATAGAGATGACAGTTGTTATATTATGACCATTTCTTATAGAGATGACAGTTGTTATAGTATGACCATTTCTTATAGAGATGACAGTTGTTATATTATGACCATTTGTTATAAAGATGAGAGTTGTTATATTATGACCATTTGTTATAGAGATGACAGTTGTTATATTATGACCATTTGTTATAGAGATGACAGTTGTTATATTATGACCATTTGCTATAGAGATGACAGTTGTTATATTATGACCATTTGTTATAGAGATGACAGTTGTTATATTATGACCATTTGTTATAGAGATGACAGTTGTTATATTATGACCATTTCTTATAGAGATGACAGTTGTTATATTATGACCATTTGCTATAGAGATGACAGTTGTTATATTATGACCATTTGCTATAGAGATGACAGTTGTTATATTATGACCATTTGCTATAGAGATGACAGTTGTTATATTATGACCATTTGTTATAGAGATGACAGTTGTTATATTATGACCATTTCTTATAGAGATGACAGTTGTTATATTATGACCATTGGTTATAGAGATGACAGTTGTTATATTATGACCATTTGTTATAAAGATGACAGTTGTTATATTATGACCATTTGTTTTAGAGATTACAGTTGTTATATTATGACCATTTGTTATAAAGATGACAGTTGTTATATTATGACCATTTGTTTTAGAGATTACAGTTGTTATATTATGACCATTTCTTATAGAGATGACAGTTGTTATATTATGACCATTTGCTATAGAGATGACAGTTGTTATATTATGACCATTTGTTATAGAGATGACAGTTGTTATATTATGACCATTTGTTATAGAGATGACAGTTGTTATATTATGACCATTTCTTATAGAGATGACAGTTGTTATATTATGACCATTTGCTATAGAGATGACAGTTGTTATATTATGACCATTTGTTATAGAGATGACACTTGTTATATTATGACCATTTGCTATAGAGATGACAGTTGTTATATTATGACCATTTGTTATAAAGATGACACTTGTTATATTATGACCATTTCTTATAGAGATGACAGTTGTTATATTATGACCATTTGTTATAGAGATGACAGTTGTTATATTATGACCATTTCTTATAGAGATGACAGTTGTTATATTATGACCATTTCTTATAGAGATGACAGTTGTTATATTATGACCATTTGTTATAGAGATGACAGTTGTTATATTATGACCATTTGTTATAGAGATGAGAGTTGTTATATTATGACCATTTCTTATAGAGATGACAGTTGTTATATTATGACCATTTGTTATAAAGATGACAGTTGTTATATTATGACCATTTGCTATAGAGATGAGAGTTGTTATATTATGACCATTTCTTATAGAGATGAGAGTTGTTATATTATGACCATTTGTTATAGAGATGACAGTTGTTATATTATGACCATTTCTTATAGAGATGACAGTTGTTATATTATGACCATTTCTTATAGAGATGACAGTTGTTATATTATGACCATTTGTTATAGAGATGACAGTTGTTATATTATGACCATTTGTTATAGAGATGAGAGTTGTTATATTATGACCATTTCTTATAGAGATGACAGTTGTTATATTATGACCATTTGTTATAAAGATGACAGTTGTTATATTATGACCATTTGCTATAGAGATGAGAGTTGTTATATTATGACCATTTCTTATAGAGATGAGAGTTGTTATATTATGACCATTTGTTATAGAGATGACAGTTGTTATATTATGACCATTTGTTATAGAGATGACAGTTGTTATATTATGACCATTTCTTATAGAGATGACAGTTGTTATATTATGACCATTTGTTATAGAGATGACAGTTGTTATATTATGACCATTTGTTATAGAGATGACAGTTGTTATATTATGACCATTTCTTATAGAGATGACAGTTGTTATAGTATGACCATTTCTTATAGAGATGACAGTTGTTATATTATGACCATTTGTTATAAAGATGAGAGTTGTTATATTATGACCATTTGTTATAGAGATGACAGTTGTTATATTATGACCATTTGTTATAGAGATGACAGTTGTTATATTATGACCATTTGCTATAGAGATGACAGTTGTTATATTATGACTATTTGTTATAGAGATGACAGTTGTTATATTATGACCATTTGTTATAGAGATGACAGTTGTTATATTATGACCATTTCTTATAGAGATGACAGTTGTTATATTATGACCATTTGCTATAGAGATGACAGTTGTTATATTATGACCATTTGCTATAGAGATGACAGTTGTTATATTATGACCATTTGCTATAGAGATGACAGTTGTTATATTATGACCATTTGTTATAGAGATGACAGTTGTTATATTATGACCATTTCTTATAGAGATGACAGTTGTTATATTATGACCATTGGTTATAGAGATGACAGTTGTTATATTATGACCATTTGTTATAAAGATGACAGTTGTTATATTATGACCATTTGTTTTAGAGATTACAGTTGTTATATTATGACCATTTGTTATAAAGATGACAGTTGTTATATTATGACCATTTGTTTTAGAGATTACAGTTGTTATATTATGACCATTTCTTATAGAGATGACAGTTGTTATATTATGACCATTTGCTATAGAGATGACAGTTGTTATATTATGACCATTTGTTATAGAGATGACAGTTGTTATATTATGACCATTTGTTATAGAGATGACAGTTGTTATATTATGACCATTTCTTATAGAGATGACAGTTGTTATATTATGACCATTTGCTATAGAGATGACAGTTGTTATATTATGACCATTTGTTATAGAGATGACACTTGTTATATTATGACCATTTGCTATAGAGATGACAGTTGTTATATTATGACCATTTGTTATAAAGATGACACTTGTTATATTATGACCATTTCTTATAGAGATGACAGTTGTTATATTATGACCATTTGTTATAGAGATGACAGTTGTTATATTATGACCATTTCTTATAGAGATGACAGTTGTTATATTATGACCATTTCTTATAGAGATGACAGTTGTTATATTATGACCATTTGTTATAGAGATGACAGTTGTTATATTATGACCATTTGTTATAGAGATGAGAGTTGTTATATTATGACCATTTCTTATAGAGATGACAGTTGTTATATTATGACCATTTGTTATAAAGATGACAGTTGTTATATTATGACCATTTGCTATAGAGATGAGAGTTGTTATATTATGACCATTTCTTATAGAGATGAGAGTTGTTATATTATGACCATTTCTTATAGAGATGAGAGTTGTTATATTATGACCATTTGTTATAAAGATGACAGTTGTTATATTATGACCATTTGCTATAGAGATGACAGTTGTTATATTATGACCATTTCTTATAGAGATGACAGTTGTTATATTATGACCATTTGTTATAGAGATGACAGTTGTTATATTATGACCATTTGTTATAGAGATGACAGTTGTTATATTATGACCATTTCTTATAGAGATGACAGTTGTTATATTATGACCATTTCTTATAGAGATGGCAGTTGTTATATTATGACCATTTCTTATAGAGATGAGAGTTGTTATATTATGACCATTTCTTATAGAGATGACAGTTGTTATATTATGACCATTTGTTATAGAGATGACAGTTGTTATATTATGACCATTTCTTATAGAGATGACAGTTGTTATATTATGACCATTTGTTATAGAGATGACAGTTGTTATATTATGACCATTTGTTATAGAGATGACAGTTGTTATATTATGACCATTTGTTATAGAGATGGCAGTTGTTATATTATGACCATTTGCTATAAAGATGACAGTTGTTATATTATGACCATTTGTTATAGAGATGACAGTTGTTATATTATGACCATTTGTTATAAAGATGACAGTTGTTATATTATGACCATTTCTTATAGAGATGACAGTTGTTATATTATGACCATTTGTTATAGAGATGACAGTTGTTATATTATGACCATTTGCTATAGAGATGACAGTTGTTATATTATGACCATTTCTTATAGAGATGACAGTTGTTATATTATGACCATTTCTTATAGAGATGAGAGTTGTTATATTATGACCATTTGTTATAAAGATGACAGTTGTTATATTATGACCATTTGCTATAGAGATGACAGTTGTTATATTATGACCATTTCTTATAGAGATGACAGTTGTTATATTATGACCATTTGTTATAGAGATGACAGTTGTTATATTATGACCATTTGTTATAAAGATGACAGTTGTTATATTATGACCATTTCTTATAGAGATGACAGTTGCTATATTATGACCATTTGTTATAGAGATGACAGTTGTTATATTATGACCATTTCTTATAGAGATGACAGTTGTTATATTATGACCATTTCTTATAGAGATGACAGTTGTTATATTATGACCATTTGTTATAGAGATGACAGTTGTTATATTATGACCATTTGTTATAGAGATGACAGTTGTTATATTATGAATGATGATTTTTGTAACATTTTTTTGAATTTTACTTATATAATATGAAAAACAAAAAATACACCTGTTTGAACAATTCCGAGTATTTTAATATTTATTTTATATTTGTTTTATATGGTATAGAGATGCCAGTTGTATTGTCGTGAATGTTGAGTATCGTTTGGCGCCAGAATATAAATTTCCCTGTAATCATGATGATGCATTATGTGCTGTACAGTGGGTAAAAAAACACAGAAAAGATTTAGGTAAATACAGTATTGCCAACTAGAAGTGTGATGCTGGACATACTGATGCAATGTGTTAGTGAGTGCTTTACTAATAATGACAATGTGTACTCGATACAACATTACATGTGTATGTGATCAAGTTTGACTTGTCAGTAACTTGCGGCAGATGGATTGTTTTCTCCGGATTCTCCGTTTCCTCCACCAATAAAACTGAGCGCCACGACATTACTGAAATATCGTGTTAAACATGATAACTCTAACTCTGTTCTTGCAGCGTCAATGTGCATCTTTAATTTTTAGTGGTTGACGCAAAAATGGATTCTGGCATATTTTTACAGGACCGTAAATTCTTGGCGACCATATTATGGTATTGGTTTGTCTTTGGCACTTTCCGTCTGTAATAACTTTTTTTTTCACAATAATTCACTTTTTATTTGACTGATCTTCCTTGCACACAACGATCCTTGGAAGAAAATATAAAGGTTCCTACCGGTTTTCAAAACAAGAGTAACCAAAGTTACCAAAAAGGGTTGACGTCCTTCGGTCGTATGAGGTAGCCACCAGTCTATTTTCTTTTATTTTTATTGCCATGAGCTTTTGTGAGATTAAAAGCTGTTCATTTATTTGAAAGAATTAACAATTTGAAGATTATGATGAACATCATATACATGTACTATGTATACTATTACTTAAACTATGCAGAAAATTGTACCAACTTTTTAAGTCACTATCAACAATAAAGCCTTTGAAAAACATTCAAAGCAAAATTCATATGTATGTTTTTTTATGTTCATGACTTGTAGGTGGAACAACAAAGAGTACAATAGGAGTTGGAGGTGATAGTGCTGGTGGTCGACTGGCTGTTGTTGTGTGTCATGAAGAACCTGCAATTGATTACCAGGTAAAGATTTAGTTTGACTTCTAGTGGTAATTGGAGGTGATTCTTGGAGGATCTCACCACAAACCATGTAAACCTTATTCTTATATTAACTTTAAAGTTTAATGATGATATGATCAATTAGGAATTTATTATGAAGTATTGTTTTCAGTATAGAGAAAGTAAGGGATAGCAGTGAAAATACAATTGTAGTTGTTTACTGTGACATATACAAAGAAAAATTAGAAATTCATCATCTGGTAGCTGTAGCTGTAGCTGTAGGAGTGGTGTTTTCTGTGTAGTATTGAGCCGATCATTGTTTGTCTGTTTGTCCTTTTTTTTTTAATTGATTGAAAATAAGGGTTCCAAACTGAGTCTGAGTGACGTGGTTGGTATTTTTGTTTGGAAACAAGATTTGATATCAAAGTTTTATTTAGAAAATATTTAAAAGTTTGATAAAAGATATATTGTTTTCCAAATTGGTTATATAAGTTGCCTAGCTCTAAACTTTCTTCTGCAAGAGGGTAACAAACAAAATTATTAAAAATGTTTATCGTTTTTAACCACACAATACAAACATACTCAAAATCAGCTGGTTCCTCCATTATGAAGTGATTTTCCTTTCAGATACTTGTATATCCTAGTGTAGATAGTACACATTCGTCTCCTGCACACCAAGAATTCCATAGAGGACCTGGTCTGAATAAAGAACTTATTGATTGGTTAGACATTACTAATATTAAGATTTTGAAGATACCAAAGGGGTAATCAGAATGCGTAAATCGAAAAAGGACAGACAACACAATGGCCAAAAGAAAAAGGATAGACAATGATCTACAAAACAATACACAGAAAACTAAAAAAAGAGACAAACCCCACAAAACACCGGAGGTAAGCACCATTAGGAATGGTTTCATGGTCATCAACATGTGTCACATCTTGATTTTTTGTACAAGAATTGATCTAGTATGGTTTATGTTCTTACTATTGTGTTTAACGCCACAATGTTTCAGTTATCAGATATCTGTGTTTTTATTATACGAGTGGTCTATTTTCTTGGTGGACTGGAATATCCAGAGAAAACCACTGAGTTTCTGCGAGTAGCTGATGCACCTTATGGTATGAGGTTGTATCGTGTACAACTTACAACTAACAAGAGTCAAACTGGTTAACTACCATATAACCACAGCCAAGGAAGCCCCACCACCCTGACGTTATTAGAGGAAGCACAACCAAGGAAGCCCCACCACCCTGACGTTATTAGAGGAAGCACAGCCAAGGAAGCCCCACCACCCTGACGTTATTAGAGGAAGCACAGCCAAGGAAGCCCCACCACCCTGACGTTATTAAAGGAAGTAGTTAGAAATTTATATCATGAAATACATTAATTGATTGATTATTGTAGGAAGAGCTTACCCTTCGCGAACACCTGTGTCCATCCCCGGGTTTTTGTGGAGTCCGGGTTGCTCATATTGTTTAGTTTTCTGTGTTATGTTGTGGTTTTGTGTTTTGTTTGTCTTCGTCATGTGTCTTGTGTTCCCAATGTTGCCAATGTCTCCGGGTTGTCCATTTTTGCTTGCCCCTTCGATTTTCTCTAGCGTTTATTTTCAAGACATTTTAGACAAAGTTATTTTAAGTTCACAAACAATTAATCATGTAGCTAAAAGGTATCACTGGGTTAGGCCTTTGGACTGATGGTTTGATTGCCATAAAGGAAAGGTGAAAATGTGATTAGAGTAGGATTTGTGTGCCTTGCCTCAGATCATCAACGACAACTCCTACTTGAACAGTGGTTGAGTAGGATCTGATGTTAGTTGTATTTTACTTGTAAGAAGTGTGTCATTCAGCAAATATGTAACTCTTATTGATCTCTCATCAAAAGGGTGGGTTGAGTAGATTCTTCCAACACAACCAGTATATCCGTTCGGGGGAGGTTGTATCCAGCAGTGGAGAAACGCTGCCCTATTTCTATACCCAGAGATTTGAAATACATATCAGAGCTATCCTGGAATGTTTCATCAGGGAGACAATTTCTACAAACTTCAACCTTTCATCTAGTTTATTTCTAGATTTCTGATTATGTTATATACAGAATTTATTACCAAAACAATTATATACAGTCAAACTTGTGTATAAAGGGCACTCACGGGAACCCGAAAATCTGTCATTTATGAGCAATTGTCCTTTATATACAGGTTAAAATCGCGTGCTCTATTTTCATTAATGGGGAAAATGAATCTGCCTTTAATAGACAGTGATTTGCTATAGAGAGGTTTAAGACAGGTTTGACTGTATATATAAGATATAAGTACTTAATTAGTTTCTAGTCCCATTTCTTCATTAACACATCTGGATCACGACTGCTTTACAGAAAAATGAATACCCCATTAAAATTTGACTTCCTAACTGATCAAAGTACCGGTATTAACAATAAGGTTTATTTTATATAATAACACTTTACTCAGTGCACTGTTAAAGTAGAAATACTTTAGTTTACTAATGACTACTTATCTTATAACTGTAACACATCCTGATTGGCTTATTTTATTTGACAGAGTCCATCCTCAAACAAAGTCATGTGAAGTTATGTTTTGATAGATATTGATGGAACAGTATTTTTTTTTTGTGTAAAACTGTAAAAATATAGGTCGGCTTAGGTTGGTTTGTTTATGGTGTTTATCGCCACTTTCAACAATATTTAAATTATACGACGGCCCAGGGGAAATATTGGAATCAGTTGTACTGTATTTATGTTTATAACACTATCCATCCATCACTGTTGTTTTAGTAGATGTTGACTGTAGCAGTTTTTGTTCCGTCTCTTTATGAACCCATGGAAATAATAAGCATTAGTTGTATTTTTGTTTATCACACTGTCTAACTACCACTGTAGTTTTAGTAGATATTGATTGTAACAGTTTTTGTTCTCATCTATATAAACCTAGGGATATGGGTATCAACTGTACTTCTTCATACAATCCATCAATGACATCATTTTATTAAGCAGTACGCTTGTATATATCTAATTTAATGCACATGACGCATTTCTGTAATAACCTTCATCAGTTACGCTCAAATAAAAATTTAGAATTCTTAGGGAGCATACAAGCCAAGGGGTAGCCAGAAGCAGATGTGGTTGTCTATGCAGTATATTTTTACATGAAAAATCAATTGGTAATTTAGTTACTGAGATAAAATTTTACTTTATTTATTACTAGTTTTTGTAATTCATGTCTAAAATCCTATGCAGGTTTCTCAACTCTTATTTTGAGAACGAAGAAGATAAACATAGCTTACGAGGATCTCCCATTAAGAATGATACAGCGAGTTTTGCCAAACTACCACCAGCATTAGTTATTGTGCTGAATTAGATCCTTTGAGGGATAATGCCATATGTAAGTCTGTCATGTTTCAATAGTAACTTACATACCCTTTCATACATAGTGAGGGTAGTTACCATGGCCTCCAAGAGAAATTTTGCAAGGCGGAACAAGACTGCTTTAATTTGAGACCTCGGAGACAGACTGAGACTTCTCTCAAAATTGAGGATTTGACCTGTAAGACAGTAAATAGTATGTTATATACTTAGTAATGAAATGATGGCCTTCTTAGTTACAACGTAAATGTGAGTGATGATCAACAACCAAAATTCAGAAGTCTAAGTGAATTTTACATAATTATTTTTCTAAATAAACTAAAAATAGTTGAAAATATCCTCCACAAAATGATTAAAGATCAAATTAAAACGTCTATGGCTAAGGCTATAGGGCCCTTCAGAGATTCGTAGCCCTTCTTGGCTCTCCAGGTCCCGGACCGATGTATCGGCGGAGTCCCCTCTCATAAGGCCCTGGTAGTTACCCGTTGTTATCGCATCTCGTGATAATATTTACAGACACCACTTACACTCTGTTATACAATAGAACTTTTGAGCAGACAAAACACATTCCTGCAAAAGACTTGTTAGAGCAGATGCTTTTCCTGCTTCAGGAACAACACCTATCATAAACTCCTATGTCGCAAGCACTATATTGTATTGTAATGTGAGAGTCCAGGAACCAGGATATAAAGGATTAATATCATTGTAATTGGTTCAGTCTTTTCTGACAAGTTTTTATCATGGTATCTTATACACTGCTGAGACTTCCTCATTGGCATAAACAACTACAAATCTGAAAGACTATATTCCTTAAATAATACATTTCAGGTTTTGGTTCTGTAGGATTAGTGATTTATGATCAAATGATATTCTTAACAAGTAAATTTTGATCTATTTCAATACCTTGTAATGTGGCAATACCAACAAGACTTGATATGGTAGAAACATAGAAACACAAGGCTGCCATACATGTAGTTTGGGTTTAATAAATACAGGAGAAAACATTGGAATTTGATTCATTATTTTTTTTTTTATCAATTATTTTAGTATACCATGAGAAGATGAAATCAGCTGGAGTTAACAGTGAAATGATACTGGTACCTGGTGTTGTACATGCTTTCTTTACTTTTCCTGGTAAGTTAAATACTTTTGTACCAGTACAGAACATTGACAAGAACATATAAGTGTTACACATGAAATTTACCAATATTGCAAATTATAATTCATCCAAGCTAAGTTCAACATTAGCGAAAAGGTTAATAATACTGGGAGATCTTCATTAATACAAATTTCACAATAATTTTATATAATACAAATGTGGCTGAAAATACCACTGGAATCAAACTGGGCAAGGATTCAGATTTGAACTAACGAAGTTGATCCTTCTATGTTAAAGACTAGTAGGCGATTTAGTGATTTTCCTCTCAAGAATCTGGATATGTTGGTCATTAGTATTGTAATACTAGGTGCTTATACTTAGATTTATATAAATGAAGGCCCCATGGTCTAAGAGATCTGAATTTAAAAATAGCATGAATTATCCTAGGGTTGAAATGTTAATATGTCGTATAATTGGGATGAATCATGATTGTGCAAATAAATTCTAGCTTAAAAAAGGAAGACCCGATGGTCTATGGGATCCGAACCCTGGCATCCAAATTTTAACATGCAGTATAAATGGGACGAATCATGATTAAGACAAACAAATTCAAGCTTGCACAAATGATGGTGAACTGAGATTCAAATTTTAACATGCATTATAAATGGTATCAATCATAATTATGATAAACAAATTCAAGTTTGTGCAATGAAGGTCCAATGATCTATGTATTCCCAATCCTAATGTTCAAAGTTCTTTATTGACATTGGTGGATTTCATAAAACAAAAACAGTGCTTTCAAGTTATTCCGCAATTTCCTTTAAACCACCTGATATAAAACAACCAAAATTAAAGATAACCTTCTACATGTTTATTTCTCATTTTCTGAATTTTAATTGCAGGTCATTTTAAAGAGTCGTCAAGAAAACTTAACGAGAGAGTTGTACAGTTTATCACAGAACATTCCTGAATTTCAACACTTATTTTTAGTAGGATGCTGAAGTGACGATTTGTAGTCAAACTTTCTGACAAGTTTAACCAGATATCTTTTAATCAAAATGTGTGTAGAGATAAACTAAAAGAAAAAAGAATAATTGATTGTCATATAGTTTTACAGATCGTTATATATTTCTGAATCACTTTAATATATTTTCATTGTCTACCACTATTCCAGGTTATGGTGATTTTATTTATTATGATTAAAGACATACGTATTGCTTTTATTCAAAATTTATGATTAAATATGTAACGGTTGTATGTGTACATGTCAACTGATATATGACCTTTGCCTCTGTTTCATAGTTTGAGCGTACCTAGTAAAGGTTATTCCTCTGTTTCATAGTTTGAGCGTACCTAGTGAAGGTTATTCCTCTGTTTCATAGTTTGAGCTACCTAGTGAAAGTTATTCCTCTGTTTCTTAGTTTGAGCATACCTAGTGAAGGTTATTCCTCTGTTTCATAGTTTGAGCGTACCTAGTGAAGGATATTCCTCTGTTTCATAGTTTGAACGTACCTAGTGAAGGTTATTCCTCTGTTTCATAGTTTGAGCGTACCTAGTGAAGGTTATTCCTCTGTTTCATAGTTTGAACGTACCTAGTGAAGGTTATTCCTCTGTTTCATAGTTTGAGCGTACCTAGTGAAGGTTATTCCTCTGTTTCATAGTTTGAGCATACCTAGTGAAGGTTATTCCTCTGTTTCATAGTTTGAGCATACCTAGTGAAGGTTATTCCTCTGTTTCATAGTTTGAGCGTACCTAGTGAAGGTTATTCCTCTGTTTCATAGTTTGAGCGTACCTAGTGAAGGTTATTCCTCTGTTTCATAGTTTGAGCGTACCTAGTGAAGGTTATTCCTCTGTTTCATAGTTTGAACGTACCTAGTGAAGGTTATTCCTCTGTTTCATAGTTTGAGCGTACCTAGTGAAGGTTATTCCTCTGTTTCATAGTTTGAACGTACCTAGTGAAGGTTATTCCTCTGTTTCATAGTTTGAGCGTACCTAGTGAAGGTTATTCCTCTGTTTCATAGTTTGAGCGTACCTAGTGAAGGTTATTCCTCTGTTTCATAGTTTGAGCGTACCTAGTGAAGGTTATTCCTCTGTTTCATAGTTTGAACGTACCTAGTGAAGGTTATTCCTCTGTTTCATAGTTTGAGCGTACCTAGTGAAGGTTATTCCTCTGTTTCATAGTTTGAACGTACCTAGTGAAGGTTATTCCTCTGTTTCATAGTTTGAGCGTACCTAGTGAAGGTTATTCCTCTGTTTCATAGTTTGAGCGTACCTAATGAAGGTTATTCCTCTGTTTCATAGTTTGAGCGTACCTAGTGAAGGTTATTCCTCTGTTTCATAGTTTGAGCGTACCTAGTGAAGGTTATTCCTCTGTTTCATAGTTTGAGCGTACCTAGTGAAGGTTATTCCAGACTTTGAGCGTACCTAGTGAAGGTTATTCCAGACTTTGAGCGTACCTAGTGAAGGTTATTCCAGACTTTGAGCGTACCTAGTGAAGGTTATTCCAGACTTTGAGCGTACCTAGTGAAGGTTATTCCAGACTTTGAGCGTACCTAGTGAAGGTTATTCCAGACTTTGAGCGTACCTAGTGAAGGTTATTCCAGACTTTGAGCGTACCTAGTGAAGGTTATTCCAGACTTTGAGCGTACCTAGTGAAGGTTATTCCAGACTTTGAGCGTACCTAGTGAAGGTTATTCCAGACTTTGAGCGTACCTAGTGAAGGTTATTCCAGACTTTGGGCGTACCTAGTGAAGGTTATTCCAGACTTTGAGCGTACCTAGTGAAGGTTATTCCAGACTTTGAGCGTACCTAGTGAAGGTTATTCCAGACTTTGGGCGTACCTAGTGAAGGTTATTCCAGACTTTGAGCGTACCTAGTGAAGGTTATTCCAGACTTTGGGCGTACCTAGTGAAGGTTATTCCAGACTTTGGGCGTACCTAGTGAAGGTTATTCCAGACTTTGAGCGTACCTAGTGAAGGTTATTCCAGACTTTGAGCGTACCTAGTGAAGGTTATTCCAGAAACTTATCGTGCGCACTTAATTTAATATCTACTTTTTTTTATTAATAACTTTGTTCATAATAGTCTATTTATGTCATTACAACTAATAACACATGATGAATAAATAAACCTTAGAGAAAACTGAAGAGGCAGTCAAGAATGGACAATCCAGAGACATTGACAACATTGGGTACATAAGACACAGGACCAAAAAAACTGAAGAGGCAGTAAAGAATGGACAATCCAGAGACATTGACAACATTGGGTACATAAGACACAGGACCAAAAAAACTGAAGAGGCAGTAAAGAATGGACAATCCAGAGACACTGACAACATTGGGTACATAGGACACAGGACCAAAAAAACTGAAGAGGCCGTCAAGAATGGACAATCCAGAGACATTGACAACATTGGGTACATAAGACACAGGACCAAAAAAACTGAAGAGGCCGTCAAGAATGGACAATCCAGAGACATTGACAACATTGGGTACATAAGACACAGGACCAAAAAAACTGAAGAGGCAGTAAAGAATGGACAATCCAGAGACACTGTCAACATTGGGCACATAAGACACAGGACCAAAAAAACTGAAGAGGCAGTAAAGAATGGACAATCCAGAGACACTGACAACATTGGGCACATAGGACACAGGACCAAAAAAAAACTAAAGATGCAGTCAAGAATGGACAATCCAGAGACACTTGACAACATTGGGCACATAGGACACAGGACCAACAAAACTAAAGAGGTAGTCAAGAATGGACAATCCAGACACTGACAACATTGGGCACATAAGACACAGGACCCAAAAAACTGGAGAGACAGTCAAGAATGGACAATCCAGAGACACTGACAACATTGGGTACATAAGACACAGGACCAAAAAACTGAAGAGGCAGTCAAGAATGGACAATCCAGACACTGACAACATTGGGCACATAAGACACAGGACCCAAAAAACTGGAGAGACAGTCAAGAATGGACAATCCAGAGACACTGACAACATTGGGTACATAAGACACAGGACCAAAAAACTGATGAGGCAGTCAAGAATGGACAATCCAGAGACACTGACAACATTGGGTACATAAGACACAGGACCAAAAAACTGAAGAGGCAGTCAAGAATGGACAATCCAGAGACACTGACAACATTGGGCACATAAGACACAGGACCAAAAAACTGAAGAGGCAGTCAAGAATGGACAATCTAGACACTGACAACATTGGGCACATAAGACACAGGACCAAAAAAACTGAAGAGGCAGTCAAGAATGGACAACCCAGAGACACTGACAACATTGGGTACATAAGACACAGGACCAAAAAAACTGAAGAGGCAGTCAAGAATGGACAATCCAGAGACACTGACAACATTAGGTACATAAGACACAGGACCAAAAAACTGAAGAGGCAGTCAAAAATGGACAATCCAGAGACATTGACAACATTGGGTACATAAGACACAGGACCCAAAAAAACTGAAGAGGCAGTCAAGAATGGACAATCCAGAGACATTGACAACATTGGGTACATAAGACACAGGACCAAAAAAAACTGAAGAGGCAGTCAAGAATGGACAATCCAGAGACACTGATAACATTGGGCACATAATACACAGGACCAAAACAAACTGAGGAGGCAGTCAAGAATGGACAATCCAGAGACACTGATAACATTGGGCACATAAGACACAGGACCAAAAAAAAAACTGAAGAGGCAGTCAAGAATGGACAATCCAGAGACATTGACAACATTGGGTACATAAGACACAGGACCAAAAAAAACTGAAGAGGCAGTCAAGAATGGACAATCCAGAGACATTGACAACATTGGGTACATAAGACACAGGACCAAAAAACTGAAGAGGCAGTCAAGAATGGACAATCCAGAGACACTGACAACATTGGGCACATAAGACACAGGACCAAAAAAAAACTGAAGAGGCAGTCAAGAATGGACAATCCAGAGACACTGATAACATTGGGCACATAAGATACAGGACTAAAATAAACTCACAAAAACTCAATACAGAAAACTAAAAAGATGAGCAACACAGACCCTTCAAAAACCGGGATTGAAGTTGGCGTTTAACACCAATCAATCAATCAATGAATTTGTTTCACATTTCCCAAGTTTTACTTAATACACGATATGTCAACGATAATTGTTCACACCCCAATCCTTGTGGTATAGGTTGCCGTTCATTGACATTGACCGATATTTATGTTTTAGTGACATAGTTTGATTTGCAGTTATTATTCATTTATCACTTAGTAATCATACATTATAAGGGTGGACAGACAAACCATTCAGTCTGTCTACTGTTTCATAATGTTTCATCTATCTGTCTATTGTAGTTAATTTTAGCTGTTCAGATCATTATAGTTTGTAAAAAATGAACAACTGTGACTGTAAGATGAAGAACAACAGTCCTTTTTAACATACATATCCCTTGTTTCTCTGTGGGGTTGTCTATCGTGACCACGAGTAATTATATCCCTTGTTTCCCTGTGGGATTTTCTATTACATTGTATTTTGGTGTACAATCATATGCCTTGTTTTTCTGTGGGGTTGTCTATCGTGACCACGAGTAATTATATCCCTTGTTTCCCTGTGGGATTTTCTATTACATTGTATTTTGGTGTACAATCATATGCCTTGTTTTTCTGTGGGGTTGTCTATCGTGACCACGAGTAATTATATCTCTTGTTTCCCTGTGGGATTTTCTATTACATTGTATTTTAGTGTACAATCATATGCCTTGTTTTTCTGTGGGGTTGTCTATCGTGACCACGAGTGATTATATCTCTTGTTTCTCTGTGGGATTTTCTGTATGTTCATGTACAATTATATCCCTTGTTTCTGTGTGAGATTTTCCGTACACCCATGTACAATTATATCCTTTGTTTCTCTGTGAGATTTTCTATCATGTCCATGGTCAATCATATCCTTTCCTTTTCTATGGGATTTTCCATCATGTTAGTGTGCAATATATTCCTTGTTTCTCTGTGGGATTTTGTATCATGTCCATGTACAATTATATTCTTCGTTTCTCTGTGGGATTTTGTATCATGTCCATGTACAATTATATTCTTCGTTTCTCTGTGGGATTTTCTATCATGTTTATGTACAATTATATTCTTCGTTTCTCTGTGGGATTTTCTATCATGTCCATGTACAATTATATTCTTCGTTTCTCTGTGGGATTTTCTATCATGTCCATGTACAATTATATTCTTCGTTTCTCTGTTGGATTTTCTATCATGTCCATGTACAATTATATTCTTCGTTTCTCTGTGGGATTTTCTATCATGTTATCATGTCCATGTACAATTATATTCTTCGTTTCTCTGTGGGATTTTCTATCATGTCCATGTACAATTATATTCTTCGTTTCTCTGTGGGATTTTCTATCATGTCCATGTACAATTATATTCTTCGTTTCTCTGTGGGATTTTCTATTATGTCCATGTACAATTATATTCTTCGTTTCTCTGTGGGATTTTCTATCATATCCATGTACAATTATATTCTTCGTTTCTCTGTGGGATTTTCTATCATGTCCATGTACAATTATATTCTTCGTTTCTCTGTGGGATTTTCTATCATGTCCATGTACAATTATATTCTTCGTTTCTCTGTGGGATTTTCTATTATGTCCATGGTAGATGTGGATGCATTAAATAACAAAAACAACATTATAAATAGGAAGGTAGCAAAAGTGTATCTAAATCACCCAAAAGGATGATTTTTGGTTATTTTATGTCTTTTTTGGCACTTTCTCACTGAAATTCATGAAGTATTATAACAACAGATTTGTGTAGCTTTTACCATTTCCCAGATATGAGAGGGCAAAAATGGACAAACACATGCAAATTTGTTTAGTTTTGTACGTTCTGATTGGTGGACTAAACTTTCACATAGGACCCTATGTTAAAATGAACAAAATATTTTTCTCACAATCAAGACATAATTGAGCACAAACTGTGAGCATCTAGTTTTATTGGGGTTAAGTATGTTTTTTCGGTATGTATCGTCACTTTCAGTTTGAATCACCTGTGTTTTAGTTTGTTTTTTCGGTATGTATCGTCACTTTCAGCAAACCTCTCTGATAGTGATTACCAAACTTGTTGAACAATGAAAGCCCAAACAGTGATAACGAACTGACCTATGTAACCGTGGTCTTATGTAAGTTTCTGGAAACCTTATCATTTGTGGTAGGTATGGAGGCGCGCACTTGCGTCAGTGGTTTAAGGCTTGTTGTCAGAACTTGTAATCATTCAGACACACGTATCCTTTGAAAAGAAACGGTTCATCTTCCGATGTAATGTCCTTGCCTTCATCGGTGAATACAGACTAGTATTAACCGTTTGGGGTGTTTCCATTTTTTTATTGCACCAATGTGGAGATTCCCATCCTCTTAATTGTTTGTCTGTTCTCAGTAACGTAACATATGCCCGCAATCAATTTTGTTCTTTTGTGTTGACTTTGGTCGTCTATCCTCCAATAAGTATGGTTTGAACTCAACTTTACAAACAGAAATGTGAAAAGAAAGTTTAAACAGTGCTGGTCAATAATTCCACCAATATCAACAAAACAAAAGAAAGTTTAAACAGTGCTGGTCAATAATTCCACCAATATCAACAACATGAACAACCAACTCTCACATCAAATCATTGAACATAAAAAAGACCATGGCATATGACGTTGGAAATACATGTCTTGGTTTGGGACAGGCACAACAATGTGGTGTGGTTAAGCTGGTTAATGGGATCCCAACCCTCTTTCTCAATCCAAAATAAATAAACATTAAAAAAAACCTGCACAGATACGCTGCCACCATAAAAAGCACAGACTATCAAAAGCATGATACATAACATAAACATGAACAGTACAATAACAGGGTTAGTGAATATTCGCACCTAACTGACTACTAGCTAAGAATAAAACATCAGAACTAACACTTCTAATATATTTAATTCCATTTAGTCATAAAAATATAAAAGAAAGTAATGGTCTTGGTGGGAGACGAGAATAAATAGGTCATCTGTTTGTTGGAGCTAAATGTTAATACAAAACATTAATACAATATGAAATAAGACATAAATATACTCATTTATTTGATAGTTGTGCCTACTAGTACTTCCATCAAAATGTCTATGCTTTAGCAAAGGAAACTTTAATTAATTCTTTTTTTTTAAAGCCACCTATGTTTGCTATATTATGACCTTTACGAATACGATTTTTTAAATGTTTTCACTATGCTCAGATGTGTCAGAGTTGAGCTTTGCAACTTTATATATATTATTATATCGGCGGCATCATGGGCATAGAAACATGGATGTGCAAATAACTTTTTGTCAGATCTGTGCATACAGAATTGAATTTACATACAAGATCCTGAATATAGCGGTAGTAAAATCAAGTGAAAGTTTTCAATAATTCACGGAAACGGTATCATTGGTGTATTTTTTCGTTGTCAAAAGATTCTTCTTCTTCCAAATACAGGACTAGACTCAAAGGTTTGAGTCTGTGTTATATATCAGTATTTGTATGGTCATATATGTTTTTGTAAATGTAAGTTGTTTCCCTTTTTTCCCGCGTTTTGTGATTGTGACGTATTTTTTGAGAGTTTTTTTTTATAAATGTGATAATGGCAGCAGACGTGTTTTTGTTCGGCCAGTGAAGATAAAGATGGTAGATTAGGGATGTGTCCCCCTAGCCTATTACATCTGTAACGTCCCAGAACTGTGTGCGCTATATGTACATGGACGGTTTAAAACTATAATAACAAAAATAACCAAACAAACATAACTAAATATATATATGTACAGTGGTTTGCAATATGTTTTTAAAGGTGGGTTGGGAATCCTTCAAATGTTAATGTGGAGATACCACTTTTGAAGAATTCTAGGTTAGGTGAAAGAGCTATTGACTGAGTTAAACTGTTCCAGACTGATATTGTATTTGGGAAGAAAGAAAACTTATAAAAATCTTTATTTGACTGAATTTGTCTGAATTTATGTGCCTCACGAGTACGCCTGTCAGATTGGGATAGCATGGCTGTTGGTACCTCTATTAAACTCCCATTTATTTTATATAGCAGTACGTATCAGACTTGTTTTAGTTCGTCTACAACTTACAAGATTACGGTCATTTAAGTCCGATATGTTATATTAGAAATAATAAATGTTTTTGCATTATTCCCTCTAATTGGTTGTCCCATATACTATGCCTATGCTTGTTTTAGAAAACAAATGTTGTGAAGTAGATATTATTTTAAACATGATAACATATAGATCTCCACATATGATTGAAATCAGGTAGTACCTGCAAAACAATGCATTCAGTGCTATATTATACTTTTACTTTCATTTTCATATTGATTCCCCCTGTTAAATTGAATGGAATCGCCTACTTTGCATTTCAGCGGAAGTTGAAGGAAAAATCACCGGTAGCAATCGAAGATTTCTCTGATTAATTCTTTATAGGTGTGATGTAAATTACAAATAATAGACATGGCGGAGGCTTTAAATGAGTTAAAAAAGAAATATAAAGTGCACGAAGAAACGGACAGTTATTTTAAGCTAAGGACCGACAATGGCACAAAACCATACTATGAAATGTCAGTTGATGAAGCTAGACGTCAGAAAGAAGAAGTTGGTAAACAATTTGGAGGAGAAATAGAATTTGAAGGCACTACAAAAGAGTATACTGTTCCTTCCCCGTATTTTAAGGGTATGTAGAAGAATACAATTTAATCCTATCTGTCTAGACCGCTCTTAACTGCATCCATGGAGGGGCTCCTAATGGGGGTGTGACACAACGTTATCTCGGATGCTGATGAGATTTTTTTCTCAATAACAGATACATGTATATAGATTATCCCCTACTATGAAGAAAAAAATAATTTTGAATTGCATGTACATGGAGAAAACTCCTCATTTCCTAAAAATAAAATCTAATCTAATCCACTTTTGGTTCTTTGGTTAACTACCTTCAGCAATAAAACTAAAATACCCCCATTAGAACACTTCAAGTTTCAACTAGTATTTGAACACTGAGGTATCTTACCCAAAAACCTTTAAACGGGATAGTAAATTACATTGTTTGATACATATATTACTTGTTAAACATGTTTAATATCTTGCATGTATTTATATGTACGGTATTTTTGCCTTAAAACTATTTACAAAGTTAACATAAGACAACCAGGTGGTCTGTTTGAAGAAAGTATATTTCAACTGTCAATAAAGAAAGATAATTCAATTCCTGATTGTAGTTTGATAAAAAGTTCCTTTTAATGCAATTTTAATAACCATACTACCGGTGCCGTTGCTGTTTCTGATTTTTTTTAACAGTACTCTAAAAATTTGAAAGCTAGTTTTCTGTTGCCTGGCAAAAGTTGGTTTAAAAAAGAATATGGCACATTCAAAAGTACCAGTATAAATACTATAGCCTATCAAAAAAGTAAAATCTTAATTCATTTTATCAGAATGTTAATTGATGCTGTTGAAATGTGAACTTAAATTGACCTCCATGACATGCTTGAAATATTATTAAAGCAGTGTTTAAACGCCTGTAGCACATAAGTGTTCCAATACCACCCTTCTTCAGATTAGTTAGTATTGTAAGGGGATCATATCCAGTGAGTGGCATAAATTTGACATTAAGTAGAAGTTTCATTATATTGACAGACATACATGTTATGATGGACATTGAATTTAAATCTGACTTAGGAATGCTGGTCTATATACATTTTTGTTGTTTCACTTGTTAATTGAGAGTTATGGGACTTAATTTTCACATACATCATGGCATGTCATGTGCATATAGCACAGCTTGTTATTTTCAATTATATAATAGAATTGCATTACAAATTCAGCATTTATAGCATTAGAATTAGCTATACAATGTAGGTAATTTTCATGTAAAAAAAATACATACCAGTACAAAATTTGATGTATTTGTTTTGACAAAACATTACATATTTGTTTTACTAGTTATATTCCTATTACTCACATTCTATTTTCATGACTGTTAATTCTAAAGAATCTTGTTTCTTGTTTGTATTTCTTAATAAGATCCATGTTATAGAAATAGAACCTAGTTTTTCTGCCTTGGTGTACAACTCCTATAGATGTGTTGCCTATGATTTATTGTTGATTGTACATGAACATCAGATGACTCAAGATTCCCAGAATTACTTGTCAGATTCTTACACAATATTACATTGATGTTCTATACATGATTGATTGATTAGTGTTTAATGCCAACTTTAGCAATATTTCAGCTATATCGTGGCATGATGTTCTATACAGACAGCGCCATCCAGAAAATAACATAGATTATTATTCTTATGCAATACAAAATGTACAATATTTATTAATACCAATATGAAATTACTATTGTTAACATACAATTGGAAATACAAACTGTCATCTGAAAATTTTTCAGTCAGTCTGTATTCAATGGAAGAATAAATTTCTTCATCTTCCCTATGGACAGTACATGTATTCACAAGGCTTTCCTTTACTCACTACATATGCCTGTACTCATGCTCTATATTAGACATACTGTAATTTTAACTTAGGAGTGAGTTGTTGTTTAACGCCAACTCAGCAAAATTTCAGCTATATCATCGCAAGAACAAGTTAATTATCAATGAGATGATGATGAGGTCCGCTTTAATCTAGACCAACATTTTGGACTTTTATAGTGCTAGCTCACTGAAACTATGGTCTGCGGGCAGACTATGTCGCTCCACTCGGACACATTATTCTAATTCCGAGCCAACCAGTCTTTTCTCTTTCTCCTTAATGTTGCGTGCTTAGCGAAGAAGCAACAAATACCAATTTTATAGTCTTTGGTTTAACCTGACTGGGGCTCGAACCCATGATCTACAGCACTCGAGGTAAACACGCTAACCATTACGCCACCGACGCAGTTAATTTTAACTTTGGAACTTCCTCCAATATATAGAAAACTTTTATAAAGTCAAGAAAAAATAAGGAGTTGTTTCATGCTTGATTTATATATAGGACTATTCTGGTGGTTTTTTTTATTTTGTTTATTCATCTAGAGATCTAAATATCAAATACAAGAGATTTGGGATATCATCGACCATTTCCCCAGATACTTTTTGTGCCACTTTTTTGTGTGCTGAGTGACAAACACATCAGGGTGTCCATACTCATTTTATTAGGGTATGGACCATTATATATTATATTTAAATATTACCAAGACAAGACAAATAACAGATTTATTTGTATGTAACCATCAGATTTTAGATTGGCTATTGATTTAGGTAGTTTTACTCTTTAATATAAAGTAATTATACCAACATTAAATAACATTCTATAATTATCTACATCTCACTATTTATATTAAAAGAAATATTGAGTTAACTTTTATGAATGAGCTTCCCAGTCTCTGACCTTGTATTGCATTTCAAACTAGAAAAACATATCTACCTGGAACCTGACCATTGCAATTTAAACTACATGTAGAAGAATAAGTTGCCTTATCCTTGTACCTGGCCTTGTATTGCATTTTCCCCGAGAAAATTTGCTGCTAAATTCTATCTGGCTTATTATTATATTTCTGCCAGGGATCGTCTTGATCGTGATCATTTGTAGTCGGATTTACAACTACCTGTGCAATCAGTGCCTATCACCACTAAACTTGTGAGTTCGAACCCCGTTCACGGAGAGGTGTACTCGATAGAACATTATGTGATAAAGTTTGTTACTTTGTTAGTGACTTGCTACACCATAAACCAGCCAACTATATTTCTGCCAAAGAAAATCAACTGCCTTGTTACCCGTCCTTTTATTGCAATTTAGCCGAAAGAGAATAAGCTGTCTTATACCTGGCCTAGTATTGCATTTCAGCCTAAAAGAAGAAGCTATGTTGTACCCTGTCTTGTATTGTATTTCAGCCTGAAAAATAAGCTGTCTTGTACCATGGCTTTGTTTTGCATGTCAGCATAATAGAAGAAGGTACATTGTAGCTGGTCCTGTACTGTATTTCACCCTACAGAATAAGCTGTGTTGTACCTAGCCTTATTTTGAATTAATGTCTGAAAATATATGCTGCTTAGTGTTCTTGACTTGTATACACAAAATACTAGGACACTGTAACAGGTGTAGATGGCTGTACACCATTAATTAAAAAAAATAAAATAGGCAGAACCAATCATTTTCTCATGCTTTTTTTAATCTCAGAAATGCAAGTAAATCATTGTAACAACCAAAAGTTTAGTATTCAATTTTCATGGCAACAAGGGGGTGTAGTCGTCGTGATCGTATTGTAGTTGGATTTACAACTACCTGTGCAGTCAGTGCCAATCACCACTAAAATTGTGAGTTTGAACCCTGTTCATGGCGAGGTGTACTCTATACAATATTATGTGATAAAGTTTGTCTGACTTGCGACAGGTTGGTGGTTTTCTCCGGGTACTTCGGTTTCCTCCACCAATAAAACTAACTGTCACAATATAGTTGAAAGTGGCATTAAACACCAATAACCCTAACCCTCATGTCTACAAAGTTTAACATACTTTGATTTTCAGTATAAAATCTACATTTGTTTCCTAAAATCTTTTATTTCAAATCCAATGACACATGCATATAAAAGGTGGATATTTTGATAAATATTGAACACTCTGTAGTTGTATAATGTAAGGTATTGATTCATTCTTGTATTATTAAATTCCTAATTCTCAAAAGTAAACTGTAGAGAACTTTTATATTAAGATTTTTTTACTGTTGATTTCATTTTATTATTTGGAAGCTTAATGTCATATCAATGATCAAATTCTCCAGGGAACAGATATAGCAACTACAATGTACATCATTATTTAATTAAGTTGAAAAAATAGATAGTTGGAAGTTATTGCCTATATTATAATTATAACTGTGTGTCAAGCTCTTTTGTATTGGAACATGAGAGTTTTTTCATCTTGATATTCCTTTATATGGGAACATGAGAGATTTCTCATGCTGGTATTATTTTATATTGGAACATGAGAGATTTCTCATGCTGGTATTATTTTATATTGGTAGGTGAGAGATTTTCTCATGCTGGTATTATTATACCCCCACAAACAAAGTTTGGGGGGGTATATAGGAATCACCCTGTCCGTCCGTCCATGTACCTTGTAAGCGCAACTCCTCCTAAATGGCTTATTGGATTTTTATGAAACTTTACACATTTGTAGTACACTACCTGCAGATGTGCATGAAGGAATATGGTTGCTGTCCAAAATTTAAAAGGGGAGATAATTCAACTTATACTTTCATGAAAAGGAGGGGGGGGGGGGGGGCCATGTACTTTGTAAGCGCAACTCCTCCTAAACGGCTTATTGGATTTTTATGAAACTTTACACATTTGTAGTACACTACCTGCAGATGTTCATGAAGGAATATGGTTGCTGTCCAAAATTTAAAAGGGGAGATAATTCAACTTATACTTTCACGAAAAGGGGGGGGGGGCATGTACCTTGTAAGCACAACTCCTACTAAATTGCTTATTGAATTTTTATGAAACTTTACACAGTTGTAGTACACAACCGGCAGATGTGCATGAAGAAATACCGTTGCTGTCTAAAATTTAGAAGGGGAGATCATTCAACTTATACTTTCACGAAAAGGGGGGGTTGTGTACCTTGTAAGCGCAACTCCTCCTAAACAGCTTATTGGATTTTTGTGAAACTTTACACAGTTGTAGTACACTACCTGCAGATGTGCATGAAGAAATATGGTCGCTGTCCAAAATTTGGAAGGGGAGATAATTCAACTTGTACTTTCACGAAAAGAAGGAGTACATGTACCTTGTAAGTGCAACTCCTCCTAAACAGCTTATTGGATTTTTATGAAACTTTACACAGTTGTAGTACACTGCCTGCAGATGTGCATGAAGGAATATGGTCGCTGTCCAAAATTTGGAAGGGGAGATAATTTAACTTATACTCTGAAATACGTTCTGTATGGAGAGATGGGCTTGTAAGCGCAACTCCTCCTAAACGGCTCATTGGATTTAAATGAAACTTTACACAGTTGTAATACACTGCCTGCAGATGTGCATGAAGGAATATGGTTCCTGTCCAAAATTTGGAAGGTGATGTAAGCGTAACTATTCCTGAATGAAATAAGATTTTAATTGACCTTTTCACATCTGGATATTTGCAATATAAAAACTACTCAAGAATAAATAATTAATTTTGAATCAATAACATTTGATGTGACCTATATCCTCTTGTAAAAAAAGTTAGGAAATGTTGTAATCCTCATGTATACAGTTTACTGATGAAACCGTATTGGTTGTAAGCAATCCCATTTTGTTGAAGACCTTGTGGCGACCCCTAGACGTATGTTCTTGGTTAGTTTATTTTGGAGATGGGATGTTGTCTCCTTGACATTACTCCATATCAGTTCTTTTTTCATAGGTACAGGTAACTTGCTAATATACCTGTATTCCAAAGTTTGAACATCATAGTATTGCAAGTGGGGGGTATCACTTAGTGAGGTCACTCACAGTTCTAGTTTTATATTGGTAGGTGAGAGATTTTCTCATGCTGGTATTATTTTATATTGGTAGGTGAGAGATTTTCTCATGCTGATATTATTTTATATTGGAACATGAGATTTCTCATGCTGGTATTATTTTATATTGGTACATGTAGGTGAGAGATTTTCTCATGCTGGTATTATTTTATATTGGTAGGTGAAAGATTTTCTCCTGCTGGTATTATTTTATATTGGTAGGTGAAAGATTTTCTCATGCTGATATTATTTTATATTGGTAGGTGAAAGATTTTCTCATGCTGATATTATTTTATATTGGAACATGAGAGAATTCTCCTCTTGATAATCTGTTACATATTATTTACCTTTTGAGTACAGTAATTTACTTTACTTTCTTTTTAATAGAAAACTTTTGAATATTATCTATTATTTTAACCCTTTCTAATTAGACATAGGTACACTTCAAGGTATTAAATCCTGTCTCAACTGTTCAAGTGGACAGACACTTCAATATGTTAAATACTATCTCCAGTTACACTACATGTGTTTGATCTAAGTTTAAACCAGTCCATTGGACATGGTGACAGTCTTTGGTCAACTACTCCAGTATTTTATTCATTGACTATTGATGTTATCCAGGACTGAAGAGATAAATAAAAGTTCATCATATGAACTAGACTCTTTTTTTTTTTAACGAGTACAGGTGGTGAAAATGTTTGAATGAAGACCAGATATTCTTATTATTTTATTCAGCATTTTTCTTCTGTTTTGTTTTTGTATTACCATATATTATTTTTGACAATTCATTTCTAAATAGATTGATTGTGATTTCCCTTTTGTATATGCCCGTCTCGAGACGGTCCATATTATGTGATTGGGTATGGCGGGCGGGCGTCCACACAGGTTTCTGCACAATAACTTTAGGACTGTATATCGGATCTTTACCAAACTTGGCCGCATGATTCCCATGTGGAAGGGGAAAAGCAATATTTTGGGGTTATTAGGTCAAAGGTCAAGGTCACCGTTACTATAAATATAATTTTTAACAGGGTCGTTTCCGCACGATAACTTTAGTACTGTATATTGGTTCTTTAACAAACTTGGCCACATGATTTGCCTGTGGAAGGGGAAGAACCCTATTTATTTTGGGGTCATTACCATTATACCTTTTGATAATTTATATTATAGACGGGCATATTTTGTGATGCACACATTTCTTGTTTAGAAATAAAAAAAATAGGAATTCTGAACATTGAACAATGCACTCACGGTTTAATAACCTTGGTTAATAATGCACAAGACATTTATTTCAGTGTGAATTTTAGCAACAAAACTAATTTAGCAATATAAAGACATTTAAGTTTAAGAAAATGTATTGTTGCCTTTTTTCAGTTAGAGAATGTAACTGTCATTTAAAGGGAAATGGCAATAAATAGTGTTATTTGATACTTGTATTTTCTGTGTTTTTGTCTAGTTTTACTTCTTTAATAATAAAAATAAAAAGATAGATATCAAATTTAGTGTGCATGACACATTTCAGGAATAACCTTCATCAGGTACGCTCAAAGCCAAAATATTGAAAAGCCAAATATTTTTTTAAATCTTTTGGAGCAATAAAACCAATGGACCTAAACAGGATAGCCAAATTCGGCTAAGTTAGCTTCTCTTTTTGTTGGCTATTTTCATCAAGACTTTGTAATTTGCCCTCGAACAGTAGATCATTTCCATTGAGATTTCACTTAATTATTAAAGTTTTAATGACTGTATTGTCTTGTGGTATATTATATTGTAACGTTGATGAAATAATTTCTTTAATAATATCTACATGTATATATATATATATATGTGTACCTTAGAATTTTATTTGCTTGACCTGAAAAAAAAATGATGTGCACCTAAGAATTCCATCTGCTTGTCCTGAAAATAAACTCTTAAGAATCCTTTCTGCTTCACCTGAAAAACAAAACTTGATATACATTGCAATATTGTATGTACCACATGTAATATAAGCTGAAATGATATATTAGATAAACATGAAGAAAAGATCTTGTCTTAGATGTGACTGATAAGATAAATTCAGCTGGATATCTTCATCATGATGATTACTGTGTAGAATGTGGACATGTTGATTAGCTCCATCAAATATCAGAACAAGATGAAGAGATCTGACATGATAAACAAAGATGTTTGTTTACCATTGATGTACAACTGGAATGTACCATGGGCTCTCTGTTATTATCTGAAATATAACATTATTAATGTATATCAATTAAATACTACATGAGGGCTTAATTGTATTTATTTATAGTGTCACAAAGAAAAACAGGTTTAATAAATGTTTTTTCTTGAAAAATGTGGGTGTATTCTTAAAGAGTGCAGCAAGTCCAATATAGATACAGTTTGGAGTATATTTTTGTTGAAAAGAGGTTCATATTTAGATCTTTCATTTTTAGCATGTTATATGTGACATCAATTATCATTTACATTCACATGGCCAATGATAATTCCAGATAGCTGGGATAGCTATCAATGCAGGTAAAAATGAACATAGGATCATATGGTAAAGTGCAGTAGATCATGGGTCTTGTCAAACCAAGGACAATAAAATAGGTGGTTATTGCTTCTACTCTTAAGTAATAATCATACTCCATTAAGGAGTTAAAGAGACCTTAGTACATATTATTGAGAAACAAAAGTAATTGGGTACAAGCAGTCCTCGAAATGAAAATTTGAATTTACTGGTCTGACTTAAATTCTTGAATTTATTTTTATATAGTTCTAAATAAAAACTGAGTACATTTACTGGTCTTGGGCAGGAGTAGCAGTGCTCATCGTGAGGACTGACAAGTGGATTTTCATATAATTGATTTTCAACAACAAAATTATACATAATATAATTTACTATTCTCATCATTACAATGGAAAATATTTTTTTCATTATTTAAATTTTGTTTGTATATCTTGAGTAAAATATCCATGTATGATGGTGATATAGTTTTTATATTAGCTGAATTTTAAAACCCAGACGATATCAATACATAATTAACCAAGTTACAGTGTTGTTTTATATAACATAACTTTCAAACTTTGATAGGTAAAGTATAAAGGGGTTATATAAACAGATGAATGTTGACTTTTACTTCCAATAAGTGCTATTTAATTTAAAATGACAATTTTGATCAATTATAAGATCTTGTTTCACTTTTGCCCTCAGGTATCGCACAAATTACACATGTATTTTACAGTCAGGTATATTTTGGGTTGTACCAAGTTAACACTGATTATTTAGTGCTTACAGTCTGTAAACTACTGTATATCATACAGGTACTACATACATGTACAGCTACTTCAGCTACAAATAATATATTGTGGGATGCACATTTATTCTCTCTGATTGTACATTGAGCTGAACTACTACTGCAATGTACATGTGCTATTAGTTAGCTTGTTTGTGTGGTGAGCTTTAAACCTGAAGACTTTGTAGACTTTTGGAAATGGGAAATGGGACTTTTCATAGTATGAGTCAGAATAATGTATCCTGATAGAGTCTGCTGCAGGTTGTTATGGAGTGATCTGTACCTACAAAAATATATGATCATTTTCACTAGTAGGTATCACTATAGTTGTGATACCATTTCAAGTGCAATCAGTATTTTGTCAGGTCCAATATTCATCAATATTTTTTCATGTCCAATATCCATCAATATTTGATCAGGTCCAATATCCATAAATGTTTTAAAGGTCCAATATCCATAAATATTTAAAAAGTCCAATATCTATCAATATTTTGTCAGGTCCAACATCGAACAATATTAGTGATATAAAGCAGAACTTTAAATATACTTAAACATAATATATATTTTTTTATCATGATGTACTGTAGCAAGGTTGCAATTTGGAAATGTTAAAATTGTATGTAGCTCTTTTCTGCAGTAAATACTTTCTATTACCATGGCTTGTGACTAATGTTTGGTTTCCAATCAAATTATATATATACACTTTTTATCAATACTGAAAGTGATGTTTTAGAAGAAATTTCTATGAGAATAATCTATCTAAAATAACTTGATTATTTAGCAATGATTTTTTTGTAGTACATCATTGCTTTGTGTATATTACAAATAACATCAATAGCAGTGGAAATGTAATGCTTGATCTCAGCCAGTATGGTATACAACTTGTAACAATTTCTTACCAGATATTTAAGTTACAATCAAATGCTTGAAAGAGTGGTTGAAAAAATGGCAGCAGGCCATGAAATAATGACTTGTATGTATAAGAAAATAAACATTCCATCAGCTGTTCTTGAATTCTGAAAAATTATATAGATCTGTTAAAGTACATAAAAATCAAGATCCCTCTCTTCATGTAATACATTAAAACATTTGACTTCTCTATCATTTATAATACAACTATTCCCCAGTCAAAGCTAAAACACAGATTAAAAGAATTAATTTGGCAGACATTTTTTTTAACAGATAGTCAGCATTCCTATGGGTATCAGCTGTGCTCCTTTTCTGGCCAACTTGTTCCTTTATTCATATAAGGCAGACTTCATGCAGGTGCTTCTCAAAAAAAATGAAAAAGAAATTTGTCCGATTCTTTAATTTAACATATAGATCATAAATGATGTCCTTTCACTAATTAATTCACATTTTGGTGATTGTGTTGATCGTCATCTTCAAACTTTTCTTTACAATGTGATTTCATAACTTTGGTCAAATTTGGGTACATTTGATACAATGATTATATAAAACCGATATAGACATCTTCTGTTTATGGTTAGGTATATTTTGGGATGCTGGTACATCTCCTTCATGAGAGGAAGAACAAAATTAAACATATACATTTCTGATTAATTTCTATCAAAACCGTTTAAAAAGATGATTTCCATTTAAAAATATACCAGTAGTAAAAAAAATGAGCCATTATTTTTAGAACAAACTAACTTGTTTTATGATTTTTTTTTTACAGAAGGAGTTCCTATCACTGTTTACAGATCAAAGAATTGTTCTTTAGTAGTAGCACCTTCTGTTTTTGTATATTTCCACGGTGGTGGTAACGTGGTAGGATCACGGAAGACAGTAGATACAGTTTGTAAGATTTTCTCTAGGTAAGTGGCAGGATCACAGAAGACAGTAGATACAGTTTGTAAGATTTTCTCTAGGTAAGTGGTAGGATCACAGAAGACAGTAGATACAGTTTGTAAGATTTTCTCTAGGTAAGTGGCAGGATCACAGAAGACAGTAGATACAGTTTGTAAGTTTTCTCTAGGTAAGTGATAGGATCACAGAAGACAGTAGATACAGTTTGTAAGATTTTCTCTAGATAAGTGGTAGGATCACAGAAGACAGTTGATACAGTTTGTAGGATTTTCTCTAGGTAAGTGGTAGGATCACAGAAGACAGTAGATACAGTTTGTAAGATTTTCTCTAGGTAAGTGATAGGATCACAGAAGACAGTTGATACAGTTTGTAAGATTTTCTCTAGATAAGTGGTAGGATCACAGAAGACAGTTGATACAGTTTGTAAGATTTTCTCTAGGTAAGTAGTAGGATCATGGAAGACAGTAGATACAGTTTGTAAGATTTTCTCTAGGTAAGTGATAGGATCACAGAAGACAGTTGATACAGTTTGTAAGATTTTCTCTAGATAAGTGGTAGGATCACAGAAGACAGTTGATACAGTTTGTAGGATTTTCTCTAGGTAAGTGGTAGGATCATGGAAGACAGTAGATACAGTTTGTAAGATTTTCTCTAGGTAAGTGATAGGATCACAGAAGACAGTTGATACAGTTTGTAAGATTTTCTCTAGGTAAGTGGCAGGATCACAGAAGACAGTTGATACAGTTTGTAGGATTTTCTTTAGGTAAGTGGTAGGATCATGGAAGACATTAGATACAGTTTGTAAGATTTTCTCTAGATAAGTGGTAGGATCACAGAAGACAGTAGATACAGTTTGTAAGATTTTCTCTAGGTAAGTGGTAGGATCATGGAGACAGTAGATACAGTTTGTAAGATTTTCTCTAGATAAGTGGTAGGATCACAGAAGACAGTAGATACAGTTTGTAAGATTTTCTCTAGGTAAGTGGTAGGATCATGGAAGACAGTAGATACAGTTTGTAAGATTTTCTCTAGATAAGTGGTAGGATCACAGAAGACAGTAGATACAGTTTGTAAGATTTTCTCTAGGTAAGTGGTAGGATCATGGAAGACAGTAGATACAGTTTGTAAGATTTTCTCTAGATAAGTGGTAGGATCACAGAAGACAGTAGATACAGTTTGTAAGATTTTCTCTAGATAAGTGGTAGGATCACAGAAGACAGTAGATACAGTTTGTAAGATTTTCTCTAGGTAAGTGGTAGGATCATGGAAGACAGTAGATACAGTTTGTAAGATTTTCTCTAGATAAGTGGTAGGATCACAGAAGACAGTAGATACAGTTTGTAAGATTTTCTCTAGGTAAGTGGTAGGATCATGGAGACAGTAGATACAGTTTGTAAGATTTTCTCTAGATAAGTGGTAGGATCACAGAAGACAGTAGATACAGTTTGTAAGATTTTCTCTAGGTAAGTGGTAGGATCATGGAAGACAGTAGATACAGTTTGTAAGATTTTCTCTAGATAAGTGGTAGGATCACAGAAGACAGTAGATACAGTTTGTAAGATTTTCTCTAGGTAAGTGGTAGGATCATGGAAGACAGTAGATACAGTTTGTAAGATTTTCTCTAGATAAGTGGTAGGATCACAGAAGACAGTAGATACAGTTTGTAAGATTTTCTCTAGATAAGTGGTAGGATCACAGAAGACAGTAGATACAGTTTGTAAGATTTTCTCTAGGTAAGTGGTAGGATCATGGAGACAGTAGATACAGTTTGTAAGATTTTCTCTAGATAAGTGGTAGGATCACAGAAGACAGTAGATACAGTTTGTAAGATTTTCTCTAGGTAAGTGGTAGGATCATGGAAGACAGTAGATACAGTTTGTAAGATTTTCTCTAGGTAAGTGGTAGGATCATGGAGACAGTAGATACAGTTTGTAAGATTTTCTCTAGATAAGTGGTAGGATCACAGAAGACAGTAGATACAGTTTGTAAGATTTTCTCTAGATAAGTGGTAGGATCACAGAAGACAGTAGATACAGTTTGTAGGATTTTCTCTAGGTAAGTGGTAGGATCATGGAAGACAGTAGATACAGTTTGTAAGATTTTCTCTAGATAAGTGGTAGGATCACAGAAGACAGTAGATACAGTTTGTAAGATTTTCTCTAGGTAAGTGGTAGGATCATGGAAGACAGTAGATACAGTTTGTAAGATTTTCTCTAGATAAGTGGTAGGATCACAGAAGACAGTAGATACAGTTTGTAAGATTTTCTCTAGGTAAGTGGCAGGATCACAGAAGACAGTAGATACAGTTTGTAAGATTTTCTCTAGGTAAGTGGTAGGATCACAGAAGACAGTAGATACACATACATAATGTAAACAATCTATGTATCTAATATACTGATATCAAAACAATTAAGTTATGTAATAATAATGAAGTAATAAAGTACATTCACTTGTAATATCAATCATAATTATATAAATATTGTTTGAAATAAGATAATAAATGATAGTGTACATGTTATAAACAAAGATTCTCTGTGTTGTATCAATATCTGTTTGTTTACTGCAGTTGTGTATTCAATCAACACAAATACCAGGAGATTACAGTGTAATCATAATAATACTAATTTTAATATACACAAATGTACATAATAATGTGAAACAATCAGGAAGTACACACACTTGTATACAGTCAAACCTGTAATAAGAGGTCATCTTTGGGACGAAGAAAAAGTGGCCTTTTAAGACAGGTGACTTCTTAAAAGAGGTTCAATTCATATGCAATTTTCAGTGATTGGGCAAGAATTAGGTGACATTTTAAGACAGATGACTGCTTAATAGAGGTGACTTCATGGTTAGGTTTGACTGTATATAAACAAGTTTACATGGCACGTTCTATTACTGGAAATACAAGGTCATTGTTATTTGAAAATGTGTTGCATATTTTCAAATTAATGCAATGAATCCAATTTATTATTCCAGCTATTTTTGATTGAAGAATTTCATGAATTTTTGACTAAATCAATATGTAATGTTATTCAACTTGAGTAAGTTTAGCAAGTCTTCACTTACACAGTGTGGTTTTCTTAAGATTACTTTAATCTATATTATATGGATTGATAGTCAAATATTTGTTCATCAGAATAATCTGATAGAGAGGAGGAGGATAGACTTTATAGATATCATGTGTTCTTATACTAGATCTACAGTGAATACTGTCAGAGCTGAACCCTTAGTAATCTGATAGAGAGGAGGATAGGCTTTATAGATATCATGTGTTCTTATACTAGATCTACAGTGAATACTGTCGGAGCTGAACCCTTAATAATCTGATAGAGAGGAGGATAGGCTTTATAGATATCATGTGTTCTTATACTAGATCTACAGTGAATACTGTCAGAGCTGAACCCTTAGTAAGCTGATAGAGAGGAGGAGGATAGGCTTTATAGATATCATGTGTTCTTATACTAGATCTACAGTGAATACTGTCGGAGCTGAACCCTTAGTAAGCTGATAGAGAGGAGGAGGATAGGCTTTATAGATATCATGTGTTCTTATACTTGATCTACAGTAAATACTGTCAGAGCTGAACCCTTAATAATCTGATAGAGAGGAGGAGGATAGGCTTTATAGATATCATGTGTTCTTATACTAGATCTACAGTGAATACTGTCGGAGCTGAACCCTTAATAATCTGATAGGAGGATAGGCTTTATAGATATCATGTGTTCTTATACTAGATCTACAGTAAATACTGTCGGAGCTGAACCCTTAATAATCTGATAGAGAGGAGGAGGATAGGCTTTATAGATATCATGTGTTCTTATACTAGATCTACAGTGAATACTGTCAGAGCTGAACCCTTAATAATCTGATAGAGAGGAGGAGGATAGGCTTTATAGATATCATGTGTTCTTATACTAGATCTACAGTGAATACTGTCACAACTGAACCCTTAGTAAGCTGATAGAGAGGAGGAGGATAGGCTTTATAGATATCATGTGTTCTTATACTAGATCTACAGTGAATACTGTCGGAGCTGAACCCTTAATAATCTGATAGAGAGGAGGATAGGCTTTATAGATATCATGTGTTCTTATACTAGATCTACAGTGAATACTGTCAGAGCTGAACCCTTAATAATCTGATAGAGAGGAGGAGGATAGGCTTTATAGATATCATGTGTTCTTATACTAGATCTACAGTGAATAATCTTATAGAGAGAAGGAAGATAGGCTTTATAGATATCATGTGTTCTTATACTAGATCTACAGTGAATACTGTCAGAGCTGAAACCTTAATAATCTGATAGAGAGGAGGAGGATAGGCTTTATAGATATCATGTTTTCTTATATTAGATCTACAGTGAATACTGTCGGAGCTGAACCCTTAATAATCTGATAGAGAGGAGGAGGATAGGCTTTATAGATATCATGTGTTCTTATACTAGATCTACAGTGAATAATCTGATAGAGAGGAGGAGGATTGGCTTTATAGATATCATGTGTTCTTATACTAGATCTACAGTGAATACTGTCAGAACTGAACCCTTAGTAAACTGATAGAGAGGAGGAGGATAGGCTTTATAGATATCATGTGTTCTTATACTAGATCTACAGTGAATACTGTCAGAGCTGAACCCTTAATAATCTGATAGAGAGGAGGAGGATAGGCTTTATTGATATCATGTGTTCTTATACTAGATCTACAGTGAATACTGTCAGAGCTGAACCCTTAGTAAGCTGATAGAGAGGGTAGGCTTTATAGATATCATGTGTTCTTATACTAGATCTACAGTGAATACTGTCAGAGCTGAACCCTTAATAATCTGATAGAGAGGAGGAGGATAGGCTTTATAGATATCATGTGTTCTTATATTAGATCTACAGTGAATACTGTCAGAGCTGAAACCTAATAATCTGATAGAGAGGAGGAGGATAGGCTTTATAGATATCATGTGTTCTTATACTAGATCTACAGTGAATACTGTCAGAGCTGAACCCTTAATAATCTGATAGAGAGGAGGATAGGCTTTATAGATATCATGTGTTCTTATACTAGATCTACAGTGAATACTGTCGGAGCTGAACCCTTAGTAAGCTGATAGAGAGGAGGATAGGCTTTATAGATATCATGTGTTCTTATACTAGATCTACAGTGAATACTGTCGGAGCTGAACCCTTAATAATCTGATAGAGAGGAGGATAGGCTTTATAGATATCATGTGTTCTTATACTAGATCTACAGTGAATACTGTCAGAGCTGAACCCTTAATAATCTGATAGAGAGGAGGAGGATAGGCTTTATAGATATCATGTGTTCTTATACTAGATCTACAGTGAATAATCTTATAGAGAGAAGGAAGATAGGCTTTATAGATATCATGTGTTCTTATACTAGATCTACAGTGAATACTGTCAGAGCTGAAACCTTAATAATCTGATAGAGAGGAGGAGGATAGGCTTTATAGATATCATGTTTTCTTATATTAGATCTACAGTGAATACTGTCGGAGCTGAACCCTTAATAATCTGATAGAGAGGAGGAGGATAGGCTTTATAGATATCATGTGTTCTTATACTAGATCTACAGTGAATAATCTGATAGAGAGGAGGAGGATTGGCTTTATAGATATCATGTGTTCTTATACTAGATCTACAGTGAATACTGTCAGAACTGAACCCTTAGTAAACTGATAGAGAGGAGGAGGATAGGCTTTATAGATATCATGTGTTCTTATACTAGATCTACAGTGAATACTGTCAGAGCTGAACCCTTAATAATCTGATAGAGAGGAGGAGGATAGGCTTTATTGATATCATGTGTTCTTATACTAGATCTACAGTGAATACTGTCAGAGCTGAACCCTTAGTAAGCTGATAGAGAGGGTAGGCTTTATAGATATCATGTGTTCTTATACTAGATCTACAGTGAATACTGTCAGAGCTGAACCCTTAATAATCTGATAGAGAGGAGGAGGATAGGCTTTATAGATATCATGTGTTCTTATATTAGATCTACAGTGAATACTGTCAGAGCTGAAACCTAATAATCTGATAGAGAGGAGGAGGATAGGCTTTATAGATATCATGTGTTCTTATACTAGATCTACAGTGAATACTGTCAGAGCTGAACCCTTAATAATCTGATAGAGAGGAGGATAGGCTTTATAGATATCATGTGTTCTTATATTAGATCTACAGTGAATACTGTCACAACTGAACCCTTAGTAAGCTGATAGAGAGGAGGAGGATAGGCTTTATAGATATCATGTCACATGTGTTCTTATACTAGATCTACAGTGAATACTGTCGGAGCTGAACCCTTAGTAAACTGATAGAGAGGAAGAGGATAGGCTTTATAGATATCATGTGTTCTTATACTAGATCTACAGTGAATACTGTCGGAGCTGAACCCTTAGTAAGCTGATAGAGAGGAGGAGGATAGGCTTTATAGATATCATGTGTTCTTATACTAGATCTACAGTGAATACTGTCGGAGCTGAACCCTTAGTAAGCTGATAGAGAGGAGGAGAATAGGCTTTATAGATATCATGTGTTCTTATACTAGATCGACAGTGAATACTGTCGGAGCTGAACCCTTGGTAAGCTGATAGAGAGGAAGAGGATAGACTTTATAGATATCATGTGTTCTTATACTAGATCTACAGTGAATACTGTCAGAGCTGAACCCTTAGTAAGCTGATAGAGAGGAGGAGGATAGGCTTTATAGATATCATGTGTTCTTATACTAGATCTACAGTGAATACTGTCAGAGCTGAACCCTTAATAATCTGATAGAGAGGAGGAGGATAGGCTTTATAGATATCATGTGTTCTTATACTAGATCTACAGTGAATACTGTCACAACTGAACCCTTAGTAAGCTGATAGAGAGGAGGAGGATAGGCTTTATAGATATCATGTCACATGTGTTCTTATACTAGATCTACAGTGAATACTGTCGGAGCTGAACCCTTAGTAAACTGATAGAGAGGAAGAGGATAGGCTTTATAGATATCATGTGTTCTTATACTAGATCTACAGTGAATACTGTCGGAGCTGAACCCTTAGTAAGCTGATAGAGAGGAGGAGGATAGGCTTTATAGATATCATGTGTTCTTATACTAGATCTACAGTGAATACTGTCGGAGCTGAACCCTTAGTAAGCTGATAGAGAGGAGGAGAATAAGCTTTATAGATATCATGTGTTCTTATACTAGATCTACAGTGAATACTGTCGGAGCTGAACCCTTAGTAAGCTGATAGAGAGGAGGATAGGCTTTATAGATATCATGTGTTCTTATACTAGATCTACAGTGAATACTGTCGGAGCTGAACCCTTAGTAAACTGATAGAGAGGAGGAGGATAGGCTTTATAGATATCATGTGTTCTTATACTAGATCTACAGTGAATACTGTCGAAACTGAACTCTTAGTAAGCTGGAATCCTGTATAAACCGAACTTTAAATAAAGTCCCAATGTAGGGAATCTTTGTTAATTTAACCTGTATAAACTGATTACCTGTCTATTCCAAACACAAAGGCTGGTCCCAAGGAGGTGATCATGAAGTTTAGACAGGTTTCACTGTATACCAGTATATGTCAGAATTACACATGAAGTTTAGACAGGTTTCACTGTATACCAGTATGTCAGAATTACACATGAAGTTTAGACAGGTTTCACTGTATACCAGTATATGTCAGAATTACACATGCAGTTTAGACAGGTTTCACTGTATACCAGTATATGTCAGAATTACACATAAAGTTTAGACTGGTTTCACTGTATACCAGTGTATGTCAGAATTACACATGAAGGTTAGACAGGTTTCACTGTATACCAGTATATGTCAGAATTACACATGAAGTTTAAACAGGTTTCACTGTATACTAGTATATGTCAGAATTACACATGAAGTTTAGACTGATTTCACTGTATACCAGTGTATGTCAGAATTACACATGAAGTTTAGACTGATTTCACTGTATACCAGTATATGTCAGAATTACACATGAAGTTTAGACAGGTTTCACTGTATACCAGTATATGTCAGAATTACACATGAAGTTTAGACAGGTTTCACTGTATACCAGTATATGTCAGAATTACACATGAAGTTTAGACAGGTTTCACTGTATACCAGTATATGTCAGAATTACACATGAAGTTTAGACAGGTTTCACTGTATACCAGTATGTCAGAATTACACATGAAGTTTAAACAGGTTTCACTGTATACTAGTATATGTCAGAATTACACATGAAGTTTAGACTGGTTTCACTGTATACCAGTATATGTCAGAATTACACATGAAGTTTAGACTGGTTTCACTGTATACCAGTATATGTCAGAATTACACATGAAGTTTAGACAGGTTTCACTGTATACCAGTATATGTCAGAATTACACATGAAGTTTAGACAGGTTTCACTGTATACCAGTATATGTCAGAATTACACATGAAGTTTAGACAGGTTTCACTGTATACCAGTATATGTCAGAATTACACATGAAGTTTAGACAGGTTTCACTGTATACCAGTATATGTCAGAATTACACATGAAGTTTAGACAGGTTTCACTGTATACCAGTATGTCAGAATTACACATGAAGTTTAGACAGGTTTCACTGTATACCAGTATATGTCAGAATTACACATGCAGTTTAGACAGGTTTCACTGTATACCAGTATATGTCAGAATTACACATAAAGTTTAGACTGGTTTCACTGTATACCAGTATATGTCAGAATTACACATAAATTTTAGACAGGTTTCACTGTATACCAGTATATGTCAGAATTACACATGAATCTCTGGGACCCTCGTGGTCCTGATCATATGGTAGTTAAATTTACAACTACCTATGCAACCTGTACCTATCACCACTAAAGTTGTGAGTTCCACTCAGGTGAGGTGTACTCGATACAACATTTTGTGATAAAGTTTGTCAGTGACATATGGCATGTCAGTGGTTTTCCGGGTACTCTGGTTTTCTCCACCAATAAAGCTGACCGCCACAATATAACTGTAATATTGTTGAAAGTGGCATTAAACACCATAATCCCAATGAATCTCCTTTATAGTACACTGTCAGAGGGTCTTGGTTTGGTCCTGTTAAAATATTGTATGGACAATTTTAATGTGTGTTATTATCATGTATCATGATTAAAGTCTGTTTGTAATACTAGACTGACTGTTAGATATAGAAACTGATAAACTCTATATACATTGTAGTAATGATGGATATGACAGGTTTATTTAAAAAAGGAAATGGAATGAGATGAATATGTTATTGAGATTTTCACACCTATATAATTTGGACCAATGATGAGGCTACATCAAATGATAAAGAAGTATTGATATTCATTTTTTTTTTGAAGTTCTTGAGTAATAAATTTAGTGTTTTACAAGTGTTGAGTAGATTTATTAATTTCTTTAAAAAAAACATTAATTTTGATAAATTTAATTTGTCTAAGGTTTGTGATTGATGAATAATACATTAATTATCAATAGAGGTGACGTTAAACCACTTGTAGATAACATGTTATCATGTTACATCAGTTTTAATACATCACCAGTGTGATTGATGATTGTTAAGATTTGTAGGATTGTCTACCATTGATCTTTAACTTTTAGTTCTTTTTCCCATTTTTAACTTTTTTCTATCACATGCTGTCCGTTGATCTGTAATTATAGCTGTATCACTTTTAGCCACGATATAGCTGAAATACTGCTAAAGTTGGTGTTAAGCACCAATCAATCAATAACTTTTTGTTTTTAAGCCCATGTGAGCTTTTTCCATCAATTTATGTCAGTTGTTCAGCCAAAAAACAAGGATGATCCTTGTTCTGAGAAGATTCAATCTTATGCATGTGATAAGTGGTAAACATTTCATCAAAATCGAACTAAATTTGACCTTGGAATAATGAAAAAATGTGGTTTTATATGAAATACATACAGTAAAACCTGTCTAAATCGAACTCATTTGGGACTGAAGAATTTGTTCTGTTTAGACAGGTGTTTGGTTTACACAGGTTCAAAATACATAGACATTTAGTAGATGGGACTGTAAAGTTTGTCTGGTTTAGGCAGGTTTTCGGTTTACTCAGAGTTTGGTTTAGACAGGTTTAACTGTAGTAAAAAATTACAGTGACCGAATACTTTATGCACGTCTCGGTACTTTTACTTTTAAGTTTTACTCTAAGGAAATTACTTATACCATGTCAAGATATATAGGATCTAACACCTGGGGGGAGTGCAAAAAAAATTTGATGGAGTACATGTAGATGAAACAAAACAGTAACAACTTATACAGAGAGGAATGTTGATACATCACTACAATCACATCAACTTTATATACCAGTAAAGACAGTAATGTTAATTAGTTTACAAATTGTAGTATTAATTAATCATTTATGGAGAAATTATGCATGTTTCTAAAAAATAATCCATTTTTATATGGTATCTGATTTTAGGATATGTAATTAGGTAATCTTTTCATTAAAACAGGATGTTAGATTCAGATATCAAATACAGTTTGTATGCTGTGTATTGGTTCTTGTGTGGTTTTTTTCTCTCTTTACTTTACTCTTTTTACCATCATGATTTTGGGGGAGACATTGTTTTTGTCTGTCCGTCAAGACTAACAAATAATACAGTCCAAAACCTTTATGTTGTGGGACTTTTTGAAATGTAATGTACCATTTACGCAGATATTCTTCCGTCACAAAAGTTTATATGCACAAATCCTGAATATATTACCGAACCGATGATAATGAAAATTTGAATAAACCAAGCACAAAATTTATTCTCAATAATTGACAAATATATTATGATCAAGCCATTTTGTCCCAGGTGTGTTTAGATGAGAGGTCTTTCGCAGCTCTCTATCTGGAACTAACACAATATATACTATTTTTGCAGGGATGCTCCATGTGTTGTCGTTAATGTTGACTATAGATGTGGACCAGAATATCGTTATCCTGCGAACCATGACGATGCAGTATGTGTTGTACGATGGGTGAAAATGAACAAAGGACTGATAGGTTTGTTTAGTTTATTTATTTCTATTATGTCTCCAAGTGTGAAGGATGTTTATTCCATGTACAGAAATACCCCATGTATAATGCCCCTCCCACCAAAGTCCACCCCTCTTGTCAGGCCAGATTTTTCAGATGCACAGATAAGTAAAATACTATTATATTTTTCTCCTCAAGATAAGCCATCCATCTTGCCTTATAAAAGTAGACTACATGTTTTAGAACTCTTATTAGAATGTAAAATAGTTATTCTAATATGACATCCTTCATTTGCTGTACAAACAAAACCATGATAAAATTCCTGATATATTTTACTGTGCACATGCATATTATTGTCTGACAAATTATGGACATCATTCCTAAGTGATGTCATGCAGGACCATTGTGCATACAAACATTAAATTTGATAGGTTTTTTTTCTTTGCATATTCATTTTTTTCTGGGAAAAAATACTATAAAAGACTTTGACTTGTGTAATTTGTCGGCTTTAGGTGAGGTAGTTTCGAAGGAATGCTGGTGACATTAACGCTTGGTTACTGATTTATTTTACGATTTTTTATTAGCAATTTACTTGTTTAAGTTGCTAAAATCAAAATGTCACCTAATTGATAAATGTCAGCAATAGTTGCAACCAATCAAAATGTGTGTAGAATATGTTTTGGGGACACATTTAGTTTTTTCGGTCAGTTATGTACCTATTTTGACATGAGATGAAATAAATGCCTCATGCTGATTGGCTGAAAATAATATCATTATAAACAGGGCCGCCAAGAGAATTTTTGGGTCCCAGGGCAAAAGGAAGCTTTGCCCCCCCCCTCCTCCAATTCTCCAAATGATACTCAAACTAAGTCCACCACGGTGTGTCATAAGCAAGGAATCAGCACAACAAAAATGAATTGATGAATTGTGATTTAGAAAACACCTTTCTACTTGTTTATTTGTCTGGATTTATGTTTTTTTACAAGTCTTTTCATAACCTCATATATTTCAATATTCGCAATCGTAAGTTCGTAACATAGTCAAATTCCACACTCTCACAACATGTTTTAGTCTAAGTCTACAACATTTTTATTTGAAAAAGCATAGGGTAAAAACAATTTCAGCAGAAAATTTTGCCTTCGTAAGAATATTAATCAGTTTAAAGTTAAACTGAAGTCAATATACCAAATTTAGTAGAAACTACTTTTGATACCAACAACTATTGTAGGCCTACTAGTACTTTGGTCAGTTGACTTGTGCGTGTCCGAGATGTCATCCTTTTTTCTTTTTCTTTTTTTATCTCTCTCAGTCTCTCTCTCGACATCTTTTGTGCCGACTGCCTCAGCATACCTTGATTATAATTTGTTTAATTTGCATGTTGCAATGTGTGACAATGACAATGTGGTGACTGACGAAGTGAAATTAATTAATAAATAAAAAATAAAGGCTCACCTGAACGGAATCAATTGAGTTTAACAAAAGTCTGATCCTGTCTACTCACCATTAATGAGCCCCTCCCCTGCAATCCTCGATCTGCTACTCTCAGAGGTAATTCTTAGGGACTTAGCTTGGTTCCCCATTTCCTATGTATTTGTCTATAGCAAATCACTTAGGCCTACATATTTCAGAGCCCTTATATAAAAAATTAGTGGGCCCCTCCACCTGCAACCCTCGATCTGCCAGTGTCCATGGTTGTTCTTAGAGGAGCCCAAGCAGTTGGGCTTGGCCCTCATTTGAGTCATTTAATATACATTTACAAGTCGAAAATCACTAAATATATGTACATGGTTCAGTGCCCCATACACCATAACAGAAAAGTTGTTATACATCATCTAGGGCCCTATGAAAGTCATTAGTGGGCTCCTTCCTGAAATCTGAGGCTACTTCTGTAGAACAGAACAGAACAGAAATTTTATTGGTTTGAAATCCATATACAAAGGATTGTTACCAAAACAACACATTAAATACAAAACAAAGAAACTGTTAAATACAATAAAACTACATATACATGTTTGAAACGCATGCCTCCCTGACGACATTTGGTATGAGGAGGTGGTACATTTTAAATATGATTTAAATATCAATCAAAATACAACATATAATAGTGATCTATATTTTCATGAAACTATCACATAGTGCAATGAATTGCCATGAAGAATTTTATATCCACTACACGAAATTGTCATTCACATATTCACGAAAGCACACATTTTATTTTGTTTGCCTTGCTCAAGGTACACCCTCGTTTTTTTTCCCCATGTTTGGCTTGTAGGCCCCCTAAACTTATGAGCCCCGGGGTGCCACCCCGGCTGACCCCCCCTCTCAGTGGGCCTGATTATAAGGGACATAAGATATCTAACAAAATTCAGCAGACGACAGTACACTGAAATTACGGAATTAAAGCTAGCAATGCTAAGAGTAAAAATGGGCGATGAAACGTAACCCTTGGCTAGCGAAGATGACTGACTGTATACAGGTTCCTTTTAATTTGGTAGAACATTATATGGAGCTTCATTATACTTAATGGTTGACCTGTAGGTGGTGTTAGTGATAGACCAGTGAGAAGTGGGAGAAGAAAGGGGGACAACTTGCTGTCTCTGTATGGAAGACTCATGTAATATGTAATTAATTATCTACCTATATATAGGTGCTGTTAATGAAAGTACGGTAGGAGTGGGAGAAGATAAGGGGGACAACTTGCTGTCTCTGTATGGAAAACTCTCTGTATATCATGTAATATGTAATTAATTATAAACCCATAGGTGCTGTTAATGAGAGTACAGTAGGAGTAGGAGGAGATAAGGGGGACAACTTGCTGTCTCTGTATGGAAGACTCTCTGTATATCATGTAATATGTAATTAATTATAAACCCATAGGTGCTGTTAATGAGAGTACAGTAGGAGTAGGAGGAGATAAGAGGGACAACTTGCTGTCTCTGTATGGAAGACTCTCTGTATATCATGTAATATGTAATTAATTATAAACCCATAGGTGCTGTTAATGAGAGTACAGTAGGAGTAGGAGGAGATAAGGGGGACAACTTGCTGTCTCTGTATGGAAGACTCTCTGTATATCATGTAATATGTAATTAATTATAAACCCATAGGTGCTGTTAATGAGAGTACAGTAGGAGTAGGAGGAGATAAGGGGGACAACTTGCTGTCTCTGTATGGAAGACTCTCTGTATATCATGTAATATGTAATTAATTATAAACCCATAGGTGCTGTTAATGAGAGTACAGTAGGAGTAGGAGGTGATAAGGGGGACAACTTGCTGTCTCTGTATGGAAGACTCTCTGTATATCATGTAATATGTAATTAATTATAAACCCATAGGTGCTGTTAATGAGAGTACAGTAGGAGTAGGAGGAGATAAGAGGGACAACTTGCTGTCTCTGTATGGAAGACTCTCTGTATATCATGTAATATGTAATTAATTATAAACCCATAGGTGCTGTTAATGAGAGTACAGTAGGAGTAGGAGGAGATAAGAGGGACAACTTGCTGTCTCTGTATGGAAGACTCTCTGTATATCATGTAATATGTAATTAATTATAAACCCATAGGTGCTGTTAATGAGAGTACAGTAGGAGTAGGAGGAGATAAGAGGGACAACTTGCTGTCTCTGTATGGAAAACTCTCTGTATATCATGTAATATGTAATTAATTATAAACCCATAGGTGCTGTTAATGAGAGTACAGTAGGAGTAGGAGGAGATAAGGGGGACAACTTGCTGTCTCTGTATGGAAGACTCTCTGTATATCATGTAATATGTAATTAATTATAAACCCATAGGTGCTGTTAATGAGAGTACAGTAGGAGTAGGAGGAGATAAGAGGGACAACTTGCTGTCTCTGTATGGAAGACTCTCTGTATATCATGTAATATGTAATTAATTATAAACCCATAGGTGCTGTTAATGAGAGTACAGTAGGAGTAGGAGGAGATAAGAGGGACAACTTGCTGTCTCTGTATGGAAGACTCTCTGTATATCATGTAATATGTAATTAATTATAAACCCATAGGTGCTGTTAATGAGAGTACAGTAGGAGTAGGAGGAGATAAGGGGGACAACTTGCTGTCTCTGTATGGAAGACTCTCTGTATATCATGTAATATGTAATTAATTATAAACCCATAGGTGCTGTTAATGAGAGTACAGTAGGAGTAGGAGGAGATAAGAGGGACAACTTGCTGTCTCTGTATGGAAGACTCTCTGTATATCATGTAATATGTAATTAATTATAAACCCATAGGTGCTGTTAATGAGAGTACAGTAGGAGTAGGAGGAGATAAGGGGGACAACTTGCTGTCTCTGTATGGAAGACTCTCTGTATATCATGTAATATGTAATTAATTATAAACCCATAGGTGCTGTTAATGAGAGTACAGTAGGAGTAGGAGGTGATAAGGGGGACAACTTGCTGTCTCTGTATGGAAAACTCTCTGTATATCATGTAATATGTAATTAATTATAAACCCATAGGTGCTGTTAATGAGAGTACAGTAGGAGTAGGAGGTGATAAGGGGGACAACTTGCTGTCTCTGTATGGAAGACTCTCTGTATATCATGTAATATGTAATTAATTATAAACCCATAGGTGCTGTTAATGAGAGTACAGTAGGAGTAGGAGGAGATAAGGGGGACAACTTGCTGTCTCTGTATGGAAGACTCTCTGTATATCATGTAATATGTAATTAATTATAAACCCATAGGTGCTGTTAATGAGAGTACAGTAGGAGTAGGAGGAGATAAGGGGGACAACTTGCTGTCTCTGTATGGAAGACTCTCTGTATATCATGTAATATGTAATTAATTATAAACCCATAGGTGCTGTTAATGAGAGTACAGTAGGAGTAGGAGGAGATAAGGGGGACAACTTGCTGTCTCTGTATGGAAGACTCTCTGTATATCATGTAATATGTAATTAATTATAAACCCATAGGTGCTGTTAATGAGAGTACAGTAGGAGTAGTAGGAGATAAGGGGGACAACTTGCTGTCTCTGTATGGAAGACTCTCTGTATATCATGTAATATGTAATTAATTATAAACCCATAGGTGCTGTTAATGAGAGTACAGTAGGAGTAGGAGGAGATAAGGGGGACAACTTGCTGTCTCTGTATGGAAGACTCTCTGTATATCATGTAATATGTAATTAATTATAAACCCATAGGTGCTGTTAATGAGAGTACAGTAGGAGTGGGAGGAGATAAGGGGGACAACTTGCTGTCTCTGTATGGAAGACTCTCTGTATATCATGTAATATGTAATTAATTATAAACCCATAGGTGCTGTTAATGAGAGTACAGTAGGAGTAGGAGGAGATAAGAGGGACAACTTGCTGTCTCTGTATGGAAGACTCTCTGTATATCATGTAATATGTAATTAATTATAAACCCATAGGTGCTGTTAATGAGAGTACAGTAGGAGTAGGAGGAGATAAGGGGGACAACTTGCTGTCTCTGTATGGAAGACTCTCTGTATATCATGTAATATGTAATTAATTATAAACCCATAGGTGCTGTTAATGAGAGTACAGTAGGAGTAGGAGGAGATAAGAGGGACAACTTGCTGTCTCTGTATGGAAGACTCTCTGTATATCATGTAATATGTAATTAATTATAAACCCATAGGTGCTGTTAATGAGAGTACAGTAGGAGTAGGAGGAGATAAGGGGGACAACTTGCTGTCTCTGTATGGAAGACTCTCTGTATATCATGTAATATGTAATTAATTATAAACCCATAGGTGCTGTTAATGAGAGTACAGTAGGAGTAGGAGGAGATAAGGGGGACAACTTGCTGTCTCTGTATGGAAGACTCTCTGTATATCATGTAATATGTAATTAATTATAAACCCATAGGTGCTGTTAATGAGAGTACAGTAGGAGTAGGAGGAGATAAGGGGGACAACTTGCTGTCTCTGTATGGAAGACTCTCTGTATATCATGTAATATGTAATTAATTATAAACCCATAGGTGCTGTTAATGAGAGTACAGTAGGAGTGGGAGGAGATAAGGGGGACAACTTGCTGTCTCTGTATGGAAGACTCTCTGTATATCATGTAATATGTAATTAATTATAAACCCATAGGTGCTGTTAATGAGAGTACAGTAGGAGTAGGAGGAGATAAGAGGGACAACTTGCTGTCTCTGTATGGAAGACTCTCTGTATATCATGTAATATGTAATTAATTATAAACCCATAGGTGCTGTTAATGAGAGTACAGTAGGAGTAGGAGGAGATAAGGGGGACAACTTGCTGTCTCTGTATGGAAGACTCTCTGTATATCATGTAATATGTAATTAATTATAAACCCATAGGTGCTGTTAATGAGAGTACAGTAGGAGTAGGAGGAGATAAGAGGGACAACTTGCTGTCTCTGTATGGAAAACTCTCTGTATATCATGTAATATGTAATTAATTATAAACCCATAGGTGCTGTTAATGAGAGTACAGTAGGAGTAGGAGGAGATAAGAGGGACAACTTGCTGTCTCTGTATGGAAGACTCTCTGTATATCATGTAATATGTAATTAATTATAAACCCATAGGTGCTGTTAATGAGAGTACAGTAGGAGTAGGAGGTGATAAGGGGGACAACTTGCTGTCTCTGTATGGAAGACTCTCTGTATATCATGTAATATGTAATTAATTATAAACCCATAGGTGCTGTTAATGAGAGTACAGTAGGAGTAGGAGGAGATAAGGGGGACAACTTGCTGTCTCTGTATGGAAGACTCTCTGTATATCATGTAATATGTAATTAATTATAAACCCATAGGTGCTGTTAATGAGAGTACAGTAGGAGTAGTAGGAGATAAGGGGGACAACTTGCTGTCTCTGTATGGAAGACTCTCTGTATATCATGTAATATGTAATTAATTATAAACCCATAGGTGCTGTTAATGAGAGTACAGTAGGAGTAGGAGGAGATAAGGGGGACAACTTGCTGTCTCTGTATGGAAGACTCTCTGTATATCATGTAATATGTAATTAATTATAAACCCATAGGTGCTGTTAATGAGAGTACAGTAGGAGTAGGAGGAGATAAGGGGGACAACTTGCTGTCTCTGTATGGAAGACTCTCTGTATATCATGTAATATGTAATTAATTATAAACCCATAGGTGCTGTTAATGAGAGTACAGTAGGAGTAGGAGGTGATAAGGGGGACAACTTGCTGTCTCTGTATGGAAGACTCTCTGTATATCATGTAATATGTAATTAATTATAAACCCATAGGTGCTGTTAATGAGAGTACAGTAGGAGTAGGAGGAGATAAGGGGGACAACTTGCTGTCTCTGTATGGAAGACTCTCTGTATATCATGTAATATGTAATTAATTATAAACCCATAGGTGCTGTTAATGAGAGTACAGTAGGAGTAGGAGGAGATAAGGGGGACAACTTGCTGTCTCTGTATGGAAGACTCTCTGTATATCATGTAATATGTAATTAATTATAAACCCATAGGTGCTGTTAATGAGAGTACAGTAGGAGTAGGAGGAGATAAGAGGGACAACTTGCTGTCTCTGTATGGAAGACTCTCTGTATATCATGTAATATGTAATTAATTATAAACCCATAGGTGCTGTTAATGAGAGTACAGTAGGAGTAGGAGGAGATAAGAGGGACAACTTGCTGTCTCTGTATGGAAAACTCTCTGTATATCATGTAATATGTAATTAATTATAAACCCATAGGTGCTGTTAATGAGAGTACAGTAGGAGTAGGAGGAGATAAGAGGGACAACTTGCTGTCTCTGTATGGAAGACTCTCTGTATATCATGTAATATGTAATTAATTATAAACCCATAGGTGCTGTTAATGAGAGTACAGTAGGAGTAGGAGGTGATAAGGGGGACAACTTGCTGTCTCTGTATGGAAGACTCTCTGTATATCATGTAATATGTAATTAATTATAAACCCATAGGTGCTGTTAATGAGAGTACAGTAGGAGTAGTAGGAGATAAGGGGGACAACTTGCTGTCTCTGTATGGAAGACTCTCTGTATATCATGTAATATGTAATTAATTATAAACCCATAGGTGCTGTTAATGAGAGTACAGTAGGAGTAGGAGGAGATAAGGGGGACAACTTGCTGTCTCTGTATGGAAGACTCTCTGTATATCATGTAATATGTAATTAATTATAAACCCATAGGTGCTGTTAATGAGAGTACAGTAGGAGTAGGAGGAGATAAGGGGGACAACTTGCTGTCTCTGTATGGAAGACTCTCTGTATATCATGTAATATGTAATTAATTATAAACCCATAGGTGCTGTTAATGAGAGTACAGTAGGAGTAGGAGGTGATAAGGGGGACAACTTGCTGTCTCTGTATGGAAGACTCTCTGTATATCATGTAATATGTAATTAATTATAAACCCATAGGTGCTGTTAATGAGAGTACAGTAGGAGTAGGAGGAGATAAGGGGGACAACTTGCTGTCTCTGTATGGAAGACTCTCTGTATATCATGTAATATGTAATTAATTATAAACCCATAGGTGCTGTTAATGAGAGTACAGTAGGAGTAGGAGGAGATAAGGGGGACAACTTGCTGTCTCTGTATGGAAGACTCTCTGTATATCATGTAATATGTAATTAATTATAAACCCATAGGTGCTGTTAATGAGAGTACAGTAGGAGTAGGAGGAGATAAGGGGGACAACTTGCTGTCTCTGTATGGAAGACTCTCTGTATATCATGTAATATGTAATTAATTATAAACCCATAGGTGCTGTTAATGAGAGTACAGTAGGAGTAGGAGGAGATAAGGGGGACAACTTGCTGTCTCTGTATGGAAGACTCTCTGTATATCATGTAATATGTAATTAATTATAAACCCATAGGTGCTGTTAATGAGAGTACAGTAGGAGTAGGAGGAGATAAGGGGGACAACTTGCTGTCTCTGTATGGAAGACTCTCTGTATATCATGTAATATGTAATTAATTATAAACCCATAGGTGCTGTTAATGAGAGTACAGTAGGAGTAGGAGGAGATAAGAGGGACAACTTGCTGTCTCTGTATGGAAGACTCTCTGTATATCATGTAATATGTAATTAATTATAAACCCATAGGTGCTGTTAATGAGAGTACAGTAGGAGTAGTAGGAGATAAGGGGGACAACTTGCTGTCTCTGTATGGAAGACTCTCTGTATATCATGTAATATGTAATTAATTATAAACCCATAGGTGCTGTTAATGAGAGTACAGTAGGAGTAGGAGGAGATAAGGGGGACAACTTGCTGTCTCTGTATGGAAGACTCTCTGTATATCATGTAATATGTAATTAATTATAAACCCATAGGTGCTGTTAATGAGAGTACAGTAGGAGTAGGAGGAGATAAGGGGGACAACTTGCTGTCTCTGTATGGAAGACTCTCTGTATATCATGTAATATGTAATTAATTATAAACCCATAGGTGCTGTTAATGAGAGTACAGTAGGAGTAGGAGGAGATAAGAGGGACAACTTGCTGTCTCTGTATGGAAGACTCTCTGTATATCATGTAATATGTAATTAATTATAAACCCATAGGTGCTGTTAATGAGAGTACAGTAGGAGTAGGAGGAGATAAGAGGGACAACTTGCTGTCTCTGTATGGAAGACTCTCTGTATATCATGTAATATGTAATTAATTATAAACCCATAGGTGCTGTTAATGAGAGTACAGTAGGAGTAGGAGGAGATAAGGGGGACAACTTGCTGTCTCTGTATGGAAGACTCTCTGTATATCATGTAATATGTAATTAATTATAAACCCATAGGTGCTGTTAATGAGAGTACAGTAGGAGTAGGAGGAGATAAGGGGGACAACTTGCTGTCTCTGTATGGAAGACTCTCTGTATATCATGTAATATGTAATTAATTATAAACCCATAGGTGCTGTTAATGAGAGTACAGTAGGAGTAGGAGGTGATAAGGGGGACAACTTGCTGTCTCTGTATGGAAGACTCTCTGTATATCATGTAATATGTAATTAATTATAAACCCATAGGTGCTGTTAATGAGAGTACAGTAGGAGTAGGAGGAGATAGTGCTGGAGGACGACTCGCTGCCTCTGTATGTCATGAAGAATGCAATATTAATTACCAGGTATTTACTCATTTATACGCCCCCCCTCAAAGGTCTTCTTCCCACCCAAAAATATAACCAAGTGAAAACTAATGCAGATATTCACTGACCATATGTTCTTCCTTCACAAGTGAAAAGCTGCATCAATTTTCACTTTGCAATATTTTTGTATTAAATTATCTCTCCTTTTCCAGGTGGCAGGTAAATAGAAAAAGTTATCAGAAATAACTTTCCCAGATAATCAGTTGTTTCTGTAAATATATTTACTAAAATAAAGATCTATTTACTCATTCTAACATGACCTCCTTCTTTCGCTTTGTTAACAAAGGAGCGAGTTATCCATTCGGTATAATCTCATTAGCACATGCGCCGGTGAATGTGACTGACTTTTCCATTGGCAGCATAAATTGTGTGCGACATTTTCGGCAAACGTAAATATAAATTACCATCTTCCAATCAAAGTATATTACTCTTAGACATATCAGAATCGAAAAAATCATGGAAGCCAGAATGTGTTTTGAGTTTTAACATGGATTGGCAGATATTAGTAAATTTTATCCCTCACTTCTGGCTCGGGATAGAATACTAATATCTGCCAATCCATGTTAAAACTCCCAACACATTCTGGCTTCCATGATTTATTTCTTAAGTATCTTGAAAAGGGGAGATAATTTAATGCAATGATATATCACAAAGTGAAAAGTGATGCAGCTTTCCACTGGTCATATAGTTATGGTAACTATAAAAAACATAAATTATCAAGTTTTGCCATGACTTTGTGTCCATCATAAGTCATCCACTTTTTACTGAAAAAGATATTCTATGAAACCACATGTTTAAACCAAACTAGAATGGAATGGTTTATAGGTGGTTAACTTTCAAATTGTGTCAAAAAATGTCTTCCTTGGTCAAATCTGATTGTTGATATTTAAATGTTAGTTACATGTAGGTTGATTTTGATGGAAGTCATAGTAAAATCTTCTCTGAAAGAACTGCGAAATTATCATTTTTATTTAACCCGGAAAATTCTGTAATTCTGTAATTCACAGCTATCTCTATATAATAAATATGATTATTATTTTGTTGTTTCCTAGAGTTATCTCCCCATTTTCACAGGTTTATTTTTTTTATCTCCACCTGATATGAAAAGAAAGAATTTATTTTAAACAAAACGGTAGACATTTTGAGTTCTGTCATTTGCCAATGTTAACCAAATCCTAGAATTAATAGTTATTTTAACACTAATTTTTACAGGTTTTAGTTTATCCTTCACTAGACTATAGAAGAAAGTTTAATTCAGACAAAGAATTTGAGAAAGGTCCAGTCTTATCTAATGAAATACTGCAGTGGTAAGTTGTTTAAATCAATCATCTTTTGTTATTACAAACATAGATGTGAGTCATTCATGGAAGACATATGTCACCTGTCTCGTTAACTAGTAACTTGAAAATATTTGTATTACATGCATGTAGGAAGAGTTACAGCTTAGAGATGTCTATTCCCCTCCCCATTTTATCCTCTGAACCACATTAAAAATCGCTGGTGTTGGAAATTCAGATTGTGGCTTGATACAGGAACAAAAATTTGGTGAGGTTAAACGGAATAACAAGTTCTGATAATTGGATCTCCAACGTCAATGCAGATATATACATTTGTACATAGTATTCAGTTTACCCAGTATTTCCACTGTAATTTTAATATAATTTTCAAATTTGTCCCTTTTGTTTTTATCTGTTGAAAAACTGTTGAAATGTTGATTTTCTGCCAGTGAGTAAAACACAGGGTTTCTTGGAACCCCCTATGAATATTTAAAAAATAACTGTATTGTATATGAAGATTTGCCAGCATTATTTGAGGGTTTGATTGACACAATTGCAGTTTTACTTGGAGACATGATAGTGGGACCAATGAAACAGATATTTGCAACCTTCAAATCTGCAATTGATGCTGGCAACTCTTCAAATAGAATACTGTTATTTGTATTCTAATGCATGAGAAAAGTATTTCAATTGAGCTTAAGTAAGGGTATGAAAATTGTAAAAACTAAAATGTAGCGAACTATTGTGGATGACTTTGGTACCTAAACATGATAGAAAATCATGACATCATTTCAAAATTTTCAGCATAGAACGTAAACACTGGACATTACATGTATATCCCAACATGTATGCTTAAATTTTGGATATTATCTGACAAGAAATTGTTATATAAAGTTAGGCGATGTCTATTTTTCTTTCATATTGTAGTAATTAACATTGGATTTGATTGCTCAAATAGAACAAGTGCAGGATAAATAGACAATATACATACATTGTCGGCAAATATAAAATTTATTTGTACTAGCTTTAGAAACATGAGGAAAAGCGAGTCTTTGGCAAGCTTTACTGGCCTGTTTCACAGCGAGTGCAAATGTTTAGAGTGTCACCATAGATTTAACCATCAATGATCTCCTTTTTCCCAGGAACTCAACATGACATAACTATGTCAAACAATTTGTGGTTAGCATTTTTATAACTGCAGAGCTCCAGATAAGCTGCGTATTTGCGTTTTTTACACTATGAAAACGAGTAAAAACGCATGTATTATAGATCAGAGTGTACATTTACGCATACATATTGCTGTGTAAGCAAACTTTCCAAATTCGGAGCGTTCTTGTACGCTGTTGACGATAATACATCGTGTACATAAACAATACATTTTTGACTTTGAGAAATTCCCCGTAATTACTTCTCTTTATACTTTTCGAAAGAGAAAGTGTATACATCCGAGGGGTACCGAATGTTTGCCTTTCTAAGCATCGATGTCAAAAGAGATCTGATTGGATGTTTAGGATAAATCATCCAATCGCGGTCAATATTACAAATAAATGCGGTTTAGTTAAGAACTAAAACGAAAGTGAATTTGGGAACACGTTGTTCGTTGAAAATGAGCAAGAACATGAATAAGCGCCCTACGGAAAATTATATACTTTTTTAAAAGTTCCTGATAGTTTCATCTGTGTCTAGTGACAGCATAGTTAAAGGAATCATTGATGACATTTATCAACACGGCTGTGAAAACTGCCAAAGTCGACGAGGAAAAAACAAAATATTTACAACATTTTATTAATAAACATGACACAATCGTGTCAAATTAAACAGAGGTATACATTTCACTTGCATCCTGTGTTTATTGAATAACACTTGTGTCCAACATAATTTTAAAAGTGTACATGTAAGCAATCTTTTCTGAAGTAGAGAGTACAACAGTGCAAAGGAAATATGCAAATATGCATCATTTTCAAAAGTAGAGGGTAATTACCCTTTGGACTTGAAAATTATCTGGAGCTCTGAACTGTACAGGATAAAATTGAGCCTGTTGACATTTCGATGGTTAAGGTGATAATATTGTCCACATTTTCCAGTTTTAATAGAATTACATTAACAAGACTGATTATTTTGTATTACATTAACAAGACTGCTTATTTTGTATTACATTAACAAGGCTGATTATTATCCCCTCGCCAACGAAGTTGCGAAGGGATATAGTAACGCTACAGTCCGTCCTTCATTCCTTCCATCCGTCTGTCCTTCCATAACATCCTTGTGAACACTCTAGGATCAACATCCTTCAATGGATTTTGACCAAACTTGGTACATAAGAGAATCTGGAATCCTAGTGATTTTCAAGGTCAAAGGTCAAGGTCACTGGGTCAAATTTTTACCACATAACATCCTTGTGAACACTCTAGAATCAACATCCTTCAATGGATTTTGACTAAACTTGGTACATACTTAGTCCTTAGGAGAGTCTGGAACCCTATTGATTTTCAAGGTCAAAGGTCAAGGTCACTGGGTATTTTTTTTACCGTGTAACATCCTTGTGAACACTCTAGAATTAACATCCTTCAATGGATTTTGACCAAACTTGGTACATACTTAGTCCTTAGGAGAATCTGGAACCCTATTTATTTTCAAGGTCATAGGTCAAATGTCAATGTCACTGGGTCAAATTTGTACTGCATAACATCCTTGTGAACACTCTAGAATCAACATCCTTCAATGGATTTTGATCAAACTTGGTACATACTTAGACCTTAAGAGAATCTGGAACCCTATTGATTTTCAAGGTCAAGGTCACAGGGTCTAATTTTTGGGCGAGGGGATACGCCACGCTTTGCGTTGCCCATGTTTTGTATTACATTAACAAGGCAGATTGTGTTGTATTCATTATACAGGTTTAGCAAGAATTACATCCATGAAGCTGATTATGAGAAACCTAGAGCATCACCACTGTTATATAAAAGTTTCAATAAAGTACCACCAGCTCTTATAATAATGGCAGAGTTAGATATGAATAGAGATCATGGTTATGGTAGGTTGTTATTTACAGTAGTCTGTCATTAATCACTCTGGTATTAGGATACACCATGTATGATGCTAATGGATGTTTTCCATTTTGGAAACCAGTTGAACCAGAATCTGGTACCCTTTGTTTGCTTTAGATTCATAATAGACAAAAATCCATTAACAAAAAGAGTTTTTTTGACATCTAACAAATGATCATGTAACAGACAGTGTTTATTTTGTCACCTCTCTTCTAAAATCTGAAAACAAAATGACAGCAGCTAATGGCATACAGTTTCATACTAAAAATTGAATACACATAGGAATCCATTTTAATTCAAAATGTGACATTTTACCTTTAAAATAACTGCAAAAAACACAATATAGACAGGTCAGTATCTACTGGTAGCTGCATTTAAGACATAGTTATTTTATATTGAGGGGCCATCGTGATCGTATGGTAGTTGGATTTAAGACAACCTTTGCAATCAGTGCCTATCGCCACCAACGTTATGAGTTCAAATCCCACTCAGACGAGGTGTACTCGATACCAAATTATGTGATAAAGTTTGTCAGTGACTTGCGGTAGGTCGGTGGTTTTCTCTAGGTACTCCGGTTTCCTCCACCAATAAAGCTGACTGCCACGATATAGCTGAAATATTGTTGAAAGTGGCATTAAACACCATAACCCTAACCCTCTATTTTATATTGAATATAATATATATTAGATATACATATGTCTGTAGCATTAAGATGATTCATGTTCTACTTCAGCCTATCATGAGAAGTTAAAAGAAGCAGGTGTAAAATCACAGACCTTCACAGTTAAAGGTGTCACTCATGGTTTTTTTGTCATGCCAGGTAACATATTACACACTTTACTCAACATTAATCTCATTGTCACTCATGGGTTTTTTGTCATGCCAGGTAACATATTACACACTTTACTCAACATTAATCTCATTGTCACTCATGGTTTTTTGTCATGCCAGGTAACATATTACACACTTTACTCAACATTAATCTCATTGTCACTCATGGTTTTTTGTCATGCCAGGTAACATATTACACACTTTACTCAACATTAATCTCATTGTCACTCATGGGTTTTTTGTCATGCCAGGTAACATATTACACACTTTACTCAAAATTAATCTCATTGTCACTCATGGGTTTTTTGTCATGCCAGGTAACATATTACACACTTTACTCAACATTAATCTCATTGTCACTCATGGGTTTTTTGTCATGCCAGGTAACATATTACACACTTTACTCAACATTAATCTCATTGTCACTCATGGGTTTTTTGTCATGCCAGGTAACATATTACACACTTTACTTAACATTAATCTCATTGTCACTCATGGTTTTTTTGTCATGCCAGGTAACATATTACACACTTTACTCAACATTAGTCTCATTGTCACTCATGGGTTTTTTGTCATGCCAGGTAACATATTACACACTTTACTTAACATTAATCTCATTGTCACTCATGGTTTTTTTGTCATGCCAGGTAACATATTACACACTTTACTCAACATTAGTCTCATTGTCACTCATGGGTTTTTTGTCATGCCACGTAACATATTACACACTTTACTTAACATTAATCTCATTGTCACTCATGGTTTTTTTGTCATGCCAGGTAACATATTACACACTTTACTCAACATTAATCTCATTGTCACTCATGGTTTTGTGGCCAGGTAACATATTACACACTTTACTCAACATTAGTCTTATTTACTCTAATATCAAGGAGTCAAAACAGATATTGTAGTGTTCAAGTTGTGATTGGGGTATAATATACACAATACAGTCAAACCTACCATGTAGTCATCTCTATTAAGTCAAACCTACCATGTAGTCATCTCTATTAAGTCAAACCTACCCATATAGTCATCTCTATTAAGTCAAACCTACCCATGTAGTCATCTCTATTAAGTCAAACCTACCCATGTAGTCATCTCTATTAAGTCAAACCTACCCATGTAGTCATCTCTATTAAGTCAAACCTATTAAGTCAAACCTACCCATGTAGTCATCTCTATTAAGTCAAACCTATTAAGTCAAACCTACCCATGTAGTCATCTCTATTAAGTCAAACCTGCCCATGTAGTCATCTCTATTAAGTCAAACCTACCCATGTAGTCATCTCTATTAAGTCAAACCTACCCATGTAGTCATCTCTATTAAGTCAAACCTACCCATGTAGTCATCTCTATTAAGTCAAACCTACCCATGTAGTCATCTCTATTAAGCAGTTACCTGTATTAAAAGGTCACTTTTGTCTTTTCTTGTCATAGAAGATTTCATATGAATTTAACCTCTTTTAAAAGGTCACATTTGTCTTGTTCTATCATAAAAAATTTCATATGAATTGAACCTCTTTTAAGAGGTCACCTGTCTTAAAAGACCACTTTTTCTTTGTCCCAAAGGTGACCTCTTAATACAGTATTGACTGTAAAATAGTTCCATCTTTAATTGATCATCATCCATGTGTTGGGTTTTTTTTAAATAAAATAATTGGTACATTTGATATATTCACTGAATATTTAGGACTAGATGATAAGAAACCAGAGTCTGAAATTGATGTAATAGATAACAAATATACTTTGTCTACAACAGAAAATATCAACAGCAATGACTGACAGTAAACATGAAATATTAGTTAGATATCTTGTCTAATACCATCACACCAAACACATATCTGAGTAGTTAACATACATTGCTAATTAAATTGACTAGGATGTAAAACAAAGTCAGTGCTGATTTAACACAATAGAATTAATGTCAATGTTGATGTGAGAGAACATGAAGGAAGTACATGTAAAAATAGGTAATAAAAATGGAAGCATTCAACTTCAATCAATCACATGTAAGGGTGTCAGTCAATCACATGTAAGGGTGTCAGTCAATCACATTTAAGAGTGTCAGTCAATCACATTTAAGAGTGTCAGTCAATCACATGTAAGGGTGTCAGTCAATCACATGTAAGGGTGTCAGTCAATCACATGCAAGGGTGTCAGTCAATCACATTTAAGGGTGCCAGTCAATCACATTTAAGAGTGTCAGTCAATCACATACAAGAGTGTCAGTCAATCGCATGTAAAGTGTCAGTCAATCACATGTAAGGGTGTCAGTCAATCATATGTAAGGGTGTCAGTCAATCACATGTAAGGGTGTCAGTCAATCATATGTAAGGGTGTCAGTCAATCACATGTAAGGGTGTCAGTCAATCACATGCAAGGGTGTCAGTCAATCACATTTAAGAGTGTCAGTCAGATCTGTTAGTCTCCAATATAACTATCTTCCTGTCAATTGGTTAAGGTAATTGAATTATACATAATAGACAAATTGCATAATAAAATAGGACACAATACAAACATATTGATAATGAATACTTTTCTTTACAGGTCATTTCAAAGAATGTTGTCAAAGAGCTCATGAAAAAGTTTCTAAATTCATAAAAGCCAACTCATAAAGTAGACATTTGACAGTTTGTAATGAATCAAAGCCGTATCAGTGTCTGCAGCAATGTACCAATGTGTTCATTTCAAATGTTAATTTTGTTTCTGCCTAAATGTAAGATGCTTGAACAGATGCTGTGTGATTAGTTTGAAGTGATTGGTAGTATACCAATTAACTTGGTAGTATGCCAGTTAACTTGGTAGTGTACCAATTAACTTGATAGTGTACCAGTTAACTTGATCATATGCCAATTAACTTGATATTGTACCAGTTAACTTGATAGTGTACCAGTTAACTTGATAGTATGCCAATTAACTTGATAGTGTACCAGTTAACTTGATAGTATGCCAATTAACTTGATATTGTACCAGTTAACTTGATAGTATGCCAATTAACTTGATAGTGTACCAGTTAACTTGATAGTATGCCAATTAATTTGATAGTGTACCAATTAACTTGATAGTATGCCAATTAACTTGATAGTGTACCAGTTAACTTGATAGTATGCCAATTAACTTGGTATTGTACCAGTTAACTTGATAGTATGCCAATTAACTTGATAGTGTACCAGTTAACTTGATAGTATGCCAATTAACTTGATATTGTACCAGTTAACTTGATAGTATGCCAATTAACTTGATAGTGTACCAGTTAACTTGATAGTATGCCAATTAACTTGATATTGTACCAGTTAACTTGATAGTATGCCAATTAACTTGATAGTGTACCAGTTAACTTGATAGTATGCCAATTAATTTGATAGTGTACCAATTAACTTTATAGTATGCCAATTAACTTGATAGTGTACCAGTTAACTTGATAGTATGCCAATTAACTTGGTATTGTACCAGTTAACTTGATAGTATGCCAATTAACTTGGTATTGTACCAGTTAACTTGATAGTATGCCAATTAACTTGGTATTGTACCAGTTAACTTGATAGTATGCCAATTAACTTGATATTGTACCAGTTAACTTGATAGTATGCCAATTAACTTGATAGTGTACCAGTTAACTTGATAGTATGCCAATTAACTTGATATTGTACCAATTAACTTGATAGTATGCCAATTAACTTGATAGTGTACCAGTTAACTTGATAGTATGCCAATTAACTTGGTATTGTACCAGTTAACTTGGTATTGTACCAATTAACTAGACCAGTGATTCTTGTTATGCTTGTTTGCTACAGTAGATAAAATTCAGCAACATTTTACATGCACATACAATGCACATTCAATGTGTGAATTTTTTATATTGTTGTTTAGAACGTTATGTGTTTTGTTATCAAATTAAGAGAAAATTGTAAATTATAAGTATTGTTGTTTGAGAACAGTGATATATTTTGTGCAAAATTCATTAAGAAGTAAAGATATTATGTTATATCAGAAAGACCCTGATTAGATATACCTGTTGCCTACAGAAAGACCATGATTAGATATACATGTTACCTACAGAAAGACCCTGATTAGATATACATGTTACCTACAGAAAGACCCTGATTAGATATACCTGTTACCTACAGAAAGACCCTGATTAGATATACCTGTTACCTACACCTGTTACCTACAGAAAGACCCTGATTAGATATACCTGTTACTTACAGAAAGACCCTGATTAGATATACCTGTTACCTACAGAAAGACCCTGATTAGATATACCTGTTGCCTACAGAAAGACCCTGATTAGATATACCTGTTACCTACAGAAAGACCCTGATTAGATATACCTGTTACTTACAGAAAGACCCTGATTAGATATACCTGTTACCTATATTGAAATCATACCTGTCAATCTTTGAAGGTAAAGAAACAAGTAAAATGTCTTTTTCTAAGAAATTAAATTACAAATTATTGCATGATTGACTCAATCTTAAGCACAATAAAGCATTAGATAGAATACTCTAAAGGTACTTTTATGCTAAAAATTACATGAATTACATGCAAACATACATTGTTCAGGCATAAAAACTTGGTTGGTAAACAGGTATGATTGTGATGTTATTTGCAATTTTTTTGAAAATATGGGTCTTTATCAGATTTACCAAAAAAGTACTTGTGGTTTGGGATTTATTCTTTGGTCATATGTGTATTATTTTTTAAGAATTGTGTGTCAAGCTTCTTGTGTTTTTGTTTTTTCTTGCCTCCCTTTGTACTATATATATATTTTTTGTATTTCATCCTATTGATATTTGTGATTTTCTAACCGTTTTTAGCCTTATTTGTTTTAAGTGATAAGTAAGAGGTAGGATTATTGTGTTTAACACCAAATTCAGTGTAATAAGTAGGATTTTTATCCAACAATTATTGAAGTACATTGCTAACATTTATTCAGAATGATCATGAATGTATTTGTTCTATAAACGGCAGATTAAAGACCGTGTTGTGTGTTGTATTTCATATTTAAGAAAACATAACATGTACCAATATCTAATGTATTGTTTTTATAATTAAAGAAATGCAATTTTTTTCATTGGTTTACAAAAACAAATGTTTTCATTGGTTGACAACTATTGTACTAAATATTAATATTTTTCTTAATTGACACCGAAATTTACATGTCTGTTTTTAAGATTTGCATAATCATATAGATTAAATACATACTTAGTAAGATGTCTATTAGTTAAATGTATATACTGTTATTGATGATAGAACTACATCTTAGTTTAGGGTTGTTAATATAATAGAAATAACATAGATATAACTAATAAACTCCTACATATAATCTTCTAGTCTGTTATCAACTTTTTTAATTAATTTTTAATTTTAATATTGATTCTGTTTTTATAACTTTAATGACCTTTTTATTGACAATTTAACATGTTAATGATTATTTATAGGAATACATGTAGCATTATAACTTATAAATATTCGACAGATATTTGTTTTTTTAACCTTTATTGTTTCCAGGTAAAACTTTTGAATTGAATATTAGAAAAATAGAAAGAAATAAAAGTAATGCAGATGTTTTGTTTATTAAGGGTCTGACAGAACACTCTGTTTTTATGTAGGGCCATTGAGCATTTGATGTTGATACGACTTAAGTTTCCTGTTGTACAGTTGAAATAGTGCTCATATACAACAGTCAATCAATTTTCCAATAAAAATAACTTTTTTTGTGCAGTACAGCTAGTCTCTATTTTGAAATCCACTTTTAAGTGCCATTATTTGTTTTTATCATTTTTAATATTTTCCCTTCTTTTTTGTTCATATCCTTAGATCTTGATTATTGTATTATGATGAAAAGACAAATATTACCATGGAACAACATTGTATACTGAAAGCAAGGGTCACAATAGGAACATTATTTTTTTAAATATTACCACAAATTAAAATATGTTTTTTTCAAAAGGTACTGGTAATTGTTTTTCTATCTCAGAAAATTTCATTATTTAAACTTGAAAGCTTTGAAGGCAGTGTTAATGGTTGGTCAATTATTATACACTTGGCCATTAATTTTGCTGAGTTAATAGAGATCAACTCAACATATATAGGGAGAGTTATTATAATTATATCCAGCAGAACATTTTACAAATATTTTTTTTTTAATTTATTTTGGACATTGTACTCACTGTTTTTCTATCTCAGAAAATTTCATTATTTAAACTTGAAACCTTTGAAGGCAGTGTTAATGGTTGGTCAATTATTATACACTTGGCCGTTAATTTTGCTGAGTTAATAGAGATCAGCTCAACATATATAGGGAGAGTTATTATAATTATATCCAGCAGAACATTTTACAAATATTTTTTTTAAAATTTATTTTGGACATTGTACTCACTATAGAATAATGATTAAAGTTGAACTTTGTCAAATTTAGTTGAAATACATAAAAAGCTTCAACATTTGACTGACACCCAGCTTTTCACTGTAGTAACTAATATGACGTAAGCTTTTTAAAGAACAATTATTGATATAAGTAGGTAAGATCAGAAAGCAAATTATTGTTGTGTGTACTTTATTATGTGCATTAAAACAATGTTCTTTATAAAAGCCTTTTTTGTTCAAAATTGTATTATAATTACATTTTTTTATATTAATTTAATTAACATATACAAGCTTTTAGGTAGGTTTTTGTAAATTTGTCAGTATTGTGCAATCATTAAGATAATTATATTTGTTGATTATTGCCTATTAAATATGATACAGCCAGTTGTATGTTGAATTTAAAGCCATTTTCTCCCAAAATAAATTATCTGAAATTGTTACGAAAATAAATAAGTGGAAAGAAAATTGTGAAATTCATACTGTCAAATAAAAACCAACATTATGTAAACACCCAACTTCACATGGGTGTGGTGGGGGTAAAAGTTTAAAGTTAGGGGTGGTTAATTGCATTTTCAACAATATTTCAGTTGTATTGTGGAGGTCAGTTTTATTTGTGGAAAACCCTAGTACCCGAGAAAACCACAGACCTGTATTAAGCCACTGACAAACTATCATGTAATATTCTATCATATGCTGGAATGGAATTGACAACTTTATTAGCAATAGGCACTGATTACATTTGTAGATGAAATGAAATTACCCTTTGATCACAGCTATGGCAAACCCTGTAGTTAAAAGAATGTCTGTCAATGTTATTGTTTGGTATCACAATTTCGTTTATAAGGTAACAATTTATATTTTTAAGAATCCATATCATGGCAAATGTCATGAAAAAAACCCCTCATTAGAATACACCTTGCTCATCATTGGCAGAATTAATAGGAAAAGGAAAATTACAACATGCCCCCTACAAAAATAATGAAAATTACATAGTGGCAAATGTGTCACTCTATCTTCACTCGTATTTTATCCAAGTCTTTCACAGTCGACAATGTCGCTCTACCTTCACCCAGGCTTTATCACAGTCGTTACCTATCCCTAATGTCACGCTACCTTAACCCAGGCTTTATCCCAGTCGATACCAATCCCTAATGTCACTCTACCTTCACACAGGCTTTATCCCAGTCGTTACCTATCCCTAATGTCACTCTACCTTCACACAGGCTTTATCACAGTCGTTACCTATCCCTAATGTCACTACCTTCACACAGGCTTTATCACAGTCGTTACCTATCCCTAATGTCACTCTACCTTCACCCAAGCTTTATCCCAGTCGTTACCTATCCCTAATGTCACTACCTTCACCCAGGCTTTATCCCAGTCGATACCAATCCCTAATGTCGCTTTACCTTCACCCAAGCTTTACTCCAGTCGATGCCAATCCCTAATGTCGCTTTATCTTCACCCAGGCTTTATCCCACTCGATACCAATCCCTAATGTCGCTTTACCTTCACCCAGGCTTTATCCCAGTCGATACCAATCCCTAATGTCGCTTTACCTTCACCCAGTCGATACCAATCCCTAATGTCGCTTTACCTTCACCCAGGCTTTATCCCAGTCGATACCAATCCCTAATGTCGCTTTACCTTCACCCAGGCTTTATCCCAGTCGTTACCAATCCCTAATGTCACTCTACCTTCACCCAGGCTTTATCCCAGTCGTTACCAATCCCTAATGTCACTCTACCTTCACCCAGGCTTTATCCCAGTCGCTACCAATCCCTAATGTCACTCGACCATCACCCAGACTTTATCACAGTCGTTACCGCTCCCTAATGTCACTCTAGCTTCACACAGGCTTTATCCCAGTCGTTACCAATCCCTAATGTCGCTTTACTTTCACACAGGCTTTACCCCAGTCGCTACCAATCCCTAATGTCACTCTACCATCACCCAGACTTTATCACAGCGTTACAAATCCCTAATGTCACTCTACCTTTACAAAGGCTTTATCTCAGTCGCTACCAACCACTAATGTCACTCTACCTTCACCCAGGCTTTATCTCAGTCGTTACAAATCCTTAATGTCACTTCACCCAGACTTTATCCCAGCCAGTCGTTACCAATCCCTAATATCACTCTACCGTCACCACCCAGGCTTATCTCAGTCGTTACCAATCCCTAATGTCACTCTACCATCATCACCCAGGCTTATCTCAGTCGTTACCAATTCCCAATATCACTCTACCTTTGTCCTTCACTCGGGCTTTATCTCAGTCGTTACCAATCCCTAATGTCACTACCATCATCACCCAGGCTTATCTCAGTCGTTACCAATCCCTAATATCACTCTACCTTCACTCAGGCTTTATCTCAGTCGTTACCAATCCCTAATATCACTACCTTCACCCAAGCTTTATTCCAGTCGTTGCAAATCCCTAATGTCACTCAACCTTCACCCAGACTTTATCTCAGTCGTTATCAATCCCTAATGTCACTCTACCATCACCCAGGCTTTATCTTAGTCGTTACCAACCACTAATGTCACTCTATCTTCACCCAAGGCTGTATCTCAGTCGTTACAAATCCCTAATGTCACTCAACATTCACCCAGACTTTATCCCAACCAGTCGTTACCAATCCCTAATGTCACTCTACCATCACCACCCAGACTTATCTCAGTCGTTACAAATCCCTAATGTCACTCAACCTTCACCCAGACTTTATCCCACCCAGTCGTTACCAATCCCTATTGTCATTCTACCATCACCACCCAGGCTTATCTCAGTCGTTACCAATCCCTAATATCACTCTACCTTCACTCAGGTTTTATCTCAGTCGGTATCAATCCCTAATGTCACTCTACCGTCACCCAGGCTTTATCCCAGTTGTTACCAATCCCCAATGTCTCTTTGTCGTCACCCAGGTTGTATCCCTTTCGCTACCAATCCCTAATGTCGCTTTACCTTCACTCAGGCTTTATCTCAGTCGGTATCAATCCCTAATATCACTCTACCTTCACCCAGGCATTATCTCAGTCGTTGCCAATCCCTAATGTCACTCTACCATCACCCAGGCTTTATCCCATTCTTTACCAATTCCTAATGTCACTCTACCTTCACTCAGGCTTTATCTCAGTTGTTGCCAATTCCTAATGTCACTCTACCATCACCCAGGCTTTATCTCAGTCGCTACCAATCCCTAATATCACTCTACCTTCACCCAGGCTTTATCCCAGTCGTTACCAATCCCTAATGTCACTCTACCATCACCCAGGCTTTATCTCAGTCGCTACCAATCCCTAATATCACTCTACCTTCACCCATGCTTTATCCCAATCGTTTCCCACCCCTAGTATCACTTTACCTTCAGTCAGGCTTTATCCCAGTCGGTATCAATCCCTATTGTCACTCTACCTTCACCTATACATTATCCCAGTCGTTGTCTATCCCTAATGTCACTCTACCATCACCCAGGCTTTATCCCAGTTGTTACCAATCCCCAATGTCTCTTTGTCGTCACCCAGGTTGTATCCCTTTCGCTACCAATCACTAATGTCACTCTACCATCACCCAGGCTTTATCCCAGTCGATACCAATCCCTAACGTTGCTCTACCTTCACCAATACTTTATTCCAGTCGTTACCGATCCACAATGTCACTCTACCTTCACCCAGACTGTATCCAAAATCCATTATTGCTCTGTCTCATACAGCTTTATCACAAACTTTACCAACCCCCCGTATCACTGCCTTCATCCAGCTTTACCCCAGATGTTATCAAGCCTCAATGTCACTCTTCCACTGCCTTCACGCCGCTTTATATTAACAATTCCCCGTGTTACTCTGTCTGTGTCTAGCTTTATTTCAAACATTTCAAATCCTCCGTGTAACTCTGTCTCCATCTAGCTTTATCCCAAAGGTCCAATCTTTTGCATACGAACTTACCTGGTAACAATTATTCCAAAACTTTTCGTGTGAACTAAGCTAAATATCTACGTTAGCAACACATCTGCACATACCTTATTGGTCAATATTAATTGACAAGTCATTTTATTGTTCAATAAATCATTTTATTTAGTTCTTAATATGTACTGATTTTGCTGTCATATGCTGTTTTATATGTTAAAGGGGCTTTATCTGCCATAATCGTAAATTTTTGTTACCCATAAAAACTATCAGATATGATTGATGCCTTAATAAAACGTGTTTCTGTAACTTATAAATGTTATGAAATGTACGCGCATCTGGGAAAAAACGTGCAACTGCTCGTGTTTTGAGATCGATCAAGAAATGGACGCCATCTTATTAATTATCGACATTGTTTACGGAGTTTGTCGAATCGTCATTAAATCAGTACAACAATGCAGATATTTCTTATTTTCTGTGAATCAGCTTTTAGTCGGCGTTAATTACGGACAAAGAACCATGCAAGTTTGCAGTTAATAAGCGACAAAATACAAATTATTCGTTTTTACCTGTTACTAGTAAGGTCAGTTGCATACGGAAAAAGCGAAGTCAAATTATTTGCTTGCAAGGAAATAATTAATTGATGGTAATTTTCGTTCTCAAAAGGCGAAAAGTGGTTTGATAAGCTGTTTAATGTGAAATATTTACCTTTATTTCATCATTTTAAAGTTATTTACCAATTTCCAAAACATATAATTTTTTTTGTCAAAATCGTAGCTAATGCCCCTTTAAACAATCATGGCTGTTAAATGTAAATGTCCCCTTGGGGACCTGATTTGGAAAATAAAATTATTCTATTCTATTCTATTCTATTACAAATCCCCGGAATCACTCTGCATTTCAAGTGTAGTTTACATGATGTAGCCGTTGTATGTTGTCCTCTTGTTTGTTAACATTAGAACTCGCAGTTTCCTTCCAGTTTCTGTCTATATTGACGCTTTTATCATTTTTTGTGTGCGACATTTTTTTTCGCATTTAATGTGAATATACTTTCGGACTGCCTACATTTCCAATAAAGTGTGCACTCAACATATACGGTACCTTATATGAACTGGTGTAATGATACCAAGATTACATTGATTAAAACATACATTTGTTGTATAGTACCTATATATTTACTAATTAGAGGACCAAGGTGTTGTCGTGGCTATGTAGTTGGATTTACAGTTCTATGCAATCGGTGTAAAAGTTGAGATTTCGATTCCGCAGCATGGAGAGGTCTATTCGACATATGTTTGTTTGTGATTTGTGACAAGTCGGTCGTTCTCTCCAGACAATCTATGTAAACAACATTATTAAGAAAAAACTGGTAGAACGTGCTAAAGTGGGTCACGGGTCACTGTAATCGGGCGGCTGTATCGAGAAACAGATACTGTGTTGAACAAACTGTTGATACTCATAACATATTGATAAATACTATAAAATTTTATGTTTGTCTTCAAGAAATATGAAAGACAAAACCATGTGTGAAGTTTTATGACGAAATATTTCCGATTTCTATGTAAATTTGCGAGTTGAAGTTGCGGCTGTATCGAGAAACAGATACGGTGTTGAAAAAACTGTTGATACTCATACAATATTGATAAATGCAATAAAATTTTATGTTTGTCTTCAAGAAATATGATAGACAAAACCATGTGTGAAGTTTTATGACGAAATATCTCCGATTTCTATGTAAATTTACGCGTTGAAGTGGGGAAACACCCACAGGTAATTTTAGCGATGTATTTACCCCCACTTGAATTTGATGAATGTTACAGCCACCATTTTCTTGATATGATAATGTAAAACAAAAAGATGTATGTAAAAGAAATCTATGTTATATTTATTCAGTTGTTTGATTCTGGAATATTGTTGATCATTGATTTAAACAAGAAAAAAGGCAAACAAAAAGGGGGGGGGGGGGGGGTGAATTTTATTTGTGAATTTTACAGTTAAATAAATGTTATGTTTCGACAGTTTAAAGAGGAAAATAAAATTTGTTGCGACTAAAGCTTAAATCAGCGTTATAAATTGAACAAATATCAGTGGTTTTGTAAATGAGATTTATTTTAAATAGAAAATCTGAATTTATTATTTATTAATTTATTATTAATGATACAATTGTATATCCCTTGGGAGGGGGAGGGGGCTATGATGAAAATTTGAAATAAAAACACAGGACCGGACTTTAAGCAAAAATAATAATCCAGGATTAGTGTCCATGAATTTGTTTTTTCTAAGTTAATAATATGAAATATTGACATCCACACTTGCCTTTTGGACAGCACATTTCTGTGTCCACACTTGTTTCATGCACAATTAAAACTGACAGCCAATATATAATTGAAATATTGTTGAACATTTCTTGTCGACTTTTGCAGTACAAATTTGATGCTTGTATCGCTTAATCTACAATTCTGATTGCATGATTATATATACATGTACATGTACTATGATTGTAAACACCTTTATTCGTAAATTTCAACACGGTAGATTATGAACAGATCTACGAGATACAAGTTCATACTGATAAATCATTGTCTTGGGTCTCCTTACCATATTACTTCAAATCCAGGGGACTTCTGAAACCGTTAATTCAATGTGTAAACGATATTCATGTTTGTATTGCCACAGGCTGCCGCTTGAAAATATCTCTCCATCTTTAATTTTGCTAGGGAATCTTTTCATAGTATTTCTCTTTTGATTATAAAGGCCTTGTTTTGGCACAATTTTGACTATATACATTCGACAAAAATAGTTGAACATTTTTCAGGATCTATAATAAATTAGTCAGATTTTAACAAACACATCGGCTTATGATCAATACATGTACAACAGCTTGCTTGTTTATTGGGTCTATACATATAATAAGGGTGTTTGTGTCGTTCTAGATGACTGAACACAGATCTATTTAAATCCTCTACATGTATATATGTGTTTATATAGAAAGTAGGCTTGTATACATTGTATGAAATACATATAAAGCTTTTATAAAAACTGATACATTACTCAGTTCAACATGTGTACCGGCCTAGATGGTAAATAACGTAGCAAGGGGTATTCGTTAACGATGGAGGAAAAGGATCGTATAATCAGCACTGAGAGAGGACTACCTAAACAACCCAGTTTTTTGACACATATTACACTTTTAGCCAGACTGTGGGCTTTGGCCACACTCGCAGGTAAGGTGTATGACTCTTCTTTAATTCTAGCCTCATTTGATTATTTTGTATTTAAAGCACATATATTTTTATTAATTGAACAAAAAAAGAGAACGCTCTCTAGACGGTGCGGCGTTTTATCATTTCAGAGAATACCATTTGCACGATACCAGTCTGTCTTCTGAAGTATCAACTGGGATTTCTTGTTTCGAACATATTTTTGTTTGTTTCTAACTCGACTCGTTAATGTTTTTCTCAGCAAAGGTCATATAGGGATAAAACATGTAAAAGAAGGTATTGAATTATCAGAAAATAAATTTGTAGGCCAAACAGGTCTCCTCTTCTTTTTCTTTTTTTTATATTAGTAAATCACAACCCCTCCCCGACAAGAAGTATGAGCAAAGTGTGCATTTCCAGGGACCAAACCGACTTATTTTGAATTGGTACAAGCTGAAACTAGATGTTAATTATTGGGATGTTTTATTTCATACTCTAACACTGGACTAATTACTTTTTATGTCTACCTCATCATCACGTTACAGAGTTGTTTTTTTTTTTATTCTTTAAAACATGCTTTGGGTTATTTCACTCATAAAACCAGTCCAATGCCCCATGATTTAATAGGCAATTAAAAAGAGATAAAACCAGTAAGCACGGGATAGTTTCTCTAAATTGGCAATTGTGATGCATACTATAATCTACATATGAAATAACGTATGAGAAACTTGTATTACAATTAGTTAGATCGATATAAACGTTGACTATAATCATTATTATACATGTACAATATAGGTTATAAATAACCAATTGAATATACTGTTCATTTATCTGTCGGACTTGCACAAAAGATTAAATAGTTTACACCAAGCTGTTATAACAAATTACTCGGTTCAGTTGTAACTATTAATACAAAGAATCTAGAAAATCTGATATTTGTTATAAACAAGTCCAGTGATAGATTAGTGTGCAAGATTTGGAAAGAGAGGGGAAGGGAGAATGTTATTTCCAGATCTGAAAATTTGCAGAATCTACATGCCCTTTTTTTTTTATTGGCCCTAAAACGTGGGACTAGACCAAAATTAGGTAAAGCAATCGTATTGAATTATTATTTTTTTCTTTAAATAAGGGTGGAGTGCCTATGTTCCTATGGACACGCCTATGGTATAACCTTGTGCTGTTGTATATCTGAACAAATTATTAGATTAGGGGTGACGGGGTTTTCATCCCGACTTTCTTGACTCGTTTGATGATTACATCCCAAACTGAATATTTGTTTTTATCAATACTTTATTTCTATTGGATGCCATCGTTAGCTCTACGCTCTCTGATATTATGTAATTATTGCCTTTGATGAGATTTATATAAGGATTTATCAATCCAAGAAACAATATTCAACGAGGTCGTAGTATGAGGTGAATATCATTATCATGACCTTCCACCACCTATAAGCATAAATTACCGTCCTTCTTCAGTGTACTACCGTGTTTGTACTGTCTAATAGAAACAAAATAATCCATGGAAACCATAATTTGCTGAGAGTTTTAACACGGGTTGACAGGATATAAGTAAATTTTACTCCTCTTACCACTCGAGATGGAATACTAATATTCTGCCAACCCATGTTAAAACTCCTAACAAATTATAACTTCTCATCAATTTCAATAATTGTATGATAACAGATTACTAGTATTAAATTGTTGGAACAAAGTGATAACTTGATATCACAGATGAGTAATATGTTATCACAAATTAGAAAAAATACTGGTGCGACTCTTCTCAGCTTATGTAATTATGAATATATTTTGTTAATATTCCTTTTTGCAAAATTCTGTCCATATTTTCTTCGTTTTAGTGATGTGGGCCACTAGTATAACCACTCTACAATTTGCCAAGGGGACACCATTATACTGGGGATGGTATATTCTGTAAGTACTCAATGTAAAGATTTAATGGTAAATAATGTCAAATCATGTCAAAGCAATTAACAAATAAGTCGTTTTCTATAAGAAGAGTTTGAAGATACAAAAAGGGATAATCAGAATCCGTAAATCGAAGGACAGACAACAAGATGACCAAAATGACAAACAAAACACTACGCAGAAAACTAAAGATCGAGCAACACGAATCCCACTAAAACATGTAAAAACCAGGGGTGAACTCAGGTGCTCCGGAATATAATGTATGTTACAGCTACTTCCATGTCCTTCATTAGGATTATGAGCTATGGGTCTTCACACAATGTTAGTTATATCGTGGTAGTTAGTTTTATATATGGAGAATGCATGCATAACACGGAGAAAACTACCCGTCTTTCTCGACTAACTGGAAAACTTTATGACATAAAATTTGTATTTAGTACACCCACCACAGGTAAGGGGTTAAGTTGTAGGTATTTAACGCCACTGTCAACAATATTTCAATTATACTGTAGCGATCAACAAACCGACTATATTGAGGAAACCAACAGTCTTTCTCGAATAACTGGAAAGTTATCATGCTTCTGATTTGAATAGTATTTTATAGGTTCGTATATACATGTATGTCCATCCTGATTTCTGTATTATAGATGGTGACCATTGTCTTTTCAATTATAATTGACTGTTCAAAGATATTTTTTAACTCTTCAAAGTCGGAAGAATTGCCTATTAACGTAACAAATATACTCTCTTTGATTCGAAGTAAATATATTTGTTTTCTTGTTTTATGTAGAGCAGCTAGCATAGTGGTGACCCTTCTGGAGTTGACGTGGGTGATACATAAATGTACATGCTGCAGGTTTGTTTACATTGTAGACACGATATACACTAATGTTAGGGGTTTGTGTATTTAGTTAGTAACCAGGGGAAATCATGTTTTCAGTTTTTTATATGAACCCCGACAACTTCTGAATGGGAATAAAGTGTATGAAAAACAAGCAATTCTGAAACCAAACAAATTAAGCTAATGGTGGCGAGTTTTACAGTCTCTGTATGGGATATATAAATAGAAACAGGCATGGTGGAAACTCCGTGATTGCTGTTCTTCACATTGCAGTTACTATAGGGCGTTCGTAATTCGCTTTAGCATGCAATATAATGTAAAACTAATCCGTAAGTCATTCATCTCTCATAGAAAAAAAATGTCCTACCCGATGATAAATGATCTAATGCAAGCTCATTGTGTGCATGGCTTGGGAACTGAAACGTTAATTCAAATGATTCACAAATATATGAATCATACGGTGTCGTTTGCAGAGAATGGAAAATCATAATTTGAATATGATTATAAAAAGAGAAAGTTTAAGCAAATCCATCATTATCAACAAAAGGATCATCACATATGACGTTGGAATTTCAGGTCCTTGCATGGAATAGCCACTCAAATGTGGAAGGGTTAAACCGGTTGGCGAGATACCCACCCTCCCCTCTTGATAATTGGATCTCCAACAGCATTACAGATATAGACAAACGATAAAAAACATCATCAAATTCACTTCCACTTGTGGGGGGGGGGGGGGGGGGGGGGGGGCAGGTGTTTAATATGACAAAACACCCATTGTGACATATCATATTTGGCAGCTATTGTCTGCATTGATCAAAGAGAATAATAATACATTTGCACACCATTTACTTTGTTTTAGACAAGAAGGTTGCTGTTGTAAATGTTGGTCAGTTGTCATGTGGATAGACAACTGGAAGAAAGGCATTTTATACTTAGCACTTACTATACCAATCTTCCTCAATAGTGTCAAAATTATACTAGGAATTATATCAGGTAAATATTTATAATGATATTAAGGATTATATTCCAATAGCTGCGGAACCATAACTCTTATGGTTCTTGGCCTATTTTCTGATTATTTGCGGACCATAAGAGTTACGGTTCTGCAGCTAATATTCCAATAGCCCGAGCTCATTCTGTGGCAGGGACATGGTACCAAAAAATACAAGTACATGTATATATATTGTTTACTTTAATGAACATTGAAAGGCATCCTTGTCATTACAAAAATATGTGATGGTTGACAATCTTCCCAACAACATACCACTCACAGACTTGCCCCAAACCTGTGATGTCAGGCACAGATTACACAAGGGAAAAATGTTAACTGAATATTGGTTAAAATGGGGGAAATTAGACTTCACATATATAACTACATGTACTATAAATAGTAATCTACTTTCAGTATAAGATCCATAAAACTTAACACAAGTGTTTTATATTATATTTCTACCTACATACATTTGTTTAGGTGTATTATATTCCTACTTACAGGTGTGTGTTTAGTTGTATTATATTCCTACATCCAGGCATGTGTTTAGTTGTATTATATTCCTACTTACAGGCATGTGTTTAGTTGTATTATATTCCTACTTACAGACATGTGTTTAGTTATAGTATATTTTTACCTACAGACACGTGTTTAGCTATAGTATATTTTACCTACAGACATGTGTTTAGTCATATTATATTCCTACCTACAGACATGTGTTTAGTTGTATTCTATTCCTACCTACAGACATGTGTTTAGTTGTATTCTATTCCTACCTACAGACATGTGTTTAGTTGTATTCTATTCCTACCTACAGACATGTGTTTAGTTGTATTTTATTCCTACCTACAGACATGTGCTTAGTTGTATTATATTTCTACCTACAGACATCTGTTTAGTTGTATTTTATTCCTATCTACAGACATGTGTTTAGTTGTATTATATTCATACCTACAGACATGTGTTTAATTGTATTCTATTCCTACTTACAAGCATGTGTTTAGTTGTATTATATTCCTACCTACAGACATCTGTTTAATTATATTTTATTCCTACCTACCGACATGTGTTTAGTTGTATTATATTCCTACCTACAGACATGTGTTTAGTTGTATTATATTCCTACATCCAGCCATGTGTTTAGTTGTATTTTATTCCTATCTATATACATTTGTTTAGTTGTATTATATTCCTACCTACAGACATGTGTTTAGTTGTATTATATTCCTACCTACAGATAAATGCTTAGTCATATTATATTTCTACCTACAGACATATATTTAGTCATATTATATTCATACCTACAGACATGTGTTTAGTTGTATTCTATTCCTACCTACAGACATGTGTTTAGTTGTATTCTATTCCTACCTACAGACATGTGTTTAGTTGTATTCTATTCCTACCTACATACATGTGTTTAGTTGTATTCTATTCCTACCTACAGACATATGTTTAGTTGTATTCTATTCCTACCTAGACATCTGTTTAGTTGTATTTTATTCCTATTTACATACATGTGTTTAGTTGTATTATACTCCTAACTACAGATATATGTTTTGTCATATTCTATTCCTACCTAAAGACATGTGTTTAGTTATATTCTATTCCTACCTACATACATTTGTTTAGTTGTATTATATTCCTACCTACAGATATATGCTTAGTCATATTATATTCCTACCTACAGACATGTGTTTAGTCATATTATATTCCTACCTACAGACATGTGTTTAGTTATATTATATTCCTACCTACAGACACCTGTTTAGTTCTATTGTATTCTATTCCTACCTAGACATGTGTTTAGATATATATTATTCCTACCTATAGACATGTTTAGTCATATTCGATTTCTACATAGACATATGTTTAGTCATATTCTATTTTTACTTACATACATTTGTACATGTGTTTAGTTGTATTGTATTTCTACCTAGTTTAGTTATATTATATATTGTTAAATGATATTCTATTTCTACCCACAGGTTTATGTTTAGTTATATTTTATTTCTACCCACAGGTTTATGTTTAGTTATATTCTATTTCTACCCACAGGTTTATGTTTAGTTATATTTTATTTCTACCCACAGGTATGTGTTTAGTTATATTTTATTTCTATCCACATGTATATGTTTAGTTATATTTTATTTCTATCCACAGGTATATGTTTAGTTATATTTTATTTCTACCCACAGGTATATGTTTAGCTATATTTTATTTCTACCCACAGGTATGTGTTTAGTTATATTTTATTTCTACACACAGGTATATGTTTAGTTATATTCTATTTCTACACACAGGTATATGTTTAGTTATATTCTATTTCTACCCACAGGTATATGTTTAGCTATATTTTATTTCTACCCACAGGTTTATGTTTAGTTATATTTTATTTCTACCCACAGGTATATGCTTAGTTATATTTTATTTCTACCCACAGGTATATGTTTAGTTATATTTTATTTCTACCCACAGGTATGTGTTTAGTTATATTTTATTTCTACCCACAGGTTTATGTTTAGTTATATTTTATTTCTACCCACAGGTTTATGTTTAGTTATATTTTATTTCTATCCACAGGTATGTGTTTAGTTATATTTTATTTCTACCCACAGGTATATGTTTAGTTATATTTTATTTCTACACACAGGTATATGTTTAGTTATATTTTATTTCTATCCACAGGTATATGTTTAGTTATATTTTATTTCTATCCACAGGTATGTGTTTAGTTATATTTTATTTCTACCCACAGGTATGTGTTTAGTTATATTTTATTTCTACCCACAGGTATATGTTTAGTTATATTTTATTTCTACCCACAGGTATATGTTTAGTTATATTTTATTTCTATCCACAGGTTTATGTTTAGTTATATTTTATTTCTATCCACAGGTATATGTTTAGTTATATTTTATTTCTATCCACAGGTATGTGTTTAGTTATATTTTATTTCTACCCACAGGTATGTGTCTAGTTATATTTTATTTCTACCCACAAGTTTATGTTTAGTTATATTTTATTTCTATCTACAGGTATATGTTTAGTTATATTTTATTTCTACCCCCAGGTTTATGTTTAGTTATATTTTATTTCTACCCACAGGTATATGTTTAGTTATATTTTATTTCTACCCACAGGTATGTGTTTAGTTATATTTTATTTCTACCCACAGGTATGTGTTTAGTTATATTTTATTTCTACCCACAGGTATGTGTTTAGTTATATTTTATTTCTACCCACAGGTTTATGTTTAGTTATATTTTATTTCTACCCACAGGTATGTGTTTAGTTATATTTTATTTCTATCCACAGGTATATGTTTAGTTATATTTTATTTCTATCCACAGGTATATGTTTAGTTATATTTTATTTCTACCCACAGGTATATGTTTAGTTATATTTTATTTCTACCCACAGGTATATGTTTAGTTATATTCTATTTCTACCCACAGGTATGTGTTTAGTTATATTTTATTTCTATCCACAGGTATATGTTTAGTTATATTTTATTTCTACACAGGTATGTGTTTAGTTATATTTTATTTCTACCCACAGGTATATGCTTAGTTATATTTTATTTCTATCCACAGGTATGTGTTTAGTTATATTTTATTTCTACCCACAGGTATGTGTTTAGTTATATTTTATTTCTACCCACAGGTATATGTTTAGTTATATTTTATTTCTATCCACAGGTATATGTTTAGTTATATTTTATTTCTACCCACAGGTATATGTTTAGTTATATTTTATTTCTACCCACAGGTATATGTTTAGTCATATTCTATTTCTACCCACAGGTATGTGTTTAGTTATATTTTATTTCTATCCACAGGTATATGTTTAGTTATATTTTATTTCTACACAGGTATGTGTTTAGTTATATTTTATTTCTACCCACAGGTATATGTTTAGTTATATTTTATTTCTATCCACAGGTATATGTTTAGTTATATTTTATTTCTACCCACAGGTATATGTTTAGTTATATTTTATTTCTACCCACAGGTATATGTTTAGTCATATTCTATTTCTACCCACAGGTATGTGTTTAGTTATATTTTATTTCTATCCACAGGTATATGTTTAGTTATATTTTATTTCTACACAGGTATGTGTTTAGTTATATTTTATTTCTACCCACAGGTATATGTTTAGTTATATTTTATTTCTATCCACAGGTATGTGTTTAGTTATATTTTATTTCTACCCACAGGTATGTGTTTAGTTATATTTTATTTCTACCCACAGGTATATGTTTAGTTATATTTTATTTCTATCCACAGGTATATGTTTAGTTATATTTTATTTCTACACAGGTATGTGTTTAGTTATATTTTATTTCTACCCACAGGTATGTGTTTAGTTATATTTTATTTCTACCCACAGGTATGTGTTTAGTTATATTTTATTTCTACCCACAGGTATATGTTTAGTTATATTTTATTTCTACCCACAGGTATGTGTTTAGTTATATTTTATTTCTACCCACAGGTATGTGTTTAGTTATATTTTATTTCTATCCACAGGTATATGTTTAGTTATATTTTATTTCTATCCACAGGTATATGTTTAGTTATATTTTATTTCTACCCACAGGTATATGTTTAGTTATATTCTATTTCTACCCACAGGTATATATTTAGCTATATTTTATTTCTACACACAGGTATATGTTTAGCTATATTTTATTTCTACCCACAGGTTTATGTTTAGTTATATTTGATTTCTACCTACAGGTATATGTTTAGTTATATTTTATTTCTACACACAGGTATGTGTTTAGTTATATTTTATTTCTACCCACAGGTATGTGTTTAGTTATATTTTATTTCTACACACAGGTATATGTTTAGTTATATTTTATTTCTACACACAGGTATATGTTTAGCTATATTTTATTTCTACCCACAGGTATGTGTTTAGTTATATTTTATTTCTACCCACAGGTATGTGTTTAGTTATATTCTATTTCTACACACAGGTATATGTTTAGTTATATTTTATTTCTACCCACAGGTATATGTTTAGTTATATTTTATTTCTATCCACAGGTATATGTTTAGTTATATGTGGAACTCTATACATTGTAAAAACATTTAAAGATGGACTAGTATATACTGTGACAGAGACTCGCTATGTTAAAACTTACAGTCCTCCTGTTAATGTTGTTTCATGTCATACTCAAACTGAAGAAGAGACATTTAGATATGAAGACTTTGAGCCTAATGCTGGATATAAAGTGTATAAGGAGGCAAGGAGGTAGCTGATCTATAGACGTTAAAGACATTATTATTATCTACAGCAAGGGATAGTGGCAAATACATCATTATATAGGAAACACAATTCAGCCATATGTAGTGGAAGAGGAAGATGGCTACACCATTTTATACACTCAACTTTAATCTGTGATATAAATTCTACAACGAAATATCCAACTATTTTTAATTCTATGAGAGACGATGCCGGATATATATATATAATATATATAATACAAACATTTTTGATATTGTGTGTATATATCATAAACCCTTTTGGATATGTACCAGTTCTGGAAAGGGGAACTAACCGTTGGTGATTTAAAAGCAAAGGATATAACTTTTCTAAGCTGTGCTCTCTTTCATATTAGAATGGATTATTCATATCAGTTCTTTATTTTAGATATTATATTTCTTTCAAATGAAGTCTTTTTGTAAAAGAGGAAGAAAAAACATCCAAGATCGGATTATTTTTAGGGGGCTTACCTATAGTCATAGATGGAAATGGGGAGAGAGGGTAAAAAAAATGACTCTTTGCAAGAATTCAAAATTAACATTTTAATACACTGGCTAATATGGAAAAAAAATATTGATATAATGATCAGCATTTTCTGGAAAGAAAGTTTAAACAGCGATGATCAACAATTCCACCAATATCAACAAAACGAACAATAACCCCTCACCTCAAATCATTGAACATAACAAAATAACACATCATATGAATATTTCAGGAGATTTCATTGCATCTTAATAGCTTTGTTACTGTTTCTTTGTATTGATAACAAATGTAATGTACTTTAAACATCTTGATTTTTACAGTAGCATCAATACTGTTTTATACAAAATGTACTATTATAACATAGTTGTGCTATAATAAGCTTAAAAAAATCTTCAATATTGTCAACAATAGTTATGTAACATTGTTTTTTTTTATTTATTCATGTTTAGTTATCAGATATTTATATAAAATTTTGCTTGGATAATCTATATATACAAGATGTATTTCTTATTTTGTTTAAACAGTCATGAGATTGTTGTTATACAAACATCAAATAACTGATGGAAATTTTAACAGAAATCTCATTTTACACATGATCACTGATACATTGCTATTTTGTTTCATCTACCTCAGGCAAGGTGGACTTATCAGATGTGGCTATTCTGTTTAGTTTTCTTGCTCTCCTACCTCAGGCAAGGTGAACTTAGCAGATGTGGCTATTCTGTTTAGTTTTCTTGCTCTCCTACCTCAGGCAAGGTGAACTTAGTAGATGTGGCTATTCTGTTTAGTTTTCTTGCTCTCCTACCTCAGGCAAGGTGAACTTAACAGATGTGGCTATTCTGTTTAGGCTGTTTAGTTTTCTTGCTCTCCTACCTCAGGCAAGGTGAACTTAGCAGATGTGGCTATTCTGTTTAGTTTTCTTGCTCTCCTACCTCAGGCAAGGTGAACTTAGTAGATGTGGCTATTCTGTTTAGTTTTCTTGCTCTCCTACCTCAGGCAAGGTGAACTTAGCAGATGTGGCTATTCTGTTTAGGCTGTTTAGTTTTCTTGCTCTCCTACCTCAGGCAAGGTGAACTTAGTAGATGTGGCTATTCTGTTTAGGCTGTTTGGTTTTCTTGCTCTCCTACCTCAGGCAAGGTGAACTTAGCAGATGTGGCTATTCTGTTTAGGCTGTTTAGTTTTCTTGCTCTCCTACCTCAGGCAAGGTGAACTTAGTAGATGTGGCTATTCTGTTTAGGCTGTTTGGTTTTCTTGCTCTCCTACCTCAGGCAAGGTGAACTTAGCAGATGTGGCTATTCTGTTTAGTTTTCTTGCTCTCCTACCTCAGGCAAGGTGAACTTAGTAGATGTGGCTATTCTGTTTAGTTTTCTTGCTCTCCTACCTCAGGCAAGGTGAACTTAGTAGATGTGGCTATTCTGTTTAGTTTTCTTGCTCTCCTACCTCAGGCAAGGTGAACTTAGTAGATGTGGCTATTCTGTTTAGTTTTCTTGCTCTCCTACCTCAGGCAAGGTGAACTTAGCAGATGTGGCTATTCTGTTTAGGCTGTTTAGTTTTCTTGCTCTCCTACCTCAGGCAAGGTGAACTTAGTAGATGTGGCTATTCTGTTTAGGCTGTTTAGTTTTCTTGCTCTCCTACCTCAGGCAAGGTGAACTTAGCAGATGTGGCTATTCTGTTTAGTTTTCTTGCTCTCCTACCTCAGGCAAGGTGAACTTAACAGATGTGACTATTCTGTTTAGACTATTCTGTTTAGGCTATTCTGTTTAGGCTGTTCTGTTTAGACTATTCTGTTTAGGCTATTCTGTTTAGGCTGTTTAGGCTCTTCTGTTTAGGCTGTTTTGTTTAGGCTGTTCTGTTTAAGCTCTTCTGTTTAGGCTCTACTGTTTAGGCTGTTCTGTTTAGACTATTCTGTTTAGGCTATTCTGTTTAGGCTATTCTGTTTAGGCTGTTCTGCTTAGACTATCCTGTTTAGGCTGTTCTATTTAGGCTATTCTATTTAGGCTGTTCTGTTTAGGCTATTCTGTTTAGACTATTCTGTTTAGGCTGTTCTGTTTAGGCTATTCTGTTTAGGCTGTTCTGTTTAGACTATTCTGTTTAGGCTGTTCTGTTTAGGCTATTCTGTTTAGGCTGTTCTGTTTAGGCTATTCTGTTTAGGCTATTCTGTTTAGGCTGTTCTGTTTAGACTATTCTGTTTAGGCTGTTCTGTTTAGGCTATTCTGTTTAGGCTATCCTGTTTAGGTTGTTCTGTTTAGGCTATTCTGTTTAGGCTGTTCTGTTTAGGCTATTCTGTTTAGGCTATCCTGTTTAGGCTGTTCTGTTTAGGCTATTCTGTTTAGGCTATTCTGTTCAGGCTGTTCTGTTTAGGCTGTTCTGTTTAGACTATTCTGTTTAAGCTGTTCTGTTTAGGCTATTCTGTTTAGGCTGCTCTGTTTAGGCTCTACTGTTTAGGCTGTTCTGTTTAGGCTATTCTGTTTAGGCTATTCTGTTTAGGCTGTTCTGTTTAGACTATTCTGTTTAGGCTGTTCTGTTTAGGCTATTCTGTTTAGGCTATCCTGTTTAGGTTGTTCTGTTTAGGCTATTCTGTTTAGGCTGTTCTGTTTAGGCTATTCTGTTTAGGCTATCCTGTTTAGGCTGTTCTGTTTAGGCTGTTCTGTTTAGGCTGTTCTGTTTAGACTATTCTGCTTAAGCTGTTCTGTTTAGGCTATTCTGTTTAGGCTATCCTGTTTAGGTTGTTCTGTTTAGGCTATTCTGTTTAGGCTGTTCTGTTTAGGCTATTCTGTTTAGGCTGTCCTGTTTAGGCTGTTCTGTTTAGGCTATTCTGTTTAGGCTATTCTGTTCAGGCTGTTCTGTTTAGACTATTCTGTTTAAGCTGTTCTGTTTAGGCTATTCTGTTTAGGCTCTACTGTTTAGGCTGTTCTGTTTAGGCTGTTCTGTTTAGGCTGTTCTGTTTAGGCTGTTCTGTTTAGGCTATTCTGTTTAGGCTCTACTGTTTAGGCTGTTCTGTTTAGGCTGTTCTGTTTAGGCTGTTCTGTTTAGGCTGTTCTGTTTAGGCTGTTCTGTTTAGGCTATTCTGTTTAGGCTCTACTGTTTAGGCTGTTCTGTTTAGGCTGTTCTGTTTAGGCTGTTCTGTTTAGGCTGTTCTGTTTAGGCTGTTCTGTTTAGGCTGTTCTGTTTAGGCTATTCTGTTTAGGCTATTCTGTTTAGGCTCTACTGTTTAGGCTGTTCTGTTTAGGCTGTTCTGTTTAGGCTGTTCTGTTTAGGCTATTCTGTTTAGGCTATTCTGTTTAGGCTCTACTGTTTAGGCTGTTCTGTTTAGGCTCTACTGTTTAGGCTGTTCTGTTTAGGCTCTACTGTTTAGGCTGTTCTGTTTAGGCTGTTCTGTTTAGGCTGTTCTGTTTAGGCTGTTCTGTTTAGGCTGTTCTGTTTAGGCTATTCTGTTTAGGCTATTCTGTTTAGGCTCTACTGTTTAGGCTGTTCTGTTTAGGCTGTTCTGTTTAGGCTGTTCTGTTTAGGCTGTTCTGTTTAGGCTGTTCTGTTTAGGCTATTCTGTTTAGGCTATTCTGTTTAGGCTCTACTGTTTAGGCTGTTCTGTTTAGGCTGTTCTGTTTAGGCTGTTCTGTTTAGGCTGTTCTGTTTAGGCTGTTCTGTTTAGGCTATTCTGTTTAGGCTCTACTGTTTAGGCTGTTCTGTTTAGGCTGTTCTGTTTAGGCTGTTCTGTTTAGGCTGTTCTGTTTAGGCTATTCTGTTTAGGCTCTACTGTTTAGGCTGTTCTGTTTAGGCTGTTCTGTTTAGGCTGTTCTGTTTAGGCTGTTCTGTTTAGGCTATTCTGTTTAGGCTATTCTGTTTAGGCTCTACTGTTTAGGCTGTTCTGTTTAGGCTATTCTGTTTAGGCTATTCTGTTTAGGCTCTACTGTTTAAGCTATTCTGTTTAGGCTGTTCTGTTTAGGCTGTTCTGTTTAGGCTATTCTGTTTAGGCTATTCTGTTTAGGCTATTCTGTTTAGGCTCTACTGTTTAGGCTGCTCTGTTTAGGCTCTACTGTTTAGGCTCTACTGTTTAAGCTATTCTGTTTAGGCTCTACTGTTTAGGCTGTTCTGTTTAGGCTATTCTGTTTAGGCTCTACTGTTTAGGCTGTTCTGTTTAGGCTGTTCTGTTTAGGCTGTTCTGTTTAGGCTGTTCTGTTTAGGCTATTCTGTTTAGGCTCTACTGTTTAGGCTGTTCTGTTTAGGCTGTTCTGTTTAGGCTGTTCTGTTTAGGCTGTTCTGTTTAGGCTATTCTGTTTAGGCTATTCTGTTTAGGCTCTACTGTTTAGGCTGTTCTGTTTAGGCTATTCTGTTTAGGCTATTCTGTTTAGGCTCTACTGTTTAAGCTATTCTGTTTAGGCTGTTCTGTTTAGGCTGTTCTGTTTAGGCTATTCTGTTTAGGCTATTCTGTTTAGGCTATTCTGTTTAGGCTCTACTGTTTAGGCTGCTCTGTTTAGGCTCTACTGTTTAGGCTCTACTGTTTAAGCTATTCTGTTTAGGCTCTACTGTTTAGGCTGTTCTGTTTAGGCTATTCTGTTTAGGCTCTACTGTTTAGGCTCTACTGTTTAGGCTATTCTCTTTAGGATCTTCGGTTTTCTTGCTCCCAAAGACTTTTAATTTATTTGTCTTTTTAAGCATACCTGATGGTTACACCAGAAACGTGTAGAGCATACTAAATTAGATATCTACGTTTTTATTTGATATTGTAAAACTTAAAAACAGTAATATGCTACAGTATAAAGAAAAGGGAGCCTTTATAGTCATGATCATATACAATTGTTATTGGTTAATTGAAGGTCAAAGGTTATCTCACAATTACTACCTTTAGACATTATTTTTATTATTATCAGTTTGTGCAAAGTATAAGGTAGAAAGAAATAAAAAATAACAGTAGGTTCTATATTGCCGACATGATTATTCATGCACTGTTTGCGTTCAATCAAGAATGTAGTTTCTGATAAAAAGCTGTTTATTCATATTCCATAGCATCCCATGTTATACAATGCTCTGTGGTGGCAGTCACCTTGGATTTTGAACAACACAAAAACATACCTTCTGTAGAGGGCCATCAAAGAAATCAACACAGCCAAGTCTGCTTTCAAATGGTTCAGTGGTTTCAGAGAAAACAAAATAAATTATTTCCACATATAGGTTCCTGTGTTAAACAGTCGGCCATTTTTGGATTTATTATACCCCCCGCAACAAAGTTGTAGGGGGGTATACTGGTTTCACCATGTCCATCTGTCTATCCATCCGTCCGTCCGTCTGTAGACAAATCTTATGTCGTACGATAACTTGAGCTGTGTTTCTTAGAATCTTTTAAAATTTTATCAGCAGCTTACAGGTGAAGAGAGGAGGGTCCCTTTCATTTTTGGTCGGAACAATCAGTAATGTTTTGGTTATGGAAATAGGTTGGACAGATGTGGTATGGTATATCTTAGTGAGCTGTGCTTACTGTAATACTAGTATTGATACAAAAATGAAAACTTTGTTCCTATTACATTTGTATATGTAATCTAATCATGTTTTGTTTAAATAAGAATAAGAAATTTTCTATTGCATTTTATTTTTCTTTACATTAAAATATTTAAAATAACAAACAGCATATACAATGTATATATAAAAAATAAACAAATGAAAAAGATAAAATTATTTATGCCTATTGCACTATTTAAAGCCCAAAAGGCACTCAATATAAAAATAATGTTGTCCAATAGAACATCACTAATGGAAAACAAACTGAAATGTATATCTAAGTTACTGGAAATGAGTAAATGTGGTACTGTCTTACTGAAACAAAATAAATATTAACCAGATTAACATTTAAAAAAGTGTGTTAAAGTTTTGTCGACACATTAACACTGGTCCAGAACTATAACAAGAAACTTAAGCTCAAGAGTGATGAGCCTGTAACTCTTGCCTGAAAAGTTTCATCAGTTAGATAAGATATATATAAACAGTCCTTACGATGAGCACCGGTCTCCTGGCCCAAGACCAGTAAAACTCTGTTCTGACCAGTAAAATTTTCAGTTTTTATTTAGAATTACTGTATATAAAAATAAATTAAAGAATTTGATTCGGACCAGTAAATTCAAATTTCATTTCGAGGACTGTATAAACATGTTTCAAGTTCAGAGCTTGACCTTGTAAATGTTGTACACTACCTATGGTTTTATATTGCACATCACTATAATGTTTGTTGTACTGAATGGTTCTCAAAAAAGAGAAAAAGGTGAACATTCTGCATTTTGTAAAACTCCTGCTGCCAAAGAATGTTATTATTATTTTAAACAATTGCCTACAGAGGTTTAAAATCCCCCCCCCCTTCCAACTCACTTATTACATTTCAAATCACTCTAAATGTTAACAAACAGGGCACTGAAGTTATGTATTTAAATGATGTGAAATCATAAATTTGATGGTGAAGCAGAGAATTTGTTACTGTCCTAATTAATCAATATATACATAGCACACATATTTTACCTTCTCTTCAAATGTATTAAAAATATATATAAAAAAAAGCTGTGTAAATAAATATGATGTCAATAATAATAAAATTAGTGAGAAACAGTACTACATGTATAGAAGTAACTTAATGATACAAGTGTTGTCATGACTACAATTATAAATAAATGAATTTCAACAGTAAAGGATTGATACATACATATATACACAATATACATGTATTTAAAGGTAGACAATTTAGATTGTGCTCAGATAAAATACTATTTTCATATTATGATATGTCTTCCTATGGATCGGCATTAGGTAAAACAAGGCTAGAACAATAAAACACCAAGTGTATTAAGGGACAGACCATTTAACTTTTACGTTTTTACTCCAATGCCAGTAAAATTTTATTAAACAAAACAAGAATCAGATTTCTATTTTTGGACATGAAAGATTGCAAATTTTTCTTGCTAAAAACTGCAATGTTAGATTAATCATTTTTTGCATCTTTCAGGTAAAGATATCTTTCTTTCTATAAAAATTAGTGGTTTGAGAACTTTTGCCTGCTTGATAACAAAAACATCAGAACCCCAGAATGTCCATAATGACCACACTTCTGAATCAAGGTTTGTTCTGGGTTGTTTTTTCTTTTATTGTAATATGTCCTTGATTTAATGTTATTTATGACACATTTTGTGCTAAGTCATAAAACAGATTTAACTAGAACAAGTTCAAAGTTCATTATACATTTCAAATATAAATTGAGAAGTTTAATAATTCTTAAAAATTACCAATAAAATTAATTTAGCATCATTTTTGTGTCTTTAAAGAATTCAACACTATAAATACCCGTACCTTCTTTGACACAAAGGATTTAATTTCCTGTATTTAATGGCCCTTATCTTAGAGGTATTAATATTTGACTGTTATTTAATGAACTGGTCGATTCTAAAATAAGACTTAACACTCCATAAATACATTTCCTAATGTAACTAAAACTACACATTAATTCCATGTTTATAATAAAAATCTGTTACACCCAACATAAATTACCCAATGAACATTGTAAATAACAGGTGCCATTTCTTACATATATAATGGTATAATTTCAATATTATTAAAATATTTTAATTGAACAATTACAGCTTAACAATAATAATACAATCTTAATGCTATTTAGATGTAATCAGAATATTCTTATTGAACAATTCAGTCATAACAATATTTCACTCCCAATCAACAGATATCATTGGTTGTTATCTGTGTCACAGCAAGCTATATCTTTTTAAAATTCCAATTTTTAAATTCTGGTAAATGAGAAACATAGCCTTACACATGTGATACTGGACCATTTACCCAATGAAATCGCAGCAATATCAGCTGATTTTCATTATTGCAATTAGAAATCATCTGAAGGAATTACTTTCATTATTACATGATCATAGCCATACATTATCACAGCCATGCATTATCACATGATCATATATATGTATATCACATGATCATATCCATACATTATCACATTGAATATCATAAAATGCTATAATATGTGAACAGGTAACCAGTAGTTACGTATGATGTGTAACTTATGTGGCTATAACTTGGCGTTAATCGTAACTGTCTTTGATGATATGTTAATGATGGCGTCTGGTAATCGTGGAACCTCTATGTACTTTTCTGTAATAGAAAAAGCATAAAATAGAAAAACATCATTGAAATGAAATCTTGAACGAATATATTTTGCTATAAAATCAACTTGCAAAACAAAAACTAGAGGCTCACATGGACATGTATCATTCGGCTTGTATTTTCAAAGATATTTTTTTTCTAATTTTTCCCCCCCATTGCAGCCTATTTCATAGCTGCGGAACCGTTGCCCTTATGGTCCTTGGCCAGTTTTCTGATATTTGAGGACCATAGGGCTACGGATTTCACCCTATCAAAAATTTGCGTAAAATGCGACCACGATTTTGTCGCACCTTTCAACAGTAATTTTCACAACAAAACGCTTTGTGAGAGCGGAGTCATGTGGATAATCCGTTTCGTTACATATTTATCTATCGCTTTCCATATTTACTTAATCATTAATTTCTAGCTCATTATCATAACAAATGTCTCGATATTAACTGATCCCACCTACTTCGTTCCGCCATCTTGTCATTGCTGTATTCTCGTTTTGAAGTCACGTGACTTTTGAGAGATAACTCTAATAGCAAAACACGTGTTTGGTTTGTTTACGTTTTACCAGAGGTTTTGCACGACGATTTTTATCTGAAATAAAATATTTAGTTAACCTAGAGTGAACTATTTTACAAATATTAACCAGAAATGTTATTTTCTTCTATGATTATTCCAATTGAGGTGAACTCTCATTCAACATTTTCAAATTTTTCATGTAAACAAAACAAACACGTGTTTTGCTGTTAGAGTTAACTCTCAAAAGTCACGTGACCTCAAAGCGAGAATACCACAATGACAAGATGGCGGAACGAAGTAGCCGGGATCAGTTAATATCGAGACATTTGTTATGATAATGAGCTAAAAATGAATAATAATGAGTAAGTAAATACGGAAAGCGATAGATAAATATGTAACGAAACGAATTATCCACATGACGCCCCTCTCACAAAGCATTTTGTTGTGAACATTACTGTTGAAAGGTGCAACAAAGTCGTGGTCGCAGTTTCGCAAATTTTTGATAGGGTGAAATCCGTAGCCCTATGGTCTGCAAACATCAGAAAACTGGCCAAGGATCATAAGGTCTATGCTCCGCAGCTACCTATTTCAGATTATTTCAGACATTGGATGCCAGGTTTGTACCCCATGGACCCATATACCTAAGGACCTATATATCTATATTGTTGAATCTGTAAAGCACAATGATTTTCCATGATTTACATAATGCATTTTCATACAATGTAGCTGGTTTGTACTAAATAAAAATACTATTCCATTGTAGGATATGTTAAACTGTGGACACTAAGGTCCATGAGGCTTTTCTTAGTATAAAGTTGGATCTAAATATCACAGCGATGCTTCAACTATTTGTATATTCATTGCTGTACTTATGTTCCTCATCTTAATATTCCCACCAGATCTTGAAACCTACAGACCATAAGGCATTCATTTGTATATAATTATTAGAGTCTTCATATCACAATTATGTTTAAAATTTTCTCTCTTCATAATTTTTTTTCTAACTTTCCCCATTGCAACTTATGATAATCTTAAAACCTTCAAGGATTGGGCTCATACATCACTGGGCCTTCATATGTATAATGTATACTCTACACATCACAATGATGCTATACAGCATATTTTGTAGTATTTCTACAGCTGATTTACTTAATTTCCTCTTTTAGCCCTCCCCATAAGAGATCAACTTTATTTCTAAGGATATCAATTATTAAGTGTTAAAATCTTACCGATTTCTGCACAGACTTCTGTCAATTTAACTGTGTTTGGATACATGTATGTTTGATTATCTCTGAAAGAATTTGACAGAAATAAGATAATTATGATGAATTATACCAGGACAAAACTTTCAATATAATTACTTTATGCAATAGTCAACCATGGTACAGACAATGAACAAATAAGCATAAAGTATTTTCTGTAAGATTTTTCAGGGGCCGTCATAGTCGTATGGTAGTTGGATTTATAACTACCTATGCAATCAGTGCCTATCACCACTAATGTTGTGAGTTTGAATCCCACTCAAGGGAGGTGTACTTGATACAACATTATGTAATGAAGTTTGTCAGTGACTTGCAGCAGGTCAGTGGTTTTCTCCGGGTACTCCAGTTTCCTCCATCAATAAAACTGACCGCCATCATATAACTGAAATATTGCTGAAAGTGGCGTCAAACAACATAAACCTAGACCAAACTGTTAAGATTTTTCACTATTTGTTGTACAGAAATTTTCCAACTTTTTCAATACCTTTGAAATAATTCCTCCAAATATGACAAAAAATAACACCTTCCTTTTTATTTTAATGACAACAACAGAATTAATTTGATATACAACAGTCAGCATTTACATGATGATGTAAATACACCGTTAAGAGTTGGTTGAAGATATCAGCGTTAGCAGCAACCTTCAATCAAGGGAATCCTGATAGGAAACACAAGTTCTAGATTATTGTATCAACTGAAAGATATTTAAGGAATATTTGAAATTGTTGAACAGATTATAAGATATAACCTGGTTTTGGTCAGTTTACACTTAATAAACCGCAAATGAAAAGCGCAAGCTGACCCAAACCAGGTTATGCAAGTATAACCTGTTCAACAATTTCAAATATTCCTTATAATTTAATTTTTACAACAAAATTTAATGATTCCTTGATTTTAATTACGATTATTTCATGTGACTATTTGAATTTGTCGTTGGCGGATGAACACGTTGGTGACTTCACAATACCAACCCAGGTTATCGAGTTTATCCAAAATTTTCTCCAGGCGGATTAGCCAATCAGATTGAAATATTCAAATCAAATTAAATTATATACATGTATTCCATATACAGGTGCAACAAGAGTTGTTTGACTCTTGCAACAAGTGACTTCTGGATAAACAGAGATTAGGATATACCTATCTACAGATCACATTGTTTTTTTCAGCATTATTTTACTAGAATGGACTAAATAAATAATTACACACCTTTTTTCCTTTCTTGCTGCATCCATGTGGTGTAGAGCAAGTAATCCATTATTAATTAAATCTAATGATAAAACTTCCAGATGTCTAATCAGTCCATCTCTCAGCAGTCTAGAACCTAATATCTGGGCCTCTTTAGCGATAGCCTTTGGTGGTTTAGCTAATGGTTTACCATGGGCATCGTTATGCATTGATAACAAACACTTACAGGCAATCTAAAATATAAAAACAAAAGATTGACAAATACTTACAGGCAATCTAAAATAAATGCATATAAACTCAAATGGCTGAGCTAAAAATTGTACCATACGCAATAAAAAGAGCATAATTTTTTTTTTTTAAATTGTATGCCAACCTACCAGACATTCAACAAGAAACAATGCCAACCTACCAGACATTCAACAAGAAACAATGCCAACCTACCAGACATTCAACAAGAAACACATGGGTCAAACCACTCACATGAGCAATATAGATAAGCTACACTTATAATTAGTTGATCTGCCGATGTAAGAATATATCCCCAAAAAGTTTCATCAAATTATGACCAATCATATTGGACAAAATATCTATGCCAATCAGAGTCATTGGTGGCCATTTTGGATGACTAATCGCTATAAGAATGTACAAAACTTTTTTCAGGACCATGTCATGAACATTTCATTATAGCTTTATGCAATATTGTGAAGTGCTTTCTGAGAAGTTCAAAATGTGAAAAGTATTTACAGTAGAGCTCGTTTATTGCGAAGTCCAGGGGACTCTCGATCTTATTTCGTTATGGGAATCGTTCGCTATAAGAGAAATAATGTAGAATTACCTCCCCTTTTGCAAAATGATGTATTTCAAAAAAAAATATTTCAAGTGATGTTTTGTTTGCTTTGTTTTGTTATTTTTTGACAGATAATAATGATTTTGTTGTAATAAAATACTTTCAGTGGATTTTGTTTTGTGAGTCTTTTTGTAACACCATTCATAATGCAAGCTATGTTGAGGAATAATTTACCGTGCCCAACACTGTTAAAATATGAGATCGTTTTTCTGAATAGAGAAAAACAAAAACGAGAATTGTTGAATAAAATTGATTAATTCAGCAGTTAAAATAAAACTGATCTGATCTGATATTTTGTATCAAGATCTATTGCCTTTCTCTTTCTGCTAGCCATACTGATTACTGAATGATCACCACGAGGATGTGTTACCATATTTATGACAATGTTTGGCTTGCAGTGTGAAAAACAACGGTAGAATTAAAATTTAAAAGTCACTTTGTTGTTTAATTAAAGAGTCTATCATCAAAGAAAAAATAAACAATAGCGAATGAATTAATCTCACACATGATTTTGTTTTTAATTTCTTTAGCTTGTGCATCCATTCATTAAAATTTAGATTACGTTTGATTAATTTTAATGCAATAAATTAGCGTGTGTGTTATTAATTGACAACTTGCAATTGTTAATCATTGATACCCATTTTATCGTTTGAATATTTTAAAGAAAAGTCTTGATTGACATCATTAACAACATCACAGGTGGGATTATTGATTTTTCAATTACCGATACCGGAAGTGTCAAGTGCCATTCTAATATGTGATCGTCCGTGCGTAACGAAAGACAGGTAAACGATTTGTTTGTTCAGCAATTTTCTTGGTTATATCAGGTCAATTTTGAGTAATAAAAATGTTGTTTGGGTTTAAAATTCTCTTCGTTTTAAGCCCGATTTTCGTAATAAAAAATTCGCAATAGGCCTTCAAAAATACATTGTTTAAATAGCAATTGGACCAGGGGTTATCTTTACTTCATTATAAACCTGATTTCGCTACAAGCCTGTTCACTATAAACGAACTCTACTGTACATGAAAACCGACAGACAAATGATGAAACTCTGGCTCACGTGAGCTAAAGATGAACAGTTCACTATGTTCACTGACATCTTACAGGTATCTAGTGAAATAGACAAATGATGAACCTCTGGCTCAAGTGAGCTAAAGATGAACAGTTCACTGTGTTCACTGACATCTTACAGGTATCTAGTGTAATAGACAAATGATGAACCTCTGGCTCAAGTGAGCTAAAGATGAACAGTTCACTGTGTTCACTGACATCTTACAGGTATCTAGTGTAATAGACAAATGATGAACCTCTGGCTCAAGTGAGCTAAAGATGAACAGTTCACTGTGTTCACTGACATCTTACAGGTATCTAGTGTAATAGACAAATGATGAAACTCTGGCTCAAGTGAGCTAAAGATGAACAGTTCACTGTGTTCACTGACATCTTACAGGTATCTAGTGTAATAGACAAATGATGAAACTCTGGCTCAAGTGAGCTAAAGATGAACAGTTCACTGTGTTCACTGACATCTTACAGGTATCTAGTGTAATAGACAAATGATGAACCTCTGGCTCAGGTGAGCTAAAGATGAACAGTTCACTGTGTTCACTGACATCTTACAGGTATCTAGTGTAATAGACAAATGATGAAACTCTGGCTCAAGTGAGCTAAAGATGAACAGTTCACTGTGTTCACTGACATCTTACAGGTATCTAGTGTAATAGACAAATGATGAAACTCTGGCTCAAGTGAGCTAAAGATGAACAGTTCACTGTGTTCACTGACATCTTACAGGTATCTAGTGTAATAGACAAATGATGAACCTCTGGCTCAGGTGAGATAAAGATGAACAGTTCATTGTGTTCACTGACATCTTACAGGTATCTAGTGTAATAGACAAATGATGAACCTCTGGCTCAGGTGAGATAAAGATGAACAGTTCATTGTGTTCACTGACATCTTACAGGTATCTAGTGTAATAGACAAATGATGAACCTCTGGCTCAGGTGAGATAAAGATGAACAGTTCACTGTGTTCACTGACATCTTACAGGTATCTAGTACAATATTTACCCAGTATCCTAGTAAGTTTTTACATGAAACCTGACAGACAAATGATGAATGTTTGAGCTTAAGATGAACAGTTCACTGACATTCTACATGTATCTAGAGTAATATTTACCCAATATCCTAGTAAGAATGGTTCAAACATCTGACTGAAGAATGTTATGTATTTATTTGTTGATTTTTTAACTTGTAACTGATCATCTTTTATCATTACACCACAGTTGTGTGTCAATGTCAACATGGCATTCTCAAAATCCTAAAATAAAGAAATAATTACATAGTAGTAATCAACAACATGGCATTCTCAAAATCCTAAAATAAAGAAATAATTACATAGTAGTAATAAACAAGACATGATATATAGTTAACCACAACAAAAGTTACATTAGTTTGTAGTGTAATATCAACATTAAAAGTGTCTCATTAGAATACAAGCTCCAGAAAAGTGAGACCAACGGTTGCCAAGACCAACTGATCTGTGAGATATACATATTGTTTGTAACTAATGGTTTATTTAATTTACATTTAGGCTGATCAATTGGCCCTGCTTCATCATTTTCATCTTCATTTAAGATTTAAAACATCAAGAACATTGTTTTACTTTGCTTACATTAGCAGACGACAAGAGAAAGTACAAGTTATAACCCTTATAGTAACTGTACAATACAAAAAAATAAAAAGACTTTCGTTTGTACAATACAGAAAAAAATATTACTTTCGGTTGTACATTATGAAAAAAAATGTACGGTCATGTGTCATAAGTGGATTTTTCTCATTGGATTAAAATTATAGATGTATAATAAACTTATTATTGTATAGCTATATTATTGTCTTGATTTAATGTGGCATATAGTTTTAATTCTTTACCATATATATACCATTATATGAATCAACACGTCTTGTTCTTGTCCAAAAAACACAATACGTATAAGTGTTATCTCACTTAGATAGATATACAAGTCATCCCACTCAAATGTTTTATTCTGAGTAATTTGTTAAACATTTTTATGTTCTCTCCCATACATTTTAGTACCTTACTAACTTAGTCCACTTACTAATTCTCTTCATAAAAAAACCAAAGATATTTCATACACATCATTATAATATAAAGCTCACCTGTTTCGTATGACCAGGCATAAAAATAAAATCCCTGTTAAGAAGATTTTCTAGAAATTCATATTTATGGTAAAGCTCATCTGAAATATATAATATATTACATAAGGTTTTACATCTACAGACATGGTTGTTTGTAATTAATTTTACAGTCAAACCTGCTTGAAAAACCACCTGTATTAAGTAACAACATGTGTTTAATGACCATGCCTTAAAATAACAATAACAGTACATTCCATATCATTTTGACCTGTTTTTAGAGTGGTCTTTAAAGACAGGTTTGACTGTAGTTATTTGTACAGTCAAGTCTGATAAGTCAGTCTATTGACTGTAGTTATTTGTAGTCAAATCTGATAAGTCAGTCTATTGACTGTAGTTATTTGTACAGTCAAGTCTGATAAGTCAGTCTATTGACTGTAGTTATTTGTAGTCAAGTCTGATAAGTCAGTCTATTGACTGTAGTTATTTGTACAGTCAAGTCTGATAAGTCAGTCTATTGACTGTAGTTATTTGTAGTCAAGTCTGATAAGTCAGTCTATTGACTGTAGTTATTTGCACAGTCAAGTCTGATAAGTCAGTCTATTGACTGTAGTTATTTGTACAGTCAAGTCTGATAAGTCAGTCTATTGACTGTAGTTATTTGTAGTCAAGTCTGATAAGTCAGTCTATTGACTGTAGTTAATTGCACAGTCAAGTCTAATAAGTCAGTCTATTGACTGTTGTTATTGTAGTCAAGTCTGATAAGTCGGTCTATTGACTGTAGTTATTTGTACAGTCAAGTCTGATAAGTCAGTCTATCTTCTATTATTTCCTAAATGTTACCAACAGATGATTTCTTACTCATTAATATATTACTTTATTATTATTTCACTGTATAATAACTCAAGTTCTATTTTTTATAACAGTAATCCATGACGCTTATTAACGTTTCTGTGACAATAGGATGAAACTTTATATATTTTTTATAATCAAGTAAATCCCACCACATATTTGCACCTGTCTCAAACCTGAATCTGGATTTTCATTGGGAAATGTTGAGTTCTTGTTTTATGTGTTCAATGATTTGAGGTGAAAGGTGATTGTTTGCTTTGTTGATATTTGTAGAATCACTGTTTAAACTTTCTTTTCATAAACACATTTGTTACATTATCCACAGTATTGTGTGTAATTCAGACACATTATCCTGACTCCATGTAAACTAGTTGTTGCTTCTCTTACACCTCAATTCTGCCTGTTAGTTTAGCAGAAAATCAGCAAATATCAATATTTCAGTCCTTAGTTTGACCAAAATGGTGATCAAACCCACGATCTACAACAAACGAGGTGAGTATGCTAACTTATACTACACTGAGGTATAAATGGTAAACAATATAAAATGTACATTTATCTAATATTAGTCAGTTGTTGCACTAATACAAATGACTTACTCATTGCAAGAGTTTCTTCTGTACATGAATTAATAGATAATGTAACCATGGCAACTCGTACAAAGATGTGCATTAATTGATTTTTATATAATGTCAGTATAAGATGCTGAGCTGCAGCTTGTATTAGTTCATCTTGACTTCCTCTGGTTGGGTGTTGTATTTCCAGGAGGTGTATAATGTCCTCACTGTCTACCTCAGCAATGTTCTTATGTAATGCTAGAGTACTTCTGATGACTGCATCAGCTGTCTCATTACCTAAATATAGTTAGTTTTCAACATTAATAGTATAACTCATGCATGAAGTACCTTTTGAACAAAAGTTTACAAGTATAAAATGTATCTGAATTATTACCTGGTCCAATATCAGACCCAGTTTGGATTATCATACTTTGTTTCATATCAAGCAGTCAATATTTAAATTATCAAATGTCCTTACAACTGTACAAGTTTATTGAGTTGTCTGCACGTTAACCTTCTTATCATTGTTTCAAATTTTATTATCAGGGAATTGATAAGATGGCGGTAAAGGAGAGCAAATGAATGATGTGATTTTATTAATCAGATTGAACGTTGACAAATTACTCAATCAGTTTATGAGAAACCCAATCTTTAGTAATTGCTGCAAAAATTTTATGACTGCCATCATGAATTGATTGATCCATGTGAAATTAAAGTTTCTAAACATGTTGCAGACATAATTCCAATATTTTGTTCTGTAATTTTCCAATATTATCTTAAAATATGCTGTATCCTTAACTATCTTTGAAGATTAGGACTTGACGGTGCCATTAATATGTCTTGTGGGAGGCTTACCCTTCCTCACCAGGTCCCACTCCTTTGTTTAGCTTTACCTTTGTATTGTTGTTTATCTTATATCCATATCATCCCCTCTACTCAAATAATCTTAGACTTTCTATATATAGAATCTATTTGGAAATTGACAGATCAGAAATTTAAATTGGTTGAATATTTTTTTATTTGACTTGATTTTTTAATAATATTGTACAAATTCAAATTAACTAAAGTTTAGTCTTTCCATGCATAAATGACGAGGTGAATGTTTGGTGACAGACACTAAGGGGACTACATAAGCTTATTCATACCTACGTTGGATCTCCTAATATGACTTTGTTTCCAACAATAGAAAGCAACTAATGTAAGCTTTGGTAGGTTGGAGAGGGTTTGTTTTTTTCTTCAAGAATATCTTAATTATCACAAAAAGAGTAAAAAAATTAATTAGCCTTTGTATGATAGGGTGATCATTTAATTTTTGATGACAATAAAAGAATTTGAGCGGCGGACATAAATTATGGTCAGTATCAATAATGAAAAAAAAATAAACTGATATTTGTGAAGAGTTATGAAGACTGAAGCTAATCACTGCCATGTCAACAACAACAACAACAACAAAAATTTAGAAACATGGCTGTGATAAGCTGTGCAAATTGGTACCAATGTCCAAAATGTATTTTGCCCATACCATATATATTGATAAGTTGTTTTGTAACCTTTCTTAACATCTATATTAAAAAAAAAAAAAAAAAAAATGGTACTCCTTTGGTCAAAGACAATATAAAATTATTCACAAAAAATTTCAGCATAATAACAGTAGTCTTAATTAATATATATAGATCTTAGGAATGAACCAGTATATATATGTGTGAAAATGGCTATCATTATTTTATGGAATGTCCTTTGCTTGATAAAATCAGAAGTACATGTAATTTATTTGTAATTGGATAAAGAATTTAATCATTAGTGAAATAGATTTAAATATTATTTTATATGGAAATGCAGAGCTTTCAGTACATCAAAATAAGGATACTTAAGGCTGTACCAGTCTTTAGAAAAATTAACAATAGATTTAGCTAATCAAACAAGTCCTTTCTTTATAAATATCAACAATAGATTTAGCTAATCAAGCAAGTCCTTTCTTTATAAATATCAACAATAGATTTAGCTAATCAAGCAAGTCCTTTCTTTATAAATATCAACAATAGATTTAGCTAATCAAGCAAGTCCTTTCTTGTAAATATCAACTATAGATTTAGCTAATCAAACAAGTCCTTTCTTTATAAATATCAACAATAGATTTAGCTAATCAAACAGGTCCTTTCTTTATAAATATCAACAATAGATTTAGCTAATCAAACAAGTCCTTTCTTATAAATATCAACAATAGATTTAGCTAATCAAACAAGTCCTTTCTTATAAATATCAACAATAGATTTAGCTAATCAAACAAGTCCTTTCTTATAAATATCAACAATAGATTTAGCTAATCAAACAAGTCCTTTCTTATAAATATCAACAATAGATTTAGCTAATCAAGCAAGTCCTTTCTTATAAATATCAACAATAGATTTAGCTAATCAAACAGGTCCTTTCTTTATAAATATCAACAATAGATTTAGCTAATCAAACAAGTCCTTTCTTATAAATATCAACAATAGATTTAGCTAATCAAACAGGTCCTTTCTTTATAAATATCAACAATAGATTTAGCTAATCAAACAGGTCCTTTCTTTATAAATATTAACAATAGATTTAGCTAATCAAACAAGTCCTTTCTTATAAATATCAACAATAGATTTAGCTAATCAAACAGGTCCTTTCTTATAAATATTAACAATAGATTTAGCTAATCAAACAAGTCCTTTCTTATAAATATTAACAATAGATTTAGCTAATCAAGCAAGTCCTTTCTTATAAATATTAACAATAGATTTAGCTAATCAAACAAGTCCTTTCTTTATAAATATCAACAATAGATTTAGCTAATCAAACAGGTCCTTTCTTTATAAATATCAACAATAGATTTAGCTAATCAAACAAGTCCTTTCTTTATAAATATCAACAATAGATTTAGCTAATCAAACAAGTCCTTTCTTTATAAATATCAACAATAGATTTAGCTAATCAAACAGGTCCTTTCTTTATAAATATCAACAATAGATTTAGCTAATCAAACAAGTCCTTTCTTATAAATATTAACAATAGATTTAGCTAATCAAACAAGTCCTTTCTTATAAATATCAACAATAGATTTAGCTAATCAAACAGGTCCTTTCTTTATAAATATCAACAATAGATTTAGCTAATCAAACAGGTCCTTTCTTTATAAATATCAACAATAGATTTAGCTAATCAAACAAGTCCTTTCTTTATAAATATCAACAATAGATTTAGCTAATCAAACAGGTCCTTTCTTTATAAATATCAACAATAGATTTAGCTAATCAAACAAGTCCTTTCTTATAAATATCAACAATAGATTTAGCAAATCAAACAGGTCCTTTCTTTATAAATATCAACAATAGATTTAGCTAATCAAACAGGTCCTTTCTTTATAAATATTAACAATAGATTTAGCTAATCAAACAAGTCCTTTCTTATAAATATCAACAATAGATTTAGCTAATCAAACAGGTCCTTTCTTCTAAATATTAACAATAGATTTAGCTAATCAAACAAGTCCTTTCTTATAAATATTAACAATAGATTTAGCTAATCAAGCAAGTCCTTTCTTATAAATATTAACAATAGATTTAGCTAATCAAACAAGTCCTTTCTTATAAATATTAACAATAGATTTAGCTAATCAAGCAAGTCCTTTCTTATAAATATCAACAATAGATTTAGCTAATCAAACAGGTCCTTTCTTTATAAATATCAACAATAGATTTAGCTAATCAAACAAGTCCTTTCTTTATAAATATCAACAATAGATTTAGCTAATCAAACAAGTCCTTTCTTTATAAATATCAACAATAGATTTAGCTAATCAAACAGGTCCTTTCTTTATAAATATCAACAATAGATTTAGCTAATCAAACAAGTCCTTTCTTATAAATATTAACAATAGATTTAGCTAATCAAACAAGTCCTTTCTTATAAATATCAACAATAGATTTAGCTAATCAAACAGGTCCTTTCTTTATAAATATCAACAATAGATTTAGCTAATCAAACAGGTCCTTTCTTTATAAATATCAACAATAGATTTAGCTAATCAAACAAGTCCTTTCTTTATAAATATCAACAATAGATTTAGCTAATCAAACAGGTCCTTTCTTTATAAATATCAACAATAGATTTAGCTAATCAAACAGGTCCTTTCTTTATAAATATCAACAATAGATTTAGCTAATCAAACAGGTCCTTTCTTTATAAATATCAACAATAGATTTAGCTAATCAAACAGGTCCTTTCTTTATAAATATCAACAATAGATTTAGCTAATCAAACAAGTCCTTTCTTATAAATATCAACAATAGATTTAGCTAATCAAACAAGTCCTTTCTTCATAAATATCAACAATAGATTTAGCTAATCAAACAGGTCCCTTCTTATAAATATCAACAATAGATTTAGCTAATCAAACAGGTCCTTTCTTTATAAATATCAACAATAGATTTAGCTAATGAAACAAGTCCTTTCTTTATAAATATCAACAATAGTTTTAGCTAATCAAACAAGTCCTTTCTTTATAAATATCAACAATAGATTTAGCTAATCAAACAATTCCTTTTATTATTATGTACTATGTTCGTTTGTTTGACCCTTTTCTTTCTTTCTTTCTTGTATTGTTTATACATCTATAAATAGAATTAATTTCCTGTATTCTTTGTTGTCATGTTTATAATTTGTTGCAAAATGTAGAGATTGGACTTTAAATAATTGTTGTTATAACTTGTGCCCAATTCCTACAGCTAATATTTTGAACTAATTAAAGATGTTTAATTCTTCATATTAGTAATAATTTTACAGATAGTAATTCTTAATTCTGACTTCTCAGTACATTGTAATTCTATCATAGACCATAAATCCATTGTTCTGTTTTTAAAATACCAAGTCAGTTAAAGAGCTCTAAAGACCTCATGTTCTATGTTGTATCTGTATATATATCCTTCCGACTTTAAATAAAAAGTATTTTACTTTTACTTTACTTTAAATTTAGCAACTTTCTATTTCCAGGGAAGCTAATTTCACATGACATTGTAACACAATACGGTTGTTTCGAATCATTTCCATTCCGTCAAAATTTTGCCATTTTCGTCCGGCAGATCACGTGATTTCAATGGAATGTTAGGCACTAGACTTCCGGTGTCAATGTACACAACAAAAACTCCAATTGATATGTGCTGTTTTAACATTACTCAACATAAAAAAATCTAAACATTTTCTGTAAAAGACAGATATCAATTAAATTATTTTATTTGTATCAAAGACTTCAATGCAGAGACATTTACTTCTTTAAAATTAATTTTTTTTCTTTCTTTATTTGCTGCTGTCAGCATCATGAAAGGAAAACGATCTGCCTTTATATATTTCTGATATCAGACAGATAGTGGGGTACCGAACACCAGTATTTATTCAGCCGTTTCCTTGCCATCTCCATATTACAATTACTTATAATCTACCACATCTACGACTATGATATGCTGACTTTGTCACAGTAATAGCGTAAACACCGGAAGTCGTCTGCCTAACATTTCAGACATCAAGACACGAAAAAGACAGAACAGGGTCGGAATTGACATGATTCGAAACAACCGTATTTCATGGATTTTTTTGCAAAATAAAACCTATCTCTGAATTTTTTTTAAAGGGATACTATAAAAAGGATGACATGTTGTAAGGTGGAATGCTGAGAGAAAGTTGATCAATGATGCATAAACTGGAACTGTATTAAATATTTAAAGCAGCAAAAATAACTTTATAATTAAAACTAGTCGTAGCACAAGGCAAAAGGGAACAAGTTTGTGTAACTTTGATCTTTATGGTTGAATTTTGCTTTTTAAGCTGATCATAAAATTTTTTTTTCTATCAAATTACCTGAATCTAACTCCTGGTAATTATCTAGAGATAAAAATAATAAAAGTATAAAAATTAAGATTTTTAAGTAGTAATGGTTTCCTTAACAACTAACTTAATATGAATTTTAAATTTCTCTAGAATGTCTCCAGTTCAAAATTGTAGGACAAAATTTAACATTAGCTATGAGTTCAACAAAATCTACAATATTATCAACTATTTCAGAAAACTGACCTTGTCCACTGACATTTCTATTAGGAACTATTCCTGATATTACCTGTACATCTTACCTGGCCAATCAATATAAGCTCCCAGATTAGAAGCTTGTCGTTTTATCCATTCTACTTCCTTAATCAGCTGTTTAATTTGGATGCCATCTTTGTTCTGTACTAAAACAGCAGCCATTAATGACCAGGGGGAGATAACCATATGTTTTAACTGAAGTAAGACAACGTTATATCCCAGACTTTGTATTAATTTGTTTTCATCATCTGAAAGACTAGCAATGTACCTGAAAAATAAAGAAGATTATAAATTTTTGATATTTTTTTATGATCCTGTCTTAGGCATAATGGATATTAAGTGTACATTTTATTTTAAGAATTGCTTCATGAAATAGTCCCGTTATAAAATTGCAGAATTTCAAATTATTTTAATAAACAGTGTTTATCGATGATTTGTACATTTTCCCTCCGATCTTTACATGTGATAATAAGAGGTTGGCAATTTTCATATCACACCCCATATCAACCAGAGACACCCATATTAGCCAGATATTTATTTTTCTTTGAAAATCAAACTGCAATCTATTCTTAAACAATGCAAATCGTGAAGAAATCAGTGTCCTTTGAAGAATTAATTTAAATATTTTGACGGATTTTTAAGAACGGTCTTTAATGTTAATATTGAAGAAATAAATTTACTTTTTTTTCAATTAATTAACATTTTTCATCATGTAACAATCATCATCTTAAACAGGGCTGTGAAGTTTCAGAAATCCAAATGCATTAGATTTTACAAAATTTATGAAGAACAAGGAAAAATATAAAACAACAAAAGAATTTTCCCAAAATGTGAGGGTAAAAATGCAGACTTGATTTAGGCCTGTCTTCATCAGAATCACTAATATGTGTGCCTTTCATTATCATTGTCATGGTAAGTCTACAATCATTTACTTATATAGGGTTTAGTGGTACTTTGATTATTTTTGAAATAAAAATAAATATATTGTTAATGCAACAGTATCCCTTTTTTAAAGACTTTGCACATGTCTTTATACCCCCTTTCCCCTATCATATGTCCTTGTTAAATTCTAAAAAGATATTACGCATACACTCAAAGACAAAAAACTTCATATTTTGGATGATGGCAGATGTACAGCGCACGATTAATAACAGATTCAGACACAACTCCACATTTCAAATTCCGGAATATAATATATATTTTTTAATTCATTATTGCAAAGATATTGGAACCGTTTTTAAAATGAAGCGATATTACTCTATAGGTGCCATTTTGTTTTAGCCATATCACAGCCCATGTAATAATAAGAGATTATTACATGACATTTTCCATATCGGCCCTGGTATTAGCCCCAGACTTCCATATCAAGCCCAACAGCGAAGTTGGAGGGCTGATATGGGTCGAGGGTTGATACCAGGGACGATATGGAAAATTTCATGTCATGATCTTTTTATCACATATTTTACATTGACCTTTTCCCAAGCATTGATTTTTATATTGCAAAAAGATCTTTGAACTGACAAATTGCGAAAATAAATCCTTAAGAGAGTTGACTTTGTTCAACTTGCAAATATTTTTGTTTCGAGTCTGGTTTCAAAAATATACCAAATAATGTCGATCTGTACAATGACGTTAGAAACTGTTTGTAAAATCTACCCAAGACGTTGACATTTGAATGGAATTTCCTATTCAACACGATGTATACATTTCAGCTTTCAAGTTATTTAAACTTTATTCCAATATGTTGAAAAGTGTTAATTTGATTGAAATACGATTTTACGCATATCTTTATGCATCATCTTTCTTTGTACTTGGACATATAATTTTTGAGATCACTGCGCAGATACAGGAAGTTGAAATCGGGGGCAAATATGGATATATGAGGGCTAATATGGAAATTTGAGGGCAAATATGGATATTTGCCCCACTGAGGGCAAATAACCAACACTGACTTTTAGCTATTATTGGACATGCAAAAACGAACATATTGCAACAAAATATGTGATAATAATGCCATATTACACCCCAATGTGATATGGATGCTATATTACACCTCATCATGATATGGACTTACCTTAACCATCTGTATTGCATATGCAAAATCAGACATATCTAAAGCAAGTATATGACAATATACATTTATTGCATGCTGGTGAGGGAAATATGAAAATTTATTCACCCAAGAGTATCATATTTCCCAAGGGCAATGCCCGAGGGGAATATGATACTCGTGGGTGAATAAATTTTCATATTTCCTGAACCCGCATGCTATAAATGTTTTATTATACCGAATGAAACCAAGAAAACACATACATGTAAAATACTGCTGGCAAACATATTTTAAGTCCATTGGAACGTTGTCTCAGACATTTAAAAACCACATCCACAACAACATCGTAACAGTCGCTTGCAAGTGATGCATTCTGAGTGCCTCTGACGTTTTCCTGTCAAAGAACGGTAACTCTGGCGGGAAAACCCGTGAGGCTTCCGAAGGGGTGGAATATGATTTTTGTCCTGTGTGATCACGTGTTCTGATTTTTACCCATTGTCCATTCAAATTAATCTATTTATGGTCATTAATATATGAGGTATAATAATATCTTTTATCAAGCGACTAGCGTGATATTAACATAATATTACTGTTTTTTAATGTGACCTTATAATGACGTCATTGACATCATCTCACAAAATCCTTAATACACATACTATCATTGATATGTTTTACTTGAAATGGACCTCTCATCACTTCTCACATCTCACAGTTTACATTCGATGCACGATTGAGAAGTCCATTCTCACAAAACATATCAACGATAGTATATATATATATATATATATATATATATATATAAACATCTAGAAGCAAGTGACAACCATACAATATATCTGTCCCACTGGATCTCAAAGTTACTTTAAAGGATACTAGGTTAATACTAAATACAATATATTAAAAATTGCTGAGTTAGATTGCTATCAAATTATAATATTAAGTAAATATGTACCATCTACACACGCTTATACACATGTCTTACGTCTATCCCTAGATTTGCCTTATGAGAAAAGGTAACACTACGATTATTGAAGCTCCTTTTTTAGGGAGTGGATGTGGTCGAGTGGTCTAGGGCGCTGGACGTAAGGCTAAGCGAATGGTGCTGCAGTGTATCAATGGTTTGGGTTCAAATCCCGTCGAGGGAAGAACAAAATTTGACAGCTCTAAAATCTAATTCTAACACTGTTTGGTTTAATTTTCAGACGTATATCATATTTAGTATTAACCTAGTATCCTTTAAAGTAACTTTGAGATCCAGTGGGACAGATATATTGTATGGTTGTCACTTGCTTCTAGACGTTTGTATAATATACTTTATTTCCTGTGACTGTATAATGAACTCTTCATTATCCTATACAATATATTAAAAATTACTGAGTTAGATTGCTGTCAAATTATAATATTAAGTATATATGTACCATCCACACACGCTTATACACATGTCTTACGTCTATCCCTAGATTTGCCTTACGAGAAAAGGTAACACTACGATTATTGAAGCTCCTTTTTTAGGGAGTGGATGTGGTTGAGTGGTCTAGGGTGCTGGACGTAAGGCTAAGCGAATGGTGCTGCAGTGTATCAATGGTGTGGGTTCAAATCCCGTCGAGGGAAGAACAAAAATTTGACAGCTCTAAAATCTAATTCTAACACTGTTTGGTTTAATTTTCAGACGTATATATATATATATATATATATTACACTTTACGTTTTTATTTTCCCTATTTGTCTTTGTTAGCGCAGCCGGTCACTATTTTCGTATATGAACCAGCCAGGTACCTGCATTATTTTAGATAAAAAGTATAATATAGCAAATAGTTCATGTCACTTCGGGTCATATGGCAGTATATGGACCGGTCCGTCACCAAAAAAATATTATATGGACCTCAGAAGCTTCGGTCCATATAATATTTTTGGGGTGATGGACCGGTCCATATACTGCCATATGACCCTCAGTGCCATGAACTATTTGTTATATATTGTATGGTTGTTCCCCACTGGATTTCAAAGTTATATATACATATACCAAATATGTTAATAATCTAAATTTCTGAAATATATAGACCACTTTTTTGACAGTTTAAGAATAGTGTCCTTATTATCTTGATGTTAAAGCTGTCTCTTAAGTTATATACTAAATGATTGTTATACCTAGGTACTAGACTGTGAACACTACGGTCAACTTTCCCATCTGTAAATTTTCTTATTGATAATGGTTCTCCAAAGTGTACATGAACATTTCCAAAATCTTCTGATAGTAGTTTTCTTGCTTTAAATAAACCCTGTAAATACAAATTGAATTAGCATTATGTCAAATAAAGTGTTATGCTGAGTGCAGCATGTCAACAATGGAAAGTTGAACAAAGGCATATTGAAAGTAATTGTGGACAGAGTAAATTGTTGGACACAATAATATGATGGTTACAGTAATATGATCTGTCACTTCCTCACTTATACTGTTACTGTGTCTTATCATTCACTCTACATGAATCAAGTATCAGAAAAGATTAATTAGGTTACTGTGTCTTATCATTCACTCTACATGAATCAAGTATCAGAAAAGATTAATTAGGTTACTGTGTCTTATCATTCACTCTACATGAATCAAGTATCAGAAAAGATTAATTAGGTTACTATGTCTTATCATTCACTCTACATGAATCAAGTATCAGAAAAGATTAATTAGGTTACTGTGTCTTATCATTCACTCTACATGAATCAAGTATCAGAAAAGATTAATTAGGTTACTGTGTCTTATCATTCACTCTACATGAATCAAGTATCAGAAAAGATTAATTAGGTTACTGTGTCTTATCATTCACTCTACATGAATCAAGTATCAGAAAAGCTTAATTAGGTTACTGTGTCTTATCATTCACTCTACATGAATCAAGTATCAGAAAAGATTAATTAGGTTACTGTGTCTTATCATTCACTCTACATGAATCAAGTATCAGAAAAGATTAATTAGGTTACTGTGTCTTATCATTCACTCTACATGAATCAAGTATCAGAAAAGATTAATTAGGTTACTATGTCTTATCATTCACTCTACATGAATCAAGTATCAGAAAAGATTAATTAGGTTACTGTGTCTTATCATTCACTCTACATGAATCAAGTATCAGAAAAGATTAATTAGGTTACTGTGTCTTATCATTCACTCTACATGAATCAAGTATCAGAAAAGATTAATTAGGTTACTGTGTCTTATCATTCACTCTACATGAATCAAGTATCAGAAAAGCTTAATTAGGTTACTGTGTCTTATCATTCACTCTACATGAATCAAGTATCAGAAAAGCTTAATTAGGTTACTGTGTCTTATCATTCACTCTACATGAATCAAGTATCAGAAAAGATTAATTAGGTTACTGTGTCTTATCATTCACTCTACATGAATCAAGTATCAGAAAAGATTAATTAGGTTACTGTGTCTTATCATTCACTCTACATGAATCAAGTATCAGAAAAGATTAATTAGGTTACTATGTCTTATCATTCACTCTACATGAATCAAGTATCAGAAAAGCTTAATTAGGTTACTGTGTCTTATCATTCACTCTACATGAATCAAGTATCAGAAAAGCTTAATTAGGTTACTGTGTCTTATCATTCACTCTACATGAATCAAGTATCAGAAAAGATTAATTAGGTTACTGTGTCTTATCATTCACTCTACATGAATCAAGTATCAGAAAAGATTAATTAGGTTACTGTGTCTTATCATTCAATCTACATGAATCAAGTATCAGAAAAGATTAATTAGGTTACTGTGTCTTATCATTCACTCTACATGAATCAAGTATCAGAAAAGATTAATTAGGTTACTGTGTCTTATCATTCACTCTACATGAATCAAGTATCAGAAAAGATTAATTAGGTTACTGTGTCTTATCATTCACTCTACATGAATCAAATATCAGAAAAGATTAATTAGGTTACTGTGTCTTATCATTCACTCTACATGAATCAAGTATCAGAAAAGATTAATTAGGTTACTGTGTCTTATCATTCACTCTACATGAATCAAGTATCAGAAAAGATTAATTAGGTTACTGTGTCTTATCATTCACTCTACATGAATCAAGTATCAGAAAAGATTAATTAGGTTACTGTGTCTTATCATTCACTCTACATGAATCAAGCATCAGAAAAGATTAATTAGGTTACTGTGTCTTATCATTCACTCTACATGAATCAAATATCAGAAAAGATTAATTAGGTTACTGTGTCTTATCATTCACTCTACATGAATCAAGTATCAGAAAAGATTAATTAGGTTACTGTGTCTTATCATTCACTCTACATGAATCAAGTATCAGAAAAGATTAATTAGGTTACTGTGTCTTATCATTCACTCTACATGAATCAAGTATCAGAAAAGATTAATTAGGTTACTGTGTCTTATCATTCACTCTACATGAATCAAGCATCAGAAAAGATTAATTAGGTTACTGTGTCTTATCATTCACTCTACATGAATCAAGTATCAGAAAAGATTAATTAGGTTACTGTGTCTTATCATTCACTCTACATGAATCAAGTATCAGAAAAGATTAATTAGGTTACTGTGTCTTATCATTCACTCTACATGAATCAAGTATCAGAAAAGATTAATTAGGTTACTGTGTCTTATCATTCACTCTACATGAATCAAGTATCAGAAAAGATTAATTAGGTTACTATGTCTTATCATTCACTCTACATGAATCAAGTATCAGAAAAGATTAATTAGGTTACTGTGTCTTATCATTCACTCTACATGAATCAAGTATCAGAAAAGATTAATTAGGTTACTATGTCTTATCATTCACTCTACATGAATCAAGTATCAGAAAAGATTAATTAGGTTACTGTGTCTTATCATTCACTCTACATGAATCAAGTATCAGAAAAGCTTAATTAGGTTACTGTGTCTTATCATTCACTCTACATGAATCAAGTATCAGAAAAGATTAATTAGGTTACTATGTCTTATCATTCACTCTACATGAATCAAGTATCAGAAAAGATTAATTAGGTTACTGTGTCTTATCATTCACTCTACATGAATCAAATATCAGAAAAGCTTAATTAGGTTACTGTGTCTTATCATTCACTCTACATGAATCAAGTATCAGAAAAGATTAATTAGGTTACTGTGTCTTATCATTCACTCTACATGAATCAAGTATCAGAAAAGATTAATTAGGTTACTGTGTCTTATCATTCACTCTACATGAATCAAGTATCAGAAAAGATTAATTAGGTTACTGTGTCTTATCATTCACTCTACATGAATCAAGTATCAGAAAAGATTAATTAGGTTACTGTGTCTTATCATTCACTCTACATGAATCAAGTATCAGAAAAGATTAATTAGGTTACTATGTCTTATCATTCACTCTACATGAATCAAGTATCAGAAAAGATTAATTAGGTTACTGTGTCTTATCATTCACTCTACATGAATCAAGTATCAGCAAAGCTTAATTAGGTTACTGTGTCTTATCATTCACTCTACATGAATCAAGTATCAGAAAAGATTAATTAGGTTACTGTGTCTTATCATTCACTCTACATGAATCAAGTATCAGAAAAGATTAATTAGGTTACTGTGTCTTATCATTCACTCTACATGAATCAAGTATCAGAAAAGCTTAATTAGGTTACTGTGTCTTATCATTCACTCTACATGAATCAAGTATCAGAAAAGATTAATTAGGTTACTGTGTCTTATCATTCACTCTACATGAATCAAGTATCAGAAAAGATTAATTAGGTTACTATGTCTTATCATTCACTCTACATGAATCAAGTATCAGAAAAGATTAATTAGGTTACTGTGTCTTATCATTCACTCTACATGAATCAAGTATCAGAAAAGCTTAATTAGGTTACTGTGTCTTATCATTCACTCTACATGAATCAAGTATCAGAAAAGATTAATTAGGTTACTGTGTCTTATCATTCACTCTACATGAATCAAGTATCAGAAAAGATTAATTAGGTTACTGTGTCTTATCATTCACTCTACATGAATCAAGTATCAGAAAAGATTAATTAGGTTACTGTGTCTTATCATTCACTCTACATGAATCAAGTATCAGAAAAGATTAATTAGGTTACTGTGTCTTATCATTCACTCTACATGAATCAAGTATCAGAAAAGATTAATTAGGTCCATTACAAAATGACATTGAATTTTATTTGAAACATTTATTAGTATTCAAAATAACATGATTGCAGAATAAATCTTAATATACCATTACATTTGATTCAAGAGTTGACTTGTCCAGAATGATATGGTGCAAAATAGTCAGATAATGTAGAGGAACAGACCAGTCCAATGTATAGCAGCAAATCATACAGATAACTATTTCCACTTAATAGCAATTTGTATTCTTTTGCAAAATTCATATTTTTAATCAAATATATTTTTCTCAAAAAAAATAGATCTGATGATCTCTAGTGATGAACAAATCAAACAAGAAAACCAGTCAATGTTACAGACTACTTACAGAAGTAGATTCCTTTGGCTTTGGGACACCCAGTATTTCATAGGCATACAGAGTTTCTTCTAAGATCTTATCATAACTTATACTGATAGGGATCACCATGATGTCTGGCATGTGTGCCTTAAAATAGGGTTCTAATGATGCTGATAACATACCTGTAATTAAAGTTATAAAATAATCTTACTCATTGCTGTGAAGTAAACAATTCTTCAGATAAATTTGACATAATAAAGCTGATGTATAATTATAATACAGTCCAACCTATATATAATTGTCACTCAAGGGAACCTGAAATCGTGGCCTTTATGAGCAGTTGCCTTTTATATACAGGTTAAAATTATATGCACTATTCATTAATGGGAAAAATGAATGCCCTTTATAGACAGTGATTTGTTATATAGAGGTGTCCTTAAGGTGGGTTTGACTGTACATTATAATATTAGGCTTCTTATATACTGACTACATATTTATAATTCATAACATCAATAACCTATCACAAACATTTACTATGAACTGCGTCAATCTGCCATTTGCATATATTTTATCAATTGAAGAACGGAAGGTAGTGATGAAAAAGTGACGAAATACTTTGGCACAATATTGCTTATACCAACATTGGTACGTAAAAAGTTGCATTTTTCTGTTATATATATATTTAATAAAAGAAGATTGTGTAAAAAGTGTTGAATTAGTGGGAGTAACCACAGTGACAAAAAGATGGCAAAAATCATCAGTTTGAAAGAAGCCTTTTAAATTGTTGGATCCGGTGGACTCACATTACATCATATATTTCAACTGTATGGTTTTTTTTTATATCATTTTTCAATAAATTAACATTGTTTTTAGTTTAACTTATCTTCAACATTTCCAATCAAGTTCTTTAAAAGCCTCATTTTAGTATTCCACTTCTAAAATCAATGATGTGCCATCTATAAATTTTGTAAATAAGTCCTATAGACAAAATAATGAGAACTTTACATAATGACCTACCAAATTTGGGAGCATATGATTTTGATGTTCTACTTCTTGTTCCTTCTACATAGAATTCTATTGGATGATCCCCATTAACAAGCTGTGATTGGACATATTCTGTAAATACTGCCCAATACAATGGATCATCTCCAAAACTTCTCCTTATATAGAAGGCTCCACTATTTCTCAACAGCCAACCAAAAAACTTCATTCCCATAAAATCTGTAAATTGAAGTTCATGATCGGACAGGTTATTAACAGATTTAGATGATGTATTATAATAGACATGTTTCAGAGTCAATAATGGAAGACTAATCATCAGACAGGTTGATATTGTGAATATATTTAGATTTAGATGGTGTTTTATAATAGATGTCATTCAGAGTCAATAATGAATGACTGTTAGGTTCTTACACGAGTCTATATTGAAGATCAGGAATATCTTCCATGTGTGAGAATTTCAGTCTTCCAGAGTGGAGAGCAGAAAAATGAGGGTAACTGAAGTAGAATTTCTCAAACCATAATTATATTAGTTCATATATTACAGTATATCAAATAATATACTTTGTGGATCAAAGGGAAAACTATTGACTAAATCATACCTGTTAACCCTCCCCCTTTTCATGGGAGTCTCCCGCGTAAGAGCCTTATCTCCCGCATGGACTGGGTCTCATGCGCGGGAGACATTAATCTCCCGCATGATATCCCCCCAACAAAAAATCAAGTACAATAAAATCTTGAACTACATTTTGCGATCAATATTTCTGGAAATTCCCCATTTGGAACTCCTGCGCTGATGAAAAACGCCGAGAGATACGAATGGTAAAGGTGTTTAAATGATATCCGGTTATTGATCTGTTTGACACCTTTACAGGTAAATTGGGTCATGGAGATTAATTAAGGTGTTGATGATTATACAACAATTATCCACTGATTGACAGTTAATTGGGGATAAGGAAGTGGGTTTGTGGCACACGCTTAGATGATTAGAAGTGTGATAGCGGCAATTAAAAATAGTTATAAACCGTTGTGCAAACAGGAGTCGGACAACCTTTGATGCAGAGGAAAACTTCTTATTTCGATCAAACGTGCAATGCATTCATCTCGGATTGAGTTGCTATGGCTTATTTGGGATCAAAGCCGATCAAAGTATTATTTAAGGACTAAGTTCCAGGATGGAATTAATAAATCACAAAAATGCCAAAACGTATGCTATTACCCAATGCACCAGCAGCAAAGTGACTTTTTAATTTTAGTGCTCTATGACTTTATTGTTCAGAGCATTCTGTCTTCATTGTTATTGCTTTGTTATAACCTTATGATTATGAATGATTTTGAATAAATTATATATACAGTTTTTATCCTTCATTCATCATATGAAACACTACTAATAAGACAGAAATGTAAACAATATATATTGAAATGGGATGCAGTTGGTTCAATACTGAAACAAACAAAAAGAAAACATCAATTAACAATAAAAACATGCATCAAATACGTCGATAAAAATTCTTCAGTTATGAGACCAAATCTCCAGCCAAAAATTTACAAATCTCCAGTTGTAGCATAGCAACTCTATCACATGTATGCAACTACAAGGTACAATTTTGTGCACTTACAGGCGACGCACAAAATCTCCCCCTTAGAAGAGTTGGTAGGGGGGAGATCTCCCCCCTAGCAGTTCCCAGAGGTTAACAGGTATGCTAAATCAAAATCAAAAATTAAATGTTATAGTGTTTGCATAAATGTATATACTACTGGCCATGTGGCATAGGATGGTAAACATAACAGAGCCTTAAATATTTACATTAAATCCTGAGGAATACATTTTCAAATATCAAACAATCAGAACTGTTTTACATGTGCTGCCAATAACTAAAGTATAGATGACAAATTACCCATTGCCGCAGCAATAACAGGCAGTGGCAGATCATACGAGTAAAATATATAAGACATGAGTAAGAAGTCAAAGTAACTTCTATGGCTGGGCATCAACAACACTGGGTACTCTCCCAACATTTCTCTAACCTAAAAAATCAAAAGAAGATTTTAATGGCTATGTTGATATCTATTATGATGATTCTGCATTCATTATCATGCTTAGTTTTAATATTTGAAATGAAAAAAATGTATTTAGTACAAAATGATTCCTATTTACAAGAACGTATATACAGTGCTCCCTCATTAAACTGCCACCTTCTGTGCAGTCAGTAGTTTGGCGATAAACTGAGGGACATTGAAAACCGGAAGTTATGTGATCATATGAAAAGATAAACTTTCAACTCGACTGACATGCATTTTGCACTTGTACAAATATATAAGTATAAATAATACATGTTTAATAAATAAATAAATTAGAATAATTATATCCACATCGGAAATGTCCTGTACAGTTTGCAGATCTTTGTCAATGTTGACAAATTCTTGAACCGTCATTTGTAGCTCGGGAAATCAAGATTATTATAAACACGTGATAGCAACAGTTCATCTCCATTTGTGGGGTTATTGGAAGATCCCATTTAATTGTCAAATTATCGGCAATTTGTTGTTATGTTAATCTTGGATTTTCCTTTGCATAACGTATAATTGCACGTTTTTGTTTGTCGTCTAATTAATTACGCTTTCTTTTCAAGCACGACATTCTTATGACAACTAATTAAATTACAAATTTTACTCAGGATTAAAAGTACAAATGTAATCACTAGAAAAGTAAATACAGGTAGTTATTCTAATCAAAACAACTGATCACCTGTTCCGACCCTCAACTATGAGATCAATGACCGTGTCCGATGACCAGTTTTGACATTCCATAATTACCGATCAATACACAGCTGTCAAAAGGTAGTTTTGGGCGGTACTAACGAGGGAATATAAATTGGTTTTACGACTTTTGTGTCTGAAAAACTGTGGCGGATGGCGGTAGCTGAGTTTGGCAGTATAACGGGGTATTTTTAATGGGGGAAATCGGGACAGACGAGAATTTTGCCGATAGGCGAGAAAACGGGGGGACGATAGACCGAGGGAGCACTGTATAGATGTAAAAGAATATGAGAATAAAGGTCATTTTAATACAAACAAATAATGTAAAGGAGCATCACTTTATATCTCAATAACATTGTATTAATGAGGAGTGTAAGTTTGTGTGGTATTTATAGTTAAGTAGTCATGGTAATCTCTATTTCTGGTTGATACCAGGTAAATGCTATACATCGACATCAATGTTATATTGGAAAATTATGTCTTTCCTTTATTCATTGCATTTCTTCAGATTATTATTATTTCGGGCCAAACTTTTGTATTCCATCTGTATTGACATATATCATGTAATAATTTAATTTGATTTGAATATTTCAATCTGATTGGCTAATCTGCCTGGAGAAAATTTTGGCTATACTCGATAACCTGGGTTTGTATTGTGACGTCACCAACGTGTTCATCCGCCAACGACATTTTCAAATAGTCACATGAAATAATCGTAATTAAAATTAAGGAATCATTAAATTTTGTAGTAAAAATTAAATAATAAGGAATATTTGAAATTGTTGAACAGGTTATACTTGCATAACCTGGTTTGGGTCAGCTTATGCTTTTCATAAACCACTTCGCAGTTTATTAAGCGTAAACTGACCCAAACCAGGTTATATCGTATAACCTGTTCAACAATTTCAAATATTCCTTAAATGTAATAACCTTTTGTATTCCTTCTGTATTGACATAAATCCGTTTAAACAAAGCCTTTAACACTTTGACTAAAAACATTGCAAATCCTCTGATAGCTCCTATTTTAAGGTTGTGAGACATCTCATCCATAACTTCTCCAGCTTGCTTCCACACCTCATCAATTGGTAATCCACTCTCAGCACAAACCTGCACAACAAAAATGTAGATATTCACCTAATATACTACTTTAATTTCCTTTCCGTACAATACAAATATGTATACCGATAACAAATATATTGCCTACCACTGTATATTTTCTATTTATAACTCCTTTTGTCACCTCATGTATATTACAGCTGTGAATCTTTTTTTTTTAAATATAATATGTACATTGTACATAGAAATATAAATCTATAAAAAAAAGTTTCTTCATAATTTTATAGTTGAAATATTGGTGTTCACAAAATTTCCATAAATTGATATTCTTTTTTTAATACCTTCTGAATGATTTTTTAAAATGTAAAATGTACTAGACATAAGTGTGAAAGAACTTTATGATATTACAGAAAATATACTATATTGTCTTACAGGAAAATATGTATACCTGTTCAACTGCATACTTGACACGATCACTGTGCATGACATGTTTTCTGATATCGTCAGGAGTCCTAGGTTTGTTATACTTGTATACTGGTTCCTCTCTTGTTCTAAGGGACCAGAAAACATCACTGGTGTGCCTTCTGTCTTCTAAAATGTCTTCATAAATATCTTTTTGACGGGCAGAAACCAGCCTTGGATTATCTGAAAATAAATTTGAAAGCAATTATGAAAGGTTATATTTAAAATGACCAGTCAGTGGCAATGGTGATGAGCCAACAAAATCTTTAGGTATTATAATTAAGGAAGTAGAGTGGATATGGTGTTCAACACCACTTTCAACAATATTTCAGCTATATCATGGCAGTCAGTTTTATTGGTGGAGGAAACCAGAGTTGTTGGAGATCGAATTATCAGACATTTCAGAGGGGGAGGTTGGGATCCCATTATTCGGTTTAACCCCACCACATTTTTGTGCCTGTCCTAAACCAGGATCTGAATTTCCAGTGCAATATGCCATCATCAATTTTGTGGTCAATTGCTTGAATTGTTCTCTATGTTGATATTGGTGGAATTGTTGACCATCACTGTTTAGATTCTTTTAATAATATTCAGGAGAGTAGATCACAGGATAATTGAAAAATAAAAGATCCCAAATACTTCTAATTTTAATCTTAATTAGATTTTTTTTTGTCTGAAATATTGATGCACATTTCTTAATGTTGATGTATTGATCATGGAATAAAAATATAGCTAAAACGATCAAAGTCAGCACAGATGAGTACAGGACATTTGTAGATGTGTGTTGTGATTATCCCTGGGAGCAATGTGCACTTGTTGATAAAAAAAAGTATTTTAAAAAATTTAATTGACAATGCATATTGTTCCTTTTTCCATGTCTTTTTCATATTCTGAGAATGGCAAGTATATTTCTAAATTCCGATATCAAAATTAAGGATGCATCATTCAAATATATAGATGCATCTAAAAATGTTAATGTCTCAACACAAGGATTAACATTTGACATGCACAGTATACATATATATTATTAATATAATTTGAAATTTGTATTGAAGAGAAACATACATGTTAACGAATTGTCACATAAAGTACATTTTGTAGCTGTCCTTGGAAACATATTCCACAGAGATTTGTCAACAATCAGATGGGGAAAAGGATCTAGCAATTGAATGATCAACTATTCATATGAAGAAGAAAAAGGTTCCAAGAGAGAATCTACATGATCAAGAGATATTTGGTATGGATAGCACAATTGTGGTCAATTAAAAATTGCCATCATCAGCAGCACATGTGGTTTGTTAGTCCGAGGTTCCTCTGCCGTCCGACGTCAGAGCACTCTCCATAAGGAAAACAGCGGATTTACCGCTCCAACTCTGGGTCGGCACATTTCCACGTTTCGTGGCTATCGGATTTGATTTTCTATCCGAAACTCTTATATAAATCGCTTCACCGATCATTTTTCTATTCATTCATAACCATCTTACCCTCAGAAAGTGGTGTTACACTCGAGTACAGCACGATTTTCACATAGACCCTATCATTTCGCCATGTCAGTTTCTTTTTCAACCATTTGTCACGTGACTTCGAGAAAACTACGATTATCGCAATGTATCATGGGAGATGATTTGCATATAATTATATGATCTTACCTTGTCCAAAATGAGAGTGGGAGGGGACATAACACATGCTCTTTTCCGAAGTCCGTGAGTAACACTGCCATTGAATCTTTTCTTTCCAACATATTTTGTATTATTTCCTTCTGCTCTGATTTGAGCTGTAGATGGAACTGTTTGTCCTGCAGATTATGCTTTATATCGTCTTTCATGTGATTTGTATGTTGTTTACGTATGCAAATAATTTGGTACGGCAGAGCTGTCGAAAATCGTTGGACCTATCGGACCGTCAGACAAAATATTGACTAGGTCCGATTTAAACTACTTCGCGTCAGCCCCGATGTCCGGAGCAATTTTTCAGTAACTTGGGACCAACAAAACGCTTGAAGATGACCGGCATCATTACTTAATTTCGCTTCTCAAACTTGTCGTTGTTTGCAATCTCCGATTTTTTTTTATTTTTGTCTATATAATGAAATTTTGACTTCACATTGAAGAGTTTGACTACTAAATGTGTAACCGATTCCGGATGGACGCACATCGATTTTCCGGAAATTACGATTTTATTTTTAATTTTTTTTTGACTCGGCGGCTTTTTTAAGGGTCGGTCGGTGAAAGGGGAAACAAACTTAATTTTAATTTAGGCCTAGATTGTCAGTCATCCAATTGATTCGGTCCAGACCTAATGCTACTTATAAGAGGTAACACCTTGAAACATGTGCATAGCTAGCATTATGCAAACTTTGTATCTTTGTTTATTTCATACACAAGTCTATTGTATTGTATGTATATTTCCACATGTCACACAAAAATGTGTTGTACTAACTTTGAGTATTCCAAGGTATCACTTGAAGCTGTAAACAAACCATTTTATGGATTTAGCCAGTATATGTGTAATTCAGTTGAAGTTGTAAAAAAAATGTAGGTCTGGCAAATGTTTGATAGGTCTTGACACATTGTCCACATCTACCAGACCTATTGTCCGACAGACAGGAAAGAGATTTCGACAGCTCTGGGTGCACTGCATTAAGTAGCTCCCATCATGCAATGCGTTGCTGTCATCATTCAGTTAGTATCGCAAGATCACGTTTGTAGGTTCGAAAATGAAAGTGATATGACGAAATAATAGGGTCTAAGGGAAGATCGTGCTGTAATCAAGTGTAACACTACTTTCTGAGGATAAGATGGTTATGAATGAATAGAAAAATGATTGGTGAAGCGATTTATATAAGAGTTTCGGATAGAAAATAAAATCTGAAAGCCACGAAACGTGGAAATGTGCCGACCCAGAGTTGGAGTGGCAAATCCGCTGTTTTCCTTATGAAGAGTACTCCGACATCCCACGGCTCCAGCAAGTCGAACAAAAAGCCGTTGGATGGCAGAGGAATCTCGGACTAGTGGTTTGTGTATGCAGATTAATTTATTATTGAGTGCATTAGTAATTGACAATCTTGTTGAAGGCGGTCAGTATTTTGGTAGAAGTTGAGACATTTATTTTTGTAATACACAATGTAACATTTCAGCAAGTGTATTCTATCATTCTAACAAGTACCTGACCCTGGCCTAGGAATGTGGTCACACCTACTTCATGACTTCTTTTTTAATGGATTATGAATGTATTGACTATTGATTGGGTCTATCTGGAATGGAGATTTCTAGGAACCATATTTCTAGTTACCTTGCTTGATCCAAGAATTTCTGGATTGGTCTGACATTTTACGCTTTATTTTTGGTCGTAAAGCAACCTTTAGAACGAATTCCAAAGTTCTGAAAATTTTGTTTGTTTGTTTGTGTCCTTTCTGTTACCAATCACCGGTTGACAATAAACAAGGCTACGATAGTAAACCAGGAACCAGTTCTTTGGGTGGTGTGATTGATCAGTGTTACAATATTGATTGTATACTACTGGTTAAAAGTCAACTTCTTAAAACGCACAGCAAACTAATACTATTTTACGACATACAAATTTCAAAATAATAGTGTTTATAAACTGCTAATAATATCATTATGCAAATTATCATTCTATAGTCTAGTATAGATATTTCTAAATCTTTGATAAAGCCATTTTTTGTTTTAAAAGTGTGCTGAAGATTGTCGTAAAATATGTTGATATTTTTTTTTATTTAGAAAAATCGTCTGCACCGATTGTTCACTGAAGATCCCCTAATAATATGGTTTCGCAGCAATATATTTCACACAGAAATTTAATTTTCTTTCTAACAATATTGATGTTTCTTTTTGTAGACCAAGCATCTTGCAAGATGTCTAATAAAAAGGAAAATGTAAATATATTGTCCCAAATTATACTGTAGTCTGTAGACCTTTGGCTTTGTATAGCTGCAAAAAATTTAACACTGTAATATGCACTATGCACTCATAATGCCGGTCATTTTACATCCCCATAATCGATTGACCCAATGCTCATTCATACTGAATTATGTTCTACCTCTATTGCATATCATTTATATAGTTTTACATCATTGACATTAATGGACACTAGAAAGTAGTAGTACTAGTGAGGTCAGACCTATAATCCGACACCCCGGTAGTCCGGCTGTCCGATAGTCAGACAGACTAAGTACATTTAATAGCTATAAAATAAATATATGTTCATCGTGAGAAATATTCACTTGGTCAAGTTTTGTGTGTGAAAGCAGGATCCGTCGTCATACTGGCATTGCACGATTCTTATTGTGGTTTACAAATTACAGATACATATATTAAAAACTGGTGTCGAAAGATTCTTATATGGTTTACTGAAGCATAAATTCAAAATATTTGATTAATTTTCAAGATATTTAGTATGATTTACTTTAGAGAATTAAAGAATACAGGTCCGAATATATTGTCTATATCCGGAATACGTACACATGTAGCTTTTCCCTTTTGTTTCGGTTGGCTCATCTAACCAAGACAAGCCAAAGACTTTAAAATTGGTATTTGTTGTTTCTCCGCTAAGCACACAGCATTAAGGAGAAAGAGCAAAGACTGGTTGGCCCGGAATCAGAATAATGTGTCTGAGTGGAGCGACACGTCTACCCGTGGACTGTTGTTTCAGCCACGGTGAATTAGCACTATGAAAATCCAGCTCAGCGTGTTGGTCTAGTACAAAGCGAACCTCATCATCATTTCATTAAAAATTTACTTGTTCTCCTCATGATATGGCTGAAAAATTGCTGAATTGCCATTAAATAACAATCACTCACTCACTCAGTCCGGAACAAATTGCTAGCTACATCGGCTCTGCTGAAAAAATGATAATTTAACAGCGAAAAAGATGAAAAGATTTAATTTGATCCAAAATACTCCCCCCCCCCCCCCCCCCCCCCCCTCTTCCTTGAAAATCGTATGGTCATCACTGAGATTTTCATTGAATTAAAGAAGTTTACTATTTCTTCATTTAAGTGAATGAAAATTCCGTCATACAAGTACAAATTCAAACAAATAGTCAAGTAAATTGGTCAATCTAAAGCTTTAGATCTTTAGATTAATTCCCGCGAATTTTTACTTTGTTGCTGTTCTTACTTGAACGGTGAAAGTGAAAAACAAACACATCTTTGTCGGACTATCGGGGTGTCGGATTGTCGGACCAGCGGGCTGTCGGTCTAACGGGCTGTCGGATTATAGCTACTCTCCCGTACTAGTAGTGTCCATTCGTTTGGGAGTAACCATTTCAACATGCATATGTTTGAACAGTCATAAAACTTGTCAACCAAAGTAAACCAACATCAGATTTTGACACATGCAGTTCTAATTTTGTTTCCATATTCAGAAAAATTGGGAATTACGAAAATACCGGAAATAACAGATATACTAGTTTCTTTTACATATAAAAGATGACATTTAAAGCTCAGATTTCTTGAGATGGTTTTACATTATTTCAGCATCATAACGTAACGTCTGACATATGAACCGATCATAATAACGCAAGATTTTATCAGGTGAATGAAACTATCGAAAGTACATGATGAACTGTCATAAAGCAATTATTTACACATATCTTGGTCAGTTATGAATCTTCATGTACTAATTTGTGTATGTATTCAAATAACACTTGTATTGTAAACCTACCTTTTGTTTACTTTTCTATTTTAGACTGTGCAAAGTTTTTTAGACGATGAACTTAAGAAGCTGGAATCAAGTGGCAGTAAATGTCCTCTTAAAAAAACAACAATTAAAACTGTCAATCAACTGCGATGGACTGAAACTGTAAGATTTTTTTCGTTCACTGATACAGGGAGACAATTTGTTTATCGTCATGTCTCCGCATCACAGTTTACTTTGTAATTACAGCAAATCATACTCTTTAAATTTAATAACTTTATTGCAACCACAGTATTATTAAGCCTTGTGCTAAATGTTTAGAAAGAACATTTCAGAGCTATTGCTCATTTTCAAGTTTATATTGTTGCAATTCTGACAATAGAAACCATAAAATTGTATGATTACACCTCTCCTTATAATTAAATCTCATTGTTTTCTAGTTTAGCACATTTAATTGATTCTTGATTGTAAACATTTGGAGATACAATTTGATAAACATTTTGCAGCTGTTATGATGTACTCTGATTATCTTTTGTTACGTTAGGTTCAAATATGTACAAGAAAGACACTACTGCTATATATTTATATCATCTAACATACAGTCGTAGAAATTTAATCTGAAAGAAAAAATACTGGTACATTAATGTTTGTAAGAAATAATGGACTGCTGTTTCACGTTTCAAAGTCCTGGAGTATCATGCCTATCATTTTGCCAGCATTCTATCTTCACTTGAAGTGAATATGAAAACATTTCATTTTTGTTTTTGCCCTTTCAGACAAGATGTCATACATTGATTGTACCTTCTCACCAGAGGTGGTGTCATGAAGGCATCAAATCCTACAGGAATAATTGTTTTGTCCTTTCACACTGGTGTTTAACAATGGTTGTACCCGTTCCCCCTGTAGTGATGTGATGATGGTTTAGAATACTGTTGTTTATTTCTTTTAAGACTTGTGTTTTACATTAATTGTACCCTTTCTCCTTGTAGTGATGTGATGATGGCTTAGAATCCTGTTGTTAATGCCCTCTAAGACTGGTGTATTACCCTTTTGTACTGAGGTGATATCATGATGACTTCAAATCCTAGTTCAGTTGTTCTTGTCCTTTCACACTGACAGTGTTTTACATTGATTCTTTATTATTTTACAGAAAAAAGAGGCACTTCCTTGTACCATCAAACTCCTTACAGACAACAAGATTGATGGTTTTCTCTGGTCAGTTCTTGGTGATTTGTACGACAGTTTAAACAAAGCATCAGATGCTAACTTCTGTTTTAAACAGGCTATTAAGTTGACAGGAAAGATAACCCCATTCATACAACAATGGAATTATATTGGTCCATTTGTAATTGGAAAATCAGAATATGATGGGGATCCATTGGAGGCATTTGGTGGAATATACAATGTGTCAAAATACAGTCAACATAAGAATCAGAAATTTTACTCTGAGTATTTACCTGGAGGGGAGATTTCATGGCGGGTTTACCAGCAAACAAGACCAGAAGAAGTAATGAAAATCACACCAAATGTCAACTGGAATGAGTTAGTTAGTACATTGAGTTCTATGGGAATAACTGAATGGCAGGGGTGGATTGTTGGAGAATTCACTGTAAATGAGAAAAATCAGTATGTCACCATTCAGTGTCTAGGAGTTCATACCGTTTATATTGATAGGGTACCGATAACAGGTGATGTTTATCATAGGAATCAATACTTTTATGGTATACAGCTTAATAGAGGTGTACATAAAATTTATGTGAAGCTCCGGGGAAAGGTTGCTGCCAATGTTATGTGTGATATACAGATAAAATCCACACCTTTTGAAGTTTTAACACCACATTTCTTGCCAGATGTAGTCGATGGACATATATTTAGTAAACATATGACCATACCTATTGCTAACTATCACCATTCAAAATGGATTAAAGTTTCTAAGGTGAAAATATTAGAGCAATCAAAAGGAAATGGCATGAACTTTAAACTTTTGAATCAAGTACACATTGCGCCAGGACAGATTTTACCTGTTAACGTTATTTTTGATTCTTCGGAAGAACTGCCTTGTCAAGATATAGAAGTAAACTTAAAAATAACAACATCAGAAGGAAGTGAGGAATTGACTTTTACTTTGAGATGTAGGACATTAAAGGAATCATTTTTGTTCACATTTCTTGACCATGATGGGTCTATACAACATGCTGCAGCTATTCATCCATTGAGTGTTTGTAATGAAGAATCATGTCCTGTTGTTCTGACTCTTCATGGAACAACTGTACCACCACAGAACCAAGCAGACAGCTACAAACATATGATTGATGGACAGTTTATATATGGAGTAGAAGGAGCATGGTTATTGGCTCCTACAAGGTTTTGTATTTATGATTTCCTATATACTGTTTAACATGAAAAGATTGGAACTATGGTCATTTTCAATCAATCAAAAGTATTTACAATTGACTGAGGAAGAGGTGGAGAAACATAGCGTAAACATATTGTATTCAGATTTTAGATTACCAATATGAAAGCAAGGAAGAGTACAGTTTCTATTTTTATGTAATACAATGAAAATAAAATATCACAACGTTCCAAAATACAATCTCAAAATCATAGAAACAGAATCAAAATCAATACTCTTTAGATAATTCACTTTCCTGGCATGGTACAGGTACTTAAATAAGGGACATGTACATGATAATTCACTTTCCTGGCATGGTACGGGTACTTAAATAAGGGGATTATGGTGTTTAATGCCTCTTTCAATAATATTTCAGCTATATCGTGGAGGTCAGTTTTATTAGTGGAGGAAACTGGAGCATCCAGAAAAAAAATCACTGAAAAACTTTATCATATAATGTTGTAACAAGTACAGATCTCCATGAGCGAGATTCAATCTCACAACTTCAGTGGTGATAGGCACTAACACGGTTGTTTCGAATCATGTCAATTCCGACCACGTTCCGTCTTTTTCTTGTCTTGACGTCTGAACAAATCGGCAGGCGACTTCCGGTGTTTACGCTATTACTGTGACAACGTCAGCATATCATAGACGTAGATGTGATAGATTATAAGTAATTGTAATCACAGGGGCTAGGTGCGTCCAAATTTTTTTTCCCCTGTGATTGTAATATGGAAACACCAAGGAAATCGCTGAATAAATACTGGTGTTCGGCACCCCACTATCTGTCTGATATCAGAAATATATACATAAAGGCAGATCGCTTTCCTTTGATGATGCTGACAGCTGCAAATAAAGAAAGAAAACAAATTTAATTTTAAAGAAGTATTTGTCTCTTCATTGACGTCTTTGATACAAATAAAATAATTTAATTGATATCTGTCTTTTACAGAAAATGTTAAGATTTTTTTAAGTTGAGGATTGAACGTTAAAACAGCACATATCGATTGGAGTTTTTGTTGTGTACATTGACACCGGAAGTTCAGTGCCAGGAGTTCCATCGACATCACATGATCTGGCGGACGAAAATAAAAAAACTTTTGACGGAATGGAAATGATTCGAAACAACCGTAATATTTACAACCATACGATCAGGACCATGACAGCCACTAGAGCACTTAAATAAAAAGTGGCAGGTTCAAGTAGTTTTAAGGACCAAAAGAAATGATACGGTAATACAAGTGTTTTCCACAAAAGAGTAGAATGCCAATCCTCACATATAACTGTAAGCATGATTATTAAAATCAATTTGATCATATTTTGTAAAATCTATTATTTTACATTTTCTAAGACATGGAGCCCACAACTGGGAAGGACCAGGAGCTCTGACAGCTATGACAGCTTTAGATAGTCTCTCACAGCTTACAATACAATATGATTGGTTGAGGATGAAAGCTGATCCTCATAGGGTTGTTTTTGCTGGTATGTTTCATTGATAAAAGGTAAAAATGGATATTTTATTTCCACTATGAATACCTGTAGGTAATGGATGAGGTATTTTAGCAAAAGTTCTCTGTTTTGTGTCAATGTTTTTGGAGGTCATTTTATCTGCCGCTGCATAATGTGGACTGTTAAGACCAATAAAAATATACTTGTAAACAGATAATAATTTCATATGGTAAATCTTTTTGCTTTTAAACCGTTTATACTGAAACCTAGAAAAATATTTTAGATACATGATTGCATAAATTTTTTTTTATCTCATACATAAAAAGGTACATTTGATGGGACAAAAGTCTGTGTATTAACATTAGAGTAGTTTGTTGGAAGTCCCACCTCCATTTTGTTAATGATAATGCAGATAGGGATATCTGTAACCCACTGATTTATTATTTATGAAAAAAACATATAAGGTCATTTAGACTTAATTTAGTATGAAAATTCAATAATATAGTCAGTTTATACATTTTATTTTTAGAAATGAGAAAATGAAGTTGAGTGAGACATGAAGCTTTAAACCTTGTAGGTTGACCATCTCAATTATATAATGTTTATCATGTTCACCTTCAGTGTGAAAGAATGTGGATTCCATAATTGGTCATATCAAACCAAAGTCTAAAATTAGTATTTTCTGTGTAAGGAGTAAGAACAAAGACTTGATGGGTCACAGGATAATGTGTCTTAGTACAACATTTTGTTTGCATGTGGAATGTTGATTTCTTGAGCTACCACTGTTGAAAATTCAGTTAAATGTTGAACTAGAACCCATGGCAAGTGAATTTTGGTCAGGGAAAAGTGGATTTCCAAACCTTAGTTGTCTGGGCAAGTAAATTTCAACTACTGGATTGAAGAGTACATTTCAAATGATTTCAAAACTTTCTACTTTGTATAATTGTACAAATGAAGAATCAGACTTTTATTTAAATCGTGTTTTCATAAGAAATTGTTGTCAGAAATCTGAGAGGATATTATAATGTAGGGGAAGGAAAAATGTGTTGTCAATGTCAGGGAAAAGCTTGTTATGTTCTGGTTGTTTTTCTCCAGTAATTGACGGAGCATTCTCACCCGGGGTATTATATCCTGTCTTAACTTACATTAATTTATTAATTTAATTATTAGAGTAAAAGTTAGATTTATATTGGTTAAGAAAAGAAAATGGTAAAATAAGGTTGCACACAATCCAGAGATTGTAAATATTTTGTTCATGCCTCTCAACAATGCAAATTTAAATGAATAAGAACTAAAGAGACAAAATATATAGTGATGCTATAAAGAACCATTCTTGTCTTCCATTTTGAAAAGCTCATGTGCTTGGCCCATATATGATGAACCAAAAGGATAAAATGTTTTTTTTTATCTTATTACATTGTAAAAAGATTACCCAACATTTGCTAATCACAACAGCTTTATTACTGGATCAAATGTCTTTCATCTAAATAACATTAAATCTAGCGACAAAATGAATGAATCTTGGAAAGTAAATATGGTCTGTGAGCAAGTGAATTTTTGGTATGCACTTTCCCGTGGAATGTTGATGTTGCAAAAAAATCCTAGAAAATCATAGAACAAATCAGACATCACCATCTCATCAAAAATAACTTGTGCCTGTTATGATATTTTTAAAAAATTGATGTTAAACAACAATCACTCACTGATTCTCATTGTAGGTCATTCTATGGGAGGACATGGCGCTTTAAACTTAGCCACACATTATCCTGACAGATCATTAGCATTGATTTCTCTAGCTGGTTGGATAAAAAAAGAAGACTATGGTGACAGTAACCTGTTTTTCAGGTATTTGCACAGATTGATTGACAGCCACCTTTGTTTGCATCCTTTAGCTACATCTTCAGCAACACTTCAATTGTATTGTGGCATCAATTTTATCAGTAATTTTGACATTTTCCCTTTAATCTCACCATGTGATATTTCCAGTATCAATGACCTGATTCTTATATTGAAAATTATTGGTCAGTGTGATGTAATGTAACAAAGTTTAGTAAGAACACTTTCTTGTAGAGTTAAAGATAATTTGTTTAAAACATACGGTTATGTAATTATGGTTGTATAACTGCACTGTATTCAAATACATTGAATCAGGTAAGGATGATTGACAGCTGATAAGAGAAATTGCATCGTGCGTAAACATCAAAGTGAAAGATAACGATGATTGACCGTTCATATGGACTTGTCCATGCTGCCATCCCTTTAAAAGAAGAATAGTATGGCCCAAAATAGGGGTATATAAGGAGTGAGAAATTTTATTTGGTTCGTCATTTTCTTATCATAAATACGACTAGAAAGAGCTAAACGAGAAGAGCAGTGGTAAGAGTTTATTTTGATAGTTTAGGATAGCCACAGGATAATAGACAATCGAAGTTACCAGGTTGTTCTGGAGTTGTAATTTCCTTATGGAATGGTCACAATCTTCCAGAACAGGTAACTTGATTGTTCTATAGTTTGCGCTGTTTATATTCAGCATTTGTGAAACATAAGTGTTTTAAGGTTTAACAGAGTTTTGTTTGCTTTGTCTTTTCGTGGTTATATGAATTGTTTTATCATATATGTTTGAACGTTGTTTTATTTGCGGTTTCCAGATGGTCTGGAAGTTAGTTTGTTGTAAAAGTTAAGGTCTGGGAATTGTTTTAAAGGATACATATTGTATTGAGTTTCCAAACCATATGTTATTGTTGCAATTGTTCAGGAAAGTTTGGGTTTGACTTTCAATAGTTTGGGTATCAATTGTATAGCTTGTCAAACTCCGTGAAAACGGATACTGACAAAGTAGAGTAACGCGCTGTACACGTTACATAAGTACATTATGATGTTACAGATAAAAACAATAACTTCATACAGTATACTCAAAGCAGCTCAACCTATTGGACTAGTTGCGATGCCAGTGATAATATCTGTTTCGACCTTCAAAACTGCTGTTATTATATATTTACTGGGTGAAGAAATCAGAGTATCTAGAGAAAAACACTGCAATTCCATTAGTCTATGACACACTTAATCATCTTTACGATTACATTGAATAAAATTTGAAAGAGTTTGGATGACTTGCATCGGTTGTGTAACTCAACTTAAATATGAATGATTGTATGTACAGGCAAGCTATATTATCTCAAGATATGACTTGCATCGGTTGTGTAACTCAACTTAAATATGAATGATTGTATGTACAGACAAGCTATATTATCTCAAGATATGACTTGCATTGGTTGTGTAACTCAACTTAAATATGAATGATTGTATGTACAGGCAAGCTATATTATCTCAAGATATGACTTGCATCGGTTGTGTAACTCAACTTAAATATGAATGATTGTATGTACAGACAAGCTATATTATCTCAAGATATGACTTGCATCGGTTGTGTAACTCAACTTAAATATGAATGATTGTATGTACAGGCAAGCTATATTATCTCAAGATATGACTTGCATCGGTTGTGTAACTCAACTTAAATATGAATGATTGTATGTACAGACAAGCTATATTATCTCAAGATATGACTTGCATCGGTTGTGTAACTCAACTTAAATATGAATGATTGTATGTACAGGCAAGCTATATTATCTCAAGATATGACTTGCATCGGTTGTGTAACTCAACTTAAATATGAATGATTGTATGTACAGACAAGCTATATTATCTCAAGATATGACTTGCATCGGTTGTGTAACTCAACTTAAATATGAATGATTGTATGTACAGACAAGCTATATTATCTCAAGATATGACTTGCATCGGTTGTGTAACTCAACTTAAATATGAATGATTGTATGTACAGACAAGCTATATTATCTCAAGATATGACTTGCATCGGTTGTGTAACTCAACTTAAATATGAATGATTGTATGTACAGGCAAGCTATATTATCTCAAGATATGACTTGCATCGGTTGTGTAACTCAACTTAAATATGAATGATTGTATGTACAGACAAGCTATATTATCTCAAGATATGACTTGCATCGGTTGTGTAACTCAACTTAAATATGAATGATTGTATGTACAGGCAAGCTATATTATCTCAAGATATGACTTGCATCGGTTGTGTAACTCAACTTAAATATGAATGATTGTATGTACAGGCAAGCTATATTATCTCAAGATATGACTTGCATCGGTTGTGTAACTCAACTTAAATATGAATGATTGTATGTACAGACAAGCTATATTATCTCAAGATATGACTTGCATTGGTTGTGTAACTCAACTTAAATATGAATGATTGTATGTACAGACAAGCTATATTATCTCAAGATATGACTTGCATCGGTTGTGTAACTCAACTTAAATATGAATGATTGTATGTACAGACAAGCTATATTATCTCAAGATATGACTTGCATCGGTTGTGTAACTCAACTTAAATATGAATGATTGTATGTACAGACAAGCTATATTATCTCAAGATATGACTTGCATCGGTTGTGTAACTCAACTTAAATATGAATGATTGTATGTACAGACAAGCTATATTATCTCAAGATATGACTTGCATCGGTTGTGTAACTCAACTTAAATATGAATGATTGTATGTACAGACAAGCTATATTATCTCAAGATATGACTTGCATCGGTTGTGTAACTCAACTTAAATATGAATGATTGTATGTACAGACAAGCTATATTATCTCAAGATATGACTTGCATTGGTTGTGTAACTCAACTTAAATATGAATGATTGTATGTACAGGCAAGCTATATTATCTCAAGATATGACTTGCATCGGTTGTGTAACTCAACTTAAATATGAATGATTGTATGTACAGACAAGCTATATTATCTCAAGATATGACTTGCATCGGTTGTGTAACTCAACTTAAATATGAATGATTGTATGTACAGACAAGCTATATTATCTCAAGATATGACTTGCATCGGTTGTGTAACTCAACTTAAATATGAATGATTGTATGTACAGACAAGCTATATTATCTCAAGATATGACTTGCATCGGTTGTGTAACTCAACTTAAATATGAATGATTGTATGTACAGACAAGCTATATTATCTCAAGATATGACTTGCATTGGTTGTGTAACTCAACTTAAATATGAATGATTGTATGTACAGGCAAGCTATATTATCTCAAGATATGACTTGCATCGGTTGTGTAACTCAACTTAAATATGAATGATTGTATGTACAGACAAGCTATATTATCTCAAGATATGACTTGCATCGGTTGTGTAACTCAACTTAAATATGAATGATTGTATGTACAGGCAAGCTATATTATCTCAAGATATGACTTGCATCGGTTGTGTAACTCAACTTAAATATGAATGATTGTATGTACAGACAAGCTATATTATCTCAAGATATGACTTGCATCGGTTGTGTAACTCAACTTAAATATGAATGATTGTATGTACAGACAAGCTATATTATCTCAAGATATGACTTGCATTGGTTGTGTAACTCAACTTAAATATGAATGATTGTATGTACAGGCAAGCTATATTATCTCAAGATATGACTTGCATCGGTTGTGTAACTCAACTTAAATATGAATGATTGTATGTACAGACAAGCTATATTATCTCAAGATATGACTTGCATCGGTTGTGTAACTCAACTTAAATATGAATGATTGTATGTACAGACAAGCTATATTATCTCAAGATATGACTTGCATCGGTTGTGTAACTCAACTTAAATATGAATGATTGTATGTACAGACAAGCTATATTATCTCAAGATATGACTTGCATCGGTTGTGTAACTCAACTTAAATATGAATGATTGTATGTACAGACAAGCTATATTATCTCAAGATATGACTTGCATCGGTTGTGTAACTCAACTTAAATATGAATGATTGTATGTACAGGCAAGCTATATTATCTCAAGATATGACTTGCATCGGTTGTGTAACTCAACTTAAATATGAATGATTGTATGTACAGGCAAGCTATATTATCTCAAGATATGACTTGCATCGGTTGTGTAACTCAACTTAAATATGAATGATTGTATGTACAGGCAAGCTATATTATCTCAAGATATGACTTGCATCGGTTGTGTAACTCAACTTAAATATGAATGATTGTATGTACAGACAAGCTATATTATCTCAAGATATGACTTGCATCGGTTGTGTAACTCAACTTAAATATGAATGATTGTATGTACAGACAAGCTATATTATCTCAAGATATGACTTGCATTGGTTGTGTAACTCAACTTAAATATGAATGATTGTATGTACAGACAAGCTATATTATCTCAAGATATGACTTGCATCGGTTGTGTAACTCAACTTAAATATGAATGATTGTATGTACAGGCAAGCTATATTATCTCAAGATATGACTTGCATCGGTTGTGTAACTCAACTTAAATATGAATGATTGTATGTACAGACAAGCTATATTATCTCAAGATATGACTTGCATCGGTTGTGTAACTCAACTTAAATATGAATGATTGTATGTACAGACAAGCTATATTATCTCAAGATATGACTTGCATCGGTTGTGTAACTCAACTTAAATATGAATGATTGTATGTACAGACAAGCTATATTATCTCAAGATATGACTTGCATTGGTTGTGTAACTCAACTTAAATATGAATGATTGTATGTACAGGCAAGCTATATTATCTCAAGATATGACTTGCATCGGTTGTGTAACTCAACTTAAATATGAATGATTGTATGTACAGGCAAGCTATATTATCTCAAGATATGACTTGCATTGGTTGTGTAACTCAACTTAAATATGAATGATTGTATGTACAGACAAGCTATATTATCTCAAGATATGACTTGCATCGGTTGTGTAACTCAACTTAAATATGAATGATTGTATGTACAGACAAGCTATATTATCTCAAGATATGACTTGCATTGGTTGTGTAACTCAACTTAAATATGAATGATTGTATGTACAGGCAAGCTATATTATCTCAAGATATGACTTGCATTGGTTGTGTAACTCAACTTAAATATGAATGATTGTATGTACAGACAAGCTATATTATCTCAAGATATGACTTGCATCGGTTGTGTAACTCAACTTAAATATGAATGATTGTATGTACAGACAAGCTATATTATCTCAAGATATGACTTGCATTGGTTGTGTAACTCAACTTAAATATGAATGATTGTATGTACAGGCAAGCTATATTATCTCAAGATATGACTTGCATTGGTTGTGTAACTCAACTTAAATATGAATGATTGTATGTACAGACAAGCTATATTATCTCAAGATATGACTTGCATCGGTTGTGTAACTCAACTTAAATATGAATGATTGTATGTACAGACAAGCTATATTATCTCAAGATATGACTTGCATTGGTTGTGTAACTCAACTTAAATATGAATGATTGTATGTACAGGCAAGCTATATTATCTCAAGATATGACTTGCATTGGTTGTGTAACTCAACTTAAATATGAATGATTGTATGTACAGACAAGCTATATTATCTCAAGATATGACTTGCATCGGTTGTGTAACTCAACTTAAATATGAATGATTGTATGTACAGGCAAGCTATATTATCTCAAGATATGACTTGCATCGGTTGTGTAACTCAACTTAAATATGAATGATTGTATGTACAGACAAGCTATATTATCTCAAGATATGACTTGCATCGGTTGTGTAACTCAACTTAAATATGAATGATTGTATGTACAGACAAGCTATATTATCTCAAGATATGACTTGCATCGGTTGTGTAACTCAACTTAAATATGAATGATTGTATGTACAGACAAGCTATATTATCTCAAGATATGACTTGCATCGGTTGTGTAACTCAACTTAAATATGAATGATTGTATGTACAGACAAGCTATATTATCTCAAGATATGACTTGCATCGGTTGTGTAACTCAACTTAAATATGAATGATTGTATGTACAGGCAAGCTATATTATCTCAAGATATGACTTGCATCGGTTGTGTAACTCAACTTAAATATGAATGATTGTATGTACAGACAAGCTATATTATCTCAAGATATGACTTGCATCGGTTGTGTAACTCAACTTAAATATGAATGATTGTATGTACAGACAAGCTATATTATCTCAAGATATGACTTGCATTGGTTGTGTAACTCAACTTAAATATGAATGATTGTATGTACAGGCAAGCTATATTATCTCAAGATATGACTTGCATTGGTTGTGTAACTCAACTTAAATATGAATGATTGTATGTACAGGCAAGCTATATTATCTCAAGATATGACTTGCATCGGTTGTGTAACTCAACTTAAATATGAATGATTGTATGTACAGACAAGCTATATTATCTCAAGATATGACTTGCATCGGTTGTGTAACTCAACTTAAATATGAATGATTGTATGTACAGACAAGCTATATTATCTCAAGATATGATCAGCTATATTCTTTGATACATCAAATGAAAAACAAATATTGTCAGATCTTAATAGGTTTCAGTTTTATTCATCCCAGATGAATTGAAGGTGCAAAAGTACTTACATATTAATTTCTTTTTATGATTTTCTGAAGTTTAATCTTTCCGACACCATATTTAATTTCTATGTTAGAATATCATGTCACCTGCAGTATCTTCAAACCTTTCTTTATTATCTTGCAGTGAAATGCTGGCTTCTGATCAGAAATACAGCCTCAAGTGACTCTCAAGTTCAAAAGGAAATTACATATTTTTCAGGCATGATATTGCATCAAGCCATGTGGACCCTAGTGTAAAGTTTATCATGGAAGCTTCCATAACAGAAAATGATGTAGACAGACATGTATCCAATTTAAAGGTAAATTATTCATGCTGCCAAATAATCAATGGTTGGGAACCTTCCAAAATTGTGTCATATGAACACATCAATTATCAAGATATCTGACTTTTATCATTCTAGAGTTATGCCAACTGGTTATTACATCAATTTATGATTTTAAAACTACCGGTAGCTTTAAATGGATAACATACAAGCCAAGTTTGTTCTCACAAAAGATAGCATTTCACCTACAGAACAACAATAGAAACTCTGATCTTATATACTGGATGGAATGAAACAAAATTTGAATAAAGTCCTTGGAGGTTCAGTTCTCTTCCAAAATTGTGTCTGTTGACCATATCCACTTTCTAACATGTCTAACATAGTAATTCAAACAAATCATGTATTAATATCTCAGGTGAGGACTACAAGCTCTTTGTAACTTTTTTAAGAGTAAGGGTTATTGTGTTTGACACCAATTTCAATAATATTTCAGTTATATTATTGCGGTCAGTTTAACTGGTGGAGGAAACCGGAGTACCCGGAAAAAACCACTGACCTGCCGCAAGTCACTGTCAAGCTTTATCACATAGCATATCAAGTACACCTCACCATGAGTGGGATTCGAACTCACAACCTTAGTGGTGATAGGTACTGATTGCACAGGTAGTTGTAAATCCAACTACCATACGATCACAACGGCCCATTGTAACTTAAAAAAATATTATATAGAGAATTGATGTGTTATATGTTATTTATTGTAGCATGTTCCTGTGTTAATAAGAACTGGTGGTAGTGATAGAACTGTTCCACCATACTATCTCAGAAGAATATATCGATTATTGAAAGAAATAGGAGCCATGGTTAATTATACAGAACTAGAAGGAAAAGATCATTGGTGGTGGGACACACAGTATGTAACACTTATTTTATGTCAAAATGCACCTAGTCCAAAGTTCCAACACCTAGCTGAGAGGTTCAGCACCTAGCCCAAAGATCCAACTCCTAGCCGATAGGTCCAACACCTAGTCCAAAGACCCAGCACCTAGCCAAGAGGTCCAACACCTAGCCCAAAGGTCCAATTGAAATATTGTCATCACTTTGCTTCCTTTGCCATTTGTAAGCTTTCCACTATTTAAAGTGCCGATTTTCAAATTAGCTTTCAGTATTGTTATATGTTTTGCAGCTTTAGCTATTTCTATCATACCTGTTAACCTCTGGGAACTGCTAGTGGGGAGATCTCCCCCCTACCAACTCTTCTAAGGGGGAGATTTTGTGCGTCGCCTTTACACGCACAAAATTGTACCTTGTAGTTGCATACATGTGATAGAGTTGCTATGCTACAACTGGAGATTTGGTCTCATAACTGGAGATTTTTTATTGACGTATTTGGTGCATGTTTTTATTGTTAATTGATGTTTTCTTTTTGTTTGTTTCAGTATTGAACCAACTGCATCCCATTTCAATATATATTGTTTACATTTCTGTCTTATTAGTGTTAGTGTTTCATATGATGAATGAAGGATAAAAACTGTATTTATAATTTATTCATAATCATTCATAATCATAAGGTTATAACAAAGCAATAACAATGAAGACAGAATGCTCTGAACAATAAAGTCATAGAGCACTAAAATTAAAAAGTCACTTTGCTGCTGGTGCGTTGGGTGATAGCATACGTTTTGGCATTTTTGTGGTTTAACAATTCCATCCTGGAACTTAGTCCTTAAATAATACTTTGATCGGCTTTGGTCCCAAACAAGCCATAACAACTCAGTCCGAGATGAATTCATTGCACGTTTGATCGAAATAAGAAGTTTTCCTCGGCATCAAAGGTTGTCCGACTCCTGTTTGCACAACGGTTTATAACTATTTTTAATTGCCGCTATCACACTTCTAATCATCTAAGCGTGTGTCACAAACCCACTTCCTTATCCCCAATTAACTGTCAATCAGTGGATAATTGTTGTATAATCATCAACACCTTAATTAATCTCCATGACCCAATTTCCCTGTAAAGGTGTCAAACAGAGCAATAACCAGATATCATTTACATTCATATCTCTCGGCGTTTTTCATCAGCGCAGGAGTTCCAAATGGGGAATTTCCAGAAATATTGATCGCAAAATGTAGGTCAAGATTTTATTGTACTTGATTTTTTGTTGGGGGGATATCGTGCGGGAGATTAATGTCTCCCGTGCATGAGACCCAGTCCATGCGGGAGATAAGGCTCTTAGGCGGGAGACTCTCGCGAAAAGGGGGAGGGTTAACAGGTATGTTTCTATAGGCAAACTCTGTAATTGATCAATCAAGAAAAACAAATTAAACTGAATATTTTAATGAATTGCAGTTCTATACTTCATAACTTTTTATTACAGTATCTTACACTTTATTGGTGTTATAAACTATTAATAGTGACTCAACAAAAATCTCCATGGCTATTTAATTATTTTAGCAGTATAGGTTGATGTCTATAGTACTCATACATATTGAATAAGAAAAGATTTGTATGTAAGTGAACCAGAAAGTAAATCTATCTGTAGCTCAGGTAATATCAAAATGTAAGTAATAACACTGTTATTGTTGTTCTTCAACTCTCAGTTGTGATGATCATGTCTTCAATGATGAACATAACACTTACAGTTTGTACCACAAAGTATAAGATTTCCTCTAAACTGTAAATCAGTTGTATTCTTAATTTATAACTGATTAAACACTATATCTATGTTCTTATTTTAATGGTTGTATCAGAAGATGAGTAAAGACTGGTTAAGTACAATAAAATTAGGAGTAAAATGATTTAACATTATGTGTAGTGATTAACAATTAGGAGTAAAATGATTTAACATTATGTGTAGTGATTAACAATTAGGAGTAAAATGATTTAACATTATGTGTAGTGATTTAACAATTAGGAGTAAAATGATTTAACATTATGTGTAGTGATTTAACATTTAGGAATAAAATGATTTAACATTATGTGTAGTGATTAACAATTAGGAGTAAAATGATTTAACATTATGTGTAGTGATTTAACAATTAGGAGTAAAATGATTTAACATTATGTGTAGTGATTAACAATTAGGAGTAAAATGATTTAACATTATGTGTAGTGATTAACAATTAGGAGTAAAATGATTTAACATTATGTGTAGTGATTAACAATTAGGAGTAAAATGATTTAACATTATGTGTAGTGATTAACAATTAGGAGTAAAATGATTTAACATTATGTGTAGTGATTAACAATTAGGAGTAAAATGATTTAACATTATGTGTAGTGATTTAACAATTAGGAGTAAAATGATTTAAAATTATGTGTAGTGATTAACAATTAGGAGTAAAATGATTTAACATTATGTGTAGTGATTTAACAATTAGGAGTAAAATGATTTAACATTATGTGTAGTGATTAACAATTAGGAGTAAAATGATTTAACATTATGTGTAGTGATTAACAATTAGGAGTAAAATGATTTAACATTATGTGTAGTGATTTAACAATTAGGAGTAAAATAATTTAACATTGTGTGTAGTGATTAACAATTAGGAGTAAAATGATTTAACATTATGTGTAGTGATTAACAATTAGGAGTAAAATGATTTAACATTATGTGTAGTGATTAACAATTAGGAGTAAAATGATTTAACATTATGTGTAGTGATTAACAATTAGGAGTAAAATGATTTAACATTATGTGTAGTGATTAACAATTAGGAGTAAAATGATTTAACATTATGTGTAGTGATTTAACAATTAGGAGTAAAATGATTTAACATTATGTGTAGTGATTAACAATTAGGAGTAAAATGATTTAACATTATGTGTAGTGATTTAACAATTAGGAGTAAAATGATTTAACATTATGTGTAGTGATTAACAATTAGGAGTAAAATGATTTAACATTATGTGTAGTGATTAACAATTAGGAGTAAAATGATTTAACATTATGTGTAGTGATTAACAATTAGGAGTAAAATGATTTAACATTATGTGTAGTGATTAACAATTAGGAGTAAAATGATTTAACATTATGTGTAGTGATTAACAATTAGGAGTAAAATGATTTAACATTATGTGTAGTGATTAACAATTAGGAGTAAAATGATTTAACATTATGTGTAGTGATTAACAATTAGGAGTAAAATGATTTAACATTATGTGTAGTGATTTAACAATTAGGAGTAAAATGATTTAACATTATGTGTAGTGATTTAACATTTAGGAGTAAAATGATTTAACATTATGTGTAGTGATTAACAATTAGGAGTAAAATGATTTAACATTATGTGTAGTGATTTAACAATTAGGAGTAAAATGATTTAACATTATGTGTAGTGATTAACAAATAGGAGTAAAATGATTTAACATTATGTGTAGTGATTAACAATTAGGAGTAAAATGATTTAACATTATGTGTAGTGATTAACAATTAGGAGTAAAATGATTTAACATTATGTGTAGTGATTAACAATTAGGAGTAAAATGATTTAACATTATGTGTAGTGATTTAACAATTAGGAGTAAAATGATTTAACATTATGTGTAGTGATTAACAATTAGGAGTAAAATGATTTAACATTATGTGTAGTGATTTAACAATTAGGAGTAAAATGATTTAACATTATGTGTAGTGATTAACAATTAGGAGTAAAATGATTTAACATTATGTGTAGTGATTTAACATTTAGGAGTAAAATGATTTAACATTATGTGTAGTGATTAACAATTAGGAGTAAAATGATTTAACATTATGTGTAGTGATTTAACAATTAGGAGTAAAATGATTTAACATATGTGTAGTGATTAACAATTAGGAGTAAAATGATTTAACATTATGTGTAGTGATTAACAATTAGGAGTAAAATGATTTAACATTATGTGTAGTGATTAACAATTAGGAGTAAAATGATTTAACATTATGTGTAGTGATTAACAATTAGGAGTAAAATGATTTAACATTATGTGTAGTGATTAACAATTAGGAGTAAAATGATTTAACATTATGTGTAGTGATTTAACAATTAGGAGTAAAATGATTTAACATTATGTGTAGTGATTAACAATTAGGAGTAAAATGATTTAACATTATGTGTAGTGATTTAACAATTAGGAGTAAAATGATTTAACATTATGTGTAGTGATTAACAATTAGGAGTAAAATGATTTAACATTATGTGTAGTGATTAACAATTAGGAGTAAAATGATTTAACATTATGTGTAGTGATTAACAAATAGGAGTAAAATGATTTAACATTATGTGTAGTGATTAACAATTAGGAGTAAAATGATTTAACATTATGTGTAGTGATTAACAATTAGGAGTAAAATGATTTAACATTATGTGTAGTGATTAACAATTAGGAGTAAAATGATTTAACATTATGTGTAGTGATTTAACAATTAGGAGTAAAATGATTTAACATTATGTGTAGTGATTAACAATTAGGAGTAAAATGATTTAACATTATGTGTAGTGATTTAACAATTAGGAGTAAAATGATTTAACATTATGTGTAGTGATTAACAATTAGGAGTAAAATGATTTAACATTATGTGTAGTGATTTAACATTTAGGAGTAAAATGATTTAACATTATGTGTAGTGATTAACAATTAGGAGTAAAATGATTTAACATTATGTGTAGTGATTTAACAATTAGGAGTAAAATGATTTAACATATGTGTAGTGATTAACAATTAGGAGTAAAATGATTTAACATTATGTGTAGTGATTAACAATTAGGAGTAAAATGATTTAACATTATGTGTAGTGATTAACAATTAGGAGTAAAATGATTTAACATTATGTGTAGTGATTAACAATTAGGAGTAAAATGATTTAACATTATGTGTAGTGATTAACAATTAGGAGTAAAATGATTTAACATTATGTGTAGTGATTTAACAATTAGGAGTAAAATGATTTAACATTATGTGTAGTGATTAACAATTAGGAGTAAAATGATTTAACATTATGTGTAGTGATTTAACAATTAGGAGTAAAATGATTTAACATTATGTGTAGTGATTAACAATTAGGAGTAAAATGATTTAACATTATGTGTAGTGATTAACAATTAGGAGTAAAATGATTTAACATTATGTGTAGTGATTAACAAATAGGAGTAAAATGATTTAACATTATGTGTAGTGATTAACAATTAGGAGTAAAATGATTTAACATTATGTGTAGTGATTAACAATTAGGAGTAAAATGATTTAACATTATGTGTAGTGATTAACAATTAGGAGTAAAATGATTTAACATTATGTGTAGTGATTTAACAATTAGGAGTAAAATGATTTAACATTATGTGTAGTGATTAACAATTAGGAGTAAAATGATTTAACATTATGTGTAGTGATTTAACAATTAGGAGTAAAATGATTTAACATTATGTGTAGTGATTAACAATTAGGAGTAAAATGATTTAACATTATGTGTAGTGATTTAACATTTAGGAGTAAAATGATTTAACATTATGTGTAGTGATTAACAATTAGGAGTAAAATGATTTAACATTATGTGTAGTGATTTAACAATTAGGAGTAAAATGATTTAACATATGTGTAGTGATTAACAATTAGGAGTAAAATGATTTAACATTATGTGTAGTGATTAACAATTAGGAGTAAAATGATTTAACATTATGTGTAGTGATTAACAATTAGGAGTAAAATGATTTAACATTATGTGTAGTGATTAACAATTAGGAGTAAAATGATTTAACATTATGTGTAGTGATTAACAATTAGGAGTAAAATGATTTAACATTATGTGTAGTGATTTAACAATTAGGAGTAAAATGATTTAACATTATGTGTAGTGATTAACAATTAGGAGTAAAATGATTTAACATTATGTGTAGTGATTAACAATTAAGAGTAAAATGATTTAACATTATGTGTAGTGATTAACAATTAGGAGTAAAATGATTTAACATTATGTGTAGTGATTAACAATTAGGAGTAAAATGATTTAACATTATGTGTAGTGATTAACAATTAGGAGTAAAATGATTTAACATTATGTGTAATGATTTAACAATTAGGAGTAAAATGATTTAACATTATGTGTAGTGATTAACAATTAGGAGTACAATGATTTAACATTATGTGTAGTGATTAACAATTAGGAGTAAAATGATTTAACATTATGTGTAGTGATTTAACAATTAGAAGTAAAATCATTTAAATATTATGTGTAGTGATTTAACAATTAGGAGTAAAATGATTTAACATTATGTGTAGTGATTAACAATTAGGAGTAAAATGATTTAACATTATGTGTAGTGATTTAACAATTAGGAGTAAAATGATTTAACATTATGTGTAGTGATTAACAATTAAGAGTAAAATAATTTAACATTATGTGTAGTGATTAACAATTAGGAGTAAAATGATTTAACATTATGTGTAGTGATTAACAATTAGGAGTAAAATGATTTAACATTATGTGTAGTGATTTAACAATTAGGAGTAAAATGATTTAACATTATGTGTAGTGATTTAATAATTAGGAGTAAAATGATTTAACATTATGTGTAGTGATTTAACAATTAGGAGTAAAATGATTTAACATTATGTGTAGTGATTTAACAATTAGGAGTAAAATGATTTAACATGTGTAGTGATTTAACAATTAGGAGTAAAATGATTTAACATTATGTGTAGTGATTTAACAATTAGGAGTAAAATGATTTAACATTATGTGTAATGATTTAACAATTAGGAGTAAAATGATTTAACATTATGTGTAGTAATTAACATAGAAATGTTTTCTACAGTGAAACCAATGATGGTGGAGTTGTAAATGACAAACAGATTAGACAATTTACAGCCAATGTTATACAACAGGAAACACAATTTTGTCAGGAGAAAGACTGCAAACAAACAGATCAGAATAAATATAAAAAACCCATGGATTCTAGTTTTACATATACTTGTATTAACCCAGCATTTGGAGAAGGATTACATGGATTTCAAGTTCTACAACAAATTACGCCATTTAGACAGAGTAACATTCAGGTACCTATAGTAATTGTTTTACTTACAGATCTGAATTAAAATGTTTATGTTATTAAACACCCTTACAAAGTATAGCAGACACACAAGAGTTAATAAATTCTTTCACAAGAGCATACTAAAGGTAAGCGATAACTTTCATGACGAAAATTAGCCTTCTTGTGATGGATACATTATAAATATAGAGAAATTTGACGATCCTATAAATTACATGTACAGTAAATATACAGTCAAACCTGCCTTATGTGACCTTCCATGTGAATCTTTGAAATAGGGCATAAGACAGGTGGTCACTAAATACAGGTTTAATTAACTTGAAATGCAATGTGAAGAGAAATTGAAATTAAGGTCACATAATGCAGGTTTGACTATAAAAAAGTCTATATCTGAAGGAACACATTATAGTCTTACACCTATTGTTATAAGTTTTTTTTTTAATTTCATTTTTTTATGACAATTAATTTGATTGACCTATATAAGACAGCAGTTACTAGTGCTTCTTGATTTTTTCTGGGAACTGGAGCTTCCTCCACAACTAAAATAGTCACCTTATAGTCGCTCATTGTAAGTTCTGCATCTAGGAAGAAAACTGTCTTTTCTCGCTGTAATGACTGCATCAGTAGTGTAATGGTTAGCGTGCATATGTTGAGTGTGGTAGATTGTCGGTTCAAGCCCCGATCAGGTCAAACCAAAGACTAAAATTGGTGTTTGCCACTTCTGTGCTATGCACGCATTATTTAGGAGTAAGAACTGGTTGTCTCAGAATCAGGATATTGAGTCTAGAGTGGAGCGACATGTCTACCAACAGACTGTTGTTTAAGTGATCTAGCACTATTAAAATCCAACTAAGATTGTTGATCTAGTACAAACCGTACATATCATGGAAATGCTACAATATAGCTGAAAAATTTGTCACTTGGCATTAAACAACAATCATTCACTCACCTCATGTACATAACATTATATGCCATGTACATCCACATAACATTATATGCCATTACATCATCATAGCATTATATGCCATTACATCCACATAACATTATATGCCATTACATCCACATAACATTATATGCCATTACATCCACATAACATTATATGCCATGTACATCCACATAACATTATATGCCATTACATCATCATAGCATTATATGCCATTACATCCACATAACATTATATGCCATTACATCCACATAACATTATATGCCATTACATCCACATAACATTATATGCCATTATTACATCCACATAACATTATATGCCATTACATCCACATAACATTATATGCCATTACATCACCTACTGCATCCACATAACATTATATGCCATTACATCACCTACTACATTATAAATCAGGTATATTGTCATCACTATATGTTCATTGTTGTCAATTGTCAATAAACATTTTACCATTCAATCTTTTTCTCACAAACCTCAGGACCAAATGGAATAAACTTGGCAAAGGTACTACTTGGGTGGTCCTTAGCATTTATTATGATTTATGTTCTGTTTGGAAATTACAAATGGCTACTAGGGTCAATATTGTCTTTGCTCAGAATTGAATCACTTGTGTGCAAAGCAGTTTAGTTATACTTTCATAGTCTTGCTTTTCATTGGCTTGTACATAGGGTCAATCACATGCAACCTGTAATAGGATTTTCTCAGTTCTCACACACCTCGACATATCAGTAAAGAGGAGCAGGTGTGATCTCTGATTTTAATCAGATTGGCTCAGAAACCACATATATTACTGGAATGTTACATGCTAAGAATGTTCCTTAATATATAACCCTGTATAAAGGTTTAATTTAGGACCCTATGGAAAAAAGATTAAATAATTTTTCACCGAAACTACAAATATGATTGATTTGATTTGATGATTTGATTTTTGGTGTTTAACGCCACTTTCAGCAATATTTCAGCTATATCATGGCAACCAGTTTTAGTGGTGGAAGAAGCCGGAGAGAACCACCAACCATGGGCAAGCAACTGGTAAACTTTATCACTTGCGGCTGCGAGTCGAGTGCACCCTTTTTTGTAATTTACAAAGCCGGGCGTGAACCCATGCCATATTGGTGATAGGCTTGTATGAGTTGTTAGGTAATCCAACTACCTAACTCATTGAGCCACTCGGGCCTTCAAATATGATTGAACACAAGCCTTATGTGAATAATCATTCAATAGTCATTTGTATAATTTTGCATATTTTGTGTGGATCAGAAATACAAGATGACCATCATCACAGTAAAAGTAGTACCATATAACCCAATGAGGATAATAATCAATATTTTTTCTCAGAAAGTACAAACCATCATTGTTTTGATTTGAGTGAAAAACAATATATTATTGTTAAAGTTGGATCTTGTTTGGTTTATGATGTATATTTTTTTCAGGGTGTTTTAAATGACAATGTACTGACAATTAATACAACAAATATACTGAAGTTTTCTTTCAAAAGAGATGTCGGTAAATTATGGTTACACCTTCCACTGACATTACAGGTATGTCTTCTTATAAGTTATGGACACTGAGACATTCAACAGACAATTCAATAATTTGAACTTTCTTATTTTTCATTCAATTTTATTGCATTATTATTCTTGTATTTCTCAAAATCCTCATCTTTATGATTTATTTATGAGTCAATAAAGAAAATGGGCTATTTTTGTATGGAAAGGAGACTAAATAGACCAAATTCTGAAGTTTGCCATATTTGGAAGGTATACTCAAATTTTATTTTTCATCTAATTTTGATGTTTTATTTATTATCTACACATTACAAAACAGAATTGAACTTTATGTATATACAATAATGTATAAACAAAGTGAAATGTACTTACATTTCAAACAAAATATTTACAGGTTGAAGGATCACAAGATTTAGATATAAAGGATGAATCCCTAATTCATTTATGTAAGAATAAGGGTAAGTGCTATGATTTTTTAACAGTCCCATTTTATTATGAAGTATATTTTTATTTGCTCAAGTAAGACAAAGACAGAGATCAGGATTACATATACAGGATCTGAAGAATGTTTTGTTTATATAATTTTAATTAAAATTTACTGGATTATTTTATTGGACATTCAATAGTTTTAATTAACTATACATTATATTACTATATTGTGGCTAATCGGTAGAGGAATTATAGTACCCTGATAAAACTGCCAAGCATTCTTAAATAGCTTTTGAACTATCAAACCAGGCTTGTTGTTCCAATGATTGATAATAATTGAAAATCAATTGATAGCAAAAAAATGTTCATCAAGCAAAAAAATGTATTTTCAATTAAATGAAACCATATTATATTCATAATTATGTAACATTGCTAATTTCACCATCATTTTTTGTCACACATCAAGTAAAATATTTTTTGGCCATTGTGTTGTATGTCCTTCTTCGATTTACGGATTCTTTTTACCCCTTTGGTATCTTCAAACTTTTCTTAAGAAGAACGAAAATGAAAATCTAATGTCACCGGCTGTATAAACAATGCAGTGATAAATTTTCCGATATATTTTACTTCACACATGCCTATTGTTGCACAAATTAATGACATCATTCCTAAGTGATTTAATGTATTTATACAGGACCATTGTACATACAAGCATTAAACTGTTTGATTTGTTTCTTTACATACATAATAATGTGTGTTTGTACATGTGTGTAATTTGTATAATACTGCAGTGAAGAGGCCCAATGTAAATTATATCTTCTATTTAAAACATACAGTCACACCTGTAATAAGAGGTCACCTTTAGAACAAATCAAAAGTAGTCTTTTAAGACAGGTGACCTCTTAAAAGAGGTTCAATTCATATGATATTTTCTATGACGGGACAGGAAACGGGTGATCTTTATATAAAGGTGACTTCTTAATAGAGGTGACCACATAGGCAGGTTTGACTGTATTATCTTTTACAGATAAGTGGGAAGTTTGTAAAGGAGAAGTAAGAACTTTAAGGGAACCTTTATCATATGGACCTGCTAGAAGAATTGCTGAAAACAAATTTTATGTTGTTGTTGGTAAGAAATTATAGGCCTGGCATATTTTATATTATACTGAGTATGCCAAATTATAGCCATATTATATCTTAGATAATACTGAGTACAGTCAACTCATCTTATTTGCATAATGTAAATGTCAAGAGAATATTATTCTATTATCCATGGCATATTAAATGATATAAATGAAAATGAATGGCAAGGGGGATGTTTCATCCTAGACCTTAACATATTTTAGCAAAATCAATATTGAAACTATGTATCAATAGTAAACCAGAATTTTATGAATTTTATAAAGCAAAATTTGTGACAAGATTAACCTGATAGAAAATAAAAATTCTTCTAAAATATCATTGTTAGCATATTACATTGACTCTGCAACAGATTAATACTCAAACTTTATATAAACAATATTTCAAAACGAGAATATTTCAACAAGGATTGTACTACTTGAAATGTATATGCTTCAAATTATTCATGTCATACCCGGTAACCATTTTATTTTCCTGACATTTTAGGTACAATAGGATGATCAAGGATAACTCTATACATTCAACAATTTGCTACGTACATACCCGGTAATCATTTTATTTTCCTGACATTTTAGGTACAATAGGAGGATCAACTTTATACATTCAACAATTTGCTACGTACATACCCGGTAATCATTTTATTTTCCTGACATTTTAGGTACAATAGGAGGATCAACTTTATACATTCAACAATTTGCTACGTACATACCCGGTAATCATTTTATTTTCCTGACATTGTAGGTACAATAGGAGGATCAAGGACAACTCTATGCATTCAACAATTTGCTACGTACATACCCGGTAATCATTTTATTTTCCTGACATTTTAGGTACAATAGGAGGATCAAGGACAACTCTATACATTCAACAATTTGCTACGTACATACCCGGTAATCATTTTATTTTCCTGACATTTTAGGTACAATAGGAGGATCAAGGACAACTCTATACATTCAACAATTTGCTACGTACATACCCGGTAATCATTTTATTTTCCTGACATTGTAGGTACTATAGGAGGATCAAGGACAACTCTATACATTCAACAATTTGCTACGTACATACCCGGTAATCATTTTATTTTCCTGACATTGTAGGTACTATAGGAGGATCAAGGACAACTCTATACATTCAACAATTTGCTACGTACATACCCGGTAATCATTTTATTTTCCTGACATTTTAGGTACAATAGGAGGATCAAGGACAACTCTATACATTCAACAATTTGCTACGTACATACCCGGTAATCATTTTATTTTCCTGACATTTTAGGTACAATAGGAGGATCAACTTTACATTCAACAATTTGCTACGTACATACCCGGTAATTATTTTATTTTCCTGACATTGTAGGTACTATAGGAGGATCAAGGTCAACTCTATACATTCAACAATTTGCTGTATACATAGCTAACTTATTTTTCTTGACATCTGATACACATGCTGTCATAATCAAAGATGAAGAATTAGTAGATGAAGATATAGGTAATGTACTGCCCTGACCTTATGAAGAAGACGATGCAGCAGTTTAGCCATTCATTATGACAAAGATGTGTGATTAGATCTGAAAGTACAAAATGCCAATGTCAATTAAATTCATAAATCAAGTACACCTTGCATGTTATATTAGAAATCCCAAAATAATACTTGAGCGTTGACTGAAATTAGTGCATATTTCAAAATGCATATCAATATTACCCAATAACCAGCTTAATACAATGTTTCCAATACCATAAACCAGTTGAGTTCCAAAAAAAGTAACAACTCAGTGTGTGAGTAAGTGTAGGTTTCACTGTGCAGCACTGTATTACTCAAAGTGTATTACGACTATGTAGCACTGTATATGAAAAAACACCTTTAAAAGTTGTACTGTAACCAACATTCAAAATGCAATAACAAAGTGCGGTATTTACAATTACACCGATAACAGTGTTGAAGTACACCAGCACGGTACTGTATTTTTTCATATCCACTTGCGTGGGGAGTGTTCTATATTTCAAAAATCAATAACGGAGGGCTTATAGCGACCCTTGAACATTATAAACAATACAGAAATATTTATCCAAGTAAATTACAAACATCAGAATGTCAAAATAACCTTGAAATACTATGTGACACAAAAAATAAATGGTTCAGTTATCGATCGGCAAGTTTGTGTGTTCATAACAAAAATACACCATGAAGAAAACAATGTGTACGCTTAGATCCTTACAATAGGACATGAAATAAATATATTTAACTTACTCCATTGTGTTCCAAAGGTTTCCAAAATGAAATAATGTAGCGCTGGGCTACTTGCCACAAAAGGTAAACATGTTTTTGCATTATGTAAATAACAAGTCCGATCACTGGACTAGACAAAATTTCCGGAAAAAAAAAATTAAAAATATGTTACATGACAGGTAATATATGTCATACAAAATAGATGGGGTGTTTATGGAACACCAGAATTGTCTCTTAGGAGATGTTCTTTAGTTATATCAGGCAGATGCAGTGTTATCTTCAGTGGCCATAATCAGTAAGATTTGTGAGTGTAACTCCAGCTTGAAGTAAGGTGTAGTATCCAGGCCTCTACATTAACATATTTTTCAACTTGTCCCTTCGGACAACTAACTAAAAAAAGTACTTGTCCGACTCAATCTTTTAGTTGTCCGAAAAAGTTAATAAAAATTACAAAAACTAGAGAATAATTATCCAGGGCTCCCACTACTTTCAAATTAGAGGGAGAAGTGACTTCTCTTTCAGAGAGCTCACAGGGTGAAGTGGGAGACAACAGAGAGAAGTGGGAAGACTTCTGGGAGAAGTCAATTGCGATTAATTGAAACATTGTTTTGTGACCCCTCTGACGATACCCTGCCCAAATTTAGTAAATAGTTAAAGCTGCCTGAACTGATTTGTTCTGGGTTTTTTTATTCATAACTACCTTAAGGACATATATTCAATGTCACATTTTTATTTCTGTCTACCTTGATTGGAATCTTGCATACCAGTGATTTTTATATGTACCCCCCCCCCCCTTTTCCTTTTGAAATATTACTGTGTTGTGATCCAATACCACACAAATTGTAATAACTCATATTTGTGTTATATAAATCCTTGTTTCTGGTAAAAAAAAATATACCTAGATACTATATATACCAGTATCTAGGTATATTATTTTTACCAGAAACAAGTGCCTGTGATATAAATAAAGCAAAGTATTTTATTTAAATTCACAGAGAAATAAAAATTTTAGTGGATCTTTTCAACCAGATCAGGAAAAAGCTTGTAATATTTGTCCATTTCAAAGGTTTCAATATTTCCCAAAAGCCTAAATCAAGTCCACTATCGTATTTTGCACAAAAGACAAGTTTAAATTTAGCACCAAATTGATATCCGATAATTTTTACGTGTCCGTTCCGGAGTGATTCTTGTTCTTATATTTCATATATTGATATTTCCGTTCTTTAAAGCGTTTCTGAGATTGCGACTTTAATTTTGTCAATGTCCTTGAACTTCATCAAAGCATGGAGTAATGATAAATGATATGTAAATAAAACAGTTTTGATCTGGCGTTTCACTTTAGTTTTAATCAAAATAAATTATGGACAAATTGGAGATCAAACAGGGATCTTTTATACAACAAACCCAGTATTTTATACCAGTGGAAATAGATTTGTCCGTTGTACCGACACGTTTGGGAATCTGATTTTTTCACTTGTCCCGTCGGACAACCGTAATACAAGATCTACTTGTCCGACGTCAGTTTTCACTGGTATCGGACAAACGTTAATGTCGAGGCCTGTTGTACTACTTTAATTGATAGGTTGTCTGTGATTTACAGAAAGTTAGAAACACTCTTTCCCCCGTCATTAAAACTCACTGTGACAATATAACTGAAATATTATTGAAAATGATGTTCAACACCCACAACCCAATCTTATCCTATTACCATTTACAGACTACTATCTTATCCAAAATGATGCATAGATTTACATATGGCTCGAGGTGAGGTATCTCCACTTTTACTTTTAGTGAGATAATATACCAGAAATTGATGCTTAATGTTTTTTGAGGGAGTTTCGTCATCCTTTATCACTAACTCTGTTTGCCTTGATGTGGATGAAAAGTTGTCCTAGAAATCATATATCTATCAATCAGTTGATACATTGAGATCTAAATCGACTTACTATCAATCCTTGTCTCCTTTCATTGAATCTGTCATCCAGCGATTATCTTTCAGATCATCAACCGCATTGATGGTATAATGGTTAGCGTGCTTGCCTCGAGTGCGGTAGATCTTGGGTTCGAGTCCTGGTCGAGTCGAACCAAAGACTATAAATTTGGTATTTGTTGCTTCTACGCTAAGGATGCAGGATTAAGGAGAAAGAGCAAAGACTGGTTGGCTCAGAATCAGGATAATATGTCTGATTGGGGCAACATGTCTATCCACAGATTGTTGTTTCAGTGAACTAAATGTGTTGATCTGGTACAAAGCAAACCTCATCATCACCTCATTGAAAATTAACTTGTTCTCACCATGATATAGCTGAAGATTGCTGAGTTGGTGTTAAACAACAATCACTCACTCACTCCTTGAAATCAAGTGAGTAATATTTGATAAGCAAAATTGTGTTAAATAGACCTTCTTTTCAAATTATCTCCCCTAGAGTATTGTAGCTTTCTTTGTAAGAATTCTTATTGAATTAAAGCTTTGTTATTTTTTTTTTCAGAGAACAGGAATTTAATTATTATTGGATCACCTAAAGAAAATTCAAAGTCTTCCATTTTCTTACAAAAAACACCAGTTAATGTCAAAGGTTTGTTTGGTTTATTGCTCAAACACAAGGACTGAAAAATTTGATTTATAAAAAAAAACAAAAATACTAAAGAAATCAGATTTGTTACCATGTACTGTTTCTAACATCATGACAAACATTTCTTGTAGAAGAATAAATATACAGTATTTTATTTTAAATGGGGAAAATACAACATTCAAGTCGTAACCTCTGACCATGATAACTTGTGTATCACCTATCATCTGTTTTTGTGTAATACATATACATTATCTACTCATTCTGTCATCTTATAATAATTATTTGTAAATAATTGATGCTCCTGTAGCGCAGTCTGTTGCGACTGAGTTTATTGAATAAAGTTAAAGTTGAAAAATTATCAATTTTAATAAACCACAGGTATTTAAAATGTAAAGGTAACATAAAATATTTAAAATAGTTTTTTTTTCTGAAAAAAAAATCAACAATGAATAAACAAACATGTACTAAATACAGTCAAACCTGTCTTATGTGACCTTCCAAGGGAACAGTGAAATATGGTCACATAAGACAGGTAGTCACTTAATACAGATTTAATTGAAATGAAATGCACTGTGAAGGGAAATAAAAATTAAGATCACCTAATACAAGTTATTGCTTAATAGAGGTAGTCACTATAGCAGGTTTGACTGTAGATATTGCCTGACTCATTTCAGATTCATCATTTTCCATTTCTACGTGTAATTTTGATCATCCTCGGTCAGGAGTTGCCACATTAGCACCAAATGGCAAGAAGAACCTAGCATTTATTCTGATGGGAAACTCCTATGATGGATTGTACGATGTAATATCATTAGCCACACCTACAATTCCACCAATGACAAGATCTCCTGTAAGTCATGTGATTACTGCTAAACTTTTGTATCTGTTTAACACAATACCAGTATCTACTGAGAAGATTTTAAATAACTTCTTTTGTGGAACAAAGTTACAAAAACTAAATAAATATAGAATTTTTATGAACATTAAAGAAGCATATAAATTTCACTTTATTTGTACTTATTTTATATGAATTAGTAAAAATGATTTCAATTACATGTTTTAAGATTCCAAAATTATTTTATATTTTTAGATATTTTTTTTTACAAATTCAAACATTTACTACTTATGTTTCAATTCAATTTTTGATCATTTATATGAAGAAACTCAAATATAATTATATTTAACAAAAATTGTATACAAGAATGGATTTAAATGTTTGAAATGTCACAATTTATTTGCCCTTGTCCATATGGATATGCAGCTTTTGGTTTATACTCAATAACTTAAGTTCCACTGAAGCAAATCCTTTGAAATTTATACACAGGGTCAATGACCATCAAATGCCAGTCATGTTTAATGTCAGATTGCATAATTTTGTACCGGCTCATATACCCCAGGCTTCACAACCCTGCTTCTACAAAATTTCAGCTTTTTTTTTATTGAAAAATCAGGTCTGATATTTTAAGACTTGTTCTTACTACTAGAATGTTATTTGACACAATTTTAAAGTTTGTCAGTGACTTGCGACAGGTCGGTGGTTTTCACCGGGTCCTCCGGTTTCCTCAACCAATAAAACTGACCGCCACAATATAACTGAAATATTGTTGAAAGTGGCGTTAAACACCATCAAGCAAAAAAAAACATTCTATTACATCAATGTATACCATGTCCTTACAAATAAAGACTTCTCTTGTACAATATTATAATTTGAGTCAGTGAGTGGACGCAGGTCGGTGGTTTTCTCTTAATATTCTGGTTTTACTCCACCAATAAAACTGACGGCCACAATATGGGTGAAATATTGTTGACACTGAGTGATGTTAAGCATGCTTACATTAACCCTATTGTAGTAACTACTTTTTGACAAATGTGTTGGTGCCACTGAGTCTAATTTTTAGTAGGTTTTGAAGAGTAAACTGTAGATAGTATGATATTTAACCAAGTATCAGACTGTTCAAAAGAGTGAGTGAGTGATTGTTGTTTAATGCCAACTCAGCAATTTTTCAGCCATATCATGACAGGAACAAGTTAATTTTCAATGAGATGATTGTTCAAATGACTTTGAAATAAACAAAGTATACAATTTGTGAGTAAAGTTATGCTATATGTAATTATTGCCTCCAGTATTATTACAATCCATGAATAATTATGTATTACATGAATCTTTTTTTTTTTTTCAGTTTTCCAACCTGATTCCAGATTTTATAGCGACAGGTCCAGACTTTGGTCTTAAAGGTCCAGGTGGATTATTGTGTATAGGATTCTGGGGGAATGACTGGGAATACAGACATGATTTATCTTCTTGTGTCTGTTAATGTTACAGTCTTCGCACTTACCCACTTGCCCGAAGCCCAGGACAAGTTAAACTGGATTCAGACAAGTGAAAATTATGAAAGAATTTGTTTGAATAAATAGAATTTTTTTTTCTAATTTTGGTTTTTGGGCAAGTAGGTGAAAAAAATTAAGGCAAAAACTGAAATGCATTCAGTTATATGTTTGAATAAATAGATTTTTTTCTTCTAAATTTGGTTTTTGGGCAAGTAGGTGAAAACAATTAAGTCAAAGACTGATATGTACTCAGTTATAGCTCACCTGGTCCAAAGGATTATGTCTGTTGGCATCATAATGTTTCATTGAGAGAAACTTTTGGTAGAGCCTATCAGAATTTGTGATGTTTGTGTCAATCCAAAGTTCAAATTGGATGCCATTAGCCAATAATGGAATTTGATTGTCTGAGCCTTAAAGTTTTACCATTTTGAAAACTACTCAGTGGTTTTAGATTTAATTTAATAACAACAGGTACCATGGGAAAATTAATAAAAACTTTTCGTAGAAAGTACAAATATGATTTGACGCCAAACTGTGCTATGAATGATCTGGTCATTTTTATATGGATTGGAAATCAAAGTTGGCAGACTCCACTGGACAGATCCAATGTGGAAAATGAACATATAACTTTCAGAAGCCATAAACTTGATTACATGTTAATACAAACTGTACATGAAGGATCAATGGATGATCCCTTACAAAGTTGGTATAATTTATGTGGATCAAAAATCCAAGATGGCCATCACAGCAGGTCTTAGTTTAACAAGAACTCTATGAGAAAATGAATAAAAGCTTTATCTCTACACAAAGTGAACCATCAAAAAGAAAACTGGTCTTATATCCAAGATGGTTCTGAACAAAGGTTATGTTTTTTTATGTTGGTCTGCAGATATTAATGAATATCCACTTCTCAGGAGAATGTTTTTAAAATGTTAAAATATATTCTATGCAAACCTGATTGAACTAACAGTGTAACTAAAGATCAATGAATAATAAATTAATATTATAAGACAGGATGAGTGATACAGGCTCATGTGAGGTTATATGTTACTATACTGGTTATGATGTAATAATGGTTGTCACTGGTGATGGTTTACAGCTGTCTAAAGTTGTATAAACATTGAAATAAAATGTGTTATATAGATATCTTTATTATGTTTTGTGTTTAACTTTGTTATCTTAGTGGTTTCAATGCTACCATTTATAATATTGAATCATGGTTTATTGGATATGTTTTTTATTGAAATTTACAGTGTCTAAATAATGTAATTATTAATAAAACTAAGTTTTTCCTCCCTCAATTCTTCAATGGATATGATGGTAATATTACATAGAATTACATCTAAGCATGTTTAATTGTGTTTTAACGTTTATGAGTGTTTAAGCTTGATGAATCATTTTGGATTTTTTTTTAAACTATTTTGAAGGTTATTGCCAAATTGTGATCTTTGTAAAATGTTTGTGAATGGTTCTTTTATTAATCATCTGGTGATGGTGTTTCTAAAATGTTATTTTTATAAACTAGATGCAATTTTTCTATTTATTTTAACTGTTATTATGTCTTTGCTATGTTACAATTTTACTCTATTCTTGTTAAAACAAAACAAAAAATGTATATTCAGTGAAACCGAACCTCCTTGGGACCAACTTTTCTGTTCTATACGTTCAGAATAGACAGGTGTTCAATTTATACAGGTTAGATTATTACAGATTTCCTTCATTGGAACTTTATTTACAGTATGGATTATACAGGATTCTGATTTATTCAAGATTTGTTTTTAAGACAGGTTTATTCAGGATTAATTTTTAGACAGGTTTATTCAGGATTCGTTTTTAGTCAGGTTTATTCAGGATTCGTTATTAGCTCAACTGGCCAAAGGCCATATGAACTTTTGCCATCAGGTTTCGTCCATCGTCTGTCGTTAGCTTTTCACATTTTAATCTACTCCTCAGAAACCACTGAGTCAATTTAGACCAAACTTTTCTGGAATGATCCTTGGATGGCCCCCTTTCAAAATTGTGTCCGATAGCCACGCCCTTCATCCAAGATGGCTGCCATTACTAAAAATAGAAATTTCTTCAAATGGCCAAAACTGCTCTATTTTAGGCCAGAATGTGCCCAAATTTGAACTGTATAAGCATAATGGTGAGCTTTTTAACCTATATTACGGGATTTTTTATGAACTTTGAACTTTTGCCGATTTTGACCGATTATGCAAATTAGGCATAAATAAGCAAAAAATCATTTAAAAATCTTCTGGTCAGAAACCACTTGGCCAATTTCAACCAAACTTTGTCTGAATGATCCTTTAGTGGTCCCCTTTCAAAGTTATTTCTGTCAGTGCCGTCCTGTATCCAAGATGGCCACCGTTACTAAAAATAGACATTTCTTCAAATGGCCAAAACTGCTCTATTTTAAGCAAGAATATGCCCAAATTTGAACTGTATAAGCATAATGATGAGCTTTTTAACATATATTATGGGATTTTTTATGCTTTGAACTTTTGCCGATTTTGACCTATTATGCAAATTAGGCATAAATAAGCAAAAAATCATTTAAAAATCTTCTTGTCAGAAACCACTTGGCCAATTTCAACCAAACTTTGTCTGAATGATCCTTAGGTGGTCCCCTTTCAAAATTGTATCCATCAGCGCCGTTCTATATCCAAGATGGCCGCCATTAGTAAAAATAGAAATTACATCAAATGGTCAAAACTGCTGTATTTGAAGCCATGATGGACTCATATTTTAACTGTATAAGTATAATTATGAGCTTTTTAACATATTATATTCTGGGTTTCATATGAACTTTTAACTTTTGCTGTTTTTGACCGATTATGCAAATTAAGAATAAGTAAGCAAAAAAATCATTTAAAAATCTTCTTGTCAGAAACCACTTGGTCAATTTCAACCAAACTTGGCCTGAATGGTCCTTAGGTGGTCCTCTTTCAAAATATGTGTCTGGCAGCTCCATCCTATATCCAGGATGGCTTCCATTACTAAGAATACAAATTATGTCAAATGGCCAAAACTGCTGTATTTGAAGCCATGATGGACTCAAATTTGTACTGTATAAGCTTAATTATGTGCTTTTTTACGACAGTTTAAGACTCGGGGGGGGGGGGGGGAAAGGTCACCAGGGTAAAATTAATTAAATATTTTAAAATCTTCTTCAGAACAATCAATCAAGCAATATTTGGTGTAGAACACTGATAAATCAAGAGGATTCAAAATTGTATCAATGAAGGTCCTAGGATCAATGGGGTCCGAGACCTACATGTATGGGTCCAAAGTCTTGCATAGGATTCAATGGAAAAAACACCTATCAACTGTTTTGTCAGAAACTATTAGGCCAATTTGAATGAAACTTTGCTATAATGGTCCCCATTCAAAATTATATCCAACAGTTTCAGCTTGCTAGGGGAAAGGCCAACAATAGGGTAAAATTGATTAAATATTTAAAAATCTTCAGAACCAATAATGTCAGTGCAATGATATTTGGTGTAGAACACTGACAGATCATGAGGATTCAAAATTGTATCAATGAAGTCCTTAGTTCAATGGGGTCCAAGACCCATTGGTCCAAAGCGTACATAGAATTCCATGGAAAAACACCTGTGTAAACTAACTCATCAGCTGTTGCCATCGCTTAGCGTCTGTCATCTGTCCATCATCCACCCATGCATTGGTAAATAATACTGTTCTCTAAAACCACATGGTGATTACAGGCTCCGGGGAGCCTCTAGTTAGACAGGTTTATTAGGATTTGCTTTTAGACCGGTTTATTAGGATTTGTTTTTAGACAGGTTTATTAGGATTCGTTTTTAGACAGGTTTATTAGGATTCGTTTTTAGACAGGTTTAATAGGATTGGTTTTTAGACAGGTTTATTAGGATTGGTTTTTAAGACGGGTTTATTTGGATTGGTTTTTAGACAGGTTTATTAGGATTGGCTTTTAGACAGGTTTATTAGGATTGGTTTTTAGACAGGTTTATTAGGATTGGTTTTTAAGACAGGTTTATTAGGATTCGTTTTTAGACAGGTTTATTGGGATTCTTTTTTAGACAGGTTTATTAGGATTCGTTTTTAGACAGGTTTATTAGGATTCGTTTTTAGACAGATTTATTAGGATTCGTTTTTAAACAGGTTTATTAGGATTCGTTTTTAGACAGGTTTATTGGGATTGGTTTTTAGACATGTTTATTAGGATTGGTTTTTAGACAGGTTTATTAGGATTGGTTTTTAGACAGATTTATTAGGATTGGTTTTTAGACAGGTTTATTAGGATTGGTTTTTAGACAGGTTTATTAGGATTCGTTTTTAGACAGGTTTATTAGGATTGGTTTTTAGACAGATTTATTAGGATTGGTTTTTAGACAGGTTTATTAGGATTCGTTTTTAAGACAGGTTTATTGGGATTGGTTTTTAGACATGTTTATTAGGATTGGTTTTTAGACAGGTTTATTATGATTGGTTTTTAGACAGGTTTATTAGGATTCATTTTTAGACAGGTTTATTAGGATTGGTTTTTAGACAGGTTTATTATGATTGGTTTTTAGACAGGTTTATTAAGATTGGTTTTTAGACATGTTTATTAGGATTGGTTTTTAGACAAGTTTATTAGGATTCGTTTTTAGACAGGTTTATTAAGATTCGTTTTTAGACAGATTTATTAGGATTCGTTTTTAAACAGGTTTATTAGGATTCGTTTTTAGACAGGTTTATTGGGATTGGTTTTTAGACAGGTTTATTAGGATTGGTTTTTAGACAGGTTTATTAGGATTGGTTTTTAGACAGATTTATTAGGATTGGTTTTTAGACAGGTTTATTAGGATTGGTTTTTAGACAGGTTTATTAGGATTAGTTTTTAGACAGGTTTATTAGGATTGGTTTTTAGACAGATTTATTAGGATTGGTTTTTAGACAGGTTTATTAGGATTCGTTTTTAGACAGGTTTATTGGGATTGGTTTTTAGACATGTTTATTAGGATTGGTTTTTAGACAGGTTTATTATGATTGGTTTTTAGACAGGTTTATTAAGATTGGTTTTTAGACATGTTTATTAGGATTGGTTTTTAGACAAGTTTATTAGGATTCATTTTTAGACAGGTTTATTGGGATTGGTTTTTAGACATGTTTATTAGGATTGGTTTTTAGACAGGTTTATTAGGCTTGGTTTTTAGACAGGTTTATTAAGATTGGTTTTTAGACAGGTTTATTAGGATTGGTTTTTAGACAGATTTATTAGGATTGGTTTTTAGACAGGTTTATTAGGATTGGTTTTTAGACAGGTTTATTCAGGATTTCCATGGAAATAAGTCACCTTGTATCTGTACATTGTATGACATAGGTATCAAAGTGTTATCCATGGAAATAAGCTGCCTGTCTGTGTATGATATTGGTACCAAAGTGGTATCCATGACAATTACCGTACATGAAAAGATGTTTTCCATGAAATTAAGCTACCTTGCATCTGTTCATTGTATGACATAGGTATATTAATGTTATCCATGAAAATAAGCTACCATGCATTACTTCTGTGTGTGATATTGGTACCAAAGTGATATCCATGAAAATTAGCTACCAGACATTTCTTCATTACATGGTATAGGTGTCATGAAGTTTTCCATGAATATAAGCTACCTTGCATCTGTTAATTGTATGACATAGTTCAAAGTATTATCCATGAAAATATACTACCTTCCATCTTCAAACATGTAGCATAGGTATCAGAAGGTTGTCCTTGAAAATAAGCTGCCTGGATGATGCAAGTGTGATTCAGGTAAGGCAGTGTTATTCATGAAAATAAGCTACCTTGCATCACTCCTGTGTGTGATATTGGTATCAAAGTGTTATCCATGAAAATAAGCTACCTTACATCTGCCTGTATGTGATATTGGAACCAAATTGATATCCATGAGAATTGGCCACCTGAAATTTCTTCATTACATGATATATGTATAATGATGTTTTCCATGAAAATAAGCTACCATGCATCATTTCTGTGTGTGATATTGGTAACAAAGTGGTATTCATGAAAATAAGCTACCATGCATCACTTCTGTGTGTGATATTGGTAACAAAGTGGTATTCATGAAAATAAGCTACCATGCATCACTTCTGTGTGTGATATTGGTAACAAAGTGGTATTCATGAAAATAAGCTACCATGCATCACTTCTGTGTGTGATATTGGTACCAAAGTGGTATTCATGAAAATTAGCTACATGGCATTCCTTCATTACATGGTATAGCTACTTTGCATCTGTTCATTATATGACATAGATTTCAAAGTTTTATCCATGAAAATAAGCTTCCTTACATCTTTCAAACATGTAGAATAGTTATCAGTCCGTGAAAATAAGCTACCTCAGATGATGCCAGTGTGTGATTTGAGCAACGAAATGTTATTCATGAAAATAAACTACCTCAGATGATGCCAGTGTGTGATTCGAGTAACGAAATGTTATTCATGAAAATAAACTACCTTGCGTCACTGATATTAGTACCAAAGTGGTATCCATGAAAATTAGCTGCCTTCATTACATGGTATATGTATCGTAATGTTTTGAAATTCCATGAAGAAAAGCTACATTGCATCTATTGGTTGTATGATATAGCTACATTGTGATATCTATATCGTACATTGAATAGATGCAAGATAACTTACTTTCATGGAAAATATTATGATACCTATATCATACATTGAACTGAAGCAAGAAAGCTAGTTTTCATGGAAAACATTAAGATACCTTATACATTGAACTGATGCAAGGGAGCTTATTTTCAAGGAAAACATCATTATACCTATATCATACAGTGAACTGGTGCAAGGTAGATTATTTTCATGGAAGATATTATGATACCTATAATATAAGCTATATCGTACATTGATTTTTTTTTATCCGATCGGGGCTCGAACCCACGATCTACCACACTCGAGGCGAGCACGCTAACCATTGCACAACTGATGCGGTGTTTTTAAATAACAGCATTTGGAAACACAACGGGTGCCACTAGTGGAGCAAGAACTGCTGACCCTTCCGGAACACCTGAGTTCACCACGGTTATTAGTGGCGTTCGCGTTGCTCGATCTTTAGTTTTCAGTGTATTGTTTCGTAGATCATTGTTTGTGCTTTTGTCTCTTTTCATTTGGTTATTGTGTTGTCCGTTCTTCGATTTATGGATTCTGATTACCCCTTTGGTATCTTCAAGCTCTTCTTGTGAATTTCTTTAATCTCGAAAAAAAAATTGATTAGTGCCTAGCGACTGAGCATGTAAGCATGTAGCTCAGTCCGGGCACATTATCTCGACTTCGAATCAATCATTATTTGTTTGACCTATAAATGTTACCTGATGATTAGCGTGGAGACAGCAAATACTAAATAATCTTTTGTTGAGTTTAATCAAAATTTATGCGATATATTTTCTTTTTGAAATAATAGCATTTGGAAACACGACAGTATCAGATGGCATCAGAATGTCCACTTGTTTTGGACTGAATTTCTGTAAAAGTGTCTACTCGTGAGGTCCACCTGGTCATGCAACATATCAAATTCTAATTTATTTTCCGCAGACTGTTTCAACTTTGATGTCATACTGTCCTTTCTTTTACTGGAATCATTGATAAGCCACGTAGTTTCCCTCAGAATTGCCATGAACATAGCTAGAAATGAGTGGCAATTTGCTAATTTGCTCTAGAAGATGGCGACGCCGAGACGTCGGGCGGACGGTCTGCAATTTTCATATGATCTATAGAAGATACAATTCCTAATTGCATGCATGTCATTTCCTGAACTTGAAAATGATACATTGAATTAATCTGAATTAAATGAAATCAAAATTAATGAAAACAATCAAATATTCGAGGTCCTGGACAAAATGAGAATCCGAGGCTAATCCAAATTAACGGCGAACCCTTATCTGGCCTTAAGAGTCTACATGTATGTAAAAATGTCTGAAATACATGAATTTCGAATAATCGGGACTTTTTGACAACTATTGCCAATCGCTAAGTTCAAACAGTGCGATATACAGTGTACAGAGTAGTTTGCACCAGCAATATAACAAGGACGTCCTTTGTAATAATGATATCAATTATCGATGCTAAAGCCGTCTGATTTCGTTCAATCTTTTCTTCGCATGCTTTACTTAGACTTTGTGCGACATTTCTTCCCAGATTTGAAACCGATACGAAAATGGTGGTAAATACCATAACCACTCTTTTTTTTTCTTTTTTTTTTCTTTTTTTTTTCTTTATTATGCATTGTTTGTCCTTGGTAGGATATAAAAAAATATTTCCTTGTTGTTATTATGTACATTGTATGTTTATATTCCATATTGTCAATCATTGTAATTGCTATGCCTCTTGTGGGTCCTTAATTGGTCAATAAAGTATTCTTATTCTTATTCTACTATATAAATCCTTGGTAAATATCCTTGATCACCGTTATTGTTTTAACAACTAACCTTGGCGACTTTTAGTCAGTCAAACTTTTCTCTTTTTTTTCTTTTGAAAAATATACACTTTTATAAGAATTTGGATATATGCTTTTTTTTGTTTTAAATACTCTCAAGTTATGCAATAAACCTTTCAGTTTATACGAACGGTCCTCACCTCTGAAAAACGGGTATGGCAAGAATTCTGCTCAGGGTAAGCAAAAATAATTGAAGAAAAAAGAATCTTGAGCGTTAAACGTTACTGTTAATTACACGAGGTAAAAATTTGTGGGAAACGGTCCAGAAGTAGATCCATTAAAAATAAAAATAAATGTAATGCCCTTTTAAATTTCGCGGTGTTATAATTCGATATTTCCCTTCCCATCATCCTCAATATGTGACGTCACGAAGCAAAACAATCTAAGGAATAAATCGGGACAGGGTGCTCTGATTATCTTGCAAATATTTGGTATTCTGTACAGTCTATATGGTTTTAACAGGAGCAGATAGATTAAAAGACAATACTGGCATCCTCGTCAGACTCTGAAAACGGTGGATTTTCGCCCCCACCGCGTAAAAAACAGCGAATTATTGAGAATATGCAGTCGAATGGCTGTCCACAACACAATGGAACAAGTGGTGAACCTGCATCGACTTCTCAACAAAATGGGGCTTGCCAGGCATTATCGAATGGCGAACTGAATGACAAGCCATCACAAACAAAACCCATGTCTCAAACTGATCAAGACATTGTTAGATTGATCGCTCAACACTTGAGAGGACTTGGATTGAAGTAAGAAACTTGTTGCAATGTTTTGGATTATTCGACCAAAAATTATGATAAAAAGGATTTTATATGCCACAAATAAATAAAAATTAGGATTATATCAAAGGATGGATAATATTGTGATATATTAAAATGGAATAATAGTGTACATAGATTATTCACCATGAGGGGTTCAATGGGGGATTATAAACAAACAATAAAAATGATGAAATGGGTTGCCAATGTTCACATGAAAGGTTCATGAACATCCAATATATTGAAAATTGATAGAAATTCATAAATCTTAAAATTTCAGAAAAAATAATGTATGTCGTATAATATCGATAAAATGATTTGACACGAATTTAATATGAGGGGGGTGGGGTACCTAAATTGCCCATATCTTTATTATGCGTACAGGTGTGTCTATGCAACGTTTAACACATTATTCAGATTCATGTTGTTTGTTTTTTTAAACAAAATTTTGCAAGTTTGAGCTAAATCAATATCTTCGTATATTTAATTTCGATTGTGTCGTTATTGCATGACATGAACGAGTGTTCCCTATGCATAGTAAAAAGGACCTAGCTTATCTGATACGAGTTAAAACCTAGTCATTAATTTATTATTTGCAAGCTTGTTCTCATGAATATAGCTGAAAGTGAAATGCTGCTCACTTATTGTTTTACAACATTCACAGTGATCAGGAAAGAGGAAATGATTATGGGCCATTGCAGCCCCATCATCACAACGTTCAATGGACCATTTCAGTGTAGTCTTTGTAAAAACTTAAATATTTTATGGGCCTTTTAATTTTTGTATGGGGCATCTACACAGAATTACAAAACTGTATGTATCAAACGGCCCATGGCCCCCTGCCTTTCCCAATCACCGATGATTCAATCGCAAATGAACGGAAAAGTTCAAATCTCGCACCAGATTTTGTTGACGACCACTCCATCAGATTGGAATCTGAATTCCTTTCCCCTGTTTTTAGCAGTTTTGACAGAAGCCGTAACTCACTTTGAATTATTGTTATTTTGTCCACAATATCATCCTCATTTAGCTTCCTTTTTTGTTATTTGGGGAATTGAAAAAGTCAGTAATTTGACCCATGCATTGTTCACCAAGGTCACGCTGGAAACATATTTTCTACAATCACCTAAACACTTTATGCAAAAAGACTTGCATCAGACGTAAGCTTTATTCTGACAATGATTTTTACAGAAAATAAAAGTAGGAATTTTAGTTAACTTGCAAAATTTTACCGGTATTCTGACTTGAACTTGCTAAATTGAATTTTCAATTGCATTTAGCAAGTATTTCCCTTGAAATTTGATCCCTGCCTCTATCTGTATCAAGTAGGGAGAACTGTAACCAATTCTGGCATAGAGTCTACGAGGGAGAGCGCATGTATTTGGTCGCATGAGAGGCAAGCTCTAAAATCCTCTATTGAAGTATTAGGTATGGAGACACACAAAGTATGATTTCCTATAGGGGGTATACATCTGCTGGTTGTGCTCGATAAGTCCAATTAATTATAAATGGATATCTTATGTTGGCAGAATGTCTCGCATCCTTCATATCAAATAACTCATGTAAGAGCTGTTTTTTTTCTGGACGGTGACCTAATTACAAAGTAAAATTTTCATACTTTACTCATTATATCATTTCAAATGGATGTCTTTTATTAGCCATTGACCTTTTTAACTACTGGACCACATATAGCTATTAGCTCATTAGAAATTTTATCATACAACGTACATGTATATTGAAAAAATTGATCGTGTATGGAAATTATATAGCCTATAAACATATATGCATCTAGACAAGTCAACGATCATGCTTACGTAGGCATTGGATTGTAAAAAATGATAGTGTGCAGAAAATTATGTGCAACAACATCACAAAATTAAAAGATAAACAATAGAAATTTCACATAACAGATATGCTTTTTAAATATAATGAGGGGCCGTCATGGTCGTGATCCTACGGTAGTTGGATTTGCAACTACATGTGCAATCAGTGCTTATCACCACTAAAGTTGCGAGTTCAAATCCCACTCATGGCGAGGTGTACTCTATACAACTTTATGTGATAAACTTTGTCAGTGACTTGCGACAGGTCGGTGGTTTTCTCCAGGTACTCTGGTTTCCTCCACCAATAAAACTGACCGCACAATATAGCTGAAATATTGTTGAAAGTGGCATTAAACACGATAAACCAATCTAAATATAATGATCCAAGTATCAATTTGACATCGACAAAAATTCACTTCTCTGTGGAGTTATAAATGATAATGTTAGTTTTCTATAATAGCATCATTATAATGATTGAAATTTTGATTATGTATTGTAGCCAAACAGCTGAACAATTGATCAAAGAATCAGGATGCATCTTAGAACATGCAGCTGCAGCCAAACTAAGGTCACATGTCATGGAAGGTGAATGGGTCAAGGTTAGTTACACAAAACTCATACATGTATTTACAACATGTACAGTTGCCATGGATACACTAACTTCCATTTAGTTGTGTCCTTCATGTCTTTATTACTGTCCGAATCTAATCTAACTAGCCAGTGAAATTTTTAATTGTCATAAATAAATTTAAAGCTGAATATGTTCAATTATTAATTAAAAAGAAATTGAAAATAATTGAACTTAAAATGATAGATGAATGAAGAGAAATAAAAATACATGTAAAATCTGTGATTGACATTCTAAAATCAAGTACAGTACATCGGTAAAACATGATATTTGTCACAATCAACTTTATATTGTCTATTTTGGAAAAACAAATTATTTTACAAATCTTACAACTGTTTAATTAGTAATGTAAGAATGAAGTTATGAAAAGAAATTTAAACAGTGATGGTAAAAAACATTCCACCAGTATCAATAAAACTAACAACTACCTTTCACATCACTTACAACAAAAAAGACCACTACATATGATGTTAGAAATCCAGGTCTTGGCTTGGAACAGGCTCAAATGTGTTAGGATGACATCCCAACCCTCCTCCACTTCATAATTTGATCTCCAATGGCAATGCAGATGTAAACAATAAAAATCCTGAACAAATTTGTGTTCACTGAAAAGTACCACACAGTATCACAAAAATGAATGACAATATAAACATGGACAGAACAATAACATGGACAGAATAATAACATGGACAGAACAATAACATGGTCAATGAATGACAACATAAACATGGACAGAACAATAACATGGTCAATGAATGACAACATAAACATGGTCAATGAATGACAACATAAACATGGACAGAACAATAACATGGTCAATGAATGACAACATAAACATGGACAGAACAATAACATGGTCAATGAATGACAACATAAACATGGACAGAACAATAACATGGTCAATGAATGACAACATAAACATGGACAGAACAATAACATGGTCAATGAATGACAACATAAACATGGACAGAACAATAACATGGTCAATGAATGACAACATAAACATGGACAGAACAATAACATGGTCAATGAATGACAACATAAACATGGACAGAACAATAACATGGTCAATGAATGACAACATAAACATGGACAGAACAATAACATGGTCAATGAAAGACAACATAAACATGGACAGAACAATAACATGGTCAATGAATGACAACATAAACATGGACAGAACAATAACATGGTCAATGAATGACAACATAAACATGGACAGAACAATAACATGGTCAATGAATGACAACATAAACATGGACAGAACAATAACATGGACAGTGTATTCTCATTGTTAACCAACTACTAGTTACAATTAGGACTCGCTGGGGTCTTTTGTAATTACCCTACACATGCCTAATAACCAACAGATTGTAATCAAGGGTTATGGTTATGGTGTTTAACACCACTTTCAACAATATTTCGGTTATATCATGGCATCTATTGGTGGAGGAAACCAGAGTACCTGGAGAAAACCATTGACCTGCCACAAGTCACTGACAAACTTTATCACATAAAATGTTGTATCGAGTACACAGGTTGTAATCAAAATTACCCTGATAGTTACAAAAATGTGTTTAAAGCATGTTGAACCGCATTGGTGGCGTAATGGTTAGCGTGCTCCGAGTGCGGTAGATCGTGGATTCGAGCCTCGATCAGGCCAAACCAAAGACTAGGTATTTGTTGCTTCTCCGCTAAGCACGCAGCATTAAGGAGAAAGAGCAAAGACTGGTTGGCTCGGAATCAGAATAATGTCTCCAAGTGCCGAAGTGGGGCGACATATCTATCTGTGCACTGTTGTTTCAGTGAGCTAGCATTATTAAAATCCAACTCAGCTTGTTGGTCTAGTACAAAGCGGACCTCATAATCATCTCATTGAAAATTAACTTGTTCTCGCCATGATATAGCTGAATTGGCATTAAACAGCAATCACTCACTCACTTAAGGCATGTTGTGATAGAATCTTAAGTCTTGCCTTGTACATCAGGTGGTTCTTAACTTTTGTTGAAGTGTTATATCATAAAATGCTATAAATGACAGATATTAAAGTTTTGAAACAATTGTTTTAATGAGTGAATTCTGTTACAGGCAGAAACTGATCTGGAGGATCTTAAATCTCTTATTGAATCATCACATGGTCTTATTGTAAGTACATGTATCTTATATCTATACAACTAAGAAGACGGTTGTTTTATTACAGAATAAAATGGGGATAAAAGTTTCTTCTCATAATCTGGATCTAAAGTAGGATTCAAGGGAACAAACTGTTTGTCATCAGAAATTGATGCTTATGGGTAGCATAACTAGCTAAAGTGTCAGAATATGTATATGTTATGTGAATTGATTGATACCGAAAATATCAGCCTGTTGAGCCAGAATATGAAGTTTGTTGGCGAGTGAGCAAAGCAAACGAGTCACAAAATTCATATTCTGTCGAGCAGGCTGATATTTTTCAGTATCAATCATATTCACATTTAGATGACATGTTTATCATCCTTAAATCAAACATAAACACGAATATATGGTTTCGTTATTTGTATTTTTGCGGGAAAAATCACATGATTCAAAATATTTATCTGCCCTCACTCCTTTAAGCCCAAATACTCTACAATACATAGTTTGTAAATAATTTGTGCAAAAATACCATTCATTATTACAGTGAATGGTGGATTTTATAACGTAACTTGAGGAACATTTAACAAAAAAGCATAGTTCAAAGACGATGATTTAAAATAATGAAAATTTAAATGATTCACTCATTTTCATTACCAGTTTTGTTTACCAATTCTGTTCTGGTTTAAAAAGCACAAACGTCACACCCTAGATGATGACGTAAAAAAAAATGTAGTCCCAGCAGAGGTTATCAAGAATTGTTTCAAGTACATTTTTGTAGGACGATGTTTGTTGATATTGCTGACACGACAGTTCCTAATTTAATTTATGTTTTAAAAAATGAAATGTTTACTACATGTACCTAATGGTGTTCATGAATTTTATTTACTTTTGTCATCATCACAAGCATTATCATTTAAATGTTGGGAGAATTTGGTGATAACTCCTGCTCACTGTTGATAAGTCCTGCTCAGCTCACACAAACTTTTGCTACGAGTTTTGCTTATGGAGTCAACAGGTAGATATAGTGGGAGGGAAGGATGATAATTAATTGATATCTTGTTTAGCATGACTTAATATCATAAAGTCACTGGTTTATTTGACCACAAATGCTATTTCAGTCAAGTCAGTGATGTCCATTACAAAGAAAGATATTTTGCGGTGCATGTAATTATTAGTTAGATAATCATTGATGTATTTATTCTTTTTAGAAAATGAAGTTCATGCTTTTGGAACAGAAATACTTAGAACTCTTAGAAGATGGACGAGAAATGGATGCTCTTCAGTGTCTCCGACATGAGCTGACACCCATGAAATATAACACTGAAAGAGTTCATGAACTTAGTTCGTAAGTTATCAGAAACACTTACGTTTACAGTTCACGCATGATCAAACAGCCTTTTAGAATATTTTAAGAGTATAGTCCACTCCACTTATAAGCACAGTTCCACCCAGTAAACCTGTCTAAACCAAGCTCTATTTAAATCAGAATCCTGTATAAACTGAACTTTAAATAAAGTTTCAGGTTGCTGATTTAATCTGTGTAAGCCAAACACGTGTCTATTCTGAACACAAAAGCTGGTGACAAGGAGGGTCTGTTCAGACAGGTATATTTTGTTAGTTATTATTAATAAGAATTGTGCATGGTTTAGTGACAAAATACATGATGGGGGTTGTTGACACTTAAAACAGTAATACATGATACTAATGTACCTCCCTCAGAAAACATCAAGGAGGATTCAAATAAAGGTAGTTTATCAAGATATTACCTCCAGTCAAATGTTTCGTTTCACTCCTATACATAATTATCCTGGTAAATTTCATATTCCTGTCTTGTTATGACTTTTATTTGTTTGGTGATGTTCAACTAGAAGTATAAATAATGATAACCAGGTTTTTGTTGGTTTTGTGGTTGAGAATGTAAAAATCACTGCCGTTCAAGTCCCTGATGTTAAAATTCATTTGTTAAGAGCCAATTTATCATTACAAAGAACTGATCGTATGTTGGAGAATAGGCCATGTGTAAGGATATAAACAACTGGGCCAGTAACATACTGAATAGCACCTATATTTGGATGGGTTTTTGTTTTGTTGCTATTTGCCTATTTTACGAAGTCTAAACAAAGCGAATCTGATTTTTAAAACCAGGAATATTGTACACCACAGATATAAAGTGAAATGTTTGTTGCAAGTTTATCTACTGATTCTTCATTTAAACTTGTTCCAATGAAAATCGTCATGATGATGTACAATTCTTGTCTTGAAACTACTTAAATACTTGAACCCAAATTAGTGACAATTGAACAGGTTTTATTTACGATTTTCATCATTTATAGCTTGCCACATATTTTAAGAGGAAGTGTTTTTGTAATTTTCTGTTTTGTCATTAATATTTTCCATTGTACAGATATCGTATAATTTCTAAATTTGAGTCGTTCATTTTTACAGATATATGATGTGTTGTAACCCTGAAGATTTACGCAAAACAGCTAGCTGGACAGGAAAAGGAGCAGAGTCCAGGTCTTTATTGATAGAGAGATTACAATGTAAGTATAGATATTTGTATAAAATATTTGACAGTTTAATCTAGGCGATATGTGAGGTGAAGGAGTATCCAGGGCTCACGTTGGAGGGCGATTCGGGCGAAGAAGTTGTCTTGTGAAGGTTGACTTCGCTTTCTCGTTGGTCGAAAGCGAAGTAAGTCGTCTTGTAATTTTGAAGAGTCGCCCTATGTCGCTGCCTGCATATTTTCTCCACTTGTCATTTATGAAAATGTCGATATCGTGCACGTGTTTATTGAAATCTATCGTATCCATTAAGTATTTTGAAAGTGATTTTCTTGGAAAGTAATCCATTACGGTTTATAGAAACTTTAATTTCAATAGAGCTCATGTTTATTGTTTATATATGCCTGGCTTAAAATAAAACTATTTGTATTTGTTTTTCGTAAACAAAGAACAATGGCACCATTTTGGAAAAGGGACGCAATGCGGTACTGTTGTACGGGAAATGTGGACTGAAATTTTTGTCCGAAGTTACTTTCAACAAAAACAAACTTTTGATTTATTTTGTTCTCATTTCTGTGACATAAAATCATAGTTCTCATATCAAATATGTTCATATATATATGCGAAGATTGGCAATTCAAAATTCGTTGAAATGCACGGGACGCTTCAGATATTTATCCATCCACATTGGTATTTTATCCTCGACACCATGTTAATATTACGATCTATCGAACTGTTTATTTACATACAGACATGTGTAAACGTTAATGCATATCCAATTAAAAAATAGACTTTCCTCCATGGTTGCAATCTGATTTGAGGTCTGGCAAATAATAATTACAGCCTTTATATTCTTCTGTTTTTGACTGACAGTGTCAATATATGTTTGTGCTAAATTTTCATTCCCTAGCTATATAGTTGGAACATTGAGCAAATTGACAGAGACATCGTTCTTCTGCTGAAGATTACACAAATATGAGTTATTACAATTTGTGTGGTATTGGATCACAGCACAGTAATATTTCAAAAGGAAAAGAGGGAGGGGGGAGTACATATAAAAAATCACTGGTATGCAAGACTCCAATAGTCAAGGTAGACAGAAATATAAATGTGACATTGAATAGATGTCCTTGAGGTAATTATGAATAAAAAAAAACCCAGAACAAATCAGTTCAGACAACTTTTTAACTATTTACTAAATTTGGGCAGGGTAACTTCAGAGGGGTCGCAAAACAATGTTTCGATTAATTACAATTAACTTCTCCCAGAAGTCTCCCCACTTCACTCTGTTGTCTCCCACTTCTCCCTGTGAGCTGTCTGAAAGAGAAGTCACTTCTCCCTCTAATTTTATTGAGAGCCCTGAGTATCATTAAAAATTCTTTTATCCTAATGCCCTGCTATGTTTGTCATAGAAGTTTGGTATAATTAATAAAGGATAGGAAATAGGACACTTCGTCATTGACACTTGACACCAGTAGATAAATACATTTTACAGGAAACATTTATCAACAAAAGTATTTCACAGAAATTTCAAAGAAAAGCTACCTAATTGTAATATTAAAGGGTACTTAGTACTGCTGCTGCAGACTACTAATAGATTGCTCAAAGTTACTGATTTAAACACTGTGAAATGAAGGGAGGAGCACTGCTAATAGATTGCTCAAAGTTACTGATTTAAACACTGTAAAATGAAGGGAGGAGCACTGCTAATAGATTGCTCAAAGTTACTGATTTAAGCACTGTAAAATGAAGGGAGGGGCACTGCTAATAGATTGCTCAAAGTTACTGATTTAAGCACTGTAAAATGAAGGGAGGAGCACTGCTAATAGATTGCTCAAAGTTACTGATTTTAAACACTGTAAAATGAAGGGAGGAGCACTGCTAATAGATTACTCAAAGTTACTGATTTAAACACAGTAAAATGAAGGGAGGAGCACTGCTAATAGATTGCTCAAAGTTACTGATTTAAACACTAAAATGAAGGGAGGAGCACTGCTAATAGATTGCTCAAAGTTACTGATTTAAACACTGTAAAATGAAGGGAGGAGCACTGCTAATAGATTGCTCAAAGTTACTGATTTAAACACTGTAAAATGAAGGGAGGAGCACTGCTAATAGATTGCTCAAAGTTACTGATTTTAAACACTGTAAAATGAAGGGAGGAGCACTGCTAATAGATTGCTCAAAGTTACTGATTTAAGCACAGTAAAATGAAGGGAGGAGCACTGCTAATAGATTGCTCAAAGTTACTTATTTAAACACTGTAAAATGAAGGAAGGAGCACTGCTAATAGATTGCTCAAAGTTACTGATTTAAACACTGTAAAATGAAGGGAGGAGCACTGCTAATAGATTACTCAAAGTTACTGATTTAAGCACAGTAAAATGAAGGGAGGAGCACTGCTAATATATTGCTCAAAGTTACTGATTTAAACACTGTAAAATGAAGGGAGGAGCACTGCTAATAGATTGCTCAAAGTTACTGATTTAAACACTGTAAAATGAAGGGAGGAGCACTGCTAATAGATTGCTCAAAGTTACTGATTTAAACACTGTAAAATGAAGGGAGGAGCACTGCTAATAGATTGCTCAAAGTTACTGATTTAAACACTGTAAAATGAAGGAAGGAGCACTGCTAATAGATTGCTCAAAGTTACTGATTTAAACACTGTAAAATGAAGGGAGGAGCACTGCTAATAGATTGCTCAAAGTTACTGATTTAAACACTGTAAAATGAAGGGAGGAGCACTGCTAATAGATTGCTCAAAGTTACTGATTTAAACACTGTAAAATGAAGGAAGGAGCACTGCTAATAGATTGCTCAAAGTTACTGATTTAAGCACAGTAAAATGAATGGAGGAGCACTGCTAATAGATTGCTCAAAGTTACTGATTTAAACACTGTAAAATGAAGGGAGGAGCACTGCTAATAGATTGCTCAAAGTTACTGATTTAAACACTGTAAAATGAAGGGAGGAGCACTGCTAATAGATTGCTCAAAGTTACTGATTTAAACACTGTAAAATGAAGGAAGGAGCACTGCTAATAGATTGCTCAAAGTTACTGATTTAAACACTGTAAAATGAAGGGAGGAGCACTGCTAATAGATTGCTCAAAGTTACTGATTTAAGCACTGTAAAATGAAGAGAGGAGCACTGCTAATAGATTGCTCAAAGTTACTGATTTAAACACTGTAAAATGAAGGGAGGAGCACTGCTAATAGATTGCTCAAAGTTACTGATTTAAACACTGTAAAATGAAGGAAGGAGCACTGCTAATAGATTGCTCAAAGTTACTGATTTAAACACTGTAAAATGAAGGGAGGAGCACTGCTAATAGATTGCTCAAAGTTACTGATTTAAACACTGTAAAATGAAGGAAGGAGCACTGCTAATAGATTGCTCAAAGTTACTGATTTAAACACTGTAAAATGAAGGGTGGAGATGGTAGCATCAGAATAAGACATCTGGGGATAACAAGAAAAAAGATTTTACTCAGTTTCAAAGTTTAAAGGAAATTGTAGGATGGCTGAATTTTGTGTTATTGTTGGTGTTACATCTACCTATGAAATCAGTACTTTTAACCACTAAATTTGTGAGGTAAATTGCTGCCAGTGGTGAGGTTTATATAACTTGATATGAAGTATTAATGTACTATATCAGGTGTTTTGTATTTGAAGCATTTCTACCACCAACTGTGATGTTACCACCCAGGAGATTACTTACGTTACTAAATCAAGCTGTTGAATTACAAAAAGACAAGTGTCCATACCACAACACCAAGATTGATAACAATTTGGATGCTGTATCATTGCTCATTGACCATGTCTGTAGCAGGTAGGTAATCTTGAGGATTTATCATTAATCTAAGATGAACATTTTGTTACACTGTTCCTTGGAAAAATACTGTAAAAGTATTAATATTTGCAGTGTTTTAGTTTTTATTATTTTCGATGTCAGTAATAAACTGAGAAAACTAATACACGTGAAAAACTCTGCACAAATATTAACCTGTTCAAGATTGGAAAATCCAAATCTGAAACCAACCAAGAAATGTAATTTGAATCAAGTTTAATTATCCTGTATATTTGATTTATATGTATATATGCAAAACTGTTGTACATGTATATATTGATTTTTACTGTTAATAGCCAATTAGAGCAAATGAGACCTTGTGTTAATTAAATTCTTTTATTTTATGGGTACAATGGTAAATCGTAAGATTTTAAAATAACGCAAATAAAACAATACCCGTGAATACATCTGTAAACCAGAAACCACGAAAATTGTAATCTGACAGTGAAAAATTTTACTTTAACAGTATGATTAAATTATATAGAATTAAAAATTAGCAATGTTTTGTAATTGTTATGTGAGGAATTTTTCATTTTTTGGAATATAAATATAATCCTTATCACTCGTTAATATTTTCTCATTTATTTTCATTTAACAGAGAACAGTTTCCGTCCACAACAATACAGATATTGACAGACCATTGTGATGAAGTCTGGTTCTGTCGATTCTCACCAGATGGCACAAAACTTGCTACTGGTTCAAAAGATGGGTCTCTAATCGTGTGGGAAATAGATATGGTTACATATGAACTAAAACACAGACGTTCCTTTGAGAACCATGCCTATGGTGTATCATTTATAGCCTGGAGTCCTGACAGTTCACATATAGTGGCTTGTGGTCCAGATGATTGCTCAGATCTATGGATGTGGAATATAGAGGTAATCAGACCCTGTTATGACTTCCAAGTCAATGCATATGGAAAAGCTGGAATATATCATTTGGTTGATTTGATGATTTTTGGTGTTTAATGCCACTTTCAGCAATATTTCAGCTATATTATGGCGACCAGTTTTAGTGGTGGAAGAAGCCGGAGTACCCAGAGAGAACCACCGACCATGGGCAAGCAACTGATAAACTTTATCACTTGTGGCTGCGAATCGAGTGCAATCTTTTTTGTAATTTACAAAGCCCGGTGCGAACCCAAGCCGTATTGGTGATAAGCTTATATGAGTTGTTAGGTAATCTGACTTATTGAGCCACTCAGGCCCTTATATCAGTCAGTTTCACCCTTTTATATCTATACAGTACAATGTAGTAGCAAAACCACATTATGACTGCCACGATATAGCTGAAATATTGTTGAAAGTGGAGTTAAACATCATAAACCTAAACCACATTGCAATGAGTAGAATTAAATTTAACAAAGATTGAAGTAATAAATTTAACCATGGTGTGATTTCTGAACATGTAATATTACACACAAATAATTACTTCTGAAAACATATACTTATTATAAAGCTATAAAAAGACAGAAAACTAAATTGGAAAAGTACAAATGAGACATAAAGATTAGATTAAACTTATTTTATTGCTAAATATCTAAACAAATGCATTAGACATAAGTTATGTCAACTTGCAAAGGTCTTTTTTTTTTTGCAAAATACATGCATCACATTATACATGCAACACTAATTGAAAAACATAAATAATAAATATTAAAAAACCACGGACCTGCCACAAGTTACTGACATACTTGATCACATAATATTGTATTAAGTACACTTCGCTATGTTTGGGAATCAAACTCACAACTTTGGTGGTGATAGACACTGATTGTATACAGTAGTTGTAAATTCAACAACCTTAAGATAACGTCCACAATGGCTCCTTAAGGTATATCATTTATTGTTACTGATTTACAACCATTCTATTTCAGACTGGAAACCTGCGGTTTAAAATGAGTCAGTCCCAAGAAGACAGCTTAACTACAGCAGCCTGGCATGCTGATGGGAAAAAATTTGTAACAGGTGGAATTAGGGGACAGTTTTATCAATGTGTAAGTTAAATCTAAAGATGATTGATATCTGTTAAAAATTTAAATTGAATCAAAATTGTTTTCCTTGACTTATTATCATCAGGTCTTTAACTTATTATCATCAAACAGAATTAAACTTTAGATTTAAAGGATGTACCTTGGACGGTCCATTACAAACTGAATTTTTGTTTCAAATGTGGCTGCCATCACAGGATATAGTTTCAACATCATAGCCTATGTGAAAATGAAAAAAACAATTCTATATACTTGATTGAACCCAAACTGTACATGAGTAATGTTTTGATGGTCCATTTCATTTTTTTTTTTTGTCGATCAGAAATACAAAATGGTGGCCATTACAGGACAGGTTTAAAATAGGACCCTGTCGGGAAATGTTTTAATATTCTTATCTGAAAACACTTAACCATTTGGCCGCATACTTTAATGGAATGTTTCTTGGGTGCATTTTTTGTTTCGATCGGAAATCCTAGATGTTTGCCACTTTAGGACATCGTTTTAACATGGAATCCTATTAGAAAATAAAACATTAATTTTTATCAAAAACTGTAAATTTGATTGAACCCAAACTGCACATGAATAATGCTCCCTTACAAAATTATAATTATTTATGAATAATTTTCTTTCAAGTGTTGTTTGTTAGTGACTTGCGGCAGGTTGGTGGTTTTCTCCGGGTACTCCGGGATATAACTGAAATATTGTTGAAAGTGGTGTTAAACACCATAACCCTAACCCCTTTCAAGTGTCCCATATATGATGAGTTGAGCCTGATCAGCCATGGGTTACCAACAATGCATTTCAGGTATAAAAGACTGTTAGCCATGTCCAACTAGTTTTAACCATGATAGCTCAAAATGCAAATCAGATGTAATTTATAACATTATAAATTATATAAAAATGGGTATGTTTCATTTGCAGAACATTCTTTTGATAGAATAAACTTGTAGTTTGAGTAAATACATGTAATTTACAAATGTTTGTATAATTTCAGGATTTAGATGGTAATATAATGGATTCTTGGGAGGGTGTAAGAGTACAAAGTATGGCTTTCCAGGTAGATGGTAAATATGTATTAGCTGCTGATACCCACCATAGAATTAGAGGATATAATTTTGATGAATTAACAGACTTTAATGTGTGAGTTATAACACTTTTTACTGGATTTTATTCCAATACAATACATGTTTATGATTAAGATTGAACAGAAATTTATGCAGAATGAAGTGTGTCTTGAAAGACAAACCTCTTTTATGAGACCACTTTAAATCGTTATATCTATTTAATAATTTATCTTACACAAACTTCTTTTTATGAAACCCTCTGCCTTCAAAGTCAATATGTTGTTGACATATGTGTTGATGGTCTCTCTACCTTCAAAGTTCATATTTTGTTGACATATGTGTTGATGGTCTCTCTGCCTTCAAAGTCCATATTTTGTTGACATATGTGTTGATAGTCTCTGCCTTTAAAGTCCATATTTTGTTGACATATGTGTTGATGGTCCCTCTGCCTTCAAAGTCAATATGTTGTTTACATATGTGTTGATGGTTTCTACCTTCAAAGTTCATATTTTGTTGACATATGTGTTGATGGTCTCTCTGCCTTCAAAGGCCATATTTTGTTGACATATGTGTTGATGGTCTCTGCCTTCAAAGGTCATATTTTGTTGACATATGTGTTGATGGTCCCTCTGCCTTCAAAGTCCATATTTTGTTGACATGTGTTGATGGTCTCTCTGCCTTCAAAGTCCATATTTTGTTGACATATGTGTTGATGGTCTCTGCCTTCAAAGTCCATATTTTGTTGACATATGTGTTGATGGTCTCTCTGCCTTCAAAGGCCATATTTTGTTGACATATGTGTTGATGGTCTCTCTGCCTTCAAAGTCCATATTTTTTTGACATATGTGTTGATGGTTTCTCTGTCTTCAAAGTCCATATTTTGTTGACATATGTGTTGATGGTCTCTCTGCCTTCAAAGACCATATCCTGTTGACAAATGGCTCATATGTCTCTTTGCCTTCAAAGACACTGCATGTTGGAAGATTTCTTTTGCAGTAAAAAGTGGTTACCCTGTTGTCACATTCCTTCTATATTTTAGATAATGATTTTATGATATATAGATTAATAATAGAAAAAAAACACTGTCTTGTACAAATGCACTGGTATAAAAAAAAATTAATATGATAATATGAGGGTTATACATGTACCATTTTTGACTAATCCTTCCAGCACGATATCAATGGAGTTGACCTTTCTAATTATTTCATTATCAGACATGAAGTATGAGTTATTACTGAGAGCTTCATGAGGTGTGAGTTATTACTGAGAGCTTCATGAGGTATGAGTTATTACTGAGAGCTTCATGAGGTATGAGTTAATACTGAGAGCTTCATGAGGTGTAAGTTATTACTGAGAGCTTCATGAGGTGTGAGTTATTACTGAGAGCTTCATGAGGTGTGAGTTATTACTGAGAGCTTCATGAGGTGTGAGTTATTACTGAGAGCTTCATGAGGTATGAGTTATTACTGAGAGCTTCATGAAGTATGAGTTATTACTGAGAGCTTCATGAGGTGTGAGTTATTACTGAGAGCTTCATGAGGTGTGAGTTATTACTGAGAGCTTCATGAGGTGTGAGTTATTACTGAGAGCTTCATGAGGTGTGAGTTATTACTGAGAGCTTCATGAGGTATAAGTTATAACTGAGAGCTTCATGAGGTGAGTTATTACTGAGAGCTTCATGAGGTGTGAGTTATAACTGAGAGCTTCATGAGGTATGAGTTATTACTGAGAGCTTCATGAGGTATGAGTTATTACTGAGAGCTTCATGAGGTGTGAGTTATTACTGAGAGCTTCATGAGGTGTGAGTTATTACTGAGAGTTTCATGAGGTGTGAGTTATTACTGAGAGCTTCATGAGGTGTGAGTTATTACTGAGAGCTTCATGAGGTGTGAGTTATTACTGAGAACTTCATGAGGTGAGTTATTACTGAGAGCTTCATGAGGTATGAGTTATTACTGAGCACTTCATGAGGTGAGTTATTACTGAGAGCTTCATGAGGTATGAGTTATTACTGAGAGCTTCATGAGGTGTGAGTTATTACTGAGAGCTTCATGAGGTATGAGTTATTACTGAGAGCTTCATGAGGTATGAGTTATTACTGAGAGCTTCATGAGGTGTGAGTTATTACTGAGAGCTTCATGAGGTATGAGTTATTACTGAGAGCTTCATGAGGTATGAGTTATTACTGAGAGCTTCATGAGGTGTGAGTTATTACTGAGAGCTTCATGAGGTATGAGTTATTACTGAGAGCTTCATGAGGTGTGAATTATTACTGAGAGCTTCATGAGGTGTGAGTTATTACTGAGAGCTTCATGAGGTGTGAGTTATTACTGAGAGCTTCATGAGGTATGAGTTATTACTGAGAGCTTCATAAGGTGTGAGTTATTACTGAGAGCTTCATGAGGTGTGAGTTATTACTGAGAGCTTTGCTCACACTATTCTATTGTTCAATATTTTGTATTAAATGACAGTATTAATTTGATTACAGAATTCAGGAGGATCAACCAATCATGTCTTTCACTTTAAATGAAGCAGGACGATTAGCTCTGTTAAATGTAGCCACGCAGGTATGTAATCTTAAGATGAAAGTCTTAATATAATGTATTTTCTTGATATGATCTACATGTTTTCAAAGGGGGGTGTGATGGTCGTGATCGTATGGTACCGTCTTTTTGTGTCTATTAAACGCACTGGTGCATAGAACGCATCCCCTTTCCTCCCCAAAAAAATCTGAGGAAAATTCTAGTTCCTATCTATAGAACGCAGGGAGATTCAGTAAAACATTCACTGCAGAAATCCTTGTTCAAATGGCAAAATACTGCTTACCACAGATCACGTATTTGTTAATCCATGTATTTTTGATAGATTTTAGACAGGGAAATGTTAAATTAGTTTTGTTAAAAGAGTTTAAATTGATTATTCTACATGTTGCAAGTGAAAATTAGCTGTTTTGTGAATGCAGGAAGTTTATCGGTAATGTTTAATTTGAAAACAAGTTCAAAACGACAATGAAAATGATACGGATGGAGCAGTTGATTTTTTTGTCGTTCTTTACGTGAATTATGATTATGAACCGTTCATGTGATCAAAGATAGGCAAGTTTGGGTCAAGCTTAAAATAGGAAGTAATTACGATCGATTCAAATAAAGAAAACAATACAAAAGTAATAACATTAATTAAGACCTGATCAAAGAGATTATAATTTCTTTTGAAGTGTACTCATATTGTACCAATGCTACCATATATTATATAATATTGACAGGTGTCCCAGTATGTTCAATTATCTTTTCACACCTTGTTATACAATATACGGTCCTTGACCTTGTCAACTGCTGTAAAAATTGATAATTCAAACAAAGGTTCAATACCCAACACAGGTAATTTCACCCCAGGAAAAAATAGATTGAAAAAAAGTAAAATATCACACGTCTGGTAGCAAACATTTGACAGTTATTCCTGCATTCGTATGGACAATTAGTTCCGAACAACAACACCAATGCACAAGTATGATTATTGACAAACATCGAAAATATTTACATACCTTTCAAAAAGGCAATGAACAAGCAATAAATATAGTTTTTATACAATTGTATTTTAAATAACACATATGTAATGAACACAATTAATGTTATTTGAACATTAATTCATTGATCATTGGGAATATTGCCGTCGGTGAACTCAAAGCTATGCGTGACCTAAAAAAAATTGTCTGATACTTGCTCTTATGCATAAGACGCACCCCACCTACAAATTATCATTTTAAAGCATAAGACCACGTTCTATACGTACCAACAAACGGTAGTTAGATTTACAACTACCTATTCAATCAGTGGCTACCACACAAAACAGTTTTTTGGAAGTGACCAGTTGCAAGACAAAAATATTTCGTCATCATCTCCCTTTGCTTTGTTGAAATCAATATATCCGTTGATAGGCTAAAGGAAGCACCTCATTTTATGTACATGATTTTTATTTGTAATATTGTTCTCGGCATAAATATTAAGCTGATATACTACTCGCTTGGCATTAAAGAACAATCAATCAATCTTTAAGAAAATGATAAATAATTAATGTTTGTTTAAAGACACTTTTAGCAATTTTAAGCTAAATTTAATGTCAAGAGAGTTTTGAAATACATGGCTAATATGTTAAAGATGTATATGAGTTTTATTTCTGAAGTTGTAATGCAATGAGGGCCTGGGTGGCTCAATGAGTTAGGTAGTTGGATTACCTAACAACTCGTTCAAGCCTATCACCAATACTGCATAGGTTCACGCCCAGCTTTGTAAATTACAAAAATGGGTGCACTCGACTCGCAGCCGCAAGTGATAAAGTTTACCAGTTGCTTGCCCATGGTCGGTGGTTCTCTCCGAGTACTCTGGCTTCTTCCACCACTAAAACTGGTCGCCATGATATAGCTGAAATATTGCTGAAAGTGGCGTTAAGCACAATAAACAAATAAATAAATAAATATAATGCAATGTTTTATTTTTAGGGTGTTCATCTATGGGATATAAAAGATAAATGTTTATTAAGGAAATTCCAGGGAGTAACACAAGGATTTTATACAATACATTCCTGTTTTGGAGGATTAAATCAAGATTTTGTAGCCAGTGGTAGTGAAGGTAACTAATGTAAAGATCATAGTGTAAGGAAAGTTTGAAGATACCAATGGGATAATTGGAGGCCATTAATTGAAGGACAGACAATGTAATAGACAAAATAAAACAAGAAAAGTGACAAACAATGATTTTCAAAACACTACATAGAAAACTAAAGATCAGGGCACCCCACTAAAAACCAGGGGTGAACTCTTATAGAAAACTAAAGATCAAGGCACCCCACTAAAAACCAGGGGTGAACTCTTATAGAAAACTAAAGATCAAGGCACCCCACTAAAAACCAGGGGTGAACTCTTATAGAAAACTAAAGATCAAGGTACCCCACTAAAAACCAGGGGTGAACTCTTATAGAAAACTAAAGATCAAGGCACCCCACTAAAAACCAGGGGTGAACTCTTATCATATGAAAACAATTTAAACATACGTTTGTAATGTGTAAGAACTCAAAGCCATTGTTTACATTTATGTCACACAGGATGTCACGGAGGAAACTGTTTGTTTTTAAGAAATAGTACTCAGAACTGTTGGTGTGTTGAGGTAAAAAGCTACAATCCTTTACAAACATTCCTGTTTTCATCCTGATCTGGAAAATTAGATGGCCACGGTGGGCATTTCTTATTTCTGATTAGCTGAAGCTGTGTAGACCAGAACTTTTTTTTTCTTTTTAACAAGGCTCATGATATTTGGCATGTGGGTGCTTCAGCTTAAGACTTAACGCTATTTTATCCACCTGAGAGTTTTATGAAAGTTGTCGGTGACACTGTTAATTTAGATAAGAAGAACAGGCACTTAAGTTTTACAGCTATCAACACAAAAACAGGAGATTTTATGATGTAGCTGACTGATATACAAAAATTCATGCATGTCATCCTAATGAATTACTAGTATTAGATTTACTTTTGTTTAATTGAAGGCTAATTGATTATTATATGTCATACTGTCTAATTGACGGTCAAGCAACACTATTAACTTATTACAATTAGCGTTTGTACAACCCAGTCCAGATGTTACCAAATTCCAATTAGACTAGGGACCGTCGTGGTTATGATCTTATTGTAGTTTGATTTACAACTACCTGTGCAATCAGTGCCTATTACCACTAAAGTTGTGAGTTTGAATCCCACTCATGGCAAGGTGAAGTCGATACAACATTATGTGATAAAGTTTGTTAGTGACTTGCAACAGGTTAGTGGTTTTCTGCAGGTACACAGGTTTCCTCCACCAATAAAACTGACCGTCAAGATATAACTGAGATATTGTTGAAAGTTGCATTAAACACCATAACCCTAACCCTATCCCAATTAGACTAAGATTTTTGTTTTATTTTGTTTTGTTTTATTTATATTTCAGATCATAAAGTAAATTTTGTTGTCTGTTTTTTTTCCAGATTATAAAGTATATATTTGGCATTTAAAAAGAGAGATGCCTATATATGCATTAGAAGGACATACAAGAACTGTTAATTGTGTTCATTGGAATTCTAAACTTCCTGGAATGTTAGCTAGTTCTTCTGACGATGGAACCGTTAGGGTGTGGGGACCTATGGATAAACTAAAAACCAGTGAGTATTCTCTTTCCAATCTGAGATTAAGCATAATTGTTACTCGATTCTCACTCAATTATTATTGATTTTTATCGGTTCAAAGAAACAGATGAACAGAATCATTGTAGGTACTATGAGAAATGTTGTCCGAAGCGTCCCGTAGCCTAGCAAGTCTTTGATTAATTTTCCTTATTTTATATGATAGGGCTTTGTTAATTATTTATTTATATTTCCCACATCAACATCACATTGTTTGACATTTTAGCCTGAGATGTTGACCGTCAAAAATAAATTGCTCTGATTTCTATTCTTATGAAAGTAAAGCATCTTTAATCTGAATAGTTGTCAGTTCTACAAAAGGTAGTACCTTACAGTTTACAAAGAGTATCAAAATTTTTCAATTTTCAAGCAAGCGTGTCCAGGACTGGGTTGCACAAACCTTACTTAAATTTAAGTGTCAATTAAAACTTAATTGACACTTAAATTTGCTTGAAATGTACATTGAATTAATTTACACTTAAGGTTTAATTGAGACTTAAATTTAATTGACGTTTGTGGAACTCAGTCCTGATTGTTAACAAAATAAAACCCTTACTTTTAAGTTATACATTTGTATCTTTTGTTCATCCAATTTAGATGTAGACCAAGGGATAAATTTGTTATCTACATTCATATCCATAGAACTGGAGATTTTAAAAATCATACTGTTAAACTCTCCATACCCTACACTTTGCAAAGAGTATCTAAGTTTTCCAAATTTCAAACAAACTTTCTTGATAATTCAAAATATGTTACTTTTATATGATATATTTGTTTCAACTGACCTCCTAAATCATTCATATAGCATATTTTTATTCTGTATAGGTAATGGCTGTGAAGAATCAGGAAGAAGTACACCTGTATAACATAACATATATTTTATTCTGTACAGGTAATGGCTGTGAAGAATCAGGAAGAAGTACACCTGTATAACATAACATATATTTTTATTCTGTACAGGTAATGGCTGTGAAGAATCAGGAAGAAGTACACCTGTATAACATAACATATATTTTATTCTGTACAGGTAATGGCTGTGAAGAATCAGGAAGAAGTACACCTGTATAACATAACATATATTTTATTCTGTACAGGTAATGGCTGTGAAGAATCAGGAAGAAGTACACCTGTATAACATAACATATATTTTATTCTGTACAGGTAATGGCTGTGAAGAATCAGGAAGAAGTACACCTGTATAACCATAACATATATTTTATTCTGTACAGGTAATGGCTGTGAAGAATCAGGAAGAAGTACACCTGTATAACATAACATATATTTTATTCTGTACAGGTAATGGCTGTGAAGAATCAGGAAGAAGTACACCTGTATAACATAACATATATTTTATTCTGTACAGGTAATGGCTGTGAAGAATCAGGAAGAAGTACACCTGTATAACATAACATATATTTTATTCTGTACAGGTAATGGCTGTGAAGAATCAGGAAGAAGTACACCTGTATAACATAACATATATTTTATTCTGTACAGGTAATGGCTGTGAAGAATCAGGAAGAAGTACACCTGTATAACATAACATATATTTTATTCTGTACAGGTAATGGCTGTGAAGAATCAGGAAGAAGTACACCTGTATAACATAACATATATTTTATTCTGTACAGGTAATGGCTGTGAAGAATCAGGAAGAAGTACACCTGTATAACATAACATATATTTTATTCTGTACAGGTAATGGCTGTGAAGAATCAGGAAGAAGTACACCTGTATAACATAACATATATTTTATTCTGTACAGGTAATGGCTGTGAAGAATCAGGAAGAAGTACACCTGTATAACATAACATATATTTTATTCTGTACAGGTAATGGCTGTGAAGAATCAGGAAGAAGTACACCTGTATAACATAACATATATTTTATTCTGTACAGGTAATGGCTGTGAAGAATCAGGAAGAAGTACACCTGTATAACATAACATATATTTTTATTCTGTACAGGTAATGGCTGTGAAGAATCAGGAAGAAGTACACCTGTATAACATAACATATATTTTATTCTGTATAGGTAATGGCTGTGAAGAATCAGGAAGAAGTACACCTGTATAACATAACATATATTTTATTCTGTACAGGTAATGGCTGTGAAGAATCAGGAAGAAGTACACCTGTATAAAATAACATATATTTTATTCTGTACAGGTAATGGCTGTGAAGAATCAGGAAGAAGTACACCTGTATAACATAACATATATTTTATTCTGTACAGGTAATGGCTGTGAAGAATCAGGAAGAAGTACACCTGTATAACATAACATATATTTTATTCTGTACAGGTAATGGCTGTGAAGAATCAGGAAGAAGTACACCTGTATAACATAACATATATTTTATTCTGTACAGGTAATGGCTGTGAAGAATCAGGAAGAAGTACACCTGTATAACATAACATATATTTTATTCTGTACAGGTAATGGCTGTGAAGAATCAGGAAGAAGTACACCTGTATAACATAACATATATTTTATTCTGTACAGGTAATGGCTGTGAAGAATCAGGAAGAAGTACACCTGTATAACATAACATATATTTTATTCTGTACAGGTAATGGCTGTGAAGAATCAGGAAGAAGTACACCTGTATAACATAACATATATTTTATTCTGTACAGGTAATGGCTGTGAAGAATCAGGAAGAAGTACACCTGTATAACATAACATATATTTTATATTGTACAGGTAATGGCTGTAAAGAATCAGGAAGAAGTACACCTGTATAACATAACATATATTTTATTCTGTACAGGTAATGGCTGTGAAGAATCAGGAAGAAGTACACCTGTATAACATATATATTTTATTCTGTACAGGTAATGGCTGTGAAGAATCAGGAAGAAGTACACCTGTATAACATAACATATATTTTATTCTGTACAGGTAATGGCTGTGAAGAATCAGGAAGAAGTACACCTGTATAACATAACATATATTTTATATTGTACAGGTAATGGCTGTAAAGAATCAGGAAGAAGTACACCTGTATAACATTACATATATTTTTATATTGTACAGGTAATGGCTGTGAAGAATCAGGAAGAAGTACACCTGTATAACATAACATATATTTTATTCTGTACAGGTAATGGCTGTGAAGAATCGGGAAGAAGTACACCTGTATAACATAACATATATTTTATTCTGTACAGGTAATGGCTGTGAAGAATCAGGAAGAAGTACACCTGTATAACATAACGACTCCTGTAGAAACAGCAGCAATTACCTCTGTGATCTCATCTGCCATGACTCATAAGGAACAACAACTCTGTGCATTTATAACATTTGTCCAGGAAAATAGACACTATCTCATATACATTGATATGATACTTCCCATTTACAGCTCCTTTGGACCAAATCACTGTTAGAGTTATTGTGATCACTTGGTGTTTTCTGTCAATATATAGTAGTACTCTCAAATACATGATTCATGACCTTATTTCTATAATATAATGGTTTCATCATGAGAGTAGTCAGTACTACATAAAGGCTTCTTTAGAATTAATGCCTTCAGCATATTTTTGACACCAATGACCAAACGATCTTAATAACAACCAGATGTACACTACTAAAGAAAAAGTAGGTGTTCATTTGAGGAGTACTTGTTAAGCAGTCACTTTTCCAAATGAGGGGGCCATCGAGGTCATGATCGTATGGTAGTTGGATTTACAACTACCTGTGCAATCAGTGTCTTATCACCACTAAAGTTGTGAGTTCAAATCTCACTCATTGCAAGGTGTACTCGATAGAACATTATGAGATGAAGTTTGTCAGTGACTTGCGACATGTCAGTCGTTTTCTGCGGATACTCTGGTTTCTCCACCAATAAAATTGACTGCCACAATATAGCTGAAATATTGTTGAAAGTGGCGTTAAACACCATAAACCTAACCCTCCAAACAGGCATTAAAAATCATTTCTTCCACAAAATGAAAATTGCTGATAATGGCATTATGCCAAACTTCAAATGCTATACTATCTAGTGCCATTGAATATTACAGCTTTGTTTACATTGTGACTGTGTGACTGTTGCTATAGATTTTAGTTTATAGGTGAGCTGTACAATCAAATAGTTGTCATTAGTATTTGTCAATGCAAGACCAAACACCATGTTTTAAATGGTCATGAAATAATGTTTTTTTAGAAATTTTTCTTTAAATCTCATTCGGTATATTGATACCAAGTTCAGTCCACGCATTCGCGACTGACATTTAAAACCATGGCTTTATGCATTTGTAAGGAGATATCGTTCAATCCATTTAATCAGAAAACACATTCCTACAAGTTATTCAGTCAGATTGAACATAACATACATACAATCATACTCTTTGCCCTATAGATTCCGGTGTACTTTATCAGTTTAAAGCATAGTAAAATAAAATTGTTAAGGAGGTTGTCATTTTACCTAATTATTCTTGTGTATTTTGTTTAATTAGGATCCTTATCAAGAACAAAAGTCTATTTTCTTAGAAATTTAGTATTGAAAAATATTTGTTTTTTAAGGTATACCTCAATATCATGTATCTATAAAGGTCAAAGTTCATGGCTTTTTAACCAGTCTTGAGATCAAAGTGTTTTTTAAAGAGTGATTGGTGATAGAAAGTTGAGACAGTTATGTCTGTTTTTTGTGATGCATACTTTTCTATTGACATTATTTTTGGTTTGTTTTGCTGTAGATTTTCATTTTTTATGTTTATTTTAACCCCTAATGCTACACGTCTTGATAAAGAGCTGGATTTGATCTTCATTTAAAACCAAATACCTCAGAGTAATGTTTAATATCAAGTCATTTACATGTAAAATCTTTGTCACCAGTTCTTCTCTAATGTCCACATAAACCAAACATGTTGAAAGTATTTATTTATATATAATCATTTAGAAGGTGATTAAATATCTTGTCATTTTTAAATCTGTTAAGTCATTTAATGAACCAATTATTTGTATTGAAAGATATTTGAATGAGTTGGGATTCCATTATCAAGTTTAACCCTTTCACATGTTTGTGCCTGGTCCAAGCCAGGACCTAGATATAAATAGGCTCCTTACATGGTTTTTTTCTGTTTCAATCTACAAAATTTTAAAACTTTGTGCCAACATTTTACTATTATATTAATAATGCCTAGCTTGTCAAAGATTATTGATTATCATTGCAAAGTTTTGTCGACTAAATACAATAAAAAAAAAAATTAAAATGGGGCATGCAAATATGTTACATATAAATATCTTTATGTATTTGTCCTGCCTTATGACCACAGATTTTCTTGGCTTTATGATCTTTTTGTGATGTCCATTCACACCTCTGGACAATTTATTTCTGTGATATACATGTAACCATAGTTTGTCAACTAATTTCTACAGTGTTCTGACGAGATTATATAATACAGGTCAAGTTTACCATTGGATAATCTTTCCCCTTCACGTTTGTTTTTAACTAGGGTGGTAGGGACCTAAAATGGCCAGTATTGAAGAGGAGAGTTGTTACATAATATTAAGCAGATATTGGAACATTGCAATGAAGAATGTTAAATAAAATTGTTTTAAGTCCATTTTGGATATAATACAGTTTCCTAGGCAACAAAACATTCAAATTAAATTTATAAAAATGATGTAGTAATACATATAGAATAACTGTAATTGTGATGGTCAAGACAGACATTATCACTAGTATCACAGGGAGGCCAATAGAATGAGCTGGGATACTATTAATAATGGTAATTGTGATGGTCAATACAGACATTATCACTAGTATCACAGGGAGGCCAATAGAATGAGCTGGGATACTATTAATAACTGTAATTGTGATGGTCAAGACAGACATTATCACTAGTATCACAGGGAGTCCAATAGAATGAGCTGGGATACTATTAATAATGGTAATTGTGATGGTCAATACAGACATTATCACTAGTATCACAGGGAGGCCAATAGAATGAGCTGGGATACTATTAATAACTGTAATTGTGATGGTCAAGACAGACATTATCACTAGTATCACAGGGAGGCCAATAGAATGAGCTGGGATACTATTAATAACGGTAATTGTGATGGTCAAGACAGACATGATCACTAGTATCACAGGGAGGCCAATAGAATGAGCTGGGATACTATTAATAATGGTAATTGTGATGGTCAAGACAGACATTATCACTAGTATCACAGGGAGGCCAATAGAATGAGCTGGGATACTATTAATAACGGTAATTGTGATGGTCAAGACAGACATTATCACTAGTATCACAGGGAGTCCAATAGAATGAGCTGGGATACTATTAATAACTGTAATTGTGATGGTCAATACAGACATTATCACTAGTATCACAGGGAGGCCAATAGAATGAGCTGGGATACTATTAATAATGGTAATTGTGATGGTCAATACAGACATTATCACTAGTATCACAGGGAGGCCAATAGAATGAGCTGGAATACTATTAATAATGGTAATTGTGATGGTCAAGACAGACATTATCACTAGTATCACAGGGAGTCCAATAGAATGAGCTGGGATACTATTAATAATGGTAATTGTGATGGTCAATACAGACATTATCACTAGTATCACAGGGAGGCCAATAGAATGAGCTGGGATACTATTAATAATGGTAATTGTGATGGTCAATACAGACATTATCACTAGTATCACAGGGAGGCCAATAGAATGAGCTGGGATACTATTAATAATGGTAATTGTGATGGTCAATACAGACATTATCACTAGTATCACAGGGAGGCCAATAGAATGAGCTGGGGTACTATTAATAACGGTAATTGTGATGGTCAATACAGACATTATCACTAGTATCACAGGGAGTCCAATAGAATGAGCTGGGGTACTATTAATAACGGTAATTGTGATGGTCAATACAGACATTATCACTAGTATCACAGGGAGTCCAATAGAATGAGCTGGGGTACTATTAATAATGGTAATTGTGATGGTCAATACAGACATTATCACTAGTATCACAGGGAGGCCAATAGAATGAGCTGGGATACTATTAATAATGGTAATTGTGATGGTCAATACAGACATTATCACTAGTATCACAGGGAGGCCAATAGAATGAGCTGGGATACTATTAATAATGGTAATTGTGATGGTCAATACAGACATTATCACTAGTATCACAGGGAGTCCAATAGAATGAGCTGGGATACTATTAATAATGGTAATTGTGATGGTCAATACAGACATTATCACTAGTATCACAGGGAGGCCAATAGAATGAGCTGGAATACTATTAATAATGGTAATTGTGATGGTCAATACAGACATTATCACTAGTATCACAGGGAGGCCAATAGAATGAGCTGGGATACTATTAATAATGGTAATTGTGATGGTCAAGACAGACATTATCACTAGTATCACAGGGAGGCCAATAGAATGAGCTGGGATACTATTAATAACTGTAATTGTGATGGTCAATACAGACATTATCACTAGTATCACAGGGAGGCCAATAGAATGAGCTGGGATACTATTAATAATGGTAATTGTGATGGTCAATACAGACATTATCACTAGTATCACAGGGAGGCCAATAGAATGAGCTGGGATACTATTAATAACTGTAATTGTGATGGTCAAGACAGACATTATCACTAGTATCACAGGGAGTCCAATAGAATGAGCTGGGATACTATTAATAATGTATGTTGAAACCTTCTAAACTGGCATTATTGTTTTTATTGGTAATGCTATGTTGTGTTTGACGTCAGGCTGAAAGATACTTTTATTAGATAGTCCGTTGATACTGACAGTATCACTCGGTGAGAAAAATGTGTACAATATCAGTGAGATCAAAGGAAAAATGTGTAAATTACCTATAAACAATCATATCGTAGATTGACTATGACTAGTAGACAAATAAGGAATAAAATGTGTGAAATCCAGTAAAATTCAGTGACTCTTTACGTCCATGTTGATTTTGTTTTGCTCATTCTGATATGCTGCCATTGTATCATACTGCCTTTATTCTGTTTTAAGTTTTCTACTCGTACATCCTTCATAGATAAACACTTTTATCTATTATGATTGTTTCACACACACTCAATAAAAAAAGACAGATGATAAGTGATACGATTATCACTGGTTCTTTTGTTAAGACCAGGAAGTGAATAATGACTTAGTGTATTAGAGTACATTTAATCTGTATAGAAACTGAAGGATTAAGGACTTTATTCAAAAAGTTTTTATTAAAAAAAGATGTAATTCACAAACCAATATGATATTAGATCTATGTAGTCAAATCAAGGTGTTATGTAATGTGATTTATTAGATCATGCTGTCCATCATTTATGCAATCTCACATGTTTTCTATTGTAAAATTAGGTGATTTTTGTATTTTTTAAATGATGTCTCAAACCAAAAGTTTTGTAATAATATATTAGAAATCTGTTATTTATGATAAATATTGTACAGATTTTTTTTTCTAGATCTTTATATTTATACTCTGTGTCATCCTTACAATATTCAGCTAAAATGTACGAGAAATTATTTTTACTTCCCATGTTACATCAAACTAAAGTTTTTCTGGAAAAAAATAATTATACCCCCGCTCCAGCGGAGGAGGGGTATACTGTTTTACCTCTGTCCGTCCAAAGATATTTTTCGTCGCATTTTTCTCAGCAACTATTGATGGCAGAAATCTGATATTTGGTCACAAGCTTCATATAGGTACGCCATATTGTGGGAAGCGTTTTTGTACCCGCCGTCAGATTCCTACTTCCTGTTTGCCGACTTAGTTGGTTTTTATACACATTGAACATATATGCTGGGGTATCATAAGTGAGCATTAGCTAACAGTTCATCTTGTTTGGTGTGACTTAAAACCAACAATAATTTCTCCTTCATGTCCCATATATTAATGTAAAGCAAGTCAAGAACAGGGGTTTAACATTGCATATTTCGTCAGCTAGCATCACCAAGTAAATAAAGGAACTCTGTGTTAATCATCTTTAGCTGAGGAGAATGTCTGATAGCCAATCAAAGACGACTGTTTTCATTGTATCAGATTTTATCTTCTACCATTGTTTTAATTAAAGTAGACATTCTACATTAAATTTGCACACACAGTGCTATTTTAATTGTATTCTCTTCTATGCAACTCTTTCTAAACCACTCAACAGAAACCAAGCAAACATACACATATTTTTATACAGGAAATAAACATTAGAGTAAACTAAAGGTGCAGTGAAAAATAGACAATCCAGAGACAAGGGCAACATTGGGAACAAGACACAGGACGAAGACAAACAAAAGAAAAGTTGACAACCTCATAGTTTTTTTTTTATTACATTGATGTCTGCTGTTTTCATTAACAGGGATTTTCAAATGTAGTTCTGAAGGGGCTCACGTATCTAAGCCATGGCCCCTACTAAATAATTCAACAGAAATAAAATAAACTTGTATGTACACATTCTTCAGTAGGAAGTGGACGTCTTGAACGTTCAAATTCATTTTTTTACGACATTTAGAAAATACAAATGTACTTCTTAAATATTACTTGAAAATATCACATATAGAAACCTAATATTAAATATCTAGCATATATATATATCTGTGTGTGTTCACATCTGTAAAACCTTGCCTATCTTTAATTTGAGTTAGAATTACATTTTTCAAAGCTTGAAGCTACTTACTCCTTATGCACACTTTCATAGCTTTGATTGATGAAACGTCTTTAATACTGGTTTGTTGAACATTTTGCTGAAAAGGAATGTCTTTTTCGAGATTTTCAGTAAAGTCTATACAGGTAATTAAGTGCAAGCACTGTTTTTAGCATGTTCACTTCAATTTTTAGTTACCTACAGGAATGATGATGAATTGACCAGATCAGTTGGTCAGTCAGCATGAGTGTTTTTGTGACTCCTTGAAGGCTTTTCCAGTATCAATAATGATCAACAGCTCAATGTTTATTCACTGCTCTTAAACAGTGAATCAATTGATTGACTAAATGTGATGGATAATCCCTTGAACAAAGATGCTATTTAACATGAGATTTCTAAATACATATACACATGTACATATTTTTTTTCAACAGTAAAGAGTAGAGACTCCATTAACCGATGGATGCTTTGAGCTAGGTCTGGTTATCAACAGTTAAGAGTAGAGACTCCATTAACTGACTTTACCTTTGAGCTAGGTCTAGTTATCAACAGTAAACAGTAGAGACTCCATTAACCGACTTCACCTTTGAACTAGGTCTAGTTATCAACAGTTAAGAGTAGAGACTCCATTAACTGACTTTACCTTTGAACTATGTCTAGTTATCAACAGTAAAGAGTAGAGACTCCATTAACCTACTTTACCTTTGAGCTAGGTCTGGTTATCAACAGTTAAGAGTAGAGACTCCATTAACTGACTTTACCTTTGAGCTAGGTCTGGTTATCAACAGTAAAGAGTAGAGACTCCATTAACCGACTTTACCTTTGAGTTAGGTCTAGTTATTAACAGTAAACAGTAGAGACTCCATTAACAGACTTTACCTTTGAGTTAGGTCTAGTTATTAACAGTAAACAGTAGAGACTCCATTAACCGACTTTACCTTTGAGCTAGGTCTGGTTATCAACAGTAAAGAGTAGAGACTCCATTAACAGACTTTACCTTTGAGCTAGGTCTAGTTATCAACAGTTAAGAGTAGAGACTCCATTAACTGACTTTACCTTTGAGCTAGGTCTAGTTATTAACAGTAAACAGTAGAGACTCCATTAACCGACTTCACCTTTGAGCTAGGTCTAGTTATCAACAGTTAAGAGTAGAGACTCCATTAACTGACTTTACCTTTGAGCTAGGTCTAGTTATCAACAGTAAACAGTAGAGACTCCATTAACTGACTTTACCTTTGAGCTAGGTCTAGTTATCAACAGTTAACAGTAGAGACTCCATTAACCGACTTTACCTTTGAGCTATGTCTAGTTATCAACAGTAAACAGTAGAGACTCCATTAACTGACTTTACCTTTGAGCTAGGTCTAGTTATCAACAGTAAACAGTAGAGACTCCATTAACTGACTTTACCTTTGAGCTAGGTCTAGTTATCAACAGTAAACAGTAGAGACTCCATTAACCGACTTCACCTTTGAGCTAGGTCTAGTTATCAACAGTTAAGAGTAGAGACTCCATTAACTGACTTTACCTTTGAGCTAGATCTAGTTATCAACAGTAAACAGTAGAGACTCCATTAACTGACTTTACCTTTGAGCTAGGTCTAGTTATCAACAGTAAACAGTAGAGACTCCATTAACCGACTTCACCTTTGACCTAAGTCTAGTTATCAACAGTTAAGAGTAGAGACTCCATTAACAGACTTTACCTTTGAGCTAGGTCTAGTTATCAACAGTAAACAGTAGAGACTCCATTAACCGACTTTACCTTTTAGCTAGGTCTAGTTATGAACAGTAAACAGTAGAGATTCCATTAACCGACTTTACCTTTGAGCTAGGTCTAGTTATCAACAGTTAAGAGTAGAGACTCCATTAACTGACTTTACCTTTGAGCTAGATCTAGTTATCAACAGTAAACAGTAGAGACTCCATTAACCGACTTTACCTTTGAGCTAGGTCTAGTTATCAACAGTTAAGAGTAGAGACTCCATTAACCGACTTTACATATTTTCGGAAAATCGCTAAGAATGACACAGAATATAGGTAATCAGTCCTTATGTGACTTTAATCATTTGTTGTACTTCTTTGTTGTGGAGAATACATCATTGACGTATTCAAACAAATACATTATCAGTCATATTTTTACTGTGCCATGTGAGGTATTTACCATTAAAATGTCCAGCTTGCAATATTGAATAAATGATTTATTGCAAATGTCATCGAAATATGTACAATGTATTTTGTTTTCATTAGTTATCACAAGTTTTTTCTTTCAGAAAAAAAAATAACTTCAAATGGCTGATTTTTGTAAATGTTCAAATCTAATAGATATGATTTTGATTTTCTATTTGGGCCTTAAAAAAACTGAATGTTTTGTGAAGATGAGTTACTCCTGTAAATGTCAGCATGTATCTCTTCAGAGTTGACAAGAGATATAAAAATACTTCATTATAGTTTTAGCACTTCGTGTTTCTATTTATTTGGAATGTACAAACAAGTGCTCCCTCGAGTAGCATTTGTTGAACAGAGTAATTGTTTATTGTTTTTGAATGATTATATTTTAATTAGCAATATATTTAACTTTGTGAATGTATAATTTATATGTATTTTAATTTGTATGATAATTTATTTTATTGGCATGATTTCTTTGTTGGTGAATGAGTACATTCAGTGCTTTTAATTTTGCAACGTAAATGATATTACAATGTTTGTTTTGTGTATACTATAAATGTTTATGATAATTTTCATTATGTATGATCCAGTCTAAAATCTGACATTAAAACTAATGAATTCACTAGTTCAGGCCTTATGATCATAAAATATTTTTGAGTACAAATTTTGTACTCAAACTTCACATTTATCCAATCAGAACAATGTATTTATTTGATACAGTGTTCTGATTGGCTGATTGTTGAGTATAAGTACACACTAGTACTCAAAAGTTTTATGACCTGAAGGTTTGGTCTGGGTTGTACAACATATGCTTATATATAGTAGTCAATCCAAATTCAATCTTCATTGTCACTATTATTTACATACAAGTCTTCTTAATTATAATTTATGCTTAAGCAATATTTTGAAACCAATTTCAGACGTTAAAAAAGAACATATCACCATTATGTTATTCAAATTTTTTTTAAATCTTGAAATGCCAGTTTCTTGTCAACCCACGACTGTTTTATTTATTGCTGGCAAACATTTCCAGAATACTTCCGTCATTTAAATATATGGTATAATCAACTCTGCAAGACCTGATATAAAGTTTATATTTATGTTAAGTTCATGAAGTTATTATTGAATACTAAGCTAGAAATTACATGTATACCTTCAGTTTCTTGTACAAAACAAGATCAGATATTTGTTGAAAAATCTTTATTTGAAATTATTTCATTTCCTATCTTATCTGAAATTGAAAATTCTATCATTAAATTGCTGAGGGCTGAATATAGATAAGACACAAATTAATGTCTTTAGATCACAGACTAAATTTTCAGTCATTCCTTAAATGAAATGGTTTCTCTGCTGTCACTGAACTGTATACTAATGCATTTAAATACACATTTTTAGTGTAAAAATCAATTATAAATTTCCACCTTTGGTCATCACTAGATTAATTCATTATGATTGTTACAGTTCTAGTGGAAGTTTTAAAAACAACTAAAGAGAATTAAGATCACCACATACATATCAATCTGACAATCACTTTGAAAGTTTCTGTCATTAATGACAAGTTAACTTTCATATCTTTAGTTATAACATGCAAAAATTAACAATGGCTGCAGAATAATTTTTTGAAGTTTTACACAAGCTAATTGATTTGGGTAAAGAAAAAATGATTTGAGCATGGATAAATGAATATATTGTTTAGAAGGATGAATGTATAACACTTCTAACACAAACATTTTGTATATTCTCAATAAACATTATACTTTATCTTGGCTTTGTATTATCTGACTTCATACACCTCAAGTGGAGTAGTCTCAGTAGATCATGGGTTCAGGCCTTGATCAGGTCAAAGCAAAGACTATAACATTGGTATGTGTTACTTCTCCACTATTAAGTAGGCAGCATTAAGGAGTTGGAGCAAAGACTTGTTGACTAAGAATCAGGATTATGTGTCCTAGTGGAGCAACATGTCTACCTGCAGACTGTTGTATGAGCTAACACTATATATATCCAACTAAACATGTTGGTCTAGTACAAAGTGGTCATTATTATCATCTCGTCAAAAGTAACTTGTTCTCGCCATGATATAGCTGCAAAAATTTGGCGTTAAATAACAATCAATCACTCATTCCAGTATTATCTGATATCAGAATATAAGTGAATACATTTTTTTGTAAAATAGGGTAGGACCTACTCTATTTCTGGCTGTATTGTAAACAGAAGATGAATAAAATGTGTTTGTTAGTGACATGCTGGTGTTCGGTTGTCATTCAGGGTACTATTGTTTCCATCAACAAAATTGACAACTTCCATGTTTTTCTCAGTGTTAATGTATTTGTTTAGCTAAGTTATTAGATGGATAAATAACAATGAAGACATATTGTAAGTTCATTGTTTAATATTTGTTTATACAAATTTGCATATTATCAATTTGAAAAAAATAGGATACGACTTCATAACACATAGCAATAAACAACAAATTATGCAAAATACTACAGATTTAATACACATTTCTCATTGGACAAAATACACTGAAAACTTCAAATTTTCATGTCAAATCTGTTTGATAGAAAATGGATTAAATTATTCCAATACACAAAGCTGTTTTGAAGATATTAAAGTATGTAAATAAAGAAATGCTAGAAAGATGAGAGCAATTATTTTGATAAGACAACAAAAGGAAATAGTGAACTTGAACTCTGCTGCATACACACTTCAAATTAGACAAACTAAAAACACACATTAAGGATGATACACATTAATATTTCAATCTGATATAAAAACCAAGCTACAGAAAAGAAACATGTTTACTACTGTATTGTTGGTCGACCTTTCACCTTAATTTGTTGATCATTGACTTTAGTCTAACATTAATAATAATAAGACCCTGAAATTAGGTTGTAACACTTCAAAGAGTGATTGATGCAGAGTTCATATTCCTAGGCGATATTAACGGAATTACTATTCAAAAGCTAATTCACAGCAACATATGGAGCATACACTGGTACAAGAATACTCCATTCTTCATTGGTTAAAAAAGTAGAAAATTTAATCACACAGATGATTATTACAGGTTAGTCAAATTGGAGAGGCTACAATAGTCTCACAATAAATTAATCTTCTTATATACAAAATAAATTTCATCCAATATTTGTTATTGTATATATATATTATTACAGAGCTGCTTATATATTTAACATAGAACACATATTATTTATAATGAGATCACTAAGTATTTGTTATCTGGATGTGAATTGATTGATACTGAAAATATCAGCCTGTCGAGCAGGCTGATATTTTTCAGTTTCAATCATATTCATATTCAGATGACATGTTTATCATCCGTTTATCATCCTTAAATCTAACATAAACACGGATACATCTATATTTGTATTTTCACGGGAAAAATACATGATTCAAAATATTCAAAATACGCTTCCCCAAAACATAGTTCATAAGTAGTTTGCAAATATACCATTCATTTTTACAGATTTAAATAAATGTTAAGATAGTTGAATTTTTCCTTTAATGGTGATATTCATTGTTTTTTTTATTACAAACATCAAAGTCGGCAATAGGATTCACCGGTTTTGTTTACCAAATCCGTTCCATTTTAGAAAACACAAAGGTCACGACCTCGCTTATGACGTCTCAGCAGAGGTTATCAAGAATTGTGACAAGTACATTTTTGTAGGACGATGTTTGTTGATATTGCTGACACGACAGTTCCTAATTTGATATATGTTTAAAAAATAAAATGTTAACTAGCTAATGGTGTTGCTAAATTTTATTTACTTTTGTCATCTTCACAGGAATTGTCATTTAAATGTTGGGAGAATTTGGTGATAACTCCTGCTCACTTGATAAGTCCAGCTCAGCTCACGCGAACTTTGATACGAGTTTTGCTTATGGAGTCAGCAGGTAGGTATAGCGGGAGGGAAGGATGATAATATAATTTATTAAGACAAGTTTTCTGGTATCAGCTTGCCTAAATCTCAAATGTTGTTACACAAACAATCACATTACTAATCAAGACTTGTACATTAAACATTTATAATGTTTAAATAGGACTATGTTATATATGACTAATTACTTAAGATGTAGTACCAGAATATTGAAAATTAGGATCTAAAACCAATATGGTTCCATACAAACATGCCTTAGATTGTTTAGAACATGGAGTGTAGTTGTGATATGGAAAAAATCAGGGTAACCATATGTCTGGATAATATTATTAAAAGTTTTTACACAGTGAACACCTACGGTATTAGTTAAGGTTAAAGCCCCTGTCAACAATATTTCAATCTTGGGAATAAAACTAGGTTACACTACTGATAGCACATATTAATAGTGGTTGAATTTTTCAAATAAAAAATCACAAGCGTTTGAAGAAACATGATTGTCATCCCTTTTAAGGGAAGCCATGCTGAAAATTTGCATCAATATCACAGTCGGATGAATTTTATTTTATGTACATTTTGACATCAATGTTATCAATATTTGCCTGATTTCGGTTAGGAGATACTAATATATCAATAGGGCGACAGAAAACAAATTAAGGTATCTTTATACTAAAAACAAGTGTTAAATGTCATGGGAGATAATTGTAATTGAAAAAAAACCACTGAATAAGTCCATTATCAAGTATGCTGAATAACAAGTATGGCTGAAATATGATATTTTTTCCAATGAAAAATATAGAAACATCTCACCTCTGATGACTTTTATTAATACTAAAGTCTTGTTATATCATGATGGTCAACATAAGGTGGAAAAGGAAACTGGAGAATTCGAAGAAAAAACAGAGGCTCTCAAGAGCCTGTATCGTTCACCTGGTAATAAAAAAAACCAATTGGTCCTATCTAAAAACTATGTCCTGCAGTGGTAGTCATCTTGGAATTACGATCAACATAAAAAACACAAAGTTTGTAAAGGACCTTCCAATGATTGATGCACAGTTTAGGTTCAATCAGTGCAATAGCTTCAGAGAAGAATATATTTCTGTATTTTCCCCATATGGTTCTGTGTTAATACTATGACCTGTGGTGGCAGCCATCTTGGATTTCCGATCGGCATAAAAAACAGAGGACCTTCCAATGATCATTCCTGGGCAGTTTGGTTTCAACTGTCCATGTGGTTTCAGAGAAGAAGCATTTTGAAACATTTTTCCCATAGGGTCCAATGTTAAACTAAGTCCTGCCATAGCCGCCATTTTGAATTTCATATCAGAACAAAAAACGTAAAGTTTGTAGAGGACCATCTAATGAACATTCATGTACAGTTTGGCTTTAATCATATTTGTAGTTTCTGAGAAGAAGGCATTTGAACATTTTCCCATAGGGTCCAATGTTAATCTATGTCCTGCGGTGGTGGCCATCTTGGATTTCCGATCGGCATAAAAAACACATACCTTGTAGAGGACCTTCCAATGATCATTCCTGGGCAGTTTGGTTTCAATTATCCAAGTGGTTTCAGAGAAGAAGCGTTTTGAAACATTTTCCCCATAGGGTCCAATGTTAAACTAAGTCCTGCTGTAGCCGCCATTTTGAATTTCATATCGGAACAAAAAACCTTAAGGTTGTAGAGAACCATCCAATGAACATTCATTTACAGTTTGGCTTTAATCATATTTGTAGTTTCTGAGAAGAAGGCATTTGAACATTTTCCCATAGGGTTCAATGTTAATCTATGTCCTGCGGTGGTGGCCATCTTGAATTTTCGATCGGCATAAAAAAACAGAAACTTTGTAGAGGACCTTCCAATGATCATTCCTGGGCAGTTTGGTTTCAATTATCCAAGTGGTTTCAGAGAAGAAGCGTTTTGAAACATATTTTCCCATAGGGTCCAATGTTAAACTAAGTCCTGCCGTAGCCGCCATTTTGAATTTCTTATCGGAACAAAAAACGTAAAGTTTGTAGAGGACCATCCAATGAACATTCATGTACAGTTTGGCTTTAATAATATTTGTAGCTTCTGAGAAGAAGGCATTTGAACATTTTCCCATAGGGTCCAATGTTAATCTATGTCCTGCGGTGGTGGCCATCTTGGATTTCCGATCGGCATAAAAAACACACACCTTGTAGAGGACCTTCCAATGATCATTCCTGGGCAGTTTGGTTTCAATTATCCAAGTGGTTTCAGAGAAGAAGCGTTTTGAAACATTTTTCCCATAGGGTCCAATGTTAAACTAAGTCCTGCCGTAGCCGCCATTTTGAATTTCATACCGGAACAAAAAACGTACAGTTTGTAGAGGACCATCCAATGAACATTCATGTACAGTTTGGCTTTAATCATATTTGTAGTTTCTGAGAAGAAGGCATTTGAACATTTTCCCATAGGGTTCAATGTTAATCTATGTCCTGCGATGGTGGCCATCTTGGATTTCCGATCGGCATAAAAAACAGTAACTTGGTAAAGGACATTCCAATGATCATTCATTTACAGTTTGGGTTCAGTCAGTTCATTAGTTTCAGAGAAGAAGATCTTTGAAATTTCAGCCAATCAGAGCATATTATTGGCCCTGGCAGCCATATTGAATATTTGACTGGAACGAAAAACAGTAACTTTGTAGAGGACCATCCAAGGAACATTCCTGCTAAGTTCGGTTCCAATCGGCCAAGTGGTTTCGGAGAAGAAGCTTGAAATGTGAAAAGTTTACAGACGACGGACGCCAAGTGATGGCAATAGTTCACATGGACCTTTGGTCCAGGTGAACTAATAATCTACCATGGTAGCTTAAAATTTACAGACAAATCTGTCAAATCCATGTTCTTGTGTGGAATCCTACAGAAATTAGAGCAATACGATTCTCCTTTCATCTTATTATAAAAAGTGTGGTAACAAGAATTCTGAATACTGATGAATCTCCTTAATACATTAATCTAGAATATCTTGAAGTTAACATTTGACATTTACCTTAATATTACCCTAGATAACTCACACTGCTATTTTTAAAGCAAACTAATCGGTTCTGTTGACTTCGACAAAATAAAACTTTTAATATCATGATTTAAACAAAAATAATATATAATACATTTAATGTACTAACAAAAATTATGCTACAACTATAAATGCACCAAACATGATTAAATTCTGATGATATTTTGTGATCTGTTACAATGAGATCTAAATTACCAAAGGTATCAAATTTATACAATTATTACTTGATAATGATGACAAACTGCAAGTAACAAGAAATTCTAATGCAGTTGTTTATGTAACACCTTTTCTGATTGAATGGTGTCAAATAATTGCCGACATCAGATACATGATTGACGTAGTAAAACAGATTATACATGCCAACACAATATATCTGATTAATTAAAAATGAAATTAATGATTATTTATCAAAAACTGCATTAGAATAGAGTAATTGTTATGTATTTTAAGATTTACCTACATCAATTGTGATTTGATGGTCGCGAATATCTGTTTACGCTTCACATGTAAACTCAATTTGCAACCATCAAATCAACACTCAAGAATCATAGCTCAAGACTGTTTTTGTTAGAACAATGAGCATTAAGATGATACATCCCCCTTCCCTGCATTATAAATAATATACATAGCCTGTAGTATGTGATCTAAATTATGTCTGTATGTTAAATAGTCATATGTTACAAAAATATTGATAAATATTCAAAACCCTCAAAAAATGGCACAATCTGGTTTGACACAAGTATATTTTACATAGAAAGTAATCTCAGTGAGACAATCTGAGGGCCTGGATTAAGATAAATTCTATACAAACACACATGGAAGCTATGAAAATGTTCATATTAAATATAAAATATTCTACCATACATCTCTCAAACAAAATTTCTGTGAAATCTAAACAAAAACAAATACCTTATGTGATTGTGTCATTTTTAACAATGGATCTTGATTTCTTTGTTTATTATTTTTTCCGTTTTGTTTTTATTGATCAACGATCTTTTTCATTTTATCTTTTTTTATAATTATGAATTTATGAGAAATAGTTGTTTTTAGTCAACAGATTGTGTTGATTACATTGTAGAATCAACATTTTACATGGTATTACACTTTATAAATTGATTACATTGTAGAATCAACATTTTACATGTTGTTACACTTTATAAATTGATTACATTGTAGAATCAACATTTTACATGTTATTACACTTTATAAATTGAATACATTGTAGAATCAACATTTTACATGTTATTACACTTTATAAATTGATTACATTGTAGAATCAACATTTTACATGTTGTTACACTTTATAAATTGATTACATTGTAGAATCAACATTTTACATGTTATTACACTTTATAAATTGATTACATTGTAGAATCAACATTTTACATGTTATTACACTTTATAAATTGATTACATTGTAGAATCAACATTTTACATGTTATTACACTTTATAAATTGATTACATTGTAGAATCAACATTTTACATGTTGTTACACTTTATAAATTGATTACATTGTAGAATCAATGTTTTACATGTTATTACACTTTATAATTTGATTACATTGTAGAATCAATGTTTTACATGTTATTACACTGATTACATTGTAGAATCAATGTTTTACATGTTATTACACTGATTACATTGTAGAATCAATGTTTTACATGTTATTACACTGATTACATTGTAGAATCAATGTTTTACATGTTATTACACTGATTACATTGTAGAATCAATGTTTTACATGTTATTACACTGATTACATTGTAGAATCAATGTTTTACATGTTATTACACTGATTACATTGTAGAATCAACGTTTTACATGCTATTACACTTTATAAATTGATTACATTGTAGAATCAATGTTTTACATGTTATTACACTGATTACATTGTAGAATCAACGTTTTACATGTTATTACACTGATTACATTGTAGAACCAACGTTTTACATGTTATTACACTTTATAAATTGATTACATTGTAGAATCAATGTTTTACATGTTATTACACTTTATAAATTGATTACATTGTAGAATCAACATTTTACATGTTATTACACTTTATAATTTGATTACATTGTAGAATCAATGTTTTACATGTTATTACACTGATTACATTGTAGAATCAATGTTTTACATGTTATTACACTGATTACATTGTAGAATCAATGTTTTACATGTTATTACACTGATTACATTGTAGAATCAATGTTTTACATGTTATTACACTGATTACATTGTTGAATCAATGTTTTACATGTTATTGCACTGATTACATTGTAGAATCAATGTTTTACATGTTATTACACTTTATAAATTGATTACATTGTAGAATCAACATTTTACATGTTATTACACTTTATAATTTGATTACATTGTAGAATCAATGTTTTACATGTTATTACACTGATTACATTGTAGAATCAATGTTTTACATGTTATTACACTGATTACATTGTAGAATCAATGTTTTACATGTTATTACACTGATTACATTGTAGAATCAATGTTTTACATGTTATTACACTGATTACATTGTAGAATCAATGTTTTACATGTTATTACACTGATTACATTGTTGAATCAATGTTTTACATGTTATTGCACTGATTACATTGTAGAATCAATGTTTTACATGTTATTACACTTTATAAATTGATTACATTGTAGAATCAACATTTTACATGTTATTACACTTTATAATTTGATTACATTGTAGAATCAATGTTTTACATGTTATTACACTGATTACATTGTAGAATCAATGTTTTACATGTTATTACACTGATTACATTGTAGAATCAATGTTTTACATGTTATTACACTTTATAACTACCCAACAACAGTAAAACATATATATTTTGTTTATATAATTGTAGTAGGAGTATCATGAACACAAAAATTAACTTTGATTTATTTCTGAGTATGTTTTAGTTACCGGTATTCATTGTATACTTAACAAGAGGTTTAGTCAGAAGCGAACTGTGTCTTAAAAACGGACTGGGCATCTGTCATCTATCATGTCATCCCATTGGTTTATAAAAATATATCGCTTACCTGTATCTGAACAGCCCATCATGTATTGTCCAAAATGCCTGTATGACAATTCTGCCTCTGAATTTAGCATATTAGAACTAATTAACACTCTGATAAATCCATGACAGGCACTATCACATTCAAACAATGCCTACCATTAGTATTTTTCATTTATTTACTTTTAATATTTTGGAAACCATATCAGCAATAACTAATCCTTAAATATTTTAATAAATAACTAATTTCAACATAAAAAATTTCCAACAATTTTGTAAAATTACTAAATATATAGTACTCCATTCTCTGATTCATATATCAATTTAAACAAACGAACATCAGTACATTTTACATAAATACTTTATATTATGGTATAAAATGCATTTTAATATTTACCGCTTGCATTTGATTCAGACTCACACACTCTAAATCACACTACACGAAGCACAATATATGGGACTGCTAAACAAAACAAATTTCACAACAACAAAATAAATACAAGAAAAAAAATATAGGTACAATTATAACATTCTCTAAAATCTTAAGTAGGAATAAAAAGTCAAGATTTGAACCTGAAGGTTAGAGGTCACTGACTGTGATTGGTGGAATTTCAGGATCTGAACTGGATGTCTTGGCTAACTTCAGAAAAGTAACAGTCATCCTGTAACACAGATAGCATGCTACAGTCCTTTTATTAGTGAATAAATCATCCTGAAAAAATAAACACTATTTACTTCAAGATAAAATCAATGACAACTACTGTATAGCTCTTTACATCTGCGGTGTCAAAATATGGCGGTTTTATTATTTTTTTTTTTTTTAATTAATTGTTAACAGATTACAGTAAACTAATAATTTTAAAACGATATAGTAATTTATTTGATTAATATTTAATTATTATTTCATTAACTGGTATTCTAATTAATCCACCTTTGATCTGATTGTAATGTTATTTTTACAATAAAACAGATGATTGTTGAATATCAATTTGAATGCCGATAAATGTCATTTTTTAATCAATGTTACTTTAACAATAAAGCAAGTAACTGTTTATTGGCGATTTTAATACCATTTTTTATTACCAATTACAATGATTTTCTTTTGTAAATGTGTTGATTTGTTTGTAATAAACTTTATAGTTGAGTGACATCACCTATATCTACTAGTAGATATTAGGTTACCGTATATCCTAACTAAATATTCTTCTTCTTCAAGTACCCTGCTGAATGGCGTTGCCGATTGTTTCTCTACCTTTTTCTGTCTCTGGCACTATGTATCATATTATGAAATATTGGCTGTTTATATTTCGTGTTTTTGGTCAAATATGCCAATAGTGCCAAAATAAAACCACTGTCAAATATAGGTGCTATACAGTATAAAAATTAAATTGTTTGATTTTTAGTGAAAATTCTTTTGGAAATTGTGTAAAAGTTTCAGTAGAAATCCGTCTCTTGGATCCTTACAGAGTCAACAGCTGAATTTTTTTTATTTCTTGGCTCAAAAGTTTGGTTAATGGCTCATTTAGTAGGGCCATCGTGAACGTGATCGTATGTTAGTTGCAATCAGTGCCTATCACCACGATCATTGCGAGTTCGAATCCTGTTCATGACAACATGTACTCAATACAATATTATGTAATAAAGTTTGTGAATGAATAGTGGCAGATCTGTGATTTTCTCTGGGTACGCTGGTTTTCTCCATCAATAAAACTGATCGCCATGATATAACTGAAATATTGTTGAAATTGGCATTAAACACCATAACCTTAACCCTTACTCTCATTTTGTAGAAAATTATTGATCTTTCTAACAGTGTAAAAACTTGAAGTAAGAATTTAAACCAAGAATGAGCTGTCTGTCATTATTTTCTGAAAAGGCAAGTAGTAGTCTTTGCTAGTGTTTAAGAATATAAAAAACCTTGTCTCATTCCTGAGCTTAAAACAACATTCGTAACTCAAAACAATTGATAAAATATGGAAAAAGCAAGAGGGTTGAATCTGGAAATGAATTTTCACCCAAACAGATTTAGCACCATATGAATTCATGATTGCTTTATTTGCACCAAGTTTTTTTGGGGTATAAATAGAATCTTTGCTTGTATTTTTTTTTTTTTATTTTTACAAATTGTGTGCAACAGTTATACATACCAGTATAAAAATATAAAGAAGAAAATAAGATGAGATCCCATTTTAATAAGATTTTCTTTCATGTAAGTCTTCAGTTGTTGTCTGTTGTGTATTTCTGTAGGGTCATATATACCTATATCACCTGAAGGTTTGTTTACTAATCTAAAAATAGAAATAAAAGTTATGATAAGTTAAATAAATGTTCTATATTCTTGCTTTTTATACAACATTTGGCCATCAGAGCTTTATTCATTATATAATTTTCCTTAATTAGAAAAAGAATTGAACTAGTATATATATATAATAAGTTAGTTTTGCAATACAAAGTTTCACAAAGAACTGGGTATTTATAAAAACTTCCAGAGCAGGATAAACAACTTGAGTATTCAGGGCTTTCAATATTTTTCAATTGTACCAGTATCATGAATATCGTATACAACACTTTAAAATGAGGAGGTACCAAAATAGAGGATAAAAGTACAAAAATGTACCTGGTACCACCCCTTATTGTAAGGCATGGGTATTGCATATTAGCAGTTCTAAATTTCTTGTACAACATGGTTGATCCAAACTGAATTTCTCTTGTTACTATAAAATCAGATTTATATAAACCCAACATTAAATCAACATTATAACTAGGAAGAACTGTTTTAGATATCTAAAACATATGTCTCCCCTTAATGCGGCCATCTGTAGAACAATAAGTTACACATTATGAGTTGAATGATACTATTTAAAAAACAATTATTTGACCTTGAGGTTAAAGGTCAACATCCCACAAAGGTCATTACGGTACATGACACACCACCTTATGGTCATGCACCCACATACCAAATATAATTGACCTATCTGGAAAGACAAAAAAGTTATGGTCCGGACAAGCTTCGCTGAGAAGAAGCAGAAGAAAAAATCAGACTAAAACAATATGTCTCCCTTCGTTCGAAGGGGAGACATAATTAGGAGATAACTGTATTGTATTTGAAAATTTCATGGCATTAATTGGAGATTTGATGGTCGCAAATTGAGTTTACTGGCGACGTGTCAGCGGAGCCAGTAAACGGATATTTGCAACCATGAAATCGACAATTGATGCCGTGAAATTTTCAAATACAATAGTTATCTCCATTCTAATGTAATCATGTGTATAGATGTGTACTGCCACATTATTGACAAGATGACATAAGCGGTAATCAGCTGACAGATGAGTGAATAGTGGAAACATTCTTTCGTCAGCCAAAAAAGTAGTTCCATGTAAGACCAGATGAATTTGGGTCGAAAATAAAATGGAATGATAAAAAGACACAAATTTAAATTCGAGAATTATATAATACACATTAATTTTATACGAACTACACAGTACTGTAAAGCTGCAATAATGTAAATATTGAAAGTGAAAGTAAACACACAAATTTCAAAATGGTGATGTCCAGTCGTTGCTGTTGGCGATAAAAAGTGTGGTGCACTTTAATTACTTGGTAGCTAAACAGTCTGATGGATTCATTATACTGTAGTTATATACATTTAATCATTAATAGTAGAGTTGTTGATCTCAAACTGTGTTATATGTTGGTAAATACTTCTGCACAAGGATATGTGATTCGGCTAAAATTCTAAAAATATCTCATGCTATTTCAACCGTGGAATTGATACTGTGAAAATTACAGCATTGTCCAATCACAAACCAGGAATATTAAACAACTACATTAGAATGTATTTTATATATTTGTAATGTAAAAATCAATTATAAGCCATAAGAGCAGCCTCGTCAAAATATTACCATGTGTTACTAAAAATGTGATGTACATATGTATATTTAAATGTAAAATAAAATAATTAATATACAGTTGTAATGACCAGCAACAAACAGTCTATAGAAAGTATCCTAACAGTTAATTTGACAACTCCTCATTGAAATCAATAGTCTCTCACAAAAATAAGTTGATGTAGATTAATGTAAATACTTTATATAGTGTTTGGAACAATGGCCTTGACCTACAGACCACAAAATCAACAGGTGCACTGGGTACAATGTGATCAAATTTGGCAAACATCGAATGTTCAGTAATGAAAATTTCATTTTTTTTGTAAGTGACTATTGACCTGCTGACACCATAAGCAATACATTGTAGGCTGATGGTACAAGTTTTGTAAAGATGCTGCATATTGAGCAGAGAAGCAGAAAATACCAATATTATAGTCTTTAGTTTAGATTGAAACCACAATCTTCAATATTTGAGGTAAACAAGCCCACCATAACACAACTGAGACACTCAATATGATGATGTTGGGTGAATACTTACTCTCACAATATCGATTTGTATAATACATGTAGTTAAACCAATGGCCTTTGACTGGTGTACATTAATATTGTACCAGTGACAATATTTTTTATTTTTAGCTTTCTCATCACAACATCATACCAACAGTATACTTACTTGTACACTAGTCAAACAGTTACAGGAGCATACATTAGGAATAATATCCAATGTGTTGTCACCAACAGTAGAACTGCTAATACTTACTTGTACACCAGCCAAACAGTTACAGGAGCATACATTAGGAATAATATCCAATGTGTTGTCACCAACAGTAGAACTGCTAATACTTACTTGTACACCAGCCAAACAGTTACAGGAGCATACATTAGGAATAATATCCAATGTGTTGTCACCAACAGTAGAACTGCTAATACTTACTTGTACACCAGCCAAACAGTTACAGGAGCATACATTAGGAATAATATCCAATGTGTTGTCACCAACAGTAGAACTGCTAATACTTACTTGTACACCAGCCAAACAGTTACAGGAGCATACATTAGGAATAATATTCAATGTGTTGTCACCAACAGTAGAACTGCTAATACTTACTTGTACACTAGTCAAACAGTTACAGGAGCATACATTAGGAATAATATCCAATGTGTTGTCACCAACAGTAGAACTGCTAATACTTACTTGTACACCAGCCAAACAGTTACAGGAGCATACATTAGGAATAATATCCAATGTGTTGTCACCAACAGTAGAACTGCTAATACTTACTTGTACACCAGCCAAACAGTTACAGGAGCATACATTAGGAATAATATCCAATGTGTTGTCACCAACAGTAGAACTGCTAATACTTACTTGTACACCAGCCAAACAGTTACAGGAGCATACATTAGGAATAATATCCAATGTGTTGTCACCAACAGTAGAACTGCTAATACTTACTTGTACACCAGCCAAACAGTTACAGGAGCATACATTAGGAATAATATCCAATGTGTTGTCACCAACAGTAGAACTGCTAATACTTACTTGTACACCAGCCAAACAGTTACAGGAGCATACATTAGGAATAATATCCAATGTGTTGTCACCAACAGTAGAACTGCTAATACTTACTTGTACACCAGTCAAACAGTTACAGGAGCATACATTAGGAATAATATCCAATGTGTTGTCACCAACAGTAGAACTGCTAATACTTACTTGTACACCAGCCAAACAGTTACAGGAGCATACATTAGGAATAATATCCAATGTGTTGTCACCAACAGTAGAACTGCTAATACTTACTTGTACACCAGCCAAACAGTTACAGGAGCATACATTAGGAATAATATCCAATGTGTTGTCACCAACAGTAGAACTGCTAATACTTACTTGTACACCAGCCAAACAGTTACAGGAGCATACATTAGGAATAATATCCAATGTGTTGTCACCAACAGTAGAACTGCTAATACTTACTTGTACACCAGCCAAACAGTTACAGGAGCATACATTAGGAATAATATCCAATGTGTTGTCACCAACAGTAGAACTGCTAATACTTACTTGTACACTAGTCAAACAGTTACAGGAGCATACATTAGGAATAATATCCAATGTGTTGTCACCAACAGTAGAACTGCTAATACTTACTTGTACACCAGCCAAACAGTTACAGGAGCATACATTAGGAATAATATCCAATGTGTTGTCACCAACAGTAGAACTGCTAATACTTACTTGTACACCAGCCAAACAGTTACAGGAGCATACATTAGGAATAATATCCAATGTGTTGTCACCAACAGTAGAACTGCTAATACTTACTTGTACACCAGCCAAACAGTTACAGGAGCATACATTAGGAATAATATCCAATGTGTTGTCACCAACAGTAGAACTGCTAATACTTACTTGTACACCAGCCAAACAGTTACAGGAGCATACATTAGGAATAATATCCAATGTGTTGTCACCAACAGTAGAACTGCTAATACTTACTTGTACACCAGCCAAACAGTTACAGGAGCATACATTAGGAATAATATCCAATGTGTTGTCACCAACAGTAGAACTGCTAATACTTACTTGTACACCAGCCAAACAGTTACAGGAGCATACATTAGGAATAATATTCAATGTGTTGTCACCAACAGTAGAACTGCTAATACTTACTTGTACACCAGCCAAACAGTTACAGGAGCATACATTAGGAATAATATCCAATGTGTTGTCACCAACAGTAGAACTGCTAATACTTACTTGTACACCAGCCAAACAGTTACAGGAGCATACATTAGGAATAATATCCAATGTGTTGTCACCAACAGTAGAACTGCTAATACTTACTTGTACACCAGCCAAACAGTTACAGGAGCATACATTAGGAATAATATCCAATGTGTTGTCACCAACAGTAGAACTGCTAATACTTACTTGTACACCAGCCAAACAGTTACAGGAGCATACATTAGGAATAATATCCAATGTGTTGTCACCAACAGTAGAACTGCTAATACTTACTTGTACACCAGCCAAACAGTTACAGGAGCATACATTAGGAATAATATCCAATGTGTTGTCACCAACAGTAGAACTGCTAATACTTACTTGTACACCAGCCAAACAGTTACAGGAGCATACATTAGGAATAATATCCAATGTGTTGTCACCAACAGTAGAACTGCTAATACTTACTTGTACACCAGCCAAACAGTTACAGGAGCATACATTAGGAATAATATCCAATGTGTTGTCACCAACAGTAGAACTGCTAATACTTACTTGTACACCAGCCAAACAGTTACAGGAGCATACATTAGGAATAATATCCAATGTGTTGTCACCAACAGTAGAACTGCTAATACTTACTTGTACACCAGCCAAACAGTTACAGGAGCATACATTAGGAATAATATCCAATGTGTTGTCACCAACAGTAGAACTGCTAATACTTACTTGTACACCAGCCAAACAGTTACAGGAGCATACATTAGGAATAATATCCAATGTGTTGTCACCAACAGTAGAACTGCTAATACTTACTTGTACACCAGCCAAACAGTTACAGGAGCATACATTAGGAATAATATCCAATGTGTTGTCACCAACAGTAGAACTGCTAATACTTACTTGTACACCAGCCAAACAGTTACAGGAGCATACATTAGGAATAATATCCAATGTGTTGTCACCAACAGTAGAACTGCTAATACTTACTTGTACACCAGCCAAACAGTTACAGGAGCATACATTAGGAATAATATCCAATGTGTTGTCACCAACAGTAGAACTGCTAATACTTACTTGTACACCAGCCAAACAGTTACAGGAGCATACATTAGGAATAATATCCAATGTGTTGTCACCAACAGTAGAACTGCTAATACTTACTTGTACACCAGCCAAACAGTTACAGGAGCATACATTAGGAATAATATCCAATGTGTTGTCACCAACAGTAGAACTGCTAATACTTACTTGTACACCAGCCAAACAGTTACAGGAGCATACATTAGGAATAATATCCAATGTGTTGTCACCAACAGTAGAACTGCTAATACTTACTTGTACACCAGCCAAACAGTTACAGGAGCATACATTAGGAATAATATCCAATGTGTTGTCACCAACAGTAGAACTGCTAATACTTACTTGTACACCAGCCAAACAGTTACAAGAGCATACATTAGGAATAATATCCAATGTGTTGTCACCAACAGTAGAACTGCTAATACTTACTTGTACACCAGCCAAACAGTTACAGGAGCATACATTAGGAATAATATCCAATGTGTTGTCACCAACAGTAGAACTGCTAATACTTACTTGTACACCAGCCAAACAGTTACAGGAGCATACATTAGGAATAATATCCAATGTGTTGTCACCAACAGTAGAACTGCTAATACTTACTTGTACACCAGCCAAACAGTTACAGGAGCATACATTAGGAATAATATCCAATGTGTTGTCACCAACAGTAGAACTGCTAATACTTACTTGTACACCAGCCAAACAGTTACAGGAGCATACATTAGGAATAATATCCAATGTGTTGTCACCAACAGTAGAACTGCTAATACTTACTTGTACACCAGCCAAACAGTTACAGGAGCATACATTAGGAATAATATCCAATGTGTTGTCACCAACAGTAGAACTGCTAATACTTACTTGTACACCAGCCAAACAGTTACAGGAGCATACATTAGGAATAATATCCAATGTGTTGTCACCAACAGTAGAACTGCTAATACTTACTTGTACACCAGCCAAACAGTTACAGGAGCATACATTAGGAATAATATCCAATGTGTTGTCACCAACAGTAGAACTGCTAATACTTACTTGTACACCAGCCAAACAGTTACAAGAGCATACATTAGGAATAATATCCAATGTGTTGTCACCAACAGTAGAACTGCTAATACTTACTTGTACACCAGCCAAACAGTTACAGGAGCATACATTAGGAATAATATCCAATGTGTTGTCACCAACAGTAGAACTGCTAATACTTACTTGTACACCAGCCAAACAGTTACAGGAGCATACATTAGGAATAATATCCAATGTGTTGTCACCAACAGTAGAACTGCTAATACTTACTTGTACACCAGCCAAACAGTTACAGGAGCATACATTAGGAATAATATCCAATGTGTTGTCACCAACAGTAGAACTGCTAATACTTACTTGTACACCAGCCAAACAGTTACAGGAGCATACATTAGGAATAATATCCAATGTGTTGTCACCAACAGTAGAACTGCTAATACTTACTTGTACACCAGCCAAACAGTTACAGGAGCATACATTAGGAATAATATCCAATGTGTTGTCACCAACAGTAGAACTGCTAATACTTACTTGTACACCAGCCAAACAGTTACAGGAGCATACATTAGGAATAATATCCAATGTGTTGTCACCAACAGTAGAACTGCTAATACTTACTTGTACACCAGCCAAACAGTTACAGGAGCATACATTAGGAATAATATCCAATGTGTTGTCACCAACAGTAGAACTGCTAATACTTACTTGTACACCAGCCAAACAGTTACAGGAGCATACATTAGGAATAATATCCAATGTGTTGTCACCAACAGTAGAACTGCTAATACTTACTTGTACACCAGCCAAACAGTTACAGGAGCATACATTAGGAATAATATCCAATGTGTTGTCACCAACAGTAGAACTGCTAATACTTACTTGTACACCAGCCAAACAGTTACAGGAGCATACATTAGGAATAATATCCAATGTGTTGTCACCAACAGTAGAACTGCTAATACTTACTTGTACACCAGCCAAACAGTTACAGGAGCATACATTAGGAATAATATCCAATGTGCTTTCACCAACAGTAGAACTGCTAATACTTACTTGTACACCAGCCAAACAGTTACAGGAGCATACATTAGGAATAATATCCAATGTGTTGTCACCAACAGTAGAACTGCTAATACTTACTTGTACACCAGCCAAACAGTTACAGGAGCATACATTAGGAATAATATCCAATGTGTTGTCACCAACAGTAGAACTGCTAATACTTACTTGTACACCAGCCAAACAGTTACAGGAGCATACATTAGGAATAATATCCAATGTGTTGTCACCAACAGTAGAACTGCTAATACTTACTTGTACACCAGCCAAACAGTTACAGGAGCATACATTAGGAATAATATCCAATGTGTTGTCACCAACAGTAGAACTGCTAATACTTACTTGTACACCAGCCAAGCAGTTACAGGAGCATACATTAGGAATAATATCCAATGTGTTGTCACCAACAGTAGAACTGCTAATACTTACTTGTACACCAGCCAAACAGTTACAGGAGCATACATTAGGAATAATATCCAATGTGCTTTCACCAACAGTAGAACTGCTAATACTTACTTGTACACCAGCCAAACAGTTACAGGAGCATACATTAGGAATAATATCCAATGTGTTGTCACCAACAGTAGAACTGCTAATACTTACTTGTACACCAGCCAAGCAGTTACAGGAGCATACATTAAGAATAATATCCAATGTGCTTTCACCAACAGTAGAACTACTAATACTTACTTGTACACTAGCCAAGCAGTTACAGGAGCATACATTAAGAATAATATCCAATGTCCTGTCACCAACAGTAGAACTGCTAATATACATTGAGCAATAATTTCTAATAAAACCCACTGAAAATATACAAAAATAAGATTTAAAAATCAGATTTTTTAAATTTTTTAACTGTATTAGAATACACTAGGAATTTGTATTCAATAATTTTTACAATGTTCTGGTAGAATGATTCTGGATTATGAATACAAAACTCATACAAGGCTTAGTCATAATCCTGATTTTATGATAAGGCTAAGTCTTAATGATGACCACAAGGCCTCGTCTTACTCCTAGTTTTATATTGATTACCAAGACAGGATCTAGATTTCATCAGCTTGACATTGTCTTCTTTGTGTTTTGAGTGAGTGAGTGATTGTTGTTTGACACCAACTCAGCAATTTTTAAGCTATAGTCTATATCATGGCGAGAACGAGTTAATTTTCAATGATACGATGATAAGGTCTGCTTTGTACTTGACCAACATGTTAGTATTGTTACCGTTGCTGGATTTTTATAGTGCTAGCTCACTGAAACAACAGTCTGTGGATAAACATGTCACCCAACTCTGACACATTATCCTGATTGCAAGTCTTTGCTCTTTCTCCTTAATGCTGCATGCTTAGCGGAGAAGCAATAAATACCAATTTTATAGTCTTTGGTTTGACCTGATCAGGTCTCGAATCCACGATCTATCACACTCGAGGCAAGCACGCTAACCATTACACCACAGATGCGGTTTTGTGGTTTGAAGTGAAAAATAAAAGATCATTGTTTCTTTTTACATTCTAGACTTTTCTGGAATGAAAAGAATCCTTACCTTGTTAAATTTATCTTATGCAACCTTTTTTACAATCTAAACTCTTTTGTAACAAAGGAATACTTGCCTTGTTTAGTTTTTCACAACAACTTGTAGCATTTAAATAATCACATTCTAGATCTGATAATGTGATAACCTGAACATATCGTCAAGGAAACATATATCTATTTATATTATAAATATATTTCTACACACTTTCATGCAAAATTCATTTGAAAATAACATATATTTTTTCCCATAATCTGTTCAAAATTGTAATGTTGTAACAACTTGTTGTGAATTTTGTATTTGCAATAAAATTATCCACCGATTTTTTATAAGGCTATTCAAATATCTACATTTATAAGAAAATTATGTTCAAATTCTTTTGTCCTTTCCATTGCTCTTGCTAGAATGGGTACCATTCTGCCCTTCATATGGGAAGTAATTTATATAAAATAATGAAACTGGAGTGCATTTAATCCGTTGAGATTAGATTACAGTATACATCATATCATGCATTAGCTGCGGAACCGTAGCCCTTATGGTCCTTGGCCAGTTTTCTGATATTTGCGGAATATCAGAAAACTGGCCAAGGACCATAAAGGCTACGGTTCCGCAGCTAATCATGCATGTGTGATGATTTTGCCTTGGAAAAGAGGGTGTTTTTTTATGCATTTCATTTTTTTAAAGTTTCAAATGAGAACACAATACTAGTTTGACCACAGGCACTTTTTTATACAATGACATAGTCTCTACATTGTTGTAAAGTAGTAGTGGGGACTGGATGATGGATCATTGATGGAACAAGTGTCATTGTTTTGGCCGTGGGTTTGGGTCTACTCTTTGATTTAGTTTGACTGTTCTGAGCTGAACCCGACACGATTATTAATATTTTTTATGCTGCACTTGTAAATACTACACATGGTTTTTATTGGAGATGGGATGTTCTACATGCCAAATCGCAAATGGCATGGCTATCCTTATTAGAATAGAAGGATGTGAAGATACAGCGGTAAGACCGTAAGGTAAGGTAAGGATCACTGTCACTCAGCAATGTTAACATCGATGAGCAGATAATATCATAAAAGGATACAAAATAAACAACTAAGAACAATAATGCTCCCTCGTCTATCACAGAGAAGACAAATAACCAAGAATCCACACCCATGGTTGATTCCTCTTTTGGTTTTAAATATTTTCTGTTACTGAAATATATTGATATATTAATGGCTACGCAAAACAGTAAACATGGTACCAGTCTAAAGAACGGGTGTACCTTGTAAAAACGTACATATAAACTTGACTCGCATTTAAAATCATATTCTAATTGTATTCTTAATATAATTTTCAATCGTATGAATAAATTTACATAAAATTTAATATCTACAAAGTAATTTACTCTGTTTCTCATGCTATAGACATGGAACTTATGTGGATTTTTTTATCTGGAATTTATTTTAAGAAGATATTAGAAGTTATCTCCCTTAAAAAATAGCATTCTTGACAACTCAAATCAATTAAAGAAATGGATCCACTTTTCTTAGCTTACAGTTGTTTTAGACGAAGGAAGTATCAAGAATGTGTTGATATATGTTCAGAACTATTGGAAAAAAACCCATATGACCAGGTAACTAAAGCTAAACTTGATTAAAAAAATAATAAATAAAAATACATATTGTTGATAGTGTTGTGTCAACTTGTGATGAATTCAAGTCACTTCGGCACCTGGTCATTTCGGCACCTAGGTTAGTCATTTCGGCCCCAAGTTAAATGGCACTTGGTCAAATCGGCACCTATGTATATATTTTTTCATTTATACATTGGAAAATTATAACTTTATTGATATTTCAATGATTAATATTTAAATGTATTTATATGTATTTGAATGAAACATGTTATCTGTAAAATGTTCATTCCTCCACGTCGTTGTTCGTCCGGACTGGTGACATGAACACGGACCACTGATGTTAATTGATTTGTTTAATTTAATCATTTATTTCTTTAACAAGGTTTAATTTGTTTGCATAATCATATATTTTTAGACGTTTCATTCAGAGCTGAGATGAATACATGTACAAGATTACTACCAAAATAAACATCAAAGATTTCCAGAGTATATTTAAAAGAAACACATCTAATCAATGTTAATCAAGCGGCATGTTAGATGTATTGAATTTATATTATAAGTATTTATTTAATGAAAGAAAATAATTAAAATTAATTAAACGCAATCAAATTTAATCATAATAACTAAAAAAAAGTTCGTTGATTGACTGTATAGATTATATTTGGTACTAGCTAATAAATCCAACTTTCTTTTTTTATTTTTATATAAATATTTTATTATTACTAAATTATTTTTAATACTGGTGCCGAATTGACCATGACAGGTGCCGAACTAACCAACCTTCGATGCCGATTTGACTATGTAGATAGGTGCCGAAATGACCAGGTGCCGATTTGACCTGATACCCTTGTGATACCCCTCACTCAATACAGATTATTCATAAACATCTAAAGAAATTTATTATTTTAATGGAAGACCAGAATAAATAACATATTTAAAGGACATAAAAGATATTAAAGGGATTGTGATAATAGATGGGGTTGGAAATGTTTTGCTTGCAATGAGCAGTCAATAACCATGTTAGTCTGAGATTCCTCTGCCGTCTGACGGCTTTTTGTTCGACTTGCTGGAGCGATTCCTCTGCCATCCGACGGCAGAGGAATCTCGGACTATAACCATGTCAGATACACTGATCAGAAAACATGAATATAAAGTTTTAGCACAAACTCACTGAACAACACAAGTTTATCTTAATAAGTGGAAAGTTTCACTGATCATAATCAAGGTGTCACTTAGCTTCTTTAAATTATTTTTTGCCATTGATTTAGGCCTCATGGACATTGAAGACTAGAGCACTTACAGTTCAGGTTTATGTTGATGAGGTAGATGTAGATGAAGAAGGCATAGCAGAAATGGTGATGGATGATAATGCTATAGCCCAGGTGTCTAGACCAGGAACATCTCTGAAGCAACCAGGAACAGGTCATGGTGGACCCAGTCAAGGTGTCAGGTGAGTATTATTATGTTTGATCATGATCAAGGTGGAAGGTCAATACTTGCACTTTGTTTTTTTTTATCAAATCAGAACTTAGAAGTAATGTATTTTTATTTTTTATAGCATTCTTGACCACATCGGTGGTATAATAATTAATATGCTCGCCACGAATGCCGTAGATCATGAGTTTGAGCCCTGGACGGGTCAAACCAAAGATTATAATTGGCATTTTGCTGCTTCTTCACTAAGCACTTAGTATGAAGGAGAAAGAACAGACTGGTTGGCTCGGAATCAGGATAAATTTTTTATGTGTCAGAGTGAGCAACATGTCTACAAATTGACTGTTGTTTCAGTGATCTAGCACTGTAAAAATCCAACTATGCTTGTTGGTCTAGTACAAAGCAGACTTCATTATCATCTCATCAAATGTAACTTATTCTTGTCATGATAGAGCTGAAAAATAGCTGATTTGGCATTAAACAAGAATTACTCGCTCACTCACTTTACAGAATTCTTAAAGTGAAACCTATAATTTCTGCTTCTAAAGATAATGTACAATTGATATAGAACATGCTACTGATACGTGAAGATGCTTCTTCTTCAAACTTTAACCTTACGTAATTCAATACATGTTTTTACACTGAAATCCATATGATAATAGTTATAATATGTACATTTTTGTAGACCTATGTCTCAGTCAGGTAGACCATTGTCAGGGTTCACACGTCCAGGAACACAAGGAGGTAGGCCTGGTACTATGGAACAAGCCATAAGAACTCCACGAACAGCACACACTGCACGACCAGTCACAAGTGCATCAGGCAGATATGTTAGATTGGGCACAGTAAGTTTATTATTGTTACTTTATGCAGATAACTTGTTGATTATTGTAAGATATGACAAGTATTAGTATAACTGTTCTACTTTCTATTCATTCTGTGATACTTTGTTTTGAAATGCTCATTTCAGATAGAATTAATAAGTCTTTTTCAGAGTCCTTATGTCAATTTTTGACATTTTTATTATTAACGAAAATTGTGTAAAAAAAATGATACAAGCATGGTTTTTGAAAAACAACTTGTTAGTAAAATTTAAAGTAGGGGAGTTATGGTGTTTAATACCACTTTCAACAATATTTCAGTTATATTGTGGCAGTTGGAAGTAAAGGTGATACTGAATGTTTTTTCTGTAAATATAAATTAATTTACTACATTCTTCTTAAGATGTATGAAAACACATGTACAATATATTATGAAAAATTGACATGGATACTTTTATGATTGTGTTAATTACTTCCCTTGATAGGCTTCCATGTTGTCGACACCAGATGGACCATTCATCAACTTAGCCAGACTGAACTTTGCAAAGTATGCCTCTCGTCAAAACTTAGCTAAAGCTTTGTTTGAGTATATATTTCATCATGAAAATGATGTCAGAAATGTAAGTACAACTTACAAGTTTTTTTTAAGATGATATTCTTGTTGAGTATTATATGATTGATATGGGTTTGTGCCATGAGAGCTTTCACCAGTACCCAGTTTGAGTATTATAATATTGATATGGGTTTGATCCCTGGGAACTTTCACCAGCACCCAGTTTGAGTATTATATTCATTAAATGTTTTGTCATGATATTTGGATTGAAGAACAACAATCAAAGAATTGTCCAATTAACATATTACCAAATAACCTTTTGGGGCCTACATGTATGTATTCAGTGCCTAGCACCACTGATGTTGTGATTTCGAATCCTAATTAGGGTGATTTGTACAACATTATGTGATAAAGTTTGTCAGTGACATCCGACAGGTCGGTGGTTTTCTACTGGTCATGCGGTTTCCTCCACCAATAAAACTGACCGCCACAATATAACTGAAGTATTGTTGAAAGTGGCGTTAAACACCATAAAGCAAAAACCAAACCAAATAACTTTGCGTCAGATTTCTTTTTCTCTCATTTATATTAATATCTCTTCCTTTGACCTGCATGTTTCAAGTTTGCACGGAAATGTAAACAAATCTATAATGCTATCCCTGACTGTGTAGTTATTGGATCATGTATATGATTTCCACAGTATAAATCAATTTCTATACTATATTTAATATCTTTCGCATAATAATCTCTGCCTTTTTGCTAATTTTATATAAGCAGTGTTTTTGCAAGTCATCATTTTAGAAACTACATGTACATTGTAAATTTTGCACAATCAAAATAACACTAATGTTAAAAAACACTGAAATTTTATTAAAAATGTGATTTATGATGGTATTTGTTTTGTATATTATAACAGGCATTAGAGTTAGCAGCTTTAGCTACCGAAGCTTGTCAGTTTAAAGATTGGTGGTGGAAAGTACAATTAGCTAAATGTTATTATAGGTAAGATTTTAATGTAATTTCCGTCATGAATGATATCACTTGGATCCTTCGTCTTCCCATCGTCAACCGTTTGTTAACTTTTTCTCATTTTAATCATCTGCAAAACTGCTCAACCATATGGAACCAAACTTGGCAGGAGTAATTCTTGGAAAGAGGAAAACGATTAGTACAAATGAAATTGATCCTCCATTGGGATTAGGCAGTATGGAGCCTCAAAGGGGAAAATGAACGGTATATAAATCTTGAAATTGTTCTAAAGAACCAGCAACAGATATGGTACATTATTTTATGTGCAGTATCAAATTGTGATATATTAATTTAGATTTATACAAACAAAGGTCTCAGTGTTCTATGGGGCCCAAACCCAGTCAGTTCAAAGTCTGTGGTATATGAGTCTTGGGGGTCTAAAGTTTTACATAGGATGCATCAGAATAAATTTTAAAATAGTATTCTCAAGAACCTGGCAAGTAAATGTAATTGAAGTATCCTCTCCAAATGAACATTCTATATTTGTATTACAAATAAAACTAGTATGGTCTATAGGATCCAAGTCTTGAGGGTCCAAAGGTTAAAATTGTCTGTAATGAGAAAACTTTTAAGCAGTTATGGAAATTCAATAATATATGGTGTACCGGTATATCATCATTATGATATGTAGACTCAAGCTTTTATGCATAAAGGCCCCAGGGTGTATGGGGTCGGAACCAATATCTATAAACTTTTTGTTATTAATGGTAATGAAATTATGATGTATAATAAATCCTGAAACTAAAATGATACAAATTTCAGATTAGGAATGTTTCGTGATTCAGAACAGCAGTTAAAATCAGCATTAAAACAACAAGACATGGTAGATCCCTTTCTCTACCTCTGTAAAGTATATGTTAGACTTGATCAACCTCTCACTGCTGTAGAAGTCTATAAACAAGGCTTAGAAAAGTTCCCAGGGGAGACCACTCTTCTTACAGGAATTGCTAGGATTTATGAGGTAAATATTTTATGTAAGACCTACCAATCAATAACAATAATCTTCAATATTTAAATTTATAAGGGAGATAACTCTGGATCTACTTATAGGAATTGGTTTTAGAAGTAATATTTAAGATAAGATAAATCAGTAAAACAGCAGTAGAGGTTACATGATGTTCCCAGGGTAGACTACCCTACTTACAAGAATTGATGAAGTTGAATTAAATTTAACAAATGATAAGTAGTAAAAAGGATGTTAAAGTTTTTTTTGGATAGACAACAACTCTTTTAATAGGAATTGTAGCAAACAAAATTAATAAATCATATTCATGTAGTTTAAATGTTTAGATTTAGTAAATAGTGATTCTGACAAATATCATCTTATCATGTAGAGAGATCATACTAATCATAAAAATATATGATACACCAATATTCACTATATATACCGCTATTTTAAATGCATTGTAGGTATTTAATGCCACTGTCAACTATATTTCAGCTATTTCGTGGTTGTCAATTTTATTGGTGCTGGAAACTGGAGTACCTGGAAAGACTGTCGCAATTCACTGACAAACTTTATCACATAATGTTTTAATTGAGCACATCTGCATTTAACCATGGAAGGAAGGTATCAAACTCACAACTTTAGTGGTAGACATAGATCGTATTGATAGATGTAAATCCAACTACAATATGATCACAGTCATACAGCTCTTGATTTGTTTATATACCTGATAGTAACATAAACTGTTTCAACAGAATGTCATTTAAATTTTGTGGTTAGTATTATAGAGGGAGATAACTCATAGTAAATGTGACATTTTTACAAATGTGTTTTCAGGGTTTGAGTGAGATGGAGAATGCAGTAAAATTTTATAAAGATATATTAACCTATGACAGTATGCATGTAGAAGCTATTGCTTGTATTGCTACACATCATTTCTACACAGATCAACCAGAAATAGCACTTAAATTTTACAGGTACAAATATATCAAATTATAGTTAATATCTACTGATTTTTACACCAGACCTTGATATCATCTTGGTTTCAGGAAGATTTGTGACATTATATGTGGAAATACATAGGAATATAGGAACTACATGTAAAAGGTATCATGTCACTTCATTTGACATGCTGTTAGTGATGTGTTATCAAAGTAAAACAATTGTGAAACATTTATGTATAAAAATGGTAAGGAATAAGGAGAGTGTAGTGAAATTGATGTATAAATTACCGATATTTCACCTCCTACCTACAGAAAAGGTATATACAAATAGGGGGTGAAATATAGGTAAAATTGAATGAAAAGGGTAATTAGATTAATTTGTACATTTATTTTTTTCAACGACGATAATCACTATTATTTGACCATACATATTTGCGGATGATCATAGATTTGTATTAATCAAAATCACACAAATATTTCTGAATTAACAGCAGGCAAATTTTTACTTCCAAGTTATCGAGGAAAACTACTTTTAAGAGTTTGGTATATCTAGACTCTACTTGTATATTTTTCATTATAAGAGTTCAGTATATCTATGCTGTATGTGTTTTTATTATTAGAACATTTCTGATGGATTCAGTACCTCTAGTGTTGTAATTAATGGTTACTTTTAAACATGCCATGTTATCCTAAACTAAATATTCAAACAAGTCTTGAATGTTGCACAGCTTAGTTATTTTTTTAATTCTAAGTGCATCAGGGTAAACACCACCTCAATATTTAATAACCGTATTGTTCATTGGTGAGCAACCCTCCAAAAATGCCTTTGACATGGAAGCAAAAAGTGTATTTGTTATCTGTTAATAAACTCTCTAAATTGATTCTCCAATCATTTAATAATATAATAAATGCAAAGGATGCTGTGAACACAAAAGGACAACCAGGTTGTCAATGTAAGCAGAGATAGATATGTATTGAAATGAACAAAGACATAACTGACTGTTTGATATTGAAAAAAAAATGTTGTTATTGTTAGAATTAATGATCTATTTGATCTATATTATTTTAAAAAAAAATATAATACTATCTAAATGTTATCTTTATTTAACAATTAAGCACCATTTTGATATGATACTTTACAAAACACTGTTTATTTTGTATTTAATTCCTTAAAAAAAACATAAGATGATAATTGTATTCATTTTAATTTTCTTTTCATATTCACATATGTTTATTTACATTATGACATTAAAAACTAATTAGTCAACAAAAGCAGCATCAAGGGGAATAACTTACTGTTTACTTAACACAAACAAGTATACAAATTGAAATGATTCTAAGTGATATAATATTAATTAGCCACTTATAATTGTTCTTTGATGTGCTTAAACTCTATTATTTATCATTGATCTACTTTACAAACTCAATTAATTATCTTTTGTTAAAGTAATTAATTAATTATTAATGAGAAATTATTTTTCCTTTCATTTAATAATTTCTCAATAATGTACTATACAAATAAACTTGATTTTTAAGTATATATATATATATTGGGCTAAATGTAGGGAAGCAAAAATTAAAACTAATAGTTACAAGTAAACAACAACATTGATAATGACAGACATCATTATGACAGACACCGTTAGACTGAGGATGTTTTTACTGGTTCATGACAAAGCTGTTCATCAGATCATCCACCTAGGTAAGAATTATCAAAATATTTAACATTATTGGTTTTTAATAGGGATGGCAAACCGTTCAGAATTTATTAACCGGTTACTCGAATAATCCTCCGACCGATTACTCGGTTAACCGGTAGATATCATTGTACAGATGTAATCTTGCAAGGGACAAATCAATAAGGCGATGTCAATGATAAACTTATATTGCATAAATAATTTTACTGTATTTCGTGAAGGAACCTTATAATCTGGAGCTAGGAGATACTCATTAAATTTAAAAATCCTTTGCCTTCTACGAGTTTTAACGCCATATAATCCAATACCACCATTTCAACTATTGCTCTTGTAATGTGTTCATTCTGGGAAGATGACAATTTCAGTGATATATTTACCGCTAATGTTTGAGGTTGACAGAATATTTTTAATGGCGGACTAATATTTTACGAACAATAGTGTATTATAATCGTGTGTATATATTGGAAGAACATTTTAGTCTGTAACATATTTTAAGACATTTTTAAACTGGTGGATTTAATAAATAACGTATATTGATCCACGATCTCCTAGATTGGAGGTGAAGATAAAGAATACAGAATACAGATCGTGGTGAATTTGCAAATTCGGCTACAGATGGCTGTTTTTCAGGCGTAAGCCATCCAGAATGATCTGACGAGATTCTAGGTCCTCCCGTATATGTCATTTCTAAATTGCACAGTTTGCATTTCACAATTTTCGACTCCACATCTCATTTAAAATACAACCAAGTTTTCGATTGTGGTGGAGGCATTTTGTAATGAAACTTCAAACATTTCAATTGCAAGTTAATTAGACAAATGAACAGGTTTTACAATTGTTGTGATTAGTTATGGTTGTAAAAACATGAATGCCCGAGGGATAGTTATCGTGTCTTATCACAGTTATTTAATTATTGATTTAATCTGATATCTAAGTTTATTTACTGTTACACTATACATGTACTTTAAATATTTTTTAACTTTTATGAATTGAGAAAACAGTGACAAGATCGAGATATTTTCATCATATTTTATCAAAACTTAACGAATAATCGAATCGCAAAATAACTAACTGATTACGATCTTTCCGACGGTTAACTGGTTAACCGAGTAATCGTTGCCATCCCTAGTTTTTAAGGATAGAATATGAATTGCATAATTTTTTTAATTGTGTGTTAGCATTTTTATTTTGACAAAAACTGCATTATCAATAGAAAATTTAATTCATTATAAATTAAAGTTTATTAAATTTAAATGGAAAACATTTCAAAAGTTATCTGTAGTTTTTTTGTGCTAAAAATTTTAATATTTTACTCAACTTTAATTTCGTCTTCAATTGACCAGATCTTAATTACGTATTTTATTATGAAGAATTGTTTCATCATATTGACTCATTATTATTTAAATGAAAATGGTGTTTGGTTATAAATCACTTATATTCATGTATTTCATAGATTTTCTTATCTATTTACATTTCCTTACAGATAGATACATCAAGAGAGTAAAAAGACGGGCTATACACAATGTACGTCAAGGAAACAAAGCTCAAGCATTACATCTTTTACACAGGAAGTCTGTAGCTATGGGGTTAAAACACACATATCGTCTGTATCGTCTGAGGAAGTGGCATCAACTACAGAACCTTGTTGTGAGCATGCTTAGTACATTACGTCCTGACCAGATAACACTACCAGCACCAGAACCTACTAATGACTCTGGATATGAAGGAGATCAGATGGAACTATATGCCATGTCTTTAATGGTAGCCCAATGTAACTTTGGTAGAGCTGTTTGATGGAACTTTATGCTAATTCTTTAATGGTAGCCCAGTGTAACTTTGGTAGAGCTGTTTGATGGAACTTTATGCAAATTCTTTAATGGTAGCCCAGTGTAACTTTGGTAGAGCAGTGTGATTTACCACCTGCCAGTATGTTTGGTTAACATTTTATGTTACAGAAACAAGATATCCTGCTGAAACAAGATATTTATATTTTATGAAAGACAGTGCTAATTGTTAATTTGATACAGTGTATATTATGTGTATGTTGTATATATAAGATTATTAAATGTATTGTAAGATGTTTTGTTTTTGTTTTAAGAACATACATGTATTCATTGCCCTGTTAGATATTTTAATGTTGGTTTTTATAGTACTAGAAACAACAGTCTGTAGGTAGAAATGTCACTCCACTCTTGACACATTATCCTGCTTCTGTGCCAACCAGTAACCAATTCATTTTAAGGACTTCTCGAGCTATGTTTTTATTCGTAATCAAACGATATTTATATCTAGTATTTCATCGCCTTAAAATACAAATTGCTTGAGGTACTTTTCTAGTAAAAAAACCCAGATCTTTTGATGCTGATTTCTACTGATTTAACTTCCTACTCCGCGGTTCAGCAATCCTGTACTCCGAGTTCAACATGTCCATTCTTTTTTTTTCGCCGCAGTGAGCCATATCCATTTTTCAATGATTGTGCCTTTCAAAACTCCAATTGCTCGGAAAGGAGAAGCTTTAAGATTATGAGATTTTGACAGATGATTGGCAAATGATTGGGCATTGCATACAGAGATTAATGTGGAAATAAAATTGTGTGAATTTGATGTTTTCTGTCATCAAACTTGAAATTTCACAAAAAATAATGTAAATTTCATGTTCAACAGCCAATAACTTCAAGAATGTCCAGTCATTCGCATGCAATTTGACATCATTTGAAAGCAAAGTCATTTCTAAAATGTTGGATGTAAATATTTTGTTAAAATGATAGCTTATTGTTGCGGAGTGATGTAAAGAAAATATCCTACCTGTTGTCGTTATTATCGTGCTTTCTCCGCGTTTTACATATCCTTCTGAGTTTGGCATATCAGTATGAAGGGGGTGAAATACAGTTTGGCCACCACAGTATCTGATTGACTGAAATATGAAAATATAATATCTACAGAAACTACTGGGGTATTTGAACTGAAAATTTGTAGGAATGTTTACTGTTGTATTAGGATTAATGTAGCATAAAATAAAAAATGTACAATATTATGTAAAGAAACTGTGATGGTCAATAATTCTACCAATATGAATAACATCAATAACCACCTCTTACCTTAAGCAATTGAACACAAAAAAGACTATGGTATAGGAAATCCAAGTCATGGCGATGTAAAGAACAAAATTATGGCAGTGTTAACCCACTCCCTCTGATTATTGGATCTCCAATGAGTGGAGGGCAACATTTTTTGTTCAGTGTTGCATGGGATAACATGGAATAATAGTTTTTATTGTGAAATTCAAATAAGTTATGTATTGATTAAATAAATTTATGCTTTACAGAGTTTTTTTTATTACCATAAATACGAATATATCATTTTATCCTGGACTTGTTCTTTTAGAGCTGGTAAAATGCATTGACTGGATAAATGTTCATTATATACTCTCACTGGCCGAATTATAGCTTTTTCTGGTACCCCTGTCACATGTTACCTGTTGAGCTTTGGGAAGCTAGAGGTAAAATCCAGTTCACTTCAGTGTGTATTCGGCACAAAACTGAGGAAAGACTTGGTAAACCTCACCTTTATCCCAGTTTTTAGCCTCATACACATAAACTTAATATTTTAAGACACTGCACTAATATTGTCTATGTATCTGTCAAGATGTAAGTAGTATATATATGATGTTAGTCTTTCTGTATGTTTGTATTTGTGTATCCATCTATCCATAATATTCCTTAAACATGTCAACATTACTCTCTGTTTAACTATTATGAAAAATTATAAACTGCTAGATGTTTACAGATACATTATAGATAAATTGATCTGACAGATCTTTTTGCCATTCATATATGCAAGAACAATGAATGATGGTTGTACTGATTGAGAAGATATCTCCTGGAACACTTACAAATATCCTCAATATATAGGTCACGACAAAGTTACCTCAGACAAAAGATCTACAAGGCTTTTTGTCTGATGGAAAATCAACAATAAGATTACACTACTGCAGCAACCTGTTTATTAATTAAGTCTCCCAAACAAAGTTTGGGAGACTTATTGTTTTTGCTCCATTTCTTATTATTAAGTCTCCCAAACAACGTTTGGAGACTTATTGTTTTTGCTCCATTTCTTCTTATTATTATTAAGTCTCCCAAACAAAGTTTGAGGGACTTATTGTTTTTGCTCCGTTTCTTATTATTATTCTTTCTTTCCGCAAAGCATGAACTTGTCCATGGCAGATCTCAGGAACTACAGGACAGAATTTCATGAAACTTGGTGGAGTTATAGATATATGTTTCTAGTTGATCCTAAAGTTTTCAGATTTGTGGTAAAGGGGGTCAAAGCCATATTTTTGGGGGTTCAAAGAGGGTGGGGTTTACTATAGAATCCTATGGGAAACTTGAAATTTCGTACATTAATGTTGATAACTTCTAACTGGATAATGATAGAGACATACAATTTGACATAGTGATAGGTCACCATTAGAGGAGCAATTCTGCATTTTCAAAATTTTCAAGATGTCTGCCATTTTCAAAATAGCTGCCAAAACACGGGATAAAAATGGGGGGTAAAAATTCAACATTGTCGGATATCATCAAAATTTGATATGTGGGTAGATAATGATGTTCCGAATTGATTCCCGACATTGAAAAATTTCTACCGATCACCATTTTCAAAATGGTCACCACAATACCGCAAAAATTCAACATTGTCCGATATCATCACAATTTGATATGTGGGTAGATAATGATGTCCCGAATTAATTGCTGACATTGGAAAATTTCTAGCGGTCACCATTTTCAAAATGGCCACCACAATACCGCACAAATTCAACATTGTCCGATTTCAACGCCATTTCATATATGGGTAGATTATGATGTCCCGAATTGATTCCTGACATCGAAAAATTTCTACCGGTCGCCATTTTCAAAATGGCCACCACAATACCGCACACATTCAACATTGTCCGATTTCAACGACATTTCATATGTGGGTAGATTATGATGTCCCGAAATGATTCCTGACATCGAAAAATTTCTACCGATTGCCATTTTCAAAATGGCCGCCACAATACCGCACAAATTCAACATTGTCCGATTTCAACGACATTTCATATGTGGGTAGATTATGATGTCCCGAAATGATTCCTGACATCGAAAAATTTCTACCGGTCGCCATTTTCTAAATGGCCGCCACAATACTGCACAAATTCAACATTGTTCGATTTCAACGTCCTGAATTGATTTCCGACATTGAAAAATTTCTACTGGTCGCCATTTTCAAAATGGCCGTCACAATACCGCAAAAATTCAACATTGTTCGATTTCAAAGGTAGCTTTTAATTTATTTTTTAAACTGGTTGTCTGGCCGGTTTGGGAGACTTCATAATCGTTAGATTATAATCATATCTTGTTTGTTTAGTGATAATAAAATAGCCATCCATTATTAATTTTGATATTTTATTTAGAGTTACTCTCCTTCTCTATGATTTTATTTACAGTTATTCCCCTTTGTATGTGTATTGCACAATTATCTATCTAGTTATTGATCTATTTACAAAGTATCACTAAGTGACAAGACATTCTGTTTGTTCTCTCCTTCTCTATGATTTTATTTAGAGTTACTCCCCTTTGTATGTGTATTACACAATTATCTATGTAGTTATTGATCTATTTATAAAGTATCACTAACTGACAGACATTCTGTTTGTACTCTCCTTCTCTACATCAATTTAAATACTTCAGAATCCACTTAATAGCCATAGCCTTCAGTGTTAATTATAAAGATTATAAACTGATGGCTTTACCATATGTTTCTGTCAAGTACCTATACATCCTCTTATCTCCTGTCAATTATGAACCCCCCTTATTGAACATAATACATTATTTTATAGTTCTATGCATTTATCAATGATAATCTGTGGTTTTTGTTACTTACTAATTTGTAGCTTGACTACTTCCTGTCTTACTGAGTTTATCTCTTTGTGGAAAGCCATGATTTACACACCATTGTGCATTATAGAGTTCTTATTTATTTTATCGATATAAATGTTTTAAATAAATTTACTGAAAATATACATGTATAATTATCAACTTTTTTCCCAAAAATTATTTCCCTATTTTCAATTTGTCAAATAAGCACTAAAAACTAGTTTAACCCTGCCACTTTTTTTTTATTGAAGTGCCTGTACCAAGCCAGCAAAGTGAACAGTTATGTATTTGTGTGTTAGGGGTATAGAGTTTGTCTCTTTCTATGATTTTGATTTTTGATTTGTTTCGACAGTGTGGTATTTTTAGTTTTTCATTTTATTTGTAAATTTTAAATTTGAGTAACAGTATGTTGTGTATTGTCTTTTGACTTACATGTGTACACGATAACAAGCATTCAAACAGATTTACTTATTTTTAAATATAATCCTGATATAATAATTAGTAATATGGACATGGGACAAACTTTATTCTCTTAAGACACATTTCTTAGTCTAAAGCTGTTTGTAATTCAACTTAAATAAATACTGATGCAGGCAGTCGTGGATCCTAACATTTCCATAAGGGGGCTATTTTTTTTTTCTTTGGAAAAAAATCGGATCTCAAAACAATATTTCAAGAAAAATGCAAAGATACTGAGGCAGAATTAAAAAAGCGAAAATTGCACAACTTGGTAAAAAGAAAAATAACAAGAACGAAATTGGAAACATTCTGTTAAAACACGTTCTTACCAGTCTATAAAATAGCTCAAAGGAGGTGTGTGTGGGGGGGTTGCCCAACCTGGATCCATCCATGGTAGGTACCCTATAGACATATTGTATGTCTTGATTTGGTATTCATTTACAAATTATTAGTTGTGTAAATACAAATTTAAACTAGTAAACTTTGTATATTACTATTAGGAACAATTATGCAGCACTTGTAGACCATTTCCTACAAACTTACAAAAACGGAAATTGGATACATTATCTTACATGAACATCAGATGACATATTAGGTACTTGATTGTTGTACCAGTTCATCAACTGAGGGGTGTAAATATGTTCAATAGTTTTTTTAGGATGCACTGTTTCTAACCCAAAAATAGTTCTACCGATATGTCCAAATACAAATGTAACACATACTGGTATTTCCCAAATTAAAAAAAAAATACATAATGGAACTATTCAAGTATTAGAACCTTAAAATATTAAGAAAAATTGTCGATTATAGAGCTTGCTTATTAATGAACTTTGAATTTTTTTTCTCTTTTGCACCCCTTGTTTGCAAAAACCATTGGTGTGAGAACCTTTAAACTCAAACATTACCTGTGTTGTACTATAACTAAAGTTATTATCACAAGAATCAGTGACAGGAAGTTAGAGCAATTAAATAGCTGTCCAACAAACACTTTTTTTAAAAGACATTTTTGACCCATCATTTGACATTGACCTGTATAATTTATATATGATGGAGTACTAGAACCTATTGTTAACAGAATTTATATTAATACACCAATATTTAACTATTTAAATCAGGTCAATAGAAAAAAAAAGGATTGATTTGCTTCCGGAATTATTCAACATTTGGTCATTACATGCTAAAATAGAACTTTAGACAGGATGCTATTAAAAAAATTGGATTACCTATCGACCTTTGATTTAATAATTTTATTGTTATAGGTATAATATTACTGATAATGTCAGAAAATAATGCCTTAATTTACATGTAAAGTGACATTGATGATTGTGTTATCTAGGTTAACTTTAATGTCCTTTATCTAGTGAGGACACACACCCACAGTAAACCTAAGGACATATCTCATCAATATATTGTATACTATTAATATTTATTAAATGATAGAAAATTATGAACTATAGAGGTGATTTACTGATTAAAACACATTTATATACATAGTGATGATGTTCTTCATCTATACATGATTTTGATGACTTTCCATATTTATAGACAAGTTTATGATTTTTACCACATTTATACATGAATTAATGATTTGTTTGACATTTGTACATGAATTGATGATTTTTTTCACATTCATGTATGAATTGATGATTTTGAACATTTTAAACAAACTGATGAATTTCCACATATATTCTTCAGATTTTTTTCCTTCAAAGTTCAAAGTTCAGTTTTTTAATAAGACTAAAAATATGTATTAGACGGTACAGCAACAGCACAAAATAATAAAAGGGAATTTAACGACTATCCATAGTTCAGTCCCGTAAAACTTTTGATTCCTGAGTGTCAATAAAGAAGATTTTTTTCCCTTTTAACTACTGTACTGTATGGCAGATCTATTATATATTGATTTGAAAGATACAAGGAACTTAATTTTGGACTACCATTCTTTCAAATTCTGGGGATTTTTAAGGTTTTGTTAAAGGAATTTCTCATAAATTATGTTAATGTTCCTTTATACTTGTTTTTGATCAATTTATCACACTTTTTATTTCTCTTATATGTGATATAAAGTAAGGATGATTATTTCATATATAAATTGTTTGCTGCATATAGATATATGCACTACATGACATAAATGGTACATTTATGTCATGTAGTGCATATATCTATATATATAACCATGACAACCAGATTATCACAATCTAGTAATTTAAACTTCAGATGCCCACATATGTCACAATCAAGTAATTTAAGATTTAGATACCCTCATGTTTGTTTCAAATACCAGAAAATATAATACTTGGTATTAAAAATGTGTCATTAGTTTACAGTTTGTTATTGATACAGGAATCGTGGTATTCGCTAAAGTTACAAGATACCAAACAAAACAAAAGATACCACATTGTCAGAACAGTCGCAAAATCTGAAACATAGGCAAAATGGATATCCCTAACACACATGTGACCGCTCACTTTCCTGGCTTGATTCAAGAATTTCAATAAAATTTGGCAGGGTTAAGCTAGTTTTATGAGCCAAAACCTCCCCTGGTAGTGAAATGATGTGGTAACTAATCATAATATGTTAATTGGCTATTCATTATTTGATAGGCTTCATTGCATGCAGATCAGTTTTTTTACTCTAGTATAAAATCATTTTGAATAAAGGCATCCTAACCAGTATATAGCCATATAAAGTTACCTGTCTCTGGTTTACATCATTTTGTATTTATAGCAATATAAACTATGTACAGTAGCCAGAGTTAATGATTAAAAAAAATTACATAGGTCTACCTCATGTTATAAATCAATTCTTATATTTTCTTTGATAATTAAAACCTATGATCCACCCATATGTTAAATATTCTCCTGCTTCAACGAATAGTTTTTTCTTCATTTTTTAACATGGTGCTATTTCCAGTTTGTGGTTAATGGTTTTTAAACTGAAAGATCAACTGTTCAAAGACCAAATAAAAAAAATTACATTAATTAAAGAATAATGAGAGGACTTCATCTAGGGTTTCCATGTTTGCACATGACTCTTATGGATAGTTATCTGGAATTCTCAATGGTGTAATACTTTCAGGATTATCATATGTGAAAACAAATGTGATTATATTATGCTGCACTATACAATAATTTCTTTTTTACGTAAATATAGCTGTTGCAACCTAGTGTCTTTATTCCTGCACTGTGTAATAATAAAGGACTCTTGTCATGTATTTTCAGATACTAGTTCAGGGCTAGAAATTAACTTCTTTCACCACAAGCAAAACTTTGCTAGTTGCAAAAAACATACTGACCTGACTAGCAACCAAATTGAACCCAAAATTTATGCTTCATAATATTATAAGTATGTTGATAAAATAATTAAAACAGTAAAGTTTAATGTGATTTATTGAACTAAGTCACAAAGTCCCTCTCTCTGGTAATATTGCATTGTGAAAGTTGTCTATTCATCTATTGAACAGGTTGAAATGTTATTTAAATTTTAAAATTGTTACAATGCAATGGGTTTCCTGAACTGTGCAATAAATAAGGACTCTTTTCATATATTTGCATACTATTGTTACAAATGGGTTTTACTACGCTATGCAATAATTAACGACTCTTGTCTTATATTTTCAGACGATTGTTACAAATGGGTGTCTATAATGCTGAACTGTTTAATAATTTAGGACTGTGTTGTTTTTATGCCCAACAGTATGATATGACATTAACATGTTTTGAGAGAGCCTTGTCTTTGGCAGCAGAACAGACTATGTCAGATGTGTGGTTTAATATTGGACATGTTGCCTTAGTAAGTAGAATCATATTTGTAGATCATAGCTCAATTTTAGTATTTCTCGTGTATGGGTGAAAGTTGATTACATTGATAAATATTTGTTCAATAATATATTTCATTGTCTCTTTGTATTACTTGATGGTCCTTTGACAAATGTACATTGATTTTAATGTTGATTGGAAATCCAAGATGGCCACCACTGAAGATAGGACCTTATTGGAAAAGAAAGAAAACAAATTTTTTCATAGAAACTAGAAAGTTGATTGAATCCAAACTTTTCATTGATAATTATTTGGTGGTCCCTTGCAAACTTGTCAATTTTTGTGTGGATCAGAAATATTCAAGTTGGTCAAAATCTCAGGACATTGTTGAACTATATAGATATGAATTAAACGATTTTTTCCAAAACTAGAAACTTCAATGAACCAAAACAGTGCATAAAAACAGGTGACTGATATAGGTGTAGGTGAACCTCTTCTTTAATCTTGTTCATTAATTGAATATAAATAAAAAAAATAATGGAGTATGGGTGTGAATTGAAATCCAATGTTATAGCCATTGCAGTGTTGTATAAATAGTAATGCCTGTTTATTTTTATTGCAGTTTATAGGTGAAATATCATTAGAAAACCATTATTTTCTACTGCAGGGTATAGGGGACGTGTCATTAGTATACCAATGTTTTCTATTGTAGGGTATAGGAGACATGTCATTAGCATACCAATGTTTTCTATTGTAGGGTATAGGTGACATGTCATTAGTATACCAATGTTTTCTATTGTAGGGTATAGAGGACATGTCATTAGTATACCAATGTTTTCTATTGTAGGGTATAGGTGACATGTCATTAGTATACCAATGTTTTCTATTGTAGGGTATAGAGGACATGTCATTAGTATACCAATGTTTTCTATTGTAGGGTATAGAGGACGTGTCATTAGTATACCAATGTTTTCTATTATAGGGTATAGGAGACATGTCATTAGCATACCAATGTTTTCTATTGTAGGGTATAGGTGACATGTCATTAGTATACCAATGTTTTCTATTGTAGGGTATAGAGGACATGTCATTAGTATACCAATGTTTTCTATTGTAGGGTATAGGTGACATGTCATTAGTATACCAATGTTTTCTATTGTAGGGTACAGGTGACATGTCATTAGTATACCAATGTTTTCTATTGTAGGGTACAGGTGACATGTCATTAGTATACCAATGTTTTCTATTGTAGGGTATAGGTGACATGTCATTAGTATACCAATGTTTTCTATTGTAGGGTATAGAGGACATGTCATTAGTATACCAATGTTTTCTATTGTAGGGTACAGGTGACATGTCATTAGTATACCAATGTTTTCTATTGTAGGGTATAGAGGACATGTCATTAGTATACCAATGTTTTCTATTGTAGGGTACAGGTGACATGTCATTAGTATACCAATGTTTTCTATTGTAGGGTATAGGTGACATGTCATTAGTATACCAATGTTTTCTATTGTAGGGTATAGAGGACATGTCATTAGTATACCAATGTTTTCTATTGTAGGGTATAGAGGACGTGTCATTAGTATACCAATGTTTTCTATTGTAGGGTATAGGAGACATGTCATTAGTATACCAATGTTTTCTATTGTAGGGTACAGGTGACATGTCATTAGTATACCAATGTTTTCTATTGTAGGGTATAGGAGACATGTCATTAGTATACCAATGTTTTCTATTGTAGGGTATAGGAGACATGTCATTAGTATTCCAATGTTTTCTATTGTAGGGTATAGAGGACATGTCATTAGTATACCAATGTTTTCTATTGTAGGGTATAGGAGACATGTCATTAGTATACCAATGTTTTCTATTGTAGGGTACAGGTGACATGTCATTAGTATACCAATGTTTTCTATTGTAGGGTATAGGAGACATGTCATTAGTATACCAATGTTTTCTATTGTAGGGTATAGTAGACATGTCATTAGTATTCCAATGTTTTCTATTGTAGGGTATAGGAGACATGTCATTAGTATACCAATGTTTTCTATTGTAGGGTATAGAAGATGTGTCATTAGTATACCAATGTTTTCTATTGTAGGGTATAGGAGACATGTCATTAGTATACCAATGTTTTCTATTGTAGGGTATAGGTGACATGTCATTAGTATACCAATGTTTTCTATTGTAGGGTATAGGTGACATGTCATTAGTATACCAATGTTTTCTATTGTAGGGTATAGGTGACATGTCATTAGTATATCAATGTTTTCTATTGTAGGGTATAGGGGACGTGTCATTAGTATACCAATGTTTTCTATTGTAGGGTATAGAGGACGTGTCATTAGTATACCAATGTTTTCTATTGTAGGGTATAGGTGACATGTCATTAGTATACCAATGTTTTCTATTGTAGGGTATAGGTGACATGTCATTAGTATACCAATGTTTTCTATTGTAGGGTACAGGTGACATGTCATTAGTATACCAATGTTTTCTATTGTAGGGTATAGAAGATGTGTCATTAGCATACCAATGTTTTCTATTGTAGGGTATAGAGGACATGTCATTAGTATACCAATGTTTTCTATTGTAGGGTATAGAGGACGTGTCATTAGTATACCAATGTTTTCTATTGTAGGGTATAGGTGACATGTCATTAGTATACCAATGTTTTCTATTGTAGGGTATAGGTGACATGTCATTAGTATACCAATGTTTTCTATTGTAGGGTACAGGTGACATGTCATTAGCATACCAATGTTTTCTATTGTAGGGTATAGAAGATGTGTCATTAGTATACCAATGTTTTCTATTGTAGGGTATAGGAGACATGTCATTAGTATACCAATGTTTTCTATTGTAGGGTATAGGTGACATGTCAGTATACCAATGTTTTCTATTGTAGGGTATAGGTGACATGTCATTAGTATACCAATGTTTTCTATTGTAGGGTATAGGTGACATGTCATTAGTATACCAATGTTTTCTATTGTAGGGTATAGAGGACATGTCATTAGTATACCAATGTTTTCTATTGTAGGGTATAGAGGAGGTGTCATTAGTATACCAATGTTTTCTATTGTAGGGTATAGGTGACATGTCATTAGTATACCAATGTTTTCTATTGTAGGGTATAGGTGACATGTCAGTATACCAATGTTTTCTATTGTAGGGTATAGGAGACATGTCATTAGTATACCAATGTTTTCTATTGTAGGGTATAGGTGACATGTCATTAGTATACCAATGTTTTCTATTGTAGGGTATAGAGGACATGTCATTAGTATACCAATGTTTTCTATTGTAGGGTATAGAGGACGTGTCATTAGTATACCAATGTTTTCTATTGTAGGGTATAGGAGACATGTCATTAGTATACCAATGTTTTCTATTGTAGGGTATAGAGGACATGTCATTAGTATACCAATATTTTCTATTGTAGGGTATATGTGACATGTCATTAGTATACCAATGTTTTCTATTGTAGGGTATAGAGGACGTGTCATTAGTATACCAATGTTTTCTATTGTAGGGTATAGGAGACATGTCATTAGTATACCAATGTTTTCTATTGTAGGGTATAGGTGACATGTCATTAGTATACCAATGTTTTCTATTGTAGGGTATAGAGGACATGTCATTAGTATACCAATGTTTTCTATTGTAGGGTATAGAGGACGTGTCATTAGTATTCCAATGTTTTCTATTGTAGGGTATAGGAGACATGTCATTAGTATACCAATGTTTTCTATTGTAGGGTATAGGAGACATGTCATTAGCATACCAAAGTTTTCTATTGAAGGGTATAGGAGACATGTCATTAGCATACCAATGTTTTCTATTGTAGGGTATAGAAGATGTGTCATTAGCATACCAATGTTTTCTATTGTAGGGTATAGAGGACGTGTCATTAGTATACCAATGTTTTCTATTGTAGGGTATAGGTGACATGTCATTAGTATACCAATGTTTTCTATTGTAGGGTATAGAGGACATGTCATTAGTATACCAATGTTTTCTATTGTAGGGTATAGAGGACGTGTCATTAGTATTCCAATGTTTTCTATTGTAGGGTATAGGAGACATGTCATTAGTATACCAATGTTTTCTATTGTAGGGTATAGGAGACATGTCATTAGCATACCAATGTTTTCTATTGTAGGGTATAGGAGACATGTCATTAGCATACCAATGTTTTCTATTGTAGGGTATAGAAGATGTGTCATTAGCATACCAATGTTTTCTATTGTAGGGTATAGAGGACGTGTCATTAGTATACCAATGTTTTCTATTGTAGGGTATAGGAGACATGTCATTAGTATACCAATGTTTTCTATTGTAGGGTATAGGAGACATGTCATTAGTATACCAATGTTTTCTATTGTAGGGTATAGGAGACATGTTATTAGTATACCAATGTTTTCTATTGTAGGGTATAGAGGACATGTCATTAGTATACCAATGTTTTCTATTGTAGGGTATAGGAGACATGTCATTAGCATACCAATGTTTTCGTTTGACGTTAGCTAATAATAACGATCATGCTGAAGCGTATAATAATTTGGGTGTTTTAGAACTCAGAAAAGGACATATAGATTTGGTAAGTATATATATAATATAACAGTGTTAATTACAGCTATGGTGCATAGTAGAATATTTTGTTGTCTACATAGCTTAAAAAAGAATGATCCTGCTAGTCATCACACTCAATACCAACTTTTCTGGACCGGACGTTGGACATTTGAGTGAGAAAAAAATACACCATGGACATTTGAGCGAACAAATTCCAATTGAGCAAAGCTGGACATAAAGTTAAGGAAGCAAATAAGAGAAATGTATAATTGTTGATGATCACAGATATAGAATTGATATAACATTAAAAATGGAGATATATCCTGGAGGTGTGTTTTTAAAGGATGAGAACAGATGCAGACATACAATTGGTTTTAAATGAACAAAAATGTGCACATCCATATGCCAGATGACAGACAGGTGGAAATACATATTCTAAAGGTTAACACAAAATGTAAAGCAATAGATGATCTCTCAGCAAGGCCACCTAAAATTATTAGAACTGAGTTACAGTATATGGACCAGAAAGTTTAACAATGCAATATGTTTAATCTAAATCTTTTTTTTTCTCACTAATATGGGTTATTAATTTTTTTCTCTCACTAATAATGGGTTATTACTTTTTCGCTCAAATGGGTTACAAGTTGTTGCCTTTATGTCCGTTTTTTTTTCGCTCTTCTGTCCTGTCAATTCGCTCAAATGTCTTTCACCGTTCTGTACCATTTAGTAGTCGTGGTTGTATGGTAGTTGGATTTACAACTACCTATGCAATCAGTGCCTATCACCACTAAAGTTGTGAGTTCAAATCCCGTTCATGGCGAGGTGTACTCGATACAACATTATGTGCTAAAGTTTCTCAGTGACTTGTGACAAGTCAGTGGTTTTCCCCGAGAACTCCGGTTTCATCCACCAATAAAACTGACCTCCACGATATAACTGAAATATTGTTGAAAGTGGTGTTAAACACCATGATCCCAATCCAAACCCCCCTGGACCATTTAAACCTCTGACAGCAGAAAAAAATGACAACAAAAACTGATGGTGAGATAAGAAGCACAAACAATGTGTAGTAGGGTTGATGTTTGACACATTAGAAACACAGAGTCAATGGTTTCATCTTCTTCATTACAATGTGTAGTAGGGTTGATGTTTGACACATTAGAAACACAGAGTCAATGGTTTCATCTTCTTCATTACAATGTGTAGTAGGGTTGATGTTTGACACATTAGAAACACAGAGTCAATGGTTTCATCTTCTTCATTACAATGTGTAGTAGGGTTGATGTTTGACACATTAGAAACACAGAGTCAATGGTTTCATCTTCTTCATTACAATGTGTAGTAGGGTTGATGTTTGACACATTAGAAACACAGAGTCAATGGTTTCATCTTCTTCATTACAATGTATAGTAGGGTTGATGTTTGACACATTAGAAACACAGAGTCAATGGTTTCATCTTCTTCATTACAATGTGTAGTAGGGTTGATGTTTGACACATTAGAAACACAGAGTCAATGGTTTCATCTTCTTCATTACAATGTGTAGTAGGGTTGATGTTTGACACATTAGAAACACAGAGTCAATGGTTTCATCTTCTTCATTACAATGTGTAGTAGGGTTGATGTTTAACACATTAGAAACACAGAGTCAATGGTTTCATCTTCTTCATTACAATGTGTAGTAGGGTTGATGTTTGACACATTAGAAACACAGAGTCAATGGTTTCATCTTCTTCATTACAATGTGTAGTAGGGTTGATGTTTGACACATTAGAAACACAGAGTCAATGGTTTCATCTTCTTCATTACAATGTGTAGTAGGGTTGATGTTTGACACATTAGAAACACAGAGTCAATGGTTTCATCTTCTTCATTACAATGTATAGTAGGGTTGATGTTTGACACATTAGAAACACAGAGTCAATGGTTTCATCTTCTTCATTACAATGTGTAGTAGGGTTGATGTTTGACACATTAGAAACACAGAGTCAATGGTTTCATCTTCTTCATTACACTCATTATATCTTATTCACTGTTCTTCAGTTTAATTATTTGGCTAATGGAAGTTTGATATAACTACATATAAGGTAATTAATTGAAACAAAACTTTGTACTAAGAGACAGGACAAGCCAGAAATGAGTCAAAACATTGCTTCATAATATATAGAGTTAATATACTTATACTGTCCAAAAGTCGTGATTTACAGGCTAAAACACTTGACATATTTGAGGTGATGTTACTTGATGGGTAATGTAGTGACAACATACTTTCTGTATTATAGTGATAAATGTAATTTTAAGTTTTTATGTAAATCACTGTCATGGTAAAGCTATTATAATCTAGTACATATATCTTAGTTTGAAATAGAAGTCAGAGATTTATAATTCTAAAATTAACACTATAGAATAAGATGAATATGCAATATTATTACATAAGGCTCTATTTTACTGTTTTTCTATTGGCCAGAAGCAATACACGTGACATTCCATTTTCTAACAATTTCTGTGCAATAAATAATCATATTGCACTCTCGTGCAAAATCAATGAATAAAATTACGTGGCACGAGAGTGCAATATGGTTTTTTATTGCACAGAAATTGCTTTTTGCTATCTACGTTAGAAAATTTCATAAATTTTCAAAATTTTCAAAAAATTTCAAAATTATAAAATTTAAAGTTCAAAATTTTTTTAATTTCAAAAATTTCTTAAAATTTCATTTTTTTTTTAAAAATTCTAAATTTTCATAAAATTTCAAAAATTTCATAAGATTTCAAAAAAATTCAAAATGATAAAATTTTCAAAAAGTTTCAAAAATTTCAAAGTTTTCATAAAATTAAAAAATTATAGTAAAATAGAGCCTTATGTAATAAAACAATTACTACACTGCTCCATAATAAGTGATTAACAATGTTTTTTTAAAACGAGATGACTGAGAAACGTCCTCAAGTTTTAAAAAGCATCTGATTATTTTATCGCTATTTTGTATTCATAATTGTTGAGATACTGACATTTTTTTAAACACAATTAATATTTTATATCGTTAATCACCTAATTATCAAGAATTTGGTAATGTGATGTCATTATAACGTCATATTAGAAAACAAGATAATACTACATGCGTCCTTGACAACGCTTAGCGATTAGCGATAATTGGAATCATCTCATGCGCCCACATGGTATGAAATATAATTATCGGTTTTAAACATCAAAGGGAAAATAAACAAAATAGCGATAAAACCTCATATTGATTTTGTTCAAGTGCAGTAATTGTATAATATTATGGCATTTGTCAGAAAAGAATGATTTTATTTCCTACTATGGATAATCTAAATATGATAGGTAGTGTTCACGCTGTAGACATGTATTTATAATAGGTCTACATATAATGCTATGAAATAATGATTTGATTTTGATTTTTGGTGTTTTAACGCCACTTTCAGCAATATTTCAGCTATATCATGGCGATCAGTTTTAGTGGTGGAAGAAGCCGGAGTACCCGGAGAGAACCACCGACCATGAGCAAGCAACTGGTAAATTTTATCACTTGTGGCTGTGAGTCGAGTGCACCCTTTTTTGTAATTTACAAAGCCGGGCACGAATCTATGCCATATTGGTGATAGGCTTGTATGAGTTGTTAGGTAATCTAACTCATTGAGCCACCCAGGCCCTTCTATGAAATAATAGTTAGAATTTAAAGTACATTTTGTATTATGGTTTGTATATTTTGATTGGATGAGTGTTAGTACCTATAAATACATCACTAGAAACAATGTATATTAGAATCATCCTTTTTCATGAAAAAAACACTGATACATTGATTAAACTTGACTTTCATGTATGTTTTACTAATGGAGTGAGTGATTGTTGTTTAACGCCAACTCAGCAATTTTTCAGCTATATCATGGCGAGAACAAGTTAATTCTCAATGAGATGATGATGAGGTCCGTTTTGTACTAGACCAAAATGCTCAGTTTTGGATTTTCATAGTACTAGTCCGAGGATAGACATGTTGCCCTACTCTGACACATTATCCTGATTCTGAGCCAACCAGTTTTTGCTCTTTCTCCTTAATGCTGCATGCTTAGTGGAGAAGCAACAAATACCAATTTTATAATTTTTGTTTCGACTCGATCGGGACTCAAACCCACAATCTACCACACTCTAGACGACCATGCTAACCATTCATTACACTACCGATGCAGTTCATGCTAGTGGTATGTTTTTCTTAATGCCAGATTTTTTTTACCCAAACTTTTTTCAAAACAATACAAATGTTTTTGCTGACAACATAATCATACATCATTATGCCATTTGGTAAAAGTATGCCAAAAGGTGGCAACAGTTTAGATATTATTATAATCCACGATATGGGAGTAGAACATTGTTTTCGTTCCAACTGGATTCATGGAGTATGTGAGCTGAGAACTCATGGTTTTCTTTAATATAGATCTTGGCTATATCACATAAAGTTCCCTGTTGAACTTTGACTTTGTATCAGCTGGTATACCTCAAATTACACAGAACCTGAATAACTTATGATATATAGCTGTTGTATATATGAAATTTACAAAATTAATTAAGGTTGTACACCTAATTTTTATTTGCTTTTGATATTTGTATATTTAACAACATGAATCAGACTTTTCCCCTGTGGGTCTGTTTTTTTATTTTCTTCATAACTGTTAATTTCTGAAAAATTTATCAATCTTTGTCAAAATTTATAGTGGAGTTATTTTTCATTTTATGTTTCTGTCATCTTTCATGACTAAAAGTTTATTTTATGTTTCTGTCATCTTTCATGACTAAAAGTTTATTTTATGTTTCTGTCATCTTTCATGACTAAAAGTTTATTTTATGTTTCTGTCATCTTTCATGACTAAAAGTTTATTTTATATTTCTGTCATCTTTCATGACTAAAAGTTTATTTTACGTTTCTGTCATCTTTCATGACTAAAAGTTTATTTTATGTTTCTGTCATCTTTCATGACTAAAAGTTTATTTTATGTTTCTGTCATCTTTCATGACTAAAAGTTTATTTTATGTTTCTGTCATCTTTCATGACTAAAAGTTTATTTTATGTTTCTGTCATCTTTCATGACTAAAAGTTTATTTTATGTTTCTGTCATTTTTCATGACTAAAAGTTTATTTTATGTTTCTGTCATCTTTCATGACTAAAAGTTTATTTATTTCTGTCATCTTTCATGACTAAAAGTTTATTTAGTTCTGTCATCTTTCATGACTAAACGTTTATTTTATGTTTCTGTCATCTTTCATGACTAAAAGTTTATTTTATGTTTCTGTCATCTTTCATGACTAAAAGTTTATTTTATGTTTCTGTCATCTTTCATGACTAAAAGTTTATTTTATGTTTCTGTCATCTTTCATGACTAAAAGTTTATTTTATGTTTCTGTCATCTTTCATGACTAAAAGTTTATTTTATGTTTCTGTCATCTTTCATGACTAAAAGTTTATTTTATGTTTCTGTCATCTTTCATGACTAAAAGTTTATTTTATGTTTCTGTCATCTTTCATGACTAAAAGTTTATTTTATGTTTCTGTCATCTTTCATGACTAAAAGTTTATTTTATGTTTCTGTCATCTTTCATGACTAAAAGTTTATTTATTTCTGTTGGTAATACTGTATTTCTCCTTACACAATTCTCTTTTATCTATTGTATCATGTAGCTGATATTATTTACATTCTCCGTCTGCTACCAGTGGATTACAATATTTCTCAACTCAAAGGGGGGGGGGGGGGGGGGGGGGGGGGGGGGGGGGGATATATATTATAAATCTGATTTGCTGTCATCATGTGAGACAGGGTTCCTATAAGTCCATCAGAAATGTTTTTTCATGTTTAATACTATCAATGTGTAACTGATAATTTATTTTGTTGAGTTTGTTTGACACATTATATAACAATTCTGTCCGTTGAATAATGTTTATTTTATTTTGTATAGATTGGTTGTCATATTATATGACAGTACATTCTGTATCATCTATTCAGTGATGAATCAAGCTTTAGAGAATAGATGTTTGTTGGGTCTTTAGTTAGCTATACACTAACATCTATAGGCTTCCTGTAGGGTCATGTCAGGGGTCGTATTGTCAACCGACAAATCAACTATGAGCCTACCAAATCTTGAGGTGTTAAAAACCAATCACACCCTGAGAGCTATTCTCCAAATTGGTCAATATATTTGACTGTTTTGCGTATGATTAGGAGGTCAAAGATGAATGAAAAGTTACATATCATGACCTCCATAATAGATGTTGTTAGATGTTAGTATATCCCCCAAACAAACATCTAATGGTCATTGGATTGGTGATGAATGGACATTTTATTTTGTACAGATTTGTTGTCATATATTTATATGGCAGTATCATCATCCACTCAGTAGTAAATGTATATTTTATTTCTTACAGATTTGTCTTCAGGACAATATCATCATTCGTTAACAATTATTTACCGGTATATCTAAGTTATTTTAAAATCCCAACCTTTTCTGTTTATGGAAAACATGATTTCAAAATGATAACTGAAAAATATGACATGGTATATGTATTTTCACAAGGACTTTTGTACAAGCAAATTATCATGTCCACTCTCGTTATGTGGAGTATTAAGATATTGTCATTTGGTACATCTTCAGAGAATAACTAGATTACTTGTCATAAAACTGAGAGTTTTATTACCATTATTGGCCTAACATATTGTGTTGTAGAAATATCACCTTGACACTAAATATAGGGAGGGGAGGTAATTACACATTTATTTGTTAATTGTTGTATTTATTGAAATTAAGGACTGTTACTATGTTATTAAGTTACATCACGACCAATGTTAAGTGTAAGAATGTATATTAATCAACAGGTGTATACAGGTAAATGATTTATTACATATTATTGTCATTATAACTGATACACAGTTTATATTAATTGTTTATGTCAGAGTTGTACCCCCAGGGGACGGATCCATTATGTATTACATACATTACAGGGTAAATCTAAGTTTAGGTGTCCATTATATAAATTTAAGGGTTTGGCTTTGAAGTATGTTGTATCTATGGGTTATTGGTATATTCTTTATTAAACATTAATTAGTCTCTTAAATTAAAGTCAAAAGATAAAGATTTGGACCTTAGTTATAGATTCTATTCAGATTATATTCTCATCAAACATACCAGATGTTAATTTACAGGATTCTAAAAGTTATTGAAAGTACATGTATGTAATAATTCAAAAATAATCTGATGTTGATACATAAAATGAATTGATGTACTTAATAGAGTCTTAGAGTTCTACTTGTATCAACACTCTATGATTATATCAAATATAGAGGGTACAATACTGTCAATGATTATATACTTACAAGTGTATATGTATCAGTCATCATATTAAAGGTCTCATTCAGACATAGAACAAATTATTCTACCTCTGTAGGGCATATATTGACTAGTTTTTATTATCTTGCATTGATGTTTTGCTTTTCATTGTTATTTTTTTTTCTTACATAAGGCAAAGGTAAAAATTACAAAATTAAAAGCAAAAAAACCCAAAAGATAAGAAAAGCTATGTCATATAGAGGCAGGAGAATTCTGTCTAATTATAACACTCCATGTACAGGGACAGTATAATGTTAAATATAGAGATTGGTTTTATACAAATTAATAATAATTCTACCATGACGTCCTTCTTTTGCTTTGTAAACAAACGAGCGATTTATCAATTGGGTATAATCTCATTAGCACGTGTGCCGGTTCATGTGACTGACTTTCCTGTCATAAATGTACCTGTTGATGAATTATCGTCTGCTCGAATTGGGCAGCATAAATTGTGTGGGACATTGTCTGCAAACGTAAATATAAATTATCGTCTTCCAATCAAAGTATACTACCGTATTTGTACTCTTAGACAAATCAGAATCGAAATAAATCATGGAAGCCAGAATCTGTTTTGAGTTTTAACATGGGTTGGCGGATATTAGAGGGATAAAATTTACTAATATCCGCCAACCCATGTTAAAACTCAAAATACATTCTGGCTTCCATGATTTATTTCTTAGATATAATATAATTGTATAATTATACACTATTACCTTTATTTTTATTAATTATTTTGTATTTACAGGCACGGTCATTCTTTACCTATATTTTCAATAATTATTTTGTATTTTCAGGCGCGGTCATTCTTTCAAGCAGCATATGTCATTGCTCCACATATGTATGAACCACACTATAACTGGGCGGCACTAGCTGATCAGGTGGGTATCACAAAATTATATTCCTTTGACCTTCCCTAGAGTAAGTGTAAATGGTGGGGGGGGGGGGGGAGGGGGGAGGGGGGGGGGGAATAATGTAGTTGCCTTCAACATCCAATGTAACTGTTACACTCAGGCAAATTCTAGATGAAAGTGATTTGGTCTAGTGAATGAAATGTCAAGTTCAAAAAATAATATTATATTTATTATTAATTAAATGTATAAGTAGCAGTCTGGCTTACGGTTATTGTTAAAAAAAAAAGCCAGACTGCTACTTATACATTTCCTTAATAATAAATATAATATTATTTTTTGAACTTGACATTTAAGAGTAAAATATATTTGTTTTCAATCTCCTAAAAACAATGTCAATTTATTGTAATGTTTTACTCAGCTGACAAATACTCATATAAAGAGTAGTTTCCCTTTCATGTTAGTAATTAGTACACTTTGGCTCCCTAGTATGAAGTGGGTTTGTGGTATTTAATTCAATGGTTGTTAATACTTTCAGCTATATGGTAAGGTTAAGTCATCGAGGAAGGTGATGTATGTGGTATAAACCACATTGTTACTATAAGTACCTTGTATTAACCACAGTCATTAAGAACCTGGTCAATTCTCACCAAGTCCAGCATAACTTGTACTTATATATACCTCATTAATGATAGCAGTCTATATACAATATGTTCCCTTCAACCACTTGACCACAGTGTCTTCTATTGTGGTAAAGATTAAGTTTGTATTTATCAGGAATGCATTTATGAGGGAAGAGGGATCGGAGACCAAATTCATGCTAATTATTAATTCATTTTTATCAATAAAGTTAAACAATTAGTTAAATTCTGATTCAATTTTAAGCTTAATTTTGTATATTTAAAAAACATTTTTTTGCATATGTTAAAAAAATATACCTTTACGTTCCCCAAGAAAATAAATATACCTGGTACATTTACCGGTAATATCAGTACTATTTGTACTGAAATAAAAATATGATTTTATACAAATCCATGAAAGATTTTAGATGATTAAAGAAATAGGATAGGAGAAGTATAGATTGATGACCAAAACAATACGTAGATGGGCAAAGATGGGATGAATTGTAAAAAAAAAAAGAAGCAAAATAAAGAAGATGTATTGAAGCCCTCCAGGTGAAACGGAGGACATTAAATTATGTGACTGATCTTAAAACAAATGTAAAACATCTTCTAACCACACCTGTATTGTCTCTAATACATAACGACCCAGTGTTGACCACAATATATACAGGGTGGTATAGCCAAATCAGGTATCATGTAGACATTTCCTAGAAGATTCATAATAAATTGTCTTCTTTTCTTAAGTTAGTTATACAAAATGGTGAGTGAGTGAGTGATTGTTGTTAAATGCCAAATGAGCCATTTTTCAGCTATATCAAGGAGAGAACATGTTACATTTTGACAAATGATAATGATGTCCACTTTGTACTAGACCAACATGCTGAGTTAGATATTTATAGTGTAAGTTCATTGAAACAACAGTCTGCAGGTAGACATATCACTCCACTCCATGCAGTTAGTTTATGTGACGCCAGCATGATTTGTATATACATGTAACCCTATGTGATGGGGAGGTCCAAAAATTGTCAAGCTACAAAGTTGTATTAAGACATATTTTGGAGTTTTTATCGTTACTACACCTGTCATTTTATTTTAAGTTCAGACTACATAGTAGTAACCAAGTCATTATTAAAAAGGATAAAACAATCCCCAATGATAATTATGTGGTAGTATTTGATAGTTCCAGTTTTTGACCCTTTCTGATGGCAGTTTTTGACCCTATCTGATGGCAGTTTTTTACCCTTTCTGATGGCAGTTTTTTACCCTATCTGATGGCAGTTTTTTACCCTATCTGATGGCAGTTTTTTACCCTATCTGATGGCAGTTTTTTTCCCTTTCTGATGGCAGTTTTTGACCCTATCTGATGGCAGTTTTTTACCCTTTCTGATGGCAGTTTTTTACCCTATCTGATTTTTTGCCCTATCTAATGGCAGTTTTTTACCCTATCTGATGGCAGTTTTTGACCCTATCTGATGGCAGTTTTTTACCCTATCTGATGGCAGTTTTTTACCCTTTCTGATGGCAGTTTTTTGCCTTATCTGATGGCAGTTTTTGACCCTATCTGATGGCAGTTTTTGACCCTATCTGATGGCAGTTTTTTACCCTTTCTGATGGCAGTTTTTTGCCCTATCTGATGGCAGTTTTTTACCCTATCTGATGGCAGTTTTTTACCCTATCTGATTTTTTTAACCTATCTGATGGCAGTTTTTTACCCTATCTGATGGCAGTTTTTTACCCTATTTGATGGCAGTTTTTTTACCCTATCTGATGGCAGTTTTTATGGCAAAATCTTATATTTTAGTTTTTGACCCCCCTTGATGTCAATTCCGTTTTTTTACGGAATCTTACTTTTTTAGTTTTACCCTTCTTAGTGATATTATTTTGGCAGAATCTTATTGCCAGGTATTTTATTTTTTGACCATGACAGGATGTTTATATGATTTGAGTTTTTCAACCTCCTATTTTCTAATTATTGATAGCATCATAAGTTTTCTATTAGCCAGATATTACAGTTACTGAAATATGATAATCCTTAAAGACAACAAAGAGTTACAGAATCTTGTACTGAATCAATTTATTGAGTGGTCCATTAAATGTCGTTAGATCCATCCAATCCTGTTGACATTTTACTGCTCTTAATTGTTTTTATACTTTATTATGTTATATTTACAATTGTATTTGGTGTCAAGATTATAATGGTACCATTTATAGCAGGATTTCCTCTATTCCTGTGTCAGAATCAATGTGAGGGTACTTGAAATGTTTCTAGTAACTATAGTTTCTCCCAAAGCATATTACTCAGATGGTCAAAATATGCTGTGAGATGGCTAAAAATTTATATAAAAACACAGTAAATATCATTTGTGAAGCTATGGATAAAAGGTTCAAATATCAAAATGATAAAAATGATGAATTCGTAAAAGTAAAAAGTAGAAAGAAGTAAGAACCCGCCATTCTTACTGTTCCCGCCATTCTTACTGATTTCTTTCATGTATTCATAGTTTTATTATTTTGATATACAGTCAGACCTGTATTAAGAGGTCATCCTTTGGACCAAGAAAAAGTGGCCTTATAAGACAGGTGACCTCTTAAAAGAGGTTCAATTTATATAATATTTTCTATGACAGGACAAGAAAAAGGTGACCTTTTAATACAGGTGACTGCTTAATAGAGGTCAGGTTTGATTGTATATACTTTTAATGGTAGCTTGACAAATGACATGAATGATAATGTCATCTGTTATCGTTAACTTTTTCACATTTTTATAAAGTAATCAACCAAACTAATAATTGTTAAGAGGACATTAAGACTTGTATAGATGGGAATATGATTCTCCATCGGGAGGGGTAAATAGGAAAACAAAAGGGGGGAAATAAAGTAAATCTTTAAAAAATTTCTCAAGAAACAGCAAATGGAATGCCACAATATATATTATACAGCATAATTTTTAAATATAAAATCATATTTGTACAAATGAAAGCCCAGGCTCAGTGAAGCTTGAGTACTTGAGGTACTTTAGGCTGCAATATAAATTTTCATCAGAATCAGTAATGGAAATGCAAATGTGCCTCACAAGAATCACTATTGTGATATGTATTTTCAAGCTTTCACAAATAAAGACCCCAAGATTTATAGGTCTGTGTACCAGGGTCCATAGTTTTACAATGGAGCCTATCAGTAAAGAAAATATAGCTGTACAGTTTTTGACACGAAGGATCAATGGGTTATGCAGATTGAAGTTTGTTCAAATCAACACCTCGAGATCGACTCTATGCAAATTTTAACATAAGCTCTAATTCGAAATGTCTTGCATATCTTTTATTTTTGTAAAATAAAGCATGGAAAATAGAACTGTATTGAACATTAAACATCATTGTGATATATAGATTAGATGTATGGTGTTTAATGCCACTTTCTGCAATATTTCAGTTATATCGTGGCGGTCAGTTTTATTGGTGGAGAAAACCACTGACCTGCCGCAAGTCACTGACAAACTTTATCACATAATGTTGTATCGAGTACACCTTGCCATGAGTGGGATTCGAACTCACAACGTTAGCCTTATGATACTAGTATATAGGTTCAAGCATCAACATCTATATCCAAATTTTAGCAATGGCTGCAATGATGACAATTAAAAGAGATCTTCTTAAGAACCAGAACATGCAATAGTTATTCAAAGTTTGTAATAAAGGTTCAAGCTTGAAAGATTGTAATCTTTGAGAATCTAGAAATTCTGGAGTCCTACTTTGGGGTACAAATGGAGATCCCACGGTCTCTTGCATCCTATCATGGGATACAAATGACATATAGGCTATGCAGATTCAAGATTGCACAGATAAAACCCTCTGGATCTATATGGTCCAAATCGATGGGTCCACAGTTTACCTATGATAGATTAGGTAATAGTTTAAACATTATGTCATTATAACTTTTCCCACTTAATAAAATAAACATAAAAAATGTACCTCTAGGGAGGATGACTCAAGTTATATTGATCAAAATTTATACCATTTACAAAAAAATGCAAAAAAAAATCTTTTTGATCCATCTAACATTGGCTGAGATTGAAATCAGAAATCACAAATCATTCAACTAGCTTTCAGTATAGTCTGGTAATGCCCCACCATAACTGTCAATGTATATAAACTAGGTTCTAATTTTATTATCGTGTTTGGCCTAAATGGCTGGGGGTCAGGTGGAGGACTGGTTTTTACACTTAATTAAATCTAATCATCAAAGGACTATAGTTATATAATATTAGTGTATTGGACTTGTCACTATCAATACATTTAAAGCTAATTAATCCTGAATCATCTCCATATCTCTGTAAAATTTATTGATAAATTATAGATTTCTTTTCTTGCAGATGATAAAAGATGCTTTCAATTGAATTGTAGCACTATTTTTTTTTGTAATAAAATTTGAACATAAATTTCAAATATTAAGTTAGAATGTCTGTGACTAATGAAAATTAACCAAATAAAGTCTAAATAAAGGTACCGGGTAATTAATATTACTAGAAATGCTTAATAAATCGTCTTCAACTATAGAATTACCTTAAATATAAATAAAACTCTGCCATCTTCCAATTTTTAATCAAAGTAAAAGGTTTTTATGAATAATTATTTACATTCTTTTTCTAAAGAAAATTGTTTATAGGATAAAATATGAAATAAAATGTCACAGGCTTTGTTATATTATACAATGTATTATCTTTATAAACTCAATCTGTCATCTTCCCTAGGGCTACATAAGCCATTTTATAAAATTTATTATTTTATTCAGCCTTTGTCTATTTCAAATTTTTGCTGAAATGACATTTTTGTGACTTTGCACTACAATATCCCATAGTCTGTATTTTGTTATGAAATAAAATGTCATTCCTATTGAGTAAATTGTTCAATGTAAAAGGATTGATACAGTTCATAAGGACCAGTAGAACCAGATATTTTTATTATTTCTTTTAATTGTTGTTTGTCTCTGTCTTGGACAACGGTTTCCTATCATTAGAATTAACTAACTAATTAACTAAGTTTTAGTACTGGTGACGGTTCCCAGGGCTCAATCTACATAGTTCCCCTAGGTCGTAGATAGGACATGCTCTCTTGGGGATAGTCAGTTTATTAAAAAAAAACTCAACTGAGGGTGCTGTGTTTGGAGAGTGTCACATAAAAGACCCCTTGTGTAGATTTTATAAAGTAGTAGATACATTGTAACTGCTACAGAAGGACTATATTTATTTGTCCTTGCACATTTCCCCATACTTTTCCCATGGAATTCAAAAGTTCCATTCCTCCTTCATTCCAGTATAATTTTATGTATAGTTGAACTTGTTCTCATCCTGAATAGACATGAAAAATTTCCTGCTGGACCAACAATCAGTCAGCATGTGTCCATCCATTGTTAACTTTCCTGCTGGACCAACAATCAGTCAGCATGTGTCCATCCATTGTTAACTTTCCTGCTGGACCAACAATCAGTCAGCATGTGTCCATCCATTGTTAAATTTCCTGCTGGACCAACAATCAGTCAGCATGTGTCCATCCATTGTTAAATTTCCTGCTGGACCAACCATCAGTCAGCATGTGTCCATCCATTGTTAAATTTCCTGCTGGACCAACAATCAGTCAGCATGTGTCCATCCATTGTTAACTTTTTAACATTTAAATCTTCTTCCTAAGAACTTTTTGACTAATTAAAATAACCTTGACCCATGTGATGAGGTCTAAGATTCAATCATGTACAACTGAAGTTGATCACTCATAGACAGGAGCCCTTACAAGGAAATTCAGTCAATCTTGAATATTCTTCTCTAGAAACGGTAATAGAAATGTAATTATATTTTCTATCAAGTATCTTTGTGATATGTAGATTTATGTTGATACAATTCAATAGAAAGATCTGAAGGTCTAAAGTTTAACTTAGGAACAATTAAGAGATCATCTTCTTAAGAACCAGCATAATTATGATATAAAGATTCATGCTTGTACAAATAGAAGCCTCAGGATCTGTAGGGCTCTCAAAAGTTAATAGGCTGCAATGATAAATCATTTATAAAATCTTTTTGCATATTAACCAGCTGCATGGTTTGAAAATTGTATGAAGCATAATTGTGGTATGCAAATTCAGGATTGCATAGATAAGATCACAATGAGTCTTGCATTTAGGACAAAATTTAGAAAAAAAAGGTTGCATTTGGAAAAATTTAAAGCAATTCTCTCAAGAACCAGAAATGGAATTGCAATTAACTTTGCTATGATGCCTCATTGCAATCTGAAGATTAAATTTTATATCAATAAAGGTCATATATCTAGTTGAGCAATAAATAGTACAATACACGTAATTATGAAAACCTTTATACCAGGTGAGCCAGAAAGACTCATGTGGGCCTTTGGTTGTGTAAGTCTTTGCAAAATTATGAAATAATACCAGTTGAGTAAAACAATCTTTTTGTATGTTAGATTTCAGACTATACAATATCTTGTAAACTTTATGTTTGACCTTAATTTTCTATTATTTAAGGGCCCGGGTGGCTCAATAAGTTAGGTAGTTGGATTACCTAACAAGTCATACAAGCCTATCACCAATACGGTGTGAGTTCACGCCCCCACGCCCGGCTTTGTAAATTACAAAAAAGGGTGCACTCGACTCGCAGCTGCAAGTGATAAAGTTTACCAGTTGCTTGCCCATGGTCGGTGGTTCTCTCCGGGTACTCCAGTTTCTTCCACCACTAAAACTAGTCGCCATGATATAGCTGAAATATTGCTGAAAGTGATGTTAAACACCAAAAATCAAATCAAATCAAATCATCATCTATTATTTATTTTTACAGTTGGGAGATTTACAAAGCAGTTACAATGCAGCCAAGAGAGCTGTTGATGCCTTCCACGAACATGTAGATTCTAAAGATTTATTGAAGCAACTTAAACATCATTTTTCATTGCTATAGTGTTTATGTCATTTCTGCTCTCATCTGTGATATATTTAATAACTTTATAAAATGACAATGACATCTATGAAATGTTTTACAATTGTTATGTACATTATCAATGTTTTATTAAATTCATTTATGACAACATTTATTTTATATATATATATATATGGGAATTAACAACAGAAATTGACAATTTTTGTGTCAATTACTTCCATAATAATATTTAAACAGTATATAACGAGGTTTAAATTATGATTTTTGTTCCATTTCAATGACAAATGTAAGGGTGATTGATTCTATACAATTATAGCTTTGTAATGATGTCAATGTCAGGATTTATTGACCAGGTTAAAGTATATTAACTGAGGACATAGGCTGAGGCGATATATATTTTTACATGATCTACAGTATAAAATTTGATTCACAATCTACATGTCGTAACTACTCTTTGAACGAGCCGCTGTATTGAATTCTAAAAATTCAACTTGTTGATAAATCAATATAACAGAATATCAGAACATTGCTGACCTCAAGAACTAGTTTTAATGAGAATTTAAGGAAGTGAAAAACGTCCAATGTCTACATAATACTCTCAGCGCAAACATATGACATCAATGGGTTAGGATTATGGTTTTTAAAATAAAGGGGTACTTGATAGAACATTATGTGATAAAGTTTGTCAGTGAGTTTCACCAGGTACTCCGGTTTCCTTCACCAATAAAACTTGACCGCCATGATATAACTAAAATATTGTTGACAATGGCGTTAAACATCCAAACCCAAAACCAATTATATAATTTTCATAGTTATGCCCCTTAAAAATCAGGTAATACAAAGTCTTATGTCACAAAGGTTTCTTCTACAAACACAGAGAATGTAATATACAAAGCCTTATTTCACAAAGGTTTCTTCTACAAACACAGAGAATGTAATATACAAAGCCTTATTTCACAAAGGTTTCTTCTACAAACACAGAGAATGTAATATACAAAGCCTTATTTCACAAAGGTTTCTTCTACAAACACAGAGAATGTAATATACAAAGCCTTATTTCACAAAGGTTTCTTCTACAAACACAGAGAATGTAATATGCAAAGCCTTATTTCACAAAGGTTTCTTCTACAAACACAGAGAATGTAATATACAAAGCCTTATTTCACAAAGGTTTCTTCTACAAACACAGAGAATGTAATATACAAAGCCTTATTTCACAAAGGTTTCTTCTACAAACACAGAGAATGTAATATACAAAGCCTTATTTCACAAAGGTTTCTTCTACAAACACAGAGAATGTAATATACAAAGCCTTATTTCACAAAGGTTTCTTCTACAAACACAGAGAATGTAATATACAAAGCCTTATTTCACAAAGGTTTCTTCTACAAACACAGAGAATGTAATATACACCTGTCATTAAAGTACTATGGGAGCATCCATCATCATTAACCTTATTTAGTAGTACTATTGTAATTTTCTCTTATAAAACTGAATTACTCACAAATGCATGAATGATCCTTCAGAAGAGGAGATTCAGACTTGAAGAAATGAAATTCGTCTGCAATAGGATGGGACCAGTTCCAAATCTAAAGTCTAAAAAAAAAATTTAAAAGAGGAAAATTCAGTGTATCTTTAAAAATCCTCTTCTAAGAAAAAGCAACTGTAATACTATGATATTTACTTTTCAGCATCATTGTGATGTGTAGATTTTAATTTGTACCAATGAAAGTTACATGATCTATAGAGCCAGAACCCTGGTGGTCCAATGTTTTACAGAGGCTACAGTGAAGATTGTTATGTCCCCTCCACTAAGTGGCTGGGACATATAGTGTTGCCCATGTCCGTAATTCAGAAATAAAACAGTTGTCACCACTTGTTTTCGCTATGCTTTGAGATATTGACTTGATATATAGTATGTGGGTGTATAATGATAAGCTACAGATCAAGTTAATGTTTTGTTCTGGTCCAATGATTTTTGGCTGAGTTATGGCCCTTGGACTTTGAAATTTGGCCAAATATTTAGTTGTCACCATTTTTTTTCGCTATGCTTGGAGATATTGACTTTATTTTTGGTATATGAGTGTATAATGATGAATTACAGATCAAGTTTACATTTCGTTCCAGTCCAATGATTTTTGGCCGAGTTATGGCCCTTGGACTTTGAAATTTGGCCAAATATTTAGTTGTCACCATTTTTTTTCGCTATGCTTGGAAATATTGACTTTATTTTTGGTATATGAGTGTATAATGATGATTTACAGATCAAGTTTACATTTCGTTCCAGTCCAATGATTTTTGGCTGAGTTATGGCCCTTGGACTTTGAAATTTGGCCAAATATTTAGTTGTCACCACTTTATTTCACTATGATTTGAGATGTTGACTTGATTTTTGGTTTGAGAGTGTATAATGATAAGTTACAGATGAACTTTAAAATTCATTCCGGTTGAATGATTTTTGGTCAACTTACAGCTGTTGGGCTTTGAAATTTGGCCAAATATTTAGTTGTCACCACTTTTTTTTCACTATGATTTGAGATATTGACTTGATTTTTGATATGTGAGTGTATAGTGATGAGTTACCGATCAAGTTTGAATTTCTTTCCGATTGAATGATTTTGGGCTAATTTACGCACCTTGGATTTTTAACTTTGGCCAAATATTTAGTTGTTACCACTTTATTTCACTCCTTTGAGATATTGACGTGATTTTTCATATTTGGCATTACAATGATGAGTTACAGATCAAGTTTTATAGGTATAGGACTTCTTATTCATCATTCTCTATTCAGATCCACACACCTCTGTCAATGCTCATTTTACAAGATTTTTGTAAAAATCTAGAAACAGTAAAAAAATGTACTTAAAATTGTTTTAATTATTGTAAAAATCAATTAAGATGAAAACAAATCACTCATTTCAAATCAATTCTCTCTTAAAAATGATTTTGATCGTTTTTGATTTTTACCTTCGCAAAATAGTTCTCTAAGAAGTGAGGGGGGGGGGGGGGGGGGGGGTCGTGTTTTACTGCCTCTCTTCTGTACATCTCCAGAATATCTTCTGATGAAGCGTCCAAAAAAATGACTGGACCTCTTCTGGAGATACTCTGAAGAAGAAGCAATAAAACACGACAAATTCAATATGGCGTTGCACAGAATTTTTTATGTTGGATGACATAAGGGAACGACCATTTAACTTGAAAGGGGGGGGGGGGGGGGCTATGTTTTTTTTCTAAAAAAATATTCTGATTCCCAATGTTGCTGAAAAAAATATTCTGATTTTGGTGGAGGGAAAAAAAATTGATTCAGAGTTTTTGTCATATAGCCTAACGTTATATTCTGGAAAAAAAAATTGGCGCTTTGCGCAACAAAAATAATAAATATTCTAACTCTTGTTGTCCGAAAAAAAATTCTGAACGAAACAAAAAACCATAACCCCCCCCCCCCCCCCCCCCTGCAAGTTAAATGGTCGATCCCTAACTGAAGTTTTGGGAAATTCAGTTATGTCAAATCATTCGATAGACACGACTGTAATTTATGTGCTCTGTTTTGGCATTGATGCAAGTGCAAAAACAAGGATAACAAAGAAAATTGGTTGGAAGAAATCGCCGTGTTCATGACATTTTTTCTTTATGCTTTCCTAATGCTTTCCTAACTTAATTTAGCTAAACAAATCGGGCTTAAAGCTCCGACCATTTGATTTTCAGGAATTATCTTAACAAGATTATCCTTTTCACCTGCTTGAGAGTCAGAGTTTTTTCTTCTTACAGCTAATACTGTACAAGAATTTTGTCAATGTTTGTCTGAATGTATAATCGAAAAAGACATCTTGTCTGTCTATCAAATAAGTTTAAAGTAACCAAACAAGATTATTTTTGTATATAAAAGATATACCCGACTTTTAAACTCGTGTAAAATAATGAAAACTATGTAGATTTTGTACAATAGACCCTTTGCCGGATTTCAAATTGTTCTACTCCTATCTTGATCATGATTTATTTCTTTCGCAGGCGCTTGGGGCATGGATACAGCCTTATTTTTCTTTATCAAACGTATTTTTGCTTATATTCGGTTAGTCTTAGGTCAATATGTGCCACCCCTCTACTCTTGTGGAGAATAAGAGTAGAGGGGTGGCACATATTGACATAAGACTAAACGAATATAAGCAAAAATACGTTTAAAATAAATAAGACGTCATTTTTGTCATGTGCCTCTGCCGTCTAATCTACCTATTTAGGGAACATCCATTTAACTTGAAGGGGGGGGGGGGGTTATGGTTTTTTTCTAAAAAAATATTCTGATTCCCAATGTTGCTGAAAAAAAAATATTCTGATTTTGGTGGAGGAAAAAAAAAATAATCTGATTCAGAGTTTTTGTCATATAACCTAATGCTAAATTCTGGGAAAAAAAACGTAACAAAACGTAACAAAAAACCATAACCCCCCCCCCCCCCCCCCCCCTCAAGTTAAATGGTCGGTCCCTTAAAAGGAAGAGATAGAAGAGAGACCGAAGATCTTCCGAATGCAAAAAAAAACAGAAATGGACCTCTTCTGGCTCACTACCGACGAGCAATAAAACACGCCCTTAAGGAGGCTTGAGGATACAGATCTTAAATAATAGTTTGTTATTCTTAGCCTATTACTGAGGGAATTAAAAAAGGGTGAAACATTTGCGAACCTCAGTCCTTATTATTCACGGCGGGGACATTCGTGTCGTTCCGAAGAATCAGCAAAGAAAATGTAATTGTACTCGGTATGAAGCATCACTGTGAAATTGAGATTCAAGCCTATGTAAATAGAATCCCTAATGTGTATGGAATCCATCTTATGGGGTACAAGGTTTAACACGACCTGCAGGAGTGGCAATGCAGTTGTATTTGGCATGATGCAATATTGTTATATGAAGATTAAGTTTTGTTTAAATGAATGTCTTGTGATCTATTGCGTTGATTGATTTCATTGAGATCAAAATTTAATGCTATAAAATAGCTACAAAATCCTTACCAGGTGAGTAATACATGTGGATTCTATTTATTGTTACAGTCTTTTTGACTCCCTTTCAACGGATGAGTCATAGGTATTACTTTTACTATGATGTCACAAGTTTTTCTGATTTACTCAGTTTCTCAGCTACTTTTCGTCAGATTCACCATATTTGGTGGTTTCTTCAATATATGTATTGTGACTTTCTAATATTTCATGCTCTGTTGACTTCAGAACTATGGCCTATTTATACAACTACACATGATAAGTAAAGCATACGTGTGTACACATTTGTTCTGTCGGCTAGACATTTGTCAACTGACACTTGATATCATTTTCACAGACAATATATAAACTGTAAATATTGCTGTTTGTGAATATTGTGTGTTTCGCAACCTCTGCTTGTCCTAGGTGAGCCATATTAGGTTGTTGATAGTTAGAAACATCCACATCTTGCATCAATATATGTCGTGTGACATTTGACTATTCTTTACGGTCCAAACACTAATCTACAAGCCTTTTCCAAATTTTGAAGGTAGTAAAATCAAGCATACACAGTGAACTATTGTCCTCTTGGTCAATATGTTTTTCTTTCTTTCCATAAATGGATGGTTTAAGATGAATGAATGGTTACCAGGCATGACCCCATTTAGGATCACATTAGATCTTAGTGTATTGTCAATAACAATTTTGTTTAAATCCAACAATCATCTACCGGTAATTTTGATAAGATTGTTGTTCGTGCAACATGTGTGATTAAATCAGGTTCTCAAAGTCAAATTTTCATAGTTCTCTACCGATATGATGATTACAGCACTTCCATGCACACACAAGTGAAACATTTCAGAGCGTATCATGGTATCTTTTTCAGATTTTTAATTGTATAATAGTTTAATTATGTCTGCTTCCTTTCTGTCATGAAACACTAACTATATATCATCTTACCAACGGTCAATACATTCATTGTCTACATAACACCCAGGAAAATATCACATGATCTTTACCCCATATTCATTGTCTGTGACCGTATTAATTTCGATCTGTTTTTTTAGCTCATCTGACCCAAAGGGTCATGTGAGCTTTTGCCGTCACTTACTTTCCGTTGTTTTCACTTTTCAATCTTCTCCTCTGAAACTATCGAGTAATTGGTCAGTTGGAACCAAACTTTGCAGGAACATTGTTAGGAAGGTCCTCTACAAAAAAAAATCCTCATTTCATTTTGATCGGACAAAGCACATAGCCACCCTCATGCATTCTTGTTTCTGATTGGATACTATGCAAAAAACTTCTACCCTGAAACTACTGTGCCAATTGATACCATTTATTATGTAAAAGAGGATTCCTATTTAGTTTGTAATTGAACATTTATGATTTGTTTTGGAGGTAGAAAGTGACATTTTGTAAGATATTAAATTTGACACTGATATGATTAAACTTTGCAGGAATTATCTATATGTAGTCCTCAAATCCCTCATTTCATACTGATTTGACATCCAGTGTTACCAACAGAGGAGAAGGTAATATCTGATTGCCTGAAATGTGAAATAAAATCTCCTCAGAAACCACTGGATGGTCAGTCAAGTAACGGGAAACACAACACTTCTGGGCTTGCTGTGAACAAACGGAAAACGAAGGCTAACACCATCTATTCCTAATAAATGGGCCAAAATGTGAAATGATATAGTTTCCAGACTTAAATATCCGGCCTTTCCCTTAAACATTTCTTTTCATATTTTAATACAATATTAATATGCACAGAATTTGAACTAAGTTTGATTTACGCGTGCCGGATCCCACCTGCATTGAAACACAAGCCGTAAAACTGCAAAAGGAGTGAAACTATTGACTTGATTAAAATCATGGTTGCTATGTATCCATGCAGAGTATTTATGTTAAGGTTATTGAGACTATAAATAGATGTTACTTATACCACATTGGGTCCAATTGTGAAAAACAAAAGGGTCACAAAAAAGCAAATACTTTTAGGTTCATTTCTCAATAACCATGCTTTATGGGTAAATCATAATTGGCCAACTCATTGACTGGGCATATCAGCTCGAAATCTATTGAGAATTTTGGGAATGTGATTTGAATGAGGAATAGATTATGAGATATGGTCCTCTTTGTTTTTGTAAACAAGTGATTACATGAAACTAATAATTATAAATTACATTTAGCTTCCTCGGTATACACTACCTTTATATTTTGTGTAAAAGGACGGGACGGATTGTGATTACGACAAACAGAACATATCTGTGGTCATTTGTGACATAGATACTACGTAACAGTTAACCATGTGATTGGGCAATACAATACATTATTTTGTTTTCTTTTTATATCATAAAAACCATATATCATATAAAAAAAAAACATATCACAAAAAAAACATATATCATAAAAAAAAATCACTGCATGTAATTACAGGTACCTGGTAGTTTGTTGTTGTGACATTTTGACTATTGAAAAACTTTAACTGTAATGTGGATAACAATTGATCTTATTTATCCCTCTACCTATATCAGTTGTTTATTAGTGTGTTTACTTGGCAAAATATCATATATCTTAATGTGAAATGACAAAATATTATTTATAGTATTCAGGTATTTAAGAAACAATAATTTATTTGTGATCGTCTGAAATATTGTTGAAAATGGCGTTAAACACCACCAAACAAACAATCAATTTGTATGTGTATGGACAAAATTGCTCCAGTTTGTCTTAATTAATGTATAAATATAAAAAGTTAAATAATTCTGAAACTCTCCTTCTCCTTGTTATTATCAACGTCTACAGTAGAGGATTATATGGGTCACAGCCCTTTGTCAAGGGATTTTTGTAACCCCACCGTAATTACCAATGTCTACAGCAGATGGTTCTATGGGTCAAGGGATGTTTGTACCTTCATACCCCTTTTTCATCAATCATTTTCCTAGAATAGGGTTTGCCATTGTTGAAACTTAAACTCTACCCTGTCCTGCATCCCACAAATTATGCTGGGTAACTGCAGTAATGGTAGATTTAGTAAATTTGATAGAGATTAATATTCATTATAATTTATTCCATGACCTATATGTATTTAAAAAATGTATGTACAATTTAATGTATTGTTGATACAATCTGAATGTTATATGATGCAAATCAATTGTTTATAAACATCTATTATGAATTGCCTCTCCGTATAGTTAACCTAGCTGAAGGTGGAGGCAAAAAAAGGACCCTTGTTCAAAAATTAAACCTTGCTTGTTTGTAATTAACATTTTTGTGGCACAAAACTATTATGTATATGAGTGGGTGACATATCTCAACAGGAGTTGTAAAAAGGTATTCACACTTTTGATCAAAAAAAAAAACCTGAATGAATCAATGTCATTTATTTGAAAAATATTTTGTAAAAATTATAATCGGTTACGGTTCACAAGATAGTTATGGCAAATTTTAGATAGCCTAGAATACATCGGTTTTATACTGGATTGCCCACGAATAGAATTCCAGCTGTTGTTTATAATTCACCCTCCATTTTTAAATATGAGTAGGATGGGTGTTTAAATGCCTTTTGATCATCATTGTCCTTCTTAAAGTAAAAAAAAATAATTTGAAAATAACAGTTCAGCACAAAATTAAGTGGAAAAACAAAATGATGTTGTTCATGCAGTTGAATTATATGACGGGCTATAAAAATGCATTGACACTTATGCCATAAATATTAGGCATAATAAATTCATTTTATTCATTCATTCAACATAAATTTACTACAGTATAAAAATAGTGAATTGACTGTTTACTGTAAGTAAAGAAAATACATGATACACTATTTAAACTTCAAATACCAAAGCATATGGAGACATACAAGGTCATAAAGATAAAATACATGTACGAGGCAAAATGATTAAACATAGAGAAAGATTGCTTGCTTGTTTGCAAGTAAATAATTTCAAGGTTTGTTAATTGAACATAATTAAGGACCATATCCTGTTAGCGTTACTTTGTTCACACTCCATGAACAAAGTCTTGTTAAAGTGAAGGTGATAACTGATATGCATATCAAAAGTAAATTAAAATGGTATGTAGTCGCGTGGGCTACAAAATTATTTATCATAAATTTATTAAACGTAATCTAAAAGTAAGTTCAAAGTCAGTGAAAGAGAAAACATATACATCTTTGATACGACCAAAATTAGAATACAGTAGCTGTGTCTGGGATCTTCATACCAAATCTAACATCAGTAAACTCGAAATGGTCCAACGCAGAGCGGCGGCCAGATACACCTGCAATAGATTCCATAACACCAGCTCTCTCACAAACATGCTTACAGAACTCAAATGGCCACAATTACAACTGAGAAGAACAAGAACACGCCTCATATTCTTCTACTAAATTATATATCATCTAGTTGCTATATATCCAACCAACCTACTAGTACCATCTGACAATAGAACACAATACACACAGAGCCACTCATATAGACATATCCATACAAGCTTAGACTCATATAAATACTCCTTCTATCCGAAAACCATTGTACAGTGGAACCTGCTCCCAGCTGCTGCTGTACAATGACCCACACTTGACAGCTTCAAAGAACAGATACCACTATATGTTCTCCAACAACACATCTAATTATCAGTCTACATAGTTTTAACCACACTGCACCACTGTAGATAGTTATCACATTTATTTTGAACAAATTAAAAGTATCTTAGGTGAAGTAAATCAAAAAGTTTTCAATAAACGTCAAATGATAGCCCTACTGAACAGCAATCCACCAAAACTTCTCAATATCATTGTCAATTTTATGAATAAATGCATGTCCAAGAGAAATTCATCCTAGTCAACGTTTATATAACAAATAAAATGAGTACATTTTCACTCTATATATATATTTATATATATACGTATGAAAGCTGATGCCACTGTCGCTCCCACATGTATTGATATTATATATATTTTACATGCATAGCTTTCTTTATGTGTCATAACCATCTATTGTAAATGTGTTAAGAACGTTATCATAAATTTGTTTTACCCCACGCATTCACGGCACATAATCGTCAATAAGATGACGGCATGCGGAAATTGAAAGAAGAAGAGAAGAAGAAATGTTATCAACAAGTGGTTATTACCAAAATGTGATTAAAATTTGTAAGTAAAAGTATGCTTAAAAAAAAAAAGTGGAGAGCATGGATATACATCTCCCACCGCTCTCTATTAAAACCAAATTAATACTAAATACATGTATAGTAAATTATAAACTTTCAAAGAAAGCAAATATGAACCATACGACAGACCATCAAAATTAGACAAACAATAATAATCATATTAATGAAGAAAAAAAACAATAAGAAATTTGTATATAGGTCATGTGGTAAATTAAAAAAAGAAGCACAAGTGACTGTTTAAATTTTAATGATTCAATGTCTTTTTGTGTCATATTTATTTATGTTTTAATTACAGTTGATAGATCATTTTATTCACTAGAAAATAAATCAAGAGAAAACCATATTACTGCACAATACTCATAATTTTAAAAAAATTGAATATTCTTCCAGGATATTCTAGAAATCTGCGGACGTCTAAGAAGACACTTGGGGAATTCCACTGAAATATACAATTTGTGTATATTTATAATCAATGATTTCATTGGCTATATTCTGGAATGTAAGTATCGTAATACAATGTCCACATCATACCTCATTATAAGATTTAAATTATTCTTCATGTAATTTTACCTAATGTTTATCATTCTGACAAATTATATATTCCAAGCAATTAGGGACATTTAATTTGCATTGAAACTTGAATTCCAAACGTTGGGACAACCTGAGGATGTTAAAAATATCATCCAATCAAAATCCATATTACAGAAAAGTTTTGCTCTATGCTAAGTGCGCTCCAAATAGGGAAGTTGATAAAGTTTGAGTCATAAACTGAAATGTTTTACGAAAATTGTATTGTTTACTTTTAAGTTTATAACTGCTTGAGTAATTTTATGTCATCAGATAATATAGAAGTGAAACCGGAACTTAGTCCATTACACCAAGAATTAATTAGACGGTGAGTAAACAACGAAAACAGTTGTTATTTTCTAGAACGGGATCGGCCATTTCTTTCACCAGAAATTTGACCTACTAAAAAGTTGTAATACTATCGTTTTTGTGTCATTTGGAAAAAATATCTACTTTCAATTGGAGATAACGTGTGCCATTGTTTTATCAGAAATTTATTCAGATTTCTTGTATTTCAACAGATATGGTGAGCTAAATATTTTACCAGAGTGTGCTAATGAAAATGTAGTTAGTGTATAAACTGACATCCGTTTTGACCCAGCCTTAAGTTGATATATTTCCGGATTTATTAAACTGTGATTAAATCAGAGACAGCACCATTCGACAAAATGGCAATGGATGGTTCTTGGGAATTAAACATTACTGTAACAGACTTGGCAGTAGACAAAACCCTTAGAGTAACTGGTGACCTTCACATGGGCGGTGTTATGGTCAAACTAGTGGAGGCCTTGGGTAAGACATTATAATATTTTACTTGTAGATTTCAAGGAAAACAAGTTTATTACGTTTCAGTATAAGTTTATATCTATCTATCTTCATTGCTTAATCCACGGTTATAAAAGGTTTAACTCTAATTTGTGATTGATCATTGAATGAAGCTGTTAAAAAGTGAAAGTAGAATCATAGGAGTCTGAAATTACATTGTAGGGTCAGTTACTGACTATTGACTGTCATCATACCATTATAGAACATATATGATTTCTTTCATCTGACAAAGGTTAGAAAAGTAGGATGCTTCTCGATAATTGACAAATTTGCCTTTGGAGATCCAATTATCGAGAGGTGGTTTTGGATCCCATTAAATGGTTAAAAAAAGTCTGGTTTAACCCCACCACATTTCTGTCTGTCCCAAGCCAGGACCTCATGGTCTTTCCATGTTCAATGATTTGAGGTTAGAGATGCTTGTTCGTTTTGTTATTGGAGGAATTGTTGACCATCACTATTTTAACTTTCTTTTCATAAAATAACTTGAACTCAAAGCTGAAGGGTATTTGATATGCATATATTGCCAGTAGAAATTGGTATTCTTTAATGCATAACAGATCTGATGTTTTACTTGGCAATAATGGTCATTTACAGATCAGTAGACTACTGTCCTCATACATTATATACAAAATGTAGCTGCCCACATGACAGGAATATTCATCTCACTTTTTTTTTGCCAAAAAGATAGTTAGCATAACATTGTAATAAATTGTTTGGCCATATTGTTATCATATTTTGTGAGGACTGCATGATCTGTTTGTTGTCAGTGATACAATAGGCACATGGCATTGCCAGAAACGATTTGGTGCAACATCCATACACCATCACCGGTATAAATTACAAAATTGACTGTAATCATAAAATATGTGATGTTAGATAGAGGATGAGAATGTCCTTTAATAGTGTCATGTGTCAAATGCCCTTTTTTTCACTACCATTAGCATCAAGTGGACATTAATTTTTTTATTGTGATTTGTCAAACCAGATTTTTGGATCTGCCGTTTAAATGTCAGATTGGAAGATATTTTGAGCAAATTTTTACTGTGACCTGTTTTTTTTTTGTATTCATACCTCATTCCCATCCTGTTAAAATATACAGATATCCACATAATATGGTAATATAGAAATGTTAGACAAGTAACTCCCAGTACATGTGAAAGTGACATTATTAAGGACTGAATTTAAGGTATACCCGTAAAACAGAGATGACAGACTTGCAACTGTAATCCTGAACTCTTAATTATATATAGAAGGGGACCTTTTTGTTTTTCATTGAATACAAATTTTACACACAATGTATATTGCCACACGTACAAACTATCAGAGATCCTTTAGGAAAATTTTGACCAAAGTCCCCACCAAAATATATGGAGTCCCTATCATGCATTCTTTGTAACAATGTTATCGAGATGTAAAAAATGGTGCGTTCCAAACACAAGTGATGAGTCCAGGACTCCCCTAGACAAGCTGCAAGTGCAAGTATATCTGACTATCATAGGTCTGTCTACATGTCAATTTTTTTTTGCACAATAAACACCCTATCATGTTATCAAAATATATATATACCGGTAGCTACATGTATAGTAAATCATTAAAATGAACGTTTGATGAAGTCCAGATCAGTGTAGAATAACTGAATACTTCTCTGTGTTGTTGTATATAGTTAGTATAATGACCTATATAGTAGTAATCTAAAAATTATATTGTTGTTGCCAAAAATTACAATGCTTAATAGCCTGAAGTGTAAATTATAGTGATAACAGCATTCTATTTAGCTTCAGCCAATCTAACTCATTGACCCATTAAATATTAAATAATGCCCATTAAGGATAGTCTATTTATAAAGCCAAGGAATTTATGTATTCAGTAGTTACCTATCTTGGTCTATTTATGTGCAATGAACCAAAAAGTTTAAACAAACATATAATTGTATGGTTATGATTTACAGGTCAAATAAAATACTACCAGAGAAAGATTATAAGCAATCATCCCTTTGTATATACATTGTATATTAAAACTATAACATTCCAGCAGTACTAAGAATAGATCATAAGATTTAGATAAAACAAATAGATATAGTCCATGCAGGTTTAATGAAATATAAAGTTGAGTTCTTGTATGTACAGGCACATGTATGATAAATGATTTTTTTTACTGGTATTGTAATGGTATATATATATATATATATACATGTAATAAAAACAAAATACATCAATTTAAATATTTTTTCCTATAGAATTTTGAATACAATTTTTTTTATTGAGTATAAGACAAAAAAAAATACCAACATATAAACATTTTATACTACAATGTATATCAAATCAAAAAGCCTTTTATTTTCACATTATTTTTGTTTGCCTTTTTTAAGCAAAAAATATCCTCATTCAATAATAAAGATTTTGAATCAAATTTCCATATTTTGGTCATTTATATATAGCTATCATGTTTCATCAATTGATATGAGGAGAAACCAATTAATCATTGATGCAATTTTGGATTTTTAGGGATTATATATTAATCTTGATGAGATCAAATAGTATTGACCACCTGATTACTATAGCATGTAATATTATATAATTACCTCTGACATTCACTAAAATGATTGTTAGTTTGTTTTCATTTCATTAATTTCTGTTGGATATCCGTGATTGGAAATTGATTTGTTTTGGAAAATCTGCAATAATATTTTTAACAGTATAAATGGTCAACAATATGATAACTAACCACCACAACAGTACAAACCACACTTTGGCAAATAACATGAAACTTGTAAACACTGAAGTGATAATGATAGAAGTTGATGGCAATCTAGGTCCTACCACCCTGGTTTAGAACAGATACAAAAATGTGATGGTGTTAAATTTCTTAATAGGATCTGACCTATACCATATAGATCTCCAGTAACTTGTTCATATACAATTTGTATGGCTGTTTGGATTTGCAACTACCTGTGTAATCAGTGCCTATCACCACTACAGTTGTGAGTTCGAATCCCGCTCAGGGCGGAGTGTACTCGATACAACATTATCTGATAAAATTTGTCAGTGTACTGACTTACGATAGGTCTGTGGTTTTCTATGGGTACTCCAGTTTCTTCCACCAATAAAACTGATTGCCACGATATAACTGAAATATTGTTGAAAGTGACGTTAAACACTATAACCCAGTCCCTATTCCATCTATGTAATGATGTATTATATGGGCATGTAAAGTAATAAAACCATTTTTTATTAGTTCACCTGGACCAAAGGTCCAGGTGAACTATTGCCATCACTTGGCGTCCGTCGTCTGTTGTCTGTCGTCTGTAAACTTTTCACATTTCAAGCTTCTTCTCCGAAACCACTTGGCCAATTGGAACCGAACTTAGCAGGAATGTTCCTTGGATGGTCCTCTACAAAGTTACTGTTTTTCGTTCCAGTCGGATATTCAATATGGCTGCCAGGGCCAATAATATGCTCTGATTGGCTGAAATTTCAAAGATCTTCTTCTCTGAAACTAATGAACTGACTGAACCCAAACTGTAAAGGAATGATCATTGGAATGTCCTTTACCAAGTTACTGTTTTTTATACCGATCGGAAATCCAAGATGGCCGCCATCGCAGGACATAGATTAACATTGGACCCTATGGGAAAATGTTCAAATGCCTTCTTCTCAGAAACTACAAATATGATTAAAGCCAAACTGTACATGAATGTTCATTGGATGGTCCTCTACAATCTTAAGGTTTTTTGTTCCGATATGAAATTCAAAATGGTGACTACGGCAGGACTTAGTTTAACATTGGACCCTATGGGAAAAATGATTCAAAATGCTTCTTCTCTGAAACCACTTGGACAGTTGAAACCAAACTGTCCAGGAATGATCATTGGAAGGTCCTCTACAAAGTTTCTGTTTTTTATGCCGATCGGAAATCCAAGATGGCCGCCACCGCAGGACATAGATTAACATTGGACCCTATGGGAAAATATTCAAATGCCTTCTTCTCAGAAACTACAAATATGATTAAAGCCAAACTGTACATGAATGTTCATTAGATGGTCCTCCACAAACTTAACGTTTTTTGTTCGGGTATGAAATTCAAAATGGCGGCTACAGCAGGACTTAGTTTAACATTGGACCCTATGGGAAAAATGTTTCAAAACGCTTCTTCTCTGAAACCACTTGGATAATTGAAACCAAACTGCCCAGGAATGATCATTGGAAGGTTCTCTACAAGGTGTGTGTTTTTTATGCCGATCGGAAATCCAAGATGGCCACCACCGCAGGACATAGATTAACATTGGACCCTATGTTAAAATGTTCAAATGCCTTCTTCTCAGAAACTACAAATATGATTAAAGCCAAACTGTACATGAATGTTCATTGGATGGTCCTCTACAAACTTACGTTTTTTGTTCTATGAAATTCAAAATGGCGGCTACAGCAGGACTTAGTTTAACATTGGACCCTTTTGGAAAAATGTTTCAAAATGCTTCTTCTCTGAAACCACTTGGACAGTTGAAACCAAACTGCCCAGGAATGATCATTGGAAGGTCCTCTGTTTTATATGCCGATCGGAAATCCAAGATGGCTGCCACCACAGGTCATAGTATTAACACAGAACTATATGGGGAAAATACAGAAATATATTCTTCTCTGAAGCTATTGCACTGATTGAACCTAAAGTGTGCATCAATCATTGGAAGGTCCTTTACAAACTTTGTGTTTTTTATGTTGATCGTAATTCCAAGATGACTACCACTGCAGGACATAGTTTTTACATAGAACCAATTGGTTTTTTTTATTACCAGGTGAACGATACAGGCTCTTGAGAGCCTCTGGTTTATTTTTGAATCATAAAAATGAATTAAAATACCTCAAGGTAAATAAGGCAAAATTAGAATTGTAAATTCTATTAAAAAAAAATTTGTTTATGCATATTCGATCCTTGTGGTGTATACTTATAAATATCAATACAAGTGTATTTGGGGTGTATAATTACATTAAAGAAAGATTGCTCAAGATTATCTATTCTTATTATCATGACTTATCAACAGGAAATACTGCTGTGTTATTTGTTTTAAGATTTTATTTAGAATTTAACATTCAAAGCATCCACATATTTAACATAAGTGTATTGACTGTTGGCCTAGAAATTAACTGATAAACTTCTAAAATTAAAATTAAAACTTTAAATATTTGGTGCACGTTTCAGCTATGAAATGTTGATGGCCAGACAATAACAGTGTATATGAATATTACATGTAATAGTTGGGACTATCCTAGAGCTAATTATAACTTAAGAATGTCAAACTAAGGACAGAATTGTTTTGTTGAACTATGATGTACAAGTGTATATATTACTGCCTATATATATATACACACTAAGTCTACTGTAAAGTCAATATTTACATTGGTTAGTGTTTACATATGTAGCCGATGACCCCAGATTAAACATACAAAAAATGTACTCAAAATAGAATACGAAATACTTTATTAAAGAAAGCTCAATCATTGAACATTAAGGTTGACAAAGATTATGAGATAGTACATGAAAGAATGACGTAATAAAATAACAAATAAAATTATATATTATAGATCTATACTTAATCTTTTTCTTTATGTTGGTTCATCAAGCATTACATATATATTTAGTTTAGTAAAAGTTTATTTGTTCAAATATGATATACAAATGTACTTCTTAATGGAAATTAAATGTTCTTTTTTTGAAATGACAATGAAGTCAACATTTTCTAGAGTTATCCTAAGTCTCCTCCTCAATACTGACATATCCTCCATTGTACTTTGTCTTCCTCTACTGAGTACTGAACGCTGTTCTTAGGTTTTTGCCACATGACCTGGATGCATTCACTATATACTCCAGCTTTTTCCTGTGGCAATCTCATCTTCTGTCTGTTTATCAAACCCAATTTCACCTTTTTGCCTACATGATTGAGGGAAAATTTTGGCGAGTCCAGGACTCATTTAGGCGAGTTTCAAGAATTTGGGATGATTTTAATGCTTGAAAACTCTTTTTCTTGGTCATGAAGATTGCTGAAATAAAGTTCAATCACTGGATTCTCAACAACAATCTGTTGGTTTTCATGGTGTTTAATGCCACTTTCAACAATATTTCAGTTATATCGTGGCAGTCAGTTTTATTGGTGGAGGAATCTGGAGTACCTGGAGAAAAGTCACTGACAAACTTTATCACATAATGTTGTATGACTTGCCCTGAGCATGATTCGAACTCACAACATTAGTGGTGATAGGCACTGATTGCAGAGGTAGTTGTAAATCTAATTACCATACGATCACGACCAAGACAGCTTGATTCTTGGGTAATACTAGTACAACAAAGTACTGCGTATTAGACAAACATATGATAATATACATTGTTATACTTATATTTGACCCAATTACAATTACAATAAGTTAAACAAATTAGATGTCAGTGTTGTTGAATTTGATTAAACTATATGTGAATTGTTGTTGACATGATGACAAGTATATATATATAGGATAGACAAATCTGTTCCCTAGAATAAGGTCAAATATTAAAAAAACAATCATCATAAAATGTATTAATCATTTAGATATACTGGTACATGTACAGGTATGTTGCACTTTAAAATGGACTTACAATGTAGCATGTGTACTGAGAAGGATATTATTTAAACAATGACTGTACAGTTTGAAATTAATATTAAATTTTATCTTGAAACTTTCGTCTCCTATTTGTCTGAAATTAATATTAAATTTGGTGCTTAAGATCTAAGCCTGGTGCAACCAACTTTCTTCTTAGACACATTTGAGCTCGAATTCAATCTCGCTAATACATGTATTGTCATGATTATTTACATGTAAATTATTTTAAACTTATAGCATTTGATGTTTTATTGTAAATCCTTACCCCTTGTGTGAGGCCATTATTGCTCTGTACATAATCTTATCTTATCTAATAATCACAATATATTTTTGATCAATGTGTCAGAATTTCTTCCACTGAGGAAATTATTATACCACACTTCCCCCATGAAATGATTCTAGTCCTAGCTACAATATAAAACTCATATTTGTTATAGATTTTACCAGCTTATACATTGTAAATGATCACATTATTAGGAATAACTTTATCATTATAAAATACTCCTTATTGACCATCCTAGAAACATATATACATTTATTTACATCTCTTTAAATTGGCTCTCTAATCTTTTGCCTTTGATCGTACTTGATGGAGGTTATTCCACAAATGTGTTGTATGCACTATATCAGATATCTATGTTTTTATTGATAATTTCCTACTTGTTTTCTTGTAGATATTGCAATGGATTGGTCAGATCATGCTCTCTGGTGGCCAGAGAAAAATACATGGTTATCACGACCTCGTACGACCTTAGATCAGTATGGTGTAGGAGCCGATGCACGATTACTTTTTACACCTATGCACAAAGTTATGAAAGTACAAATACCAGATCTACAAATCCTTGAGTTGAGAATGGATTTTTCATGTAAAGTTTTCTCAGCAGTTGTACAACTTTGTAAAGAATTAGGTAATTATCATATATCTTGAAGACTTAGCTAATAGCTAATGAGTCTATCATCACAGATCAGAAGTACATTGTATTACTAAATAATTGCAATACACAGAGTAGAAGATTACAGTAGAACCTGTCTAATCTAACACACCAAGGGACCAGGGAAGTGTGTCGTAATGTACAGGATGTCAGCATACCAGAGGTTTATTTAGTTAACAGAAATACTTTGGGACCATAAATTTTTGTCGGATGACACAGGATGTCGGGAAAACTCAGGTGTCGGATTGCACAAGTTCCACTGTACATACAGTACAGTCAGAGACATAGCGTGATAAATCACTGTGATAGACGTATCACTCATCTCAGTGATTTGGATATATCTTTTGTCCTATTAAATATATCTTCAAAATTTCTTTTACATTTAGAGTGTTACTTACTATCACCCAAAAGGCATATCAAAATAAGTAAATAGATTAAACAGACCAAAAAATATATCAGTATCACTAAGAAGAGTGATACGTCTATCACAGTGATTTATCATGGTATGTCCCTGACTGTACTGTATATGCCTGAGACTTATTAAGTACAGGAAGACAAGACATAGATGTTCCTTTCTAATGTCTGTTGTGAAAAATGGAAGTGAAAAAGAAATGTACATGTACATTTTACTTCTCCTAGGCCTATTACAAACACACTGTTGACCACATTACAACCTATTTAATATTTCATCGCTAAGCTACCTTTGATTTCATTTAAATAATCAATTCTAAACATCAATGGCTGATCATTCCTCATTTAGACTGGTTAAAAAAACTGAACACATCACATGAAATTCCATTAGCAGTGATTGAGCTAGACACCGGTCTCAGAACATTTGCCCACCTTTTTCTCAAATTGTCCTGAAGAACTTTATAAAAATTAGTTTAATTATTAGAGAATGTCCTGAACAAATTTGGATAAAACTGGATTTCAAAGTCTAGCTGAAACACTGATTAGTTGAATGGTATGTTGATATATAAGAAAACTTTGCAAGATGTTTTGTTAAGTTAATAGTTGTAGTAAAATGTTTATCCATTCAGGGGAGATAATCAATGCATGCTTGTTAACTTTTCAGGTATAAGACATCCCGAGGAAATGTCTGTAATGAAATACATGGATAAAGATGATTTAAAAAAGAACATTAAAGAGAATTTAAACCAAAAGAAAAAGAAACAAGGTTCAATGGAAAATCTGGGTGTCAATGGCAACGGTGTCTATCATTCTCCCTCAGGAAGCATTGAAAGACTTAGTCCTTATCATAGCCGCAGTCCAGCAGGACCATCACCTACTGTAAGTACATTATTACCATTCATGGAAGTATTCCTTATAAATCTATGTTCCAGTTGATCTCCATGTTATGACTACCTGAATATACAAATAATGTACATGTGTTTCATATCAAACTCTCCAATACATATTTTCCTTTTAATAGAATAACTGAATTCATATGGATTTAAGTTTAAATGTGTGTGTGTATATATGTATCCGACTTGAGTTATCTCCCTTGTTCAATCTATCACTATGCACCTATTAGCAAATTTAGGGTCAATATTAAACAAGCAATTTATGCTTCTTCTGTCAAATTTTATTATGTCAACTTTGACAAGTAATAAAACATATATATACAATTGCTATAGAAGATATACAACTCCAAGGTCTATTTTCATGACATGTAAGTATTTATTTTTCAGAATACTATAGGAAGAACTCCAGGATTTAACTACAGTGCTAATTCAGTGTCACCATACAATACATTAAACGCTAATGGAACATTATCTCCTGGATCTATGTACAGTTTATCTTTTGAAAGTGCAATGGAAAATGCTTTGGTAAATAGTCCACAAATTTCTATTAAAGACGCTGCTCAGTTCTTACAAAAACCTAAAAATCTGACAGAAAAAGCCAGACAAAACTATGCGTAAGTATAAGTTTTCTACCATATCATATTTTTCGTCTTCAAAAGCTGTATCTGGCTGATAATATTTGTTGTGGTTTTCAGCTGTGTTTAGTGACTTATCAGATGTGATTACGTAACCATATGTTTTTGATAAGGAATTCTGACATTTTATAGATGTATGATTGTACCAATTATACTGAAAGTAAACATTTAGTCATGTATACCAGAACTTATGTAATATTTACGTCTGAATTGAACTATCCTTGATATTTGATGACATTGCATGGAAGCAGGAAGTAAATCTATATTAGCAAGGACTCTTTTCAAATTGTTTTTGTACTGGTTTTATTGTTTTTATCATACGGCCATGCTGTGTGAAATATTAAATAAAATGTTGACAGGGAATGAGACTGTATTCTAGATGTGACTTTTATGATATAGTCACAGTTACAGTATAGACTACTAGTGTGGTAATACATTGTACTTCATACTATAAGTGATTGTGTCTGGATGTTTAACGTCACATTGAACCATATTTCAGTTATATTGTAGCAATATGTTTCATTGGAGGAGGGATCCAGAAAAAACCACAGACCTGCCACAAATCACTAAGTCACACACTATCACTTAAAATTGAATTGAGCACACCTTGCCATGGACGAGAATATCGATCTCACAATTTACAATGGTAGATGTAAATCCAGCTTCCATATGGTCATAGCTATAGCAGCCACTTATACTGTAGGTGATGACAGCTAGAAAGTATTTTACCAATTGATACATATAAATCAACTTTTTCAGAACTTCACACAACAATAATGTATTTATCATGTTTATCCTAGCAAGGTCAACTGTAGAAGATATTTATTTTTGTGTTGCCTCCATCACAGAGTTAACATATAGTGCAACAGGCAACACACATGTATCACTGAATTGGGGAACAGGCAACACATGTATCACTGAATTGGGGGACAGGCAACACACATGTATCACTGAATTGGGGGACAGGCAACACACATGTATCACTGAATTGGGGGACAGGCAACACACATGTATTACTGAATTGGAGGACAGGCAACACACATGTATCACTGAATTGGGGGACAGGCAACACACATGTATCACTGAATTGGGGGACAGGCAACACACATGTATCACTGAATTGGGGGACAGGCAACACACATGTATTACTGAATTGGAGGACAGGCAACACACATGTATCACTGAATTGGGGGACAGGCAACACACATGTATCACTTAATTGGGGGACAGGCAACATACATGTATCACTGAATTGGGGGACAGGCAACACACATGTATCACTGAATTGGGGGACAGGCAACACACATGTATCACTGAATTGGGGGACAGGCAATACACATGTATCACTGAATTGGGGGACAGGCAACACACATGTATCACTGAATTGGGGGACAGGCAACATACATGTATCACTGAATTGGGGGACAGGCAACATACATGTATCACTGAATTGGGGGACAAACAACACACATGTATTACTGAATTGGGGGACAGACAACACACATGTATCACTGAATTGGGGGACAGGCAACATACATGTATTACTGAATTGGGGGACAGACAACACACATGTATCACTGAATTGGGGGACAGGCAACACACATGTATCACTGAATTGGGGGACAGGCAACATACATGTATCACTGAATTGAGGGACAGGCAACACACATGTATCACTGAATTGGGGGACAGGCAACATACATGTATCACTGAATTGGGGGACAGGCAACACACATGTATTACTGAATTGGGGGACAGGCAACACACATGTATCACTGAATTGGGGGACAGGCAACACACATGTATCACTGAATTGGGGGACAGGCAACACACATGTATCACTGAATTGGGGGACAGGCAACACACATGTATCACTGAATTGGGGGACAGACAACACACATGTATCACTGAATTGGGGGACATGCAACACACATGTATTACTGAATTGGGGGACATGCAACACACATGTATCACTGAATTGGGGGACAGGCAACACATATATCACTGAATTGGGGGACAGGCAACACACATGTATTACTGAATTGGGGGACAGGCAACATACATGTATCACTAGTGGAATTGGGGGACAGGCAACACACATGTATCACTGAATTGGGGGACAGGCAACACACATGTATCACTGAATTGGGGGACAGGCAACACACATGTATCACTGAATTGGGGGACAGGCAACATACATGTATCACTGAATTGGGGGACAGGCAACACACATGTATCACTGAATTGGGGGACAGGCAACATATATGTATTACTGAATTGGGGGACAGGCAACACACATGTATTACTGAATTGGGGGACAGGCAACACACATGTATTACTGAATTGGGGGACAGGCAACACACATGTATCACTGAATTGGGGGACAGGCAACACACATTGACATGTATCACAAAATTGGGGAACAGGCAACACACATGTTTCATAAAAGACAACGACATGTACATATATTTTTCAATAATTTGTACACTAACCTGATTTTAGTAAATTTATACAAAATAACAATCAAATAAAGAAATTGCTTGGCCGTACTTTGAACATTGTTGCTTGGCCACACCCTATAGTGTCAGTTCATCCATGTTGGAAAGTTGGTATTTTGAGGTCAATTTAACCCTATTTGGAGAATAAACATGGTAAAGGGTGAATATTGACATTTCATATACATTTGTGTCATTTAAGTTTATACCGTAATAATGTCAAAAATGAATTAATTGTTTGAAAAAATGTGAAGGAAAAATATATGAAACAAATAACAATTGTGATACCACATTGTGTGAGAAATAGAAGAAGAATGCACAGAGACCCTTGCAATATTATATAATATACAGGATTAATACAAGATATACTATACAATCAATACCTACATTACATATGTGACAGATGGAGAACTAAAAATACCACAATTAATTCTCTTGCACAGATTTATCCAGTTGTCAGAAATATTACAAATTTTACTTGTATGCATGTAATCAGCATTTAAAATGTAAATATATACAATGTTTTACACATGTACATTTTTGTATGTGGCCTTTGTCCTGTATCAGTGACCTTTGTCCTGTATCGGTGGCCTTTGTCCTGTATCGGTGGTCTTTGTCCTGTATCGGTGGCCTTTGTCCTGTATCGGTGACCTTTGTCCTGTATCGGTGGCCTTTGTCCTGTATCGGTGGCCTTTGTCCTGTATCAGTGGCCTTTGTCCTGTATTGGTGTTGTTTTTTTACTTTACTTGTGATGGTGCTATATGACACCTTTTATTATAAATGTATTTACACTGGATGTATTTAAACTTAAAAGGAGAAATATAAAACTGCCTGGTTACATATGATATATATATTTACAATATACTTTTGTTGTCTGGTTTATCAGTTTAACACATCTGTGATTTGGTATTTTGAGTCAAACTGTTCTGTCACATGTAATATTTTAACATGTAAATTTAAATCTGTACTGTAGTTGTTTAAAGTCTAAATATTGTACTTTAATTAAGTCAATGTTGGATATTGTGGACTAGAGCCTCACATGTGACTACATGTATATCACTCACAGACTCACCTGTAATGTATCCTTCCCCAGGCCTTTCAATAACGGGTGGTACCAGGTACTTTTACCTGCCTAAAATGGTCTTTGGTACCTCCTGATTTTAAAGAGTGTTGTATAAGATATTCATGATAATTGTTCAAGTTTTAATAAAAAGTACCACCTGTAAATAGTGAAGTACTGGTACACTTGAAAGATATTGAAAGCCCTGCTTCCCCAGGTTATAAGTTATCAATTTAATTATGATTTATGCATATATTTTAACATTTTTATGTTGAGTACTTTTATACTGTTTCCTACAGTGCAGATGACTATTCTTTTAGAATTTCATATCAACATAAAAAAAAAAATCTGTTGAGGATACAGACCATTATGGATTTCCAATTGGCAAACAATTTTGTAAATTTTCTAGAGACAATCCAGGGAACATTCCAGCCAAGTTTACTGTGATAACACTAATAGATTGTTCATTCCTTAATCATGTATATAACTGGACTGTATATACATATTGGTACCTTATTATAGCATCTGAGAGCAACAGATCAGGTGTATTAAAATTTAAGGTTTGCCCAAGGACTGATTCTGGCTACAGTTTATTGTTTACAGTGTATAAAGAGATACCAAACATCTGGGTTTAGAAATCTTAAACTTAATATATGTTTTAGTATGAATATTGTCAAATTAAATACCAATGAATATATATTTTATTACAAATACATTTTTTTACAGATGGTTAGACTCATCAAAGTCTTTGATGGAACAAGGCTGTCGAGAGAATGATTTTGTGGTGATTAAATTTAAATATTTCTCCTTTTACGATTTGAATCCTAAGGTAAGTTTATGTTTATCTAGTTGTGGTTTTTGTGGTCAACATAGTATTTAAGACAGAACAGTGACCTCCTCAATGTAAAGTAATACTTTTTAATTCATAATTGTCTGTAGTATTACCTACCTGTACCTATCCTATAATGGAGTCTAACAGCTTTAGCTTTAGGGTAATAATAGGATTAATAAACCGCACCATTTAATAACAAATATATTTTTCTATATCCTGGGTAGGTATGATGGAGAAGAAAAACTGTTTATGTCTTTCAGTATGTTTGTTGTTTTTCTTTATCATAGCATAGCTAGGGCTTATTAAAAAGGAAAAACAATTGTTGTTTTTTTTATAAGACTAAGATTAGATATAGTATTTAAATCCAGATCTTGTTGTGTTTTGGATGAGAACTATCAATTTCTTCTGGAGGGAGACATTATTTCATTATTTGTTATCCAAGTTAAATACAAAATACCGGTACATGTGTAAAGTAATTTTTGTTTGTCTTTGACCATAAGTAATAAATTGTTTGTTTGTCTTTGACCATAAGTAATAAATTGTTTGTTTGTCTTGGACCATAAGTAATAAATTGTTTGTTTGTCTTTGACCATAAGTAATAAATTGTTTGTTTGTCTTTGACCATAAGTAATAAATTGTTTGTTTGTCTTGGACCATAAGTAATAAATTGTTTGTTTGTCTTGGACCATAAGTAATAAATTGTTTGTTTGTCTTTGACCATAAGTAATAAATTGTTTGTTTGTCTTGGACCATAAGTAATAAATTGTTTGTTTGTCTTTGACCATAAGTAATAAATTGTTTGTTTGTCTTTGACCATAAGTAATAAATTGTTTGTTTGTATTGGACCATAAGTAATAAATTGTTTGTTTGTCTTTGACCATAAGTAATAAATTGTTTGTTTGTCTTTGACCATAAGTAATAAATTGTTTGTTTGTCTTGGACCATAAGTAATAAATTGTTTGTTTGTCTTTGACCATAAGTAATAAATTGTTTGTTTGTCTTTGACCATAAGTAATAAATTGTTTGTTTGTATTGAACCATAAGTAATAAATTGTTTGTTTGTCTTTGACCATAAGTAATAAATTGTTTGTTTGTCTTTGACCATAAGTAATAAATTGTTTGTTTGTCTTGGACCATAAGTAATAAATTGTTTGTTTGTCTTTGACCATAAGTAATAAATTGTTTGTTTGTCTTTGACCATAAGTAATAAATTGTTTGTTTGTCTTGGACCATAAGTAATAAATTGTTTGTTTGTCTTGGACCATAAGTAATAAATTGTTTGTTTGTCTTTGACCATAAGTAATAAATTGTTTGTTTGTCTTTGACCATAAGTAATAAATTGTTTGTTTGTCTTGGACCATAAGTAATAAATTGTTTGTTTGTCTTGGACCATAAGTAATAAATTGTTTGTTTGTCTTGGACCATAAGTAATAAATTGTTTGTTTGTCTTGGACCATAAGTAATAAATTGTTTGTTTGTCTTTGACCATAAGTAATAAATTGTTTGTTTGTCTTTGACCATAAGTAATAAATTGTTTGTTTGTCTTTGATCATAAGTAATAAATTGTTTGTTTGTCTTTGACCATAAGTAATAAATTGTTTGTTTGTCTTTGACCATAAGTAATAAATTGTTTGTTTGTCTTGGACCATAAGTAATAAATTGTTTGTTTGTCTTGGACCATAAGTAATAAATTGTTTGTTTGTCTTGGACCATAAGTAATAAATTGTTTGTTTGTCTTGGACCATAAGTAATAAATTGTTTGTTTGCCCAGAAGTGACCTACAAGAAAAAAGATGCCTACTTGAATTCTCTTTTTCTTCAAAAACAATTTTTTTTAAATTTCTTATAAACTCCCAGTTCCATAGTAATAAGGTATCTTATTCCAAAGTTTTCTGTATTTTAGAGGGAAAACAAGAATTCCATACCAACATTTTGTACCTACCCATGTCTAACACCTATCTGTCAGGTTTGGACAAACCTACCCATGTCTAACACCTATAGGTCAAGTTTGGACAAACCTACCCATGTCTAACACCTATAGGTCAGGTTTGGACAAACCTACCCATGTCTAACACCTATAGGTCAGGTTTGGACAAACCTACCCATGTCTAACACCTATAGGTCAGGTTTGGACAAACCTACCCATGTCTAACACCTATAGGTCAGGTTTGGACAAACCTACCCATGTCTAACACCTGTAGGTCAGGTTTGGACAAACCTACCCATGTCTAACACCTGTAGGTCAGGTTTGGACAAACCTACCCATGTCTAACACCTGTAGGTCAGGTTTGGACAAACCTACCCATGTCTAACACCTGTAGGTCAGGTTTGGACAAACCTACCCATGTCTAACACCTGTAGGTCAGGTTTGGACAAACTTACCCATGTCTAACACCTGTAGGTCAGGTTTGGACAAACCTACCCATGTCTAACACCTGTAGGTCAGGTTTGGACAAACCTACCCATGTCTAACACCTATAGGTCAGGTTTGGACATGGGTAGGTTTGTTCAAACCTGACCTATAGGTGTTAGACATGGGTAGGTTTGTTCAAACCTGACCTATAGGTGTTAGACATGGGTAGGTTTGTCCAAACCTGACCTATAGGTGTTAGACATGGGTAGGTTTGTCCAAACCTGACCTATAGGTGTTAGACATGGGTAGGTTTGTTCAAACCTGACCTATAGGTGTTAGACATGGGTAGGTTTGTTCAAACCTGACCTATAGGTGTTAGACATGGGTAGGTTTGTCCAAACCTGTCCAATTTTTCTAAAGTTTTCATTGAATATTATACAAATATATATGATAGTATAATATACAGGTGTAAAATGATATCATGGAGAATATCTGACAGGTAATACATTAGTATACTTATCATATGACTAATACATATTATGTCTTAATTGTTCTAAAGATGTTGTGTTTCATTAGAAATCTACCCAATAAGTTTGTAAGGAGGAAATACTTGGCAGATATTTTTAAAGATTGGAGTCTCGCCAACCCATCACTTCTACTTTGTAACATCCGTGCATCTCTCTCTAGATTTACTCTCTACAATATCTATCATATTCAAATATCTGTGGCTGTTTATATTATAAATCAAACAATGTATATATTTCTACCTTTTTCATTAAGAAGGTAAAACTAATACACAATAGATCATCAAGTAACCAACACAAAACAGCTGTTTTTTGACCTTGCAATCTCTCTTCAACAAAATATTTCTGAAAATTTGCCTGCAGTTGTAACCAAGACTTTGTAGGTCACTGTTTAGAGGTCAATACAATAATTTTATTATAGTATTTTTATTGTAAATGCTCCATGGTTTTCACACGGGAAGAAGAAGAAGACACCTTGGATTGTGTATTTCAAATATTTGAGGTGTTTTTCTATTATTTACTGGTACCTAAAATGTCAACATTTGTTAAATAGTTATTAAAATATTGTAAAACTCAAATGCATTCCATCCATTAATACTTAATAAAATAAACTGCATTTTAAAAAAACGTGGGTATTTTTTAAAATTAATAAACTTTTGAAACGTATAAAAGTATGTAAGTTATTTAAATGGTGTACTTAACACTGAGTTGATATTTCCTGTTTTTTAAGGTCCTTGTTTAAGAAATGTTTACAAGACTTAACTTTTATATATAATGTAGGATATACGTGATTAGTTCATTATTTATATCATTTACAAGTGTTCACAGTTTCTTTGTAAATCCCACTCAGTTCATATCTTCTTTAATTTTCGCTATAAAATTGAAAAAGAAAGTTTTTTGTTAAATGTAAAAAAAAATTATTAAGATTTCCAAAGCAGTAAGAGCATTATATACAATGAACTGTTTTCACAAAATTAATATAATATTTGTTAATTTTCCCTATGGTATTGAAAAGGGAAGTTTTTTTTTAAATGCCAAAGAAAACGATTAAAGATTTCCAAAGTAGTACAAGCATTACAATGAAATGTTTTTCACAAAATTACCAGTAATCTGATTTTTGTCTTTATCTTGGCTGTAGCACACTATATTTTGATATGATTTTTGTCTTTATCCTGGCTGTAACACAATTTATTTTAATACAATATATAGTTAAAACAATCAATAAAGTTAGGAATTTGAGAATAATAGTTTATCTTATCTGTTTAATTACATCACTAGCTGTTCACTACAGGGAGTCTGGCTGGCAAGAGTTAAGACTATTGATTATCTCAAAGTGCATTGTCAGCTCAAAATTTGCATTTTTTAGTGAAATCTAATTTACACTTGATTACATATATATAATAGTAGATAAATTCCATGGCTTCATAAGCATGAAAACATTTGTCATAAAAATATAGGTTTTAATTGTCTGGATGTCATAATACATATACAATGAAACATGTCTAAACCGTATCCTGAATAAACTGGAATCCTGTATAAACCAATACTTGAAATAAAGTCCCAATCAGAGGAGGCGCAGCACGTTGGTGTCATGTGCAAATAGTTGCATGTTGCACAACCGGAAATCAGCATCAATATATCGTTATCTGATGAGAGTGACATTATCGATTTTTCAGTGTTTTGCTAAGCCGATTACAGCGTTCATGGATGATTAATAGCGAGTTCCTCTTGTTAAATTATTGATAGATATCTATATATGAATGGAATTTACATAAGAATGTTTGGGTTGAATGTTAAATGTGATCATCTGCAATTTTAGAGAGGGACATTTTGTTGCCATCTTGTTTTTCATTCATAGCATCCTCAACCGATCAACATTAAAAATGAAAATTTGTAAAATCTGGTGGAGACTTTTCCTATCCTTTTTAGTATGACATAGATCAATCATAGTGCTTCCAATATTTCTTTAAGTCTCCATCCATTACGCTACAATTGACCTTGAAAATCCCCCCAATTTTTTAGCTCACCTGTGTGAGCTCTTGGCGTCCGTCATCCGTCTAAACTTTTTCAAAAATCTTCTCCTCTGAAAACAATGGGCCAATTTAAACCAAACTTGGCCTGAATCATCCTTAGGGGGTTCCCTTTAAAAGTTATGTCCGATGACCCTGCTGACCAACCATCACGGCCGCCATGTCTATAAATAGAACATTGATAAAATTGCAGGTTTTTGGGTAATAACTCAAAAAACGTTAATAATATCAGAAATCTGACAGGGTTAAAAATGATCAGCACAGCAAGATCTAAGTAATAACTACCCTGCAATTTTGAAGAAAATCTGATTACCCATCTTGGAGTTATTGGCCTTTTTTCTTCAAATTTTCAAATTTTTTATATTTTTCGTCTTATATTTCGATAACTATCAGAGATAGAGATTAAGTGTAAACTGCAAACATGTTCAGCATGTCAAGATCTACCTACCCTGCAATTTTGAAGTAATCTGAATACTCATCTTGGAGTTATTGCCCTTTTTAAATCAAATTTTAAAAATTTTAATATTTTCGTCTTATATTTCAAAAACTATAAGACATAAAGGTTAAGTTTGAATTGCAAAAATGTGCAGCATGTCAAGATCTACCTACCCTGCAATTTGTAAGTAAATCCCAATACCTGTTTTGGAGTTATTGTCCTTTTTTTTTTTTTTTTATCAAATGTTCTAAATTTTAATACTTTCATCTTACATGTATATCTCAAAAACTATTAGAGATAGAGGGAAAGTTTAAACTCCAAAAATGTTCAGCATGTCAAGATCTACAAAAAAGTTCCCACAGTTGAAAATGTTTGACAACTGTGAAGAGTTATTCTTCTTGAAATGCATTTTTTTGTTGACTTTCACTGCTTTTGGTTACTCAAATAATCAAAGGGAAGCAATTCTATTACAAAATGTCAGGTAGGAAAAGCTAAATTTTGAGAATCATTGACATTTATGTTTTTTTTACAGCAATGTTAATAACTTACATTAAAGGGGGAACTCCTGCCCAAATTTTTTTGGAGAAGGAGTTTGCAATGACGAGGGATACATTTGGTATTTTTTGACCGAAGTTATCAAGTTTTATTGACTGGTGTTGTTATACCCAGGTGAGCTATACAGGCTCCTGGGAGCCTCTAGTTCATGATTTGTCATTATATCAAACATCACTTGTGAAAAATTGAATCCATAGAATATCATATTTTAGCCATTTTTATAGTGATTATGCGATTTCACAGTAAAACATATTGAAAACAAATTTAGACAGCTGGATAAATTCACGTTTAATTTAAGTAAATTTTTTTAAGAGATGTTTTCACTTCTACGTCCATTTTTAAACTGAATCGTTAACATACGATTATCGATAATATACTTGCTATGTGCGTGTCATGTGCAAAACGTCGTGCCTCCTCTGAGTCCCAATGTAGGAAATCTTTGTTAAGTTAACCTGTATAAACTAAACACCTGTCTATTCTGAACACACAGGCTGGTCTCAAGGAGGTTTGTCTTAAGAAAGGTTTCACTGTCAGTGTATCTATTGTCACTTTTGGAATATATCATATCTGATATGGTTTATTGGCATTGATAAATATTCTCATGATATATATCATATCCTGCATTTAAAGGTAAAATTGTGCAGAATACTTTTATAGTGGGATTAAGTTTGACTAATTCTACTAGAATTATTGTTTAAAAAAACAACTGCTTTTTGTCTGAAAATAAAAAGTCTTTTGAAGTCAGATGTTTAGATAACTTAATTCTATTTTTATACAGTTTGTTTCTTTTGAGCCTAGCTAATGAAAATCGTGTGTATTATATAAAAAAGAGATGTACAGAAATAGATCCTATAGTACTTTAGATATCTGGTAAATACAGATAACCACATCATTATTATGTGTAAATGAACCCTATCATAATTACCAATTAGCTTATAACAACCATATCACAATTTACAAATTAATGAATATAATAAGCTGATAAACTGGTCTTATCTGTAACACCCAAATATTTTACTTGTTCAAATTTTTTTTATTGAAAGATTTTTAAAGGAAAGCTTTAAAATAAAAATGTATATAATCAATAATTTTATGATCATAAACATTTCATCAATCATTTCTTGTTTAAAATACTACTTGTTCCTGCAGTAATGCCCTGAGAATCCAATTCCTCAAAATTTGTCATATGTAAAATTTGTACAATGTTTGAGGATATCAGTATTTTGTATGAAAAAATAACCTGGATGTGTCAAGAGTATTTACCAGGGATAAATTATAACTGAAAGCAACTACGACAGGACCAAATGTTTACATTGAGATATCCTACTTGTCAGAGTAGGATATTATAATGTTCAACTGTATTTTACATGTTAAATATACCACACATTGAATCACGTATACATTTACATTTACATGTCAATTTTATTTGTACCCAATTCAGCAATTGTGATATTCCTGAGTAAAGCAAATCCTGATCAGGATTCCCCCCATTCTGTAAATGCATGGAATAGTTAGTTTTCTGTATTTATTGTTGTATGATACTGGTCAGCTTAATAAGATTTACAAGCCAATGAAATGCTCAATTCATCTCAAAAAAATTTCAGTATGATGCTGTTAGAATTAACCAAATTTACGAGCAAGCCAAGTGGTCATTGTTGTCAGAAGATGTAGACTGCACAGAAGAAGAAATGATGATGTTTGCTGCAATTCAGGTAATTTACTCTCAGTTCAGGTAATTTAGTCTTAATTCAGGTAATTTACTCTCAGTTCAGGTAATTTACTCAGTTCAGGTAATCTACTCTCAGTTCAGGTAATTTATTCTCAGTTCAGGTAATTTACTCTTAATTCAGGTAATCTACTCTCAGTTCAGGTAATTTACTCTCAGTTCAGGTAATCTACTCTCAGTTCAGGTAATCTACTCTCAGTACAGGAAATTTACACTCAATTCAGGTAATCTACTCTCAGTTCAGGTAATCTACTCTCAGTTCAGGTAATTTACTCTCAATTCAGGTAATCTACTCTCAGTTCAGGTAATCTACTCTCAGTTCAGGTAATCTACTCTCAGTTCAGGAAATTCACTCTCAGTTCAGGTAATCTATTCTCAGTTCAGGTAATCTACTCTCAGTTCAGGTAATTTACTTTCAATTCAGGTAATCTACTCTCAGTTCAGGTAATTTACTCTCAATTCAGTAATCTACTCTCAGTTCAGGAAATTTACTCTCAATTCAGGTAATCTACTCTCAGTACAGGAAATTTACACTCAATTCAGGTAATCTACTCTCAGTTCAGGTAATCTACTCTCAGTTCAGATATTTTACTCTCAATTCAGGTAATCTACTCTCAGTTCAGGTAATCTACTCTCAGTTCAGGTATTTTACTCTCAATTCAGGTAATCTACTCTCAGTTCAGGTAATCTAACAGTTCTGATAATAAACATGAACAGTACATGTGCTGCTATCAAAATTAAACCGGAAATCGTCACCGGGCAGTATAACTTGCGTGCTGGAATTTCAAACGTTATATTTCTTGGTGGGCGTGTCAAGTGAAGCTAAAACAGAAAAATAGCGAAAAATATTGAATTTCTAATATTAAAAGAAATCTAATTCTAAAATATAATATAATAAAATATGCTCATTGTTTATTTGTAGCTTCAAGTTCAGATGCAGTCAGGTCAGCCACAACCTAATGAATCAATGATGGACAGTTCAGCTTTGTCTAATCATTTACAAAATGATGATATTGATGCTGACCTTACAACTCTAGAAGAATCATTAGATAGCACTGTTTTATCATCAGCAGGAGATATTACTTCTATTCCAGAACTTAGTGGATATGTTAGATATTTTAAGTAAGTCTAAGTAGTGTTGCACAACATTCAAACAACCGCATCAGTGGTGTAATGATTAGCGTGCTCGCCTCAAGTGCGATTAAATCGTGGGTTCGAGCCCTGATCGGGTCCAACCAGGGACTATTAAATTGATATTTTTCTTCTCCGCTAAGCACACAGCATCAAGGAGAAAGGGCAAAGACTGGCTGGCTTGGAATCAGGATAATGTGTGAGTGGGGCGACATGTCTATCCGCGGACTGTTGTTTCAGTGAGCTAGCACTATGAAAATTCAACTAAGCATGTTGGTCTAGTACAAAGCAGACCTCATCATCATCTCATTGAAAATTAACTTGTTCTCGCCATGATATAGCTGAAAAATTGCTGAGTTGGTGTTAAACAACAATCACTCAATCACTCACTACATTCAAACCGTGTCAATGTTGAAGAGACAAATTGACTTTGAATTAACTAAATATTAAAGTTTTCTGTAGTAAATTGGGCTTTTATTTTCACATCAGAGTTTTACAAAGGCAATTGCAGGATTCATTACAAAGGACCTGTGGCCTTCTTAACTTAAATAAAATAATGCATTTCAAATTTATGGAGACATATTATGGAGCATCTGTAATGACAACTACATATGAAGTATCGTATTGTATCAAAAGTAATAGTATCATGAGCAAAATTAGGATATGTATATTATCTTGAGGAAGGCGTATCGTTACACCCCTAACAAAGTTGACATTTTTGGGGGTTGATTAGATGACCACTGCTGCTGAAAAGGTTTTTACCGGCTCAAATTTTGATGTATCTTATTCTGTTATACTAGAAATCTGATTGAACCTAAACTCTACATAGGTGATAATTGGATTATAAACAGGTAATGGATGTTCCATTGAAACATACATGGAACCCATGAATGACCCTTTTAAGTCACTTCCATGGGCAAGTGAAACATATTTACCAAATGAAAATGCAGCAGAAAGGGTTAAATTGTTACTGTGGTTGGTCACCAAAGTGCCATCGCTGAGTACAATGTATTTTCAAATAGAACAGCCCCAGGTGATACAGCTCATGTGAGCCAATAGTTCCATGATATTAACATCTGTTCAAAAGATAAAGGATTACCAGTTCAGTTTTTATCACAAAATAAAATTTATTAAAATTGTTCAATATCAGTATTTTATTTTATAAACGTATATTTCAGACCAAAGAAATTAACATTGAAAAGTTACAAGAAAGCTTTCTGTAGATTTAAAGATACTCACATAGCATTTTATAAAACAGAAGAAGACTCGAACAGCACCCCAGCAATGAAAATCAATATTAAAGGTATAAAATACACAGTGACACGGGACAGACAGATGAATCACAATTCAGTGTAGAAGAAAGAGCTGTCATGGGCATGATTCTGTCTTCATTAGATTTAGATCTACTTATGCAGTTAGTGCTTATGATCTATAAACTTGTTAGTTTGATTCCTGCCTTGAGACAAGGTGTACTCATTACTACATTATGTGATCAAGTTTGTTATTGACTTCAGATCAATAGTTTTCTCTAGGTACTGTGATTCAGTGAGGTGTACTGGAAAATAGACAAGATACTCAGAACATCATTAAATGACAAATCAATTAAAATCAAATCTATCAAATCAAATATTTTATTTCTAATTAAGACGGCACACGGTGCAAATGAGTATATATAATAACACATTGTGAAAAAAGTAATGATTGAGTAAAGGGTACATGACAACACATTATCATATATAAAAATAAATTAAAGGACATATCTACCTACATGCTTGACAGTCAAATAATAAATAGATGGCTTGGATCAGGAGTAACATGATATCCTATACTACTGAAGAGATGACAGGATATATATTGTTAACATTTAACATTTGTCAATAATCAACATAACATCCTTCTATTATTTTAATTTTGTACTTTTACAAACATGCCATTAAAATTGTTATAAACCCACATAGTATTATTGTAGTATTAAATTACATGTAAATACAGAAACGTCCTGTATAAAATTGACATCATGTGACAGTGTACCTTTAGTCAGTGATATCTCACAGGAAGTGGAAGTCCCTTTACTAAATGGAATGCAGGTTCTCAGTGAAGATCAAATATCTTTTTATGTATCTTGTGCCATGTATGTTATTGTAATACAGAATGATCTTCCTGTATACATGTACTTGATCACTTATTGACAGAATAATACTGGTACTATCTAACCCTTCGTGTGTATTATTATTACAATAAACAATAGATAATATTTTTACTAGTACAGACACATTTACAAAAAAAATGGGAAAGACACAATATGCACGTGATAACTATATGATTAATACTTAATTTAAAAAGGCGACAGGTCGGTGGTTTTCTCCGGGTACTCTGGTTTCATCCACCAATAAAACTGATCCACCACGATATAGCTGAAATATTGTTGAAAGTGGCGTTAAACACCATATACCTAAACCTAAACCTTAATTTAAAAAGAAGAAAAAAAAATACTGATTATTATATAATATCTCTGTCTATATTTATGTATTATTGAAGAATGGTTATTCTAATGTTAAAACATTCATTAATAAATGAGGGAAATATTTGAAGTATTGTAGTAGATTTAGTGTTACATCTACTTGACCAAACTTCAGGTAAACTTACAGAGGAGACATACCATGTACATTTACAACTTTTTCTTATAATGCATTATTTTGATAGAATTGGTGCTGATTTAATTAAGTTGACTGGAAATCCATACAACTCTAAAGTGAGTCTATCACGTTTAGACTTATAGAGATGAACCTCTGTGTAGATGGATTGTATAAGCTGTAAATGTTTTTTTATTCTTTAGAACAGAGAACTTGAACCTATGTGTAGATGTATTGTATGACTTATGAAATGAAACCATTATATTTACAGGCTGTGAAGCTCACCCAGATTTAAACCTGTCATCTCAGAAGTATGGTATCAAATTATTTGTTCCTGGTTCAGATGGCATGTCAGAAATCTGGCTAAGATTTGAAAGTGTAAGTATTTTGTAATTGTACACATTGCCTTGTATGTATGGGGAGCCTCTGTTGTCTATTGTATAGTTGTCAGATCTGTATCTACCTATGTAATCAACATGTGTCAATGTTATTGTTAGTTGTGAAGTGTATTCAATACAATTGAGTATTTAACAGACATATGCTATATATAGATAATTATGATTTGAGTACAGTACTCTGATAGTCTTGATTTCTAGAACACAGTCAAGTTATGTTTAATCTTTCTGAAAACATTAAACACCTTCAGATCTACAATTGAAAAATAAATTTATTCTCGATAGTATTAATATTCATAAAATTTTGTGCAATTAATATTGTATGCAAACATGCAACAGGATATATATTTTTGTTTTTTAGATAGGAAATGTATTTTGCTTGATCATTGCATGTAATTAACAGGATTATTCATTTATCTGGTACATATATGAAGTAAAGTGGAATACAGTCTACAAATTAAAAGGACCATTAATGTTAAAGAAAAAATCAAACAAATGAGAGTGAAGCTTTATTTATATGTTGTAATAAAGCCTTTAAATCACGTTTAACAGATTATTATGCCTTACATATTTCATCTTAAATTTTAAGTCAAGATATGTACTGCATAATAATATATTCAGCATGATTTATATGGTTTACAGCAAAATATAAAATACATTTGTCACCTACTGATTTAAACCATGACAAACATTTAGTACAATGTGGTTTCTACTTGTACAGGAGGAACACTACTGTCGATGGATGGCAGCATGTAAATTAGCATCTCAGGGGAAGACAATGGCTGACAGTTCCTACGTTACAGAAGTAGAATCGCTGAAGATATTACTAAGTAGACAACAACCTGCCGTATCACCAGCACTTGTACAGTTACAGTTTGATGTGAATGTCAATGCTGAAGACTTCGTAGCTCCACGATATCATAAAAGAATTAAAAATAAACTGGTATGACTGATTCTATTTATAAGATACAAAATATGTTTGAATGATGATGTTGTGAGTTAAACATGAATACCCTACCAACAATGTCTAAATTATCACTGAATGTCATTAATAATGAGACATAATGTCATTAATAATGAGACATAATGTCATTAATAATGAGACATAATGTCATTAATAATGAGACATAATGTCATTAATAATGAGACAATGTCATTAATAATGAGACATAATGTCATTAATAATGAGACATAATGTCATTAATAATGAGACATAATGTCATTAATAATGAGACATAATGTCATTAATAATGAGACAGAAGCTAATCTTTATTTTTCTGTCTTATGTTTTGTAGATTATGATTTGTTCTTTTTCTTTTCGCCATTGCATTGTCTGTCCTTCAATTTACAGCTTCTCATTAGTTACCTCTTCAGACTTATCTAAACACACTACTTGTTTTAAGTGTTTCTATATATATTTTTAACTGCATCTGTGGCGTAATGGTTAGCGTGCTCATGGTAGATCATGGGTTCAAGCTCCGGTCAGGTCAAACAAAAGAATATAAAATTGGTATTTGTTGCTTCTTCACTAAGCACGCAGTATTAAGGAGAAAGAGAAAAGACTGGTTAGCTCGGAATCAGGATAATGTGTCAGAGTGGAGCGACATGTCTACCCTCGGACTGTTGTTTCAGTGAGTTAGCACAATAAACATCCAACTCAGTATGTTGGTCTAGTACAAAGTAGACCTCATCATCATCTCATTGATAATTAACTCGCCATGATATAGCTGAAAAATTGCTGAATAGGCATTAAACAACAATCACTGACTCACTCTAAGCACACTACCTCTTTAGGACGTTTCTATATATTTGCTTTTGAAAGGTTTGTTAACTTGTCCTAATGACAGGAAATAAATGAGTGCATCATGTTTGTAGTGTACAACATACCTTGTATATAAACACAACTTACAATGGTTGTTGTAAGGTTAACTGTCTTGTCTATATACTTTAACTTAATTTTAGCAATTATTGGAAAAGGATTGTAAACTCAGTCCATCCATTTCTTTTGGAGAATCCCTTATCCTGCTTGTCATTTGTTTTTGGGAAACTCTACCTGGATATTATTTGTTTTGTGGTATCCCTCGGCCTGATTATCTAATTTACAATTACTTTAAATTCTTTATTGACAGATATAAGGGAAGATCAATAATTAAGTACAATAATAGAGTTTTGTATTTTTTAACCTTACAGGTAGTACAAAGAATAATGGAAGCTCATTCAAATGTACAAAATTTGAATTTAGTTGAGTCTAAGATGGCATACATTAAGGCCTGGCAGGCTTTACCAGATTTTGGTATCAACTATTTTGTTATGAAACAAAAGAACAGCAAGAAAGAGGTAAGTTTTAATCATTATTTATAACATTATTTGTAATAAACAGTCAAACCTGCCCATGTGGTCACCTCTATTAAGGCAAGCCTGCCCATGTGGTCACCTCTATTAAGTCAAGCCTGCCCATGTGGTCACCTCTATTAAGGCAAACCTGCCCATGTGGTCACCTCTATTAAGTCAAACCTGCCCATGTGGTCACCTCTATTAAGTCAAGCCTGCCCATGTGGTCACCTCTATTAAGTGAAACCTGCCCATGTGGTCACCTCTATTAAGTCAAACCTGCCCATGTGGTCACCTCTATTAAGTCAAACCTGCCCATGTGGTCACCTCTATTAAGTCAAACCTGCCCATGTGGTCACCTCTATTAAGTCAAGCCTACCCATGTGGTCACCTCTATTAAGTCAAGCCTGCCCATGTGGTCACCTCTGTTAAGTCAAGCCTGCCCATGTGGTCACCTCTATTAAGTCAAACCTGCCCATGTGGTCACCTCTATTAAGTGAACTGTTGAATCAGTGAGCTAGTACTATTATACTCTGATTCAACATAATGTATCCAGAGTGGAGTGACATGGCGTGTGAACTGTTGAATCAGTGAGCTAGTACTATTATACTCTGATTCAACATAATGTATCCCGAGTGGAGTGACATGGCGTGTGAACTGTTGAATCAGTGAGCTAGTACTATTATACTCTGATTCAACATAATGTATCCAGAGTGGAGTGACATGGCGTGTGAACTGTTGAATCAGTGAGCTAGTACTATTATACTCTGATTCAACATAATGTATCCAGAGTGGAGTGACATGGCGTGTGAACTGTTGAATCAGTGAGCTAGTACTATTATAATCAAACTAAACAGGTTGGTATAGTACAAAGTAGGCAGCATCATTTTGTTGAAATGTAACTTGTTCTTGCCATGATATAGTTGGAATGTTGCTGACTTGGCCTTAAACAACAATCACTCACTCACTGTATCCTTATATTATTACATTAAAACATTGTCAGTCTTGTTGTGTTAAAGACGAAAGCGTTGCCAATTGTACTTTGATATAAACATTTAGCTCTGACAAAATGGACTTTTTACTACATTTGCTTGTAAACATTTTGCTCTGATGATTTTTTTTTCCTTACAACTGCTTTTAAGCATTTTGCTATAACTAATTATTACCATTTTACACAACTTATACAAATACAGTCAATATTATTTTGATATGAATTTACTGTTCAAATAATGCAAATCATAGATTCTTGCTAAATGCAAGATGTTTATCTATGATGAATTATGATTTATTAAATGAGAGATTATTGACATGATATGGTTAATGAATGAGAGACATTTTTTAGTTGTCTCCCTTACTTAACCATGGGTGCTATAATTGACATTACCTTGTACTTTGTCATCGGTCTACATTGTTTTCTTTGTAGGAATTACTCGGTGTAGCTTACAACAGAATAATGAGAGTAGACTTACACTCTGGTGATGCTATAAAAACATGGAGATATAATACTCTGAAATCTTGGCATGTAAACTGGGAGATACGACATGTTATTCTAGAGTTTGAGGAAGAAACATTGAACTTTTCTTCCCTTAGTGCAAGTTGTAAAACTGTTCATGAATTCATAGGTGGTTATATTTTCCTTTCTATGAGATCCTCAGACAAAAATCAGACATTAAATGAAGAATTATTCTTAAAATTAACGGGAGGATGGAATTAATTCATTTATGATGACCTCTGTGCATCACCTGAAGGTCATTACATCATCAAACAGGAGTGGAGGAAATTCAGCAATAAAGATATGGCAAACCATTGAGTCTTGGGAGAGTTTTAAAAATTGACAATGAAATTATTTTAAATAATTATTTTAAGGTATAATTCATTATTCACTATTTATCATACAGAAATCACATAAAATGTGTACAGTTTTTTTTATATTGCATGTCGCTATAGAGGAGATAGAGTCGTGCTGTTTTATATGTTATCAGATTTGGAATGAAATAGTAATTATTTGTATTCAGACTTGCAGTCTGTAGACAGGATGATAATTATCGGGGGCCGTCGTGGTCGTGATCTTATCGTTGTTGGATTTATAACTACCTGTCCAATCAGTGCCTATCACCACTAATGTTGTCAGTTCGAACCCTATTCATGGCGAGGTGTACTAGATGCAACAGTATGTGATTAAGTTTGTCAGTGACTTGCAACAGGTCAGTGGTTTTCTCCGGGTACTACGCTTACCTCCACTAATAAAACTGACCGCCACAATATAACTGAAATATTGTTGAAAGTGGCATTAAACTCCATAAACCGATAATTATCATTGTGTTATTATGTATTATTTTAATGGCAATTTAATCATTATTATCTACATATTTAACTGTTGTTCTGTGATAGAGTGTTGATGTTGCGTGTTATCACAGTTTTGAACCATGTAAATTAGATTTATTGTCATTTTATTATTATACCAAAATGTTTGTTTGTTTATTTTTATTATTTTAAATATATAGATAAAATGAATACACAGTCATATTCTCAAGTTGTTCTTATTTCTTATATTTCTTAGCTATAGTTGATGTTAAAATACAAATTTATTTCCTCATTAATAATTTAAATGTGACGTAAAACGATCTTGTGATTTATCTAGTATATATTTTAGAGAAGTACATTTTAATTTTCATTTGTAACAGCTAAAATTAAAATACCATATATCACAGGTTATATTTTATGTTTTGCATAAACTTCTCCAATACAAATCCTTCCACTTGTATGTACTGTATTTTTCATACTATAAGGACACGACATTTTAACTTCAAAAACATGTTTACCATTATAAGCCAATGGTGAATTATACAAAGTAGACCTATAGTCCATGGATATTTATAATCCATGTAGACCTGCAATCTATGTAGACTTATAGTCCATCAAAACTTAGTTAATGTTGACCTCTAGTCCAGATTATACAGTAGTTGAAATTGCTGTTAGTCTAAAGTAGAGCTATGCAGACAGATAATAGTTATTGTCCCGAAACTTGATGACCTATAAACTCACAATATATTGTCCTAATATTTTAAGTCTCATAAAACATATTGAGATATTTGAATTTTGTTTCTACTCATCAGTAAGATGGGCATGTAAATCTAGAAACCATTTATATGTATACTATTTGTTATAAGCTTTCACTTGTCATAGTTGTAGGTTGTTCCACTCCCAGCTCCTTTATTGGGAGAGTGGGGGATGGGCAACTTATTCTGCCCAACTATGCCCATCCTTATTTAATAATCTGAGTATAAAGTGTCTATTTTAGAATTTAAATACTTTTTTGGATAGAGATGCAGTCCCGACCTTCTTTTACACTTGTATAAGAGATCAAAATAATACATTCAAAATTGTGGGACATTTTGTATTTGTCCTGTCGGTCCACCTATCCTTCACAAAAGTTTATACGCACAACTTGTCCTACATTTTAAAAGGGAATTCCTTAAAATTTTACATGCTTGATCATTAACATGTATTGAGAATCACCTATCACTAGACCATTTTGATCAGACCATTTTTGGAGAAGTTATTGCCCCTTTTGACGTAGAATATGTCATCAAAATGGGGGGGGGGAGGATATTTTTCAGTCGAAAACAACCTTTGATTATATTTTAGAATATATTCTATTAAATTTATAGATACTGTGTGGTCAAGTGGAAGAATTATAGTGCAACTACTATTGCATTATGAATAACAAAAATAAACCATGGGTTACTGAACAATGCAGTAATTCATGAATGCACTAATATTGTTTTTTGGTTACGAGTGATTTATTTTTGATATTCAGAATACAAGAGTATTTATAAGGTTCTACTTTCAAGACAGTGTGGAAGGGTTTATATATATACAACATTCTATACCAACATATTTAATATATCATGATCTAGCTACACCCAATTTAGATAAGAAATATTTATTCAGACATTTTAGTGAACTTTTCTGTTACAATGAACATTAAATGTTTTAATTTGTTATTGTTGAATATTTATTTATTTTTGTTTTATATATTATTTTGACACGTTTGCTGTAGCAGATATCGTATATATGTGTTTTAAGCTGGTTTGTGTATGTCTACCATTATAGGAGTTTTAATAGTGTTTATAGACTAAGGATTAATATAGGGGATAAATAAGTCTTCCTCATCTTAATTAAAATATTTGGTCAATATTATTTTGATTTAAATTTGATTTTTAACATATAAACTTTTTTTCATAATACAATAAAACATAGGATTCAGAAAGAAGCGTAACACTTATATTAATCTGTTTCCTATGGTAAATATTAGTAGTGATATGGTATATCTGTATTTATTATCTTGACAGGGTTATATTTTGGTAATCATTCACAAGGTAACGCAAAAAAATACTTCAACATTAGGTTTTATATATTCACATTCAGACATTTTATCTTCAAAGAAGAAATCAGTTGTCAATTATTGTGGTCTAAGTTCTTCCTCAGGTAAATTTACTTTAAGGATTTTAAAATTTGGGGCATTTCTATGGTCAATCTGTAAGTTTGGTATACATAATAGTGTATTCACCCTGATAGTGTTTTTCTACCTGTAGTTATATTTTACAGACTTAAGTTTACTTCAGGTAACATTAATACAAGGTTATTTTGAAGTAACATATACCACTCGTTTTCTCGTCTACTCAGATTTGAAGTATTTAGATCAAGGTAACTTTATTATTATTTTATTCTCAAGGAAATATTTTATTTAGTTACAGAGCATTAATAAATTTGACTGTAGAGGTCGTAACTGAAAATATGACTCTTTCTGTCCGTGATATAATCTAGATTTTTTTTCTATTGGACATCTAATCCATGAGAAAATAAAAGTAAACTGTTAAGTTGAGATAAACAGTTTTGGATGGATATGAGTTGTAATATGCTACCATATTTTGTATTTTAAGCTTCTTTCGACAAACAGGCTTCAAATTATTAATGTTGGATCAGCTTAAAAAACCATTTTGAAACGACAATAAAAAACATTATGAAACAAAAAAAAACATTTTGAAGCAAAAATACATTGTAAGCCAAAATGTACTTTTAGATCAGAATGACAGGTCATAGTATGACAGTGACCCCATTAAAAACATTGACAAAAGATAATGATATAGACCTTGATCCCTGTATATGAAATCCTCTATATGCTTCTGATATGTAATAAACAAGAAGAAAAAGGAACTGTAAATTTACTTTTGTTTAAATTATTTGTGTACATACCAACCTTATATATAATATTATACCAAAACAACAACTGTATGTTTATTTCATTTATAAAAAATACATAGAGATTTTATATTTTATTTCAGATCTCCTTCGTGTTATAGCTTATTTTAATTCTGTGATTTGTATGGTATAATCAACAAACACTTTCAGTGACCTGACAACTTTCATCATGATGACTTTAGATCGGTGCTATTCAAAATTAGACAGTAAAAAAATATGATACATTTGAAAAGCAAAATTGACATGATTGTAAATACATGTATTTTGACTTGAAGGTGAAGGTCATTATAACATCAACAGACTATTTATAACTCTGTGCCGTGTAAACATTTTGTTTAGTGGTTTTTGTTTTTATACTGGTTCTCTATAAAGTTAATTCCTTGTCTATGGCGTAGTTAACACCCACATGACATTAAACAATTAATCAGATCTTAATTTACTATTTTAGACACTATTGCAAGGACTTCTTTACATTGAAGAAATGTCACTAGTTTTAAACAGTTGAGAATTGTTTCAACATTAATAATAAGTTGATTTTGTATTGGAAATATATGTACTTTCTCTTTGTATAAAATATATTTTTTATGTGTCGCAGTAAAATGGCTGACATATCATTAATGAAGGAAAACTTGCCCAGTCCATATTGTTCAACACCACAAAGTTTTGTACACCTTTTTAATATGTTGAAGGATTTTCTGTGAATCCTATTTAATTTATCTGTACAATATAATTCTTAAATACCACTGTGTTTGACTCTCAAATATATCAAATATATTTTTTATAATCAATCTGATAAGAAAAATGTTCTCCACAAACAATTGTAATGAAAACGAAAAACAAGAAACTTGTTGTTGCCCCCCCTTGTTTTAATCTAAATGTAAACTGGATGTTCTGTTCATTTACATCTATATCACTTCTTATCAATTTGTTATCATAGAATTTTTGTTTAATTCAGCTCAATATTTTGATTTTATGGGATTTAGAAATTAGATTTTCAAAAAATTGTTATAATATTGAATGTATTTCATATGATTAAAGGCCGTCAGCTTAAAAAATAAAATGTATGTTAACTTATATTTGTTGACTTTCTTTGTCACACTTCATACATATAACCGCATCAGTGGTGTAATGGTTAGCGTGCTCGCCTTGAGTGTAATGGTTAGTGTGCTCGCCTTGAGTGTAATGGTTAGCATGCTCGCCTTGAGTGTAATGGTTAGCGTGCTCGCCTTGAGTGTAATGGTTAGCGTGCTTGCCTTGAGTGTAATGGTTAGCGTGCTCGCCTTGAGTGTAATGGTTAGCGTGCTCGCCTTGAGTGTAATGGTTAGCATGCTCACCTTGAGTGTAATGGTTAGCGTGCTCGCCTTGAGTGTAATGGTTAGCGTTCTCGCCTTGAGTGAAATGGTTAGCATGCTCACCTTGAGTGTGATGGTTAGCATGCTTGCCTTGAGTGTAATGGTTAGCGTGCTCACCTTGAGTGTAATGGTTAGCATGCTCGCCTTGAGTAATGGTTAGCGTGCTCACCTTGAGTGTAATGGTTAGCGTGCTTGCCTTGAGTGTAATGGTTAGTGTGCTCGCCTTGAGTGTAATGGTTAGCGTGCTCGCCTTGAGTGTAATGGTTGGTGTGCTCACCTTGAGTGTAATGGTTAACATGCTCACCTTGAGTAATGGTTAGCGTGCTCGCCTTGAGTAATGGTTAGCGTGCTCGCCTTGAGTGTAATGGTTAGCGTGTTAACCTTGAGTGTAATGGTTAGCATGCTCGCATTGAGTGTAATGGTTAGCGTGCTCGCCTTAAGGGTAATGATTAGCGTGCTCGCATTGAGTGTAATGGTTAGCATGCTCACCTTGAGTGTAATGGTTAGCGTGCTCGCCTTGAGTGTAATGGTTAGCATGTTCGCCTTGAGTGTAATGGTTAGCATGCTTGCCTTGAGTGTAATGGTTAGCGTGCTCGCCTTGAGTGTAATGGTTAGCATACTCGCCTTGAGTGCTGTAGATGATGGGTTCGAGTCAAATCAAAGACTATAATATTGGTATTTGTTGTTTCAATGCTAAGCATGCATCATTGAGGTGGAAGAGCAAAGATTGGTGGGCTAGGAATCAGGATAATGTGTCTAAGTGGAGCAACATGTTTATACTTACGAGCTAGCACTAAGAATCCAACTAAGGGTGTTGGTCTAGTACAAAGCAGACATTATTATCATCTCATCAAAACAACAATCACTCACTCACTGAATACTTAAAACATTCCAAATGTAACCAATCAAGAACTAGTCAGTCAGAGGTGGACTGGTCGTAATGGAATTGGAGCAAAGGCCAGTGGGCTGCTCAGATAAGCAACATATTGATGAACAATGGGGCCACGATAGCTGACAGATGCCCAATCTGCTTCTGGTGTCAATTGCAGTTAAAAACTGGATACAAAGATAACAAAATGATATGAAAAAGAATTAACATTACCAACAGAATTACACATGACTGTATGACGTAACAACTTGGAGTGTAATAAAAATGTACATATCTAATTTAATGCACACAACACGTTTCTGGAATAACCTTCATTGGCTATATAAGGGTAATAACAAAATTACCGAACTCCGAACAATCTTACAAAGGGAAAGTCAAAACTCATAAGTATATAAACAGAGAAAATCAGTCAACAACCGGAAAACTGTGAAAACCATAATGATCCTGACTTGGTACAGGCATTTCTAAAGAAATGGTGGGTTGAATCAGATTTTAAAGCGCCAAACCTCCCGCTTTCATTACGGCTCAAAGGTTCCGGCTGTCACTATAACAGTATTTATAACAATACTGGAACAAAATAGGTAAAATAGTTGTCAAAGCAGTACCAAATTCAGTGAAGTAAATGTCAAAAACACTTTTACGTCACACATTGATAAAAAAAATACTTTTGACATTTTTGCTGACTTCTTTATCTTTATACATTTTATAAAGAAATGGTGGGTTGAATCAGATTTTAAAGTGCCAAATAAAATGTACATATCTAATTTAGTGCACACAACACGTTTCTGGAATAATCTTCGTTGGCCATGCTCAAAAGTCAAAATATTGGAAACCCAAATAAAATAACAACTTTTTAGGAGCAAGTAAACCAAAAGGTTCTAAACAGGATAGTAACTTTGTTTCCATTGTCTGTCTGTTGCTTTTCACATTTCAATCTTTATCTCTGGAATCACTGGAGGATCATATAATGCTAGGCATACCTTTGAAGATTATGTAATGCTAAGCTTCCTTTAAGGAGGATGTAATCCCAAGTATATCTTGGAGGATAATGCAATGCTAGTCATACCTTTGATGATGTAAAGTTAGGCACATTTTGTTGGTGGATTATGTACTGCTAGGCATACTTTGGAGGATATCATACTGCTAGTCATAGCTTGGGGTATGATGTAATACTAGGTATACCTTAGGGGAGGAGACATTGCTAGGATTACCTCGGAGAATGTAATGCTATATATACCTTTGATGATGTAATAATTAGAGGATCATGCAATGCTAGGCATACCTTGGAGGATCATGTAATGCTAGGCATACCATGGAGGATCATGTAATGCTAGGCATACCTTGGAGGATCATGTAATGCTAGGCATACCTTGGAGGATCATGTAATGCTAGGCATACCTTGGAGGATCATGTAATGCTAGGCATACCTTGGAGGATCATATAATGCTAGGCATACCTTGGAGGATCATATAATGCTAAGCATACATTGGAAGCTCATGTAATGCTAGGCATACCTTGAAGGATCATGTAGTACTAGGTGTACATTGGAGAATCATGTAATGCTAGGCATACTTTAGAGGATCATGTAGTACTAGGCATACCTTGGAGGATAATGTAGTACTAGGCATACCTTGGAGGCTCATGTAATGCTAGACATACCTTGGAGGATCATGTAGTACTAGGCATACATTGGAGAATCATGTAATGCTAGGCATACATTGGAGGCTCATGTTATACTAGGCATACCTTGGAGGATCATGTAATGCTAGGCATACCTTGGAGGATAATGTAATGCTAGGCATACCTTGGAGGATCATGTAATGCTAGGCATACCTTGGAGGATAATGTAATGCTAGGCATACCTTGGAGGATCATGTAATGCTAGGCATACCTTGGAGGATAATGTAATGCTAGGCATACCTTGGAGGATCATGTAATGCTAGGCATACCTTAGAGGATCATGTAGTACTAGGTATACCTTGGAGGCTCATGCAATGCTAGGTATAGTTGAGAGGACCATGTACTACTAGGCATACCTTGGAGGATCATGTAATGCTAGACATACCTTGGAGGATAATGTAATGCTAGGCATACCATGGAGGATCATGTAATGCTAGACATACCTTGGAGGATCATGTAATGCTAGGCATACATTGGAGGATAATGTAATGCTAGGCATACCATGGAGGATCATATAATGCTAGGCATACATTGGAGGATCATATAATGCTAGACATACCTTGGAGGATCATGTAATGCTAGACATACCTTGGAGGATCATGTAATGCTAGGCATACCTTAGAGGATCATGTAGTACTAGGCATACATTGGAGGATCATATAATGCTAGGCATACATTGGAAGCTCATGTAATGCTAGGCATAACTTGGAGAATCATGTAATGCTAGGCATACATTGGAGGCTCATCTTATGCTAGGCATACCTTGGTGGATCATGTAGTGCTAGGCATACCTTGGAGGCTCATGTAATGCTAGACATACCTTGGAGGCTCATGTAGTATTAGGCATACATTGGAGGCTCGTATAATGCTAGACATACCTTGGAGGATCATGTAATGCTAGGCATACCTCGGAGGATCATGTAATGCTAGGCATACCTTAGAGGATCATGTAGTACTAGACATACCTTGGAGGATCATATAATGCTAAATGTACACATTAGAGGATCATATAATGCTAGACATACATTGAAAGCTCATGTAATGCTAGGCATAACTTGAAGAATCATGTAATGCTAGGCATACCTTGGAGACTCTTGTAATGCTAGGCATACCTTAGAGGATCATGTAGTACTAGGCATACCTTGGAGGATCATATAATGCTAAATGTACACATTGGAGGATCATATAATGCTAGACATACATTGAAAGCTCATGTAATGCTAGGCATAACTTGAAGAATCATGTAATGCTAGGCATACATTGGAGGCTCATCTTATGCTAGGCATACCTTGGTGGATCATATAGTACTAGGCATACATTGGAGAATCATGTAATGCTAGGCATACATTGGAGGCTCATGTTATACTAGGCATACGTCGGAGGCTCATGTAATGCTAGACATACATTGCAGGATCATGTAATGCTAGACATACCTTGGAGGATCATGTAGTACTAGGCATACATTGGAGAATCATGTAATGCTAGGCATACATTGGAGGCTCATGTTATACTAGACATACATTGCAGGATCATGTAGTACTAGGCATACATTGGAGGCTCGTATAATGCTAGACATACCTTGGAGGATAACGAACCCCACTAAAAACCGGGGGTGAACTCAGGTGGATCATGTAATGCTTGGCACACCTTGGAGGATCATAAAATGCTAGGCATACCTTGGAGGATCATGTAGTACTATGCTTACCTTGGAGGCTCATGCAATGTTAGGCATACTTTGGAAGTTCATGTAATGCTAGGCATACCTTGGAGGATCATATAATGCTAGGCACACCTTGAAGGATCATGTAATGCTAGGCATACCTTGGAGGACCATATAATGCTAGGCATACCTTGGAGGATCATGTAATGCTAGGCATACATTGGAAGATCATGTAATGCTAGGCATACCTTGAAGGATCATGTAATGCTAGGCATACATTGGAGGATTATGCAATGCTAGGCATACCTTGGAGGATCATGTAATGCTAGGCATACATTGGAGGATTATGCAATGAAAGGTATACCTTGGAGGATCATGTAATGCTAGGCATACATTGGAGGATCAGATCATGCTAGGCATATCTTGGAGGATCAGATCATGCTAGGCATACCTTGGAGGATCATGTAATGCTAGGCATACCTTGGAGGATCAGATAATGCTAGGCATATCTTGGAGGATCAGATAATGCTAGGCGTACCTTGGAGGATCATGTAATGCTAGACATACCTTGGAGGATCATGTAATGCTAGGCATACATTGGAGGCTCATGTTATACTAGACATACATTGCAGGATCATGTAGTACTAGGCATACATTGGAGGCTCGTATAATGCTAGACATACCTTGGAGGATAATGTAATGCTAGGCATACCTTAGAGGCTCGTGTAATGCTAGGCATACCTTGGAGGATCATGTAGTACTAGACATACCTTGGAGGATCATGTAATGCTAGGCATACATTGGAGGCTCATGTTATACTAGACATACATTGCAGGATCATGTAGTACTAGGCATACATTGGAGGCTCGTATAATGCTAGACATACCTTGGAGGATAATGTAATGCTAGGCATACCTTAGAGGCTCGTGTAATGCTAGGCATACCTTGGAGGATCATGTAAGAAGAGTTTGAACATACCAAAGGGGCAATAAAAATCCGTATATCGAAGAAGAACAGACAACACAATGGTCAAAAGAATAAGTACAAAAGGACAAAACGATCTACAAAACATACATATAAAACTAGATCGAGTAACATGAACCCCACTAAAAACCGGGGGTGAACTCAGGTGGATCATGTAATGCTTGGCACACCTTGGAGGATCATAAAATGCTAGGCATACCTTGGAGGATCATGTAGTACTATGCTTACCTTGGAGGCTCATGCAATGTTAGGCATACTTTGGAAGTTCATGTAATGCTAGGCATACCTTGGAGGATCATATAATGCTAGGCACACCTTGAAGGATCATGTAATGCTAGGCATACCTTGGAGGACCATATAATGCTAGGCATACCTTGGAGGATCATGTAATGCTAGGCATACATTGGAAGATCATGTAATGCTAGGCATACCTTGAAGGATCATGTAATGCTAGGCATACATTGGAGGATTATGCAATGCTAGGCATACCTTGGAGGATCATGTAATGCTAGGCATACATTGGAGGATTATGCAATGAAAGGTATACCTTGGAGGATCATGTAATGCTAGGCATACATTGGAGGATCAGATCATGCTAGGCATATCTTGGAGGATCAGATCATGCTAGGCATACCTTGGAGGATCATGTAATGCTAGGCATACCTTGGAGGATCAGATAATGCTAGGCATATCTTGGAGGATCAGATAATGCTAGGCGTACCTTGGAGGATCATGTAATGCTAGACATACCTTGGAGGATCATGTAATGCTAGGCATACATTGGAGGATCAGATAATGCTAGGCATATCTTGGAGGATCATGTAATGCTATGCATACCTTGAAGGATCATGTAATGCTAGGCATACATTGGAGGATCAGATAATGCTAGGCATATCTTGGAGGATCATGTAATGCTAGGCATACCTTGGAGGATCATGTAATGCTAGGCATACCTTGGAGGATCATATAATGTTAGGCATACCATGGAGGATCATGAAATGCTAGGCATACCTTGGAGAATCATGTAATGCTAGGTATGCCCTGGAGGATCATACAATGCTAGGCGTACATTGGAGGATAATGCAATTCTAGGCATACATTGGAGGACCATGTAGTACTAGGCGTACATTGGAGGATCATGTAATGCTAGGCATGCCTTGGAGGATCATGTAATGCTAGGCATACCTTGGAGGATCATATAATGCTAGATATACCTTGGAGGATCATGTAAAGCTAGTTATACTTTGGATGATCATGTAAGCTAGGTATACCTTGGAGGATCATATAATGCTCGACATACCTTGGATGATGTAATGCTAGGCATACCTTGGAGGACAATGTAATGTTAGGCATACCTTGGAGAATCATGTAATGCTAGGCATACCTTGGAAGATCATGTAATGCTAGACATACTTTGGATGATCATGTATGCTAGGTATACTTTGGATAATCATGTATGCTAGGTATACCTTGGACGCTCATGTAATGCAAGGCATACCTTGAAGGATAATGTAATGCTAGGCATACCTTGGAGGATCATATAATGCTAGGCATAGCTTGGAGGATCATAGAATGCTAGGCATACCTTGTAGAATTATGTAATGCTAGGCATACCTTGGAGAATCATGTAATGCTAGGCATACCTTGGAGGATCATGTAATGCTAGGCGTACATTGGAGGATCATGCAATTCTAGGCATATATTGGAGGACCATGTAGTACTAGGCGTACATTGGAGGATCATGTAATGCTAGGCATATCTTGGAGGATCATGTAATGCTAGGCATACCTTGGAGGATCATATAATGCTAGGTATACCTTGGAGGATCATGTAAAGCTAGTTATACTTTGGATGATCATGTAAGCTAGGTATACCTTGGAGGATCATATAATGCTCGACATACCTTGGATGATGTAATGCTAGTCATACCTTGGAGGACAATGTAATGTTAGGCATACCTTGGAGAATCATGTAATGCTAGGTATACCTTGGACGCTCATGTAATGCTAGGCATACCTTGAAGGATAATGTAATGCTAGGCATACTTTGGAGGATCATATAGTGCTAGGCATAGCTTGGAGGATCATAGAATGCTAGGCATACCTTGTAGAATTATGTAATGCTAGGCATACTTTGGATGATCATGTATGCTAGGTATACCTTGGACGCTCATGTAGTGCAAGGCATACCTTGGAGGATAATGTAATGCTAGTCATACCTTGGAGGATCATATAATGCTAGGAATACCTTGGAGGATCATAGAATGCTAGGCATACCTTGTAGAATTATGTAATGCTAGGAATACCTTGGAGGATCATGTAGTGTTAGGCATACCTTGAAGGATCAGATAATGCTAGGTATACATTGGAGGATCTTGCAATGCTAGGCATCAATTGCAGGATCATCTAATGCTAGGCTTTCATTGGATGATCATGTAATGCTAGGCATACCTTGGAGGATCATATAATGTTAGGCATACCTTGTACAATCATGTAATGCTAGGCATACCTTGGAGGATCATGTAGTACTAGACATACCTTGGAGGATCATATGATACTAGGCATACCTTGGAGAAATATGCAATGCTAGGTATACCTGTGAGGATCATGTACTGCTAGGCAAACTTTTGAGGACCACGTAATGCTAGGTATACCTTGGAGGATCAGATAATGCTAGGCATACCCTGGAGGATCATGTAATGCTAGGTATACTTTGGATGATAATGTAATGCTAGGCATACCTTGGAGGATAATGTAATGCTAGGCATATCTTGGAGGATAATGTAATGCTAGTCATACCTTGCAGGATCATATAATGCTAGGCATACCTTGGAGGATCATAGAATGCTAGGCATACCTTGTAGAATTATTTAATGCTAGGAATACCTTGGAAGATCATGTAGTGTTAGGCATACCTTGAAGGATCAGATAATGCTAGGTATACATTGGAGGATCTTGCAATGCTAGACATCCATTGCAGGATCATTTAATGCTAGGCTTTCATTGGATGATCATGTAATGCTAGGCATACCTTGGAGGATCATATAATGTTAGGCATACCTTGCACAATCATGTAATGCTAGGCATACCTTGGAGGATCATGTAGTACTAGACATACCTTGGAGGATCATATGATACTAGACATACGTTGGAGGATCATATAATGCTAGGCATACCTTGGAGCATCATGTATGTTAGGCATACCTTGGAGGATCATGTAAAGCTAGGCATACCTTGGAGGAATATGCAATGCGAGGTATACCTGTGAGGATCATGTACTGCTAGGCAAACCTTGGAGGATCATGTAATACTAGGTATACCTGTGAGGATCATGTACTGCTAGGAAAACTTTTGAGGACCACGTAATGCTAGGTATACCTTGGAGGATCAGATAATGCTAGGCATACCCTGGAGGATCATGTAATGCTAGGTATACTTTGGATGATAATGTAATGCTAGGCATACCTTGGAGGATAATATAATGCTAGGCATACCTTGGAGAATCATGTAATGCTAGGTATACCTTGGAGGATCATGTAATGCTAGGCATACTTTGGATGATCATATATGCTAGGTATACCTTGGAGCATCATGTAATGCTAGGTATACCTTGGACGCTCATATAATGCTAGACATACCTTGGAGGGTAATGTAATGCTAGGCATATCTTAGAGGATAACATAATGCTGGGCATACCTTAGAGGATCATATAATGCTAGGCATACCTTGGAGGATCATGTAATGCTAGGCATACTTTAGAGGATCATGTAGTACTAGGCATACCTTGGAGGCTCATGTAATGCTAGGCATAGCTGAGAGGACCATGTACTACTAGGCATACCTTGGAGGATCATATAATGCTAGATATACCTTGGAGGATCATGTAATGCTAGACATACCTTAGAGGATCATGTAATGCTAGGCATACTTTAGAGGATCATGTAGTATTAGGCATACCTTGGAGGCTCATGCAATGCTAGGCATAGCTGAGAGAACCATGTACTACTAGGCATACCTTGGAGGATCATATAATGCTAGACATACCTTGGAGGATCATGTAATGCTAGACATACCTTGGAGGATCATGTAATGCTAGGCATACTTTAGAGGATCATGTAGTACTAGGCATACCTTGGAGGTTCATGTAATGCTAGGCATAGCTGAGAGAACCATGTACTACTAGGCATATCTTGAAGGATCATATAATGCTAAACGTACTGTAAGCTCATGTAATGCTAGGCATAAATTGGAGAATCATGTAATACTAGGCATACATTGGAGGCTCATCTTATGCTAGGCATACCTTGGTAGATCATGTAGTGCTAGGCATACCTTGGAGGCTCATGTAATGCTAGACATACCTTGGAGGATCATGTAGTACTAGGCATACACTGGAGGATCATATAATGCTAGGCGTACATTGGAAGCTCATGTAATGCTAGGCATAACTTGGAGAATCATGTAATGTTAGGCATACATTGGAGGCTCATCTTATGCTAGGCATACCTTGGTGGATCATGTAGTGCTAGGCATACCTTGGAGGCTCATGTAATGCTAGACATACCTTGGAGGATCATGTAGTACTAGGCATACATTGGAGAATCATGTAATGCTAGGCATACATTGGAGGCTCATGTTATACTAGACATACATTGCAGGATCATGTAGTACTAGGCATACATTGGAGGCTCGTATAATGCTAGACGTACCTTGGAGGATAATGTAATGCTAGGCATACCTTAGAGGCTCGTGTAATGCTAGGCATACCTTGGAGGATCATGTAAGAAGAGTTTGAACATACCAAAGGGGCAATAAAAATCCGTATATCGAAGAAGAACAGACAACACAATGGTCAAAAGAATAAGTACAAAAGGACAAAACGATCTACAAAACATACATATAAAACTAAAGATCGAGTAACACGAACCCCACTAAAAACCGGGGGTGAACTCAGGTGGATCATGTAATGCTTGGCACACCTTGGAGGATCATAAAATGCTAGGCATACCTTGGAGGATCATGTAGTACTAGGCTTACATTTGAGGATCATGTAATGCTAGGCATACCTTGGTGGATCATGTAATGCTAGGCATACCTTGGAGGTTCATGTAATGCTAGGCATACTTTGGAAGTTCATGTAATGCTAGGCATACCTTGGAGGATCATATAATGCTAGGCACACCTTGAAGGATCATGTAATGCTAGGCATACCTTGGAGGACCATATAATGCTAGGCATACCTTGGAGGATCATGTAATGCTAGGCATACCTTGGAGGATCAGATAATGCTAGGCATATCTTGGAGGATCATGTAATGCAAGGCATACCTTGGAGGATCATATAATGCTAGGCATACCTTGGAGGATCAGATAATGCTAGGCATATCTTGGAGGATCAGATAATGCTAGACGTACCTTGGAGGATCATGTAATGTTAGACATACCTTGGAGAATCATGTAATGCTAGGCATACATTGGAGGATCAGATAATGCTAGGCATATTTTGAAGGATCATGTAATGCTATGCATACCTTGGATGATAATGTAATGCTAGGCATACATTGGAGGATCAGATAATACTAGGCATATCTTGGAGGATCATGTAATGCAAGGCATACCTTGGAGGATCATATAATGCTAGGCATACCTTGGAGGATCATGTAATGCAAGGCATACCTTGGAGGATCATATAATGCTAGGCATACCTTGGAGGATCATATGTTAGGCATACCATGGAGGATCATGAAATGCTAGGCATACCTTAGAGGATCATGTAATGCTAGGCATACCTTGGAGGATCATGTAATGCTAGGCATGCCTTGGAGGATCATATAATGCTAGGCGTACATTGGAGGATGATGCAATTCTAGGCATACATTGGAGGACCATGTAGTACTAGGCGTACATTGGAGGATCATGTAATGCTAGGCATACCTTGGAGGATCATGTAATGCTAGGCATACCTTGGAGGATCATATAATGCTAGGCATACCTTGGAGGATCATATAATGCTAGGTATACCTTGGAGGATCATGTAAAGCTAGTTATACTTTGGATGATCATGTATGCTAGGTATACCTTGGAGGATCATATAATGCTCGACATACCTTGGATGATAATGTAATGCTAGGCATACCTTGGATGATAATGTAATGTTAGGCATACCTTGGAGAATCATGTAATGCTAGGCATACCTTGGAGGATCATATAATGCTAGGCATAGCTTGGAGGATCATAGAGTGCTAGGCATACCTTGTAGAATTATGTAATGCTAGGCATACCTTGGAGGATCATGTAATGCTAGGCATACCTTGAAGGATAATGTAATGCTAGGCATACCATGGAAGATCATATAATGCTAGGCATAGCTTGGAGGATAATGTAATGCTAGGCATACCATGGAAGATCATATAATGCTAGGCATAGCTTGGAGGATAATGTAATGCTAGGCATACCATGGAAGATCATATAATGCTAGGCATAGCTTGGAGGATCATAGAGTGCTAGGCATACCTTGTAGAATTATGTAATGCTAGGCATACCTTGAAGGATAATGTAATGCTAGGCATACCATGGAAGATCATATAATGCTAGGCATAGCTTGGAGGATAATGTAATGCTAGGCATACCATGGAAGATGATATAATGCTAGGCATAGCTTGGAGGATCATAGAGTGCTAGGCATACCTTGTAGAATTATGTAATGCTAGGCATACCTTGGAGGATCATGTAATGCTAGGCATACCATGGAAGATCATATAATGCTAGGCATACCTTGAAGGATAATGTAATGCTAGGCATACCATGGAAGATCATATAATGCTAGGCATAGCTTGGAGGATCATAGAGTGCTAGGCATACCTTGTAGAATTATGTAATGCTAGGCATACCTTGGAGGATCATGTAATGCTAGGCATACTTTGGATGATCATGTATGCTAGGTATACCTTGGACGCTCATGTAATGCTAGGCATACCTTGGAGAATCATGTAATGCTAGTCATACCTTGGAGGATCATATAATGCTAGGAATACCTTGGAGGATCATGTAGTGTTAGGCATACCTTGAAGGATCAGATAATGCTAGGTATACATTGGAGGATCTGCAATGCTAGGCATCCATTGCAGGATCATTTAATGCTAGGCTTTCATTGGATGATCATGTAATGCTAGGCATACCTTGGAGGATCATATAATGTTAGGCATACCTTGCACAATCATGTAATGCTAGACATACCTTGGAGGATCATGTAATGCTAGACATACCTTGGAGGATCATGTAATGCTAGGCATACTTTAGAGGATCATGTAGTACTAGGCATACCTTGGAGGTTCATGTAATGCTAGGCATAGCTGAGAGAACCATGTACTACTAGGCATACCTTGAAGGATCATATAATGCTAAACGTACTGTAAGCTCATGTAATGCTAGGCATAAATTGGAGAATCATGTAATACTAGGCATACATTGGAGGCTCATCTTATGCTAGGCATACCTTGGTAGATCATGTAGTGCTAGGCATACCTTGGAGGCTCATGTAATGCTAGACATACCTTGGAGGATCATGTAGTACTAGGCATACACTGGAGGATCATATAATGCTAGGCGTACATTGGAAGCTCATGTAATGCTAGGCATAACTTGGAGAATCATGTAATGTTAGGCATACATTGGAGGCTCATCTTATGCTAGGCATACCTTGGTGGATCATGTAGTGCTAGGCATACCTTGGAGGCTCATGTAATGCTAGACATACCTTGGAGGATCATGTAGTACTAGGCATACATTGGAGAATCATGTAATGCTAGGCATACATTGGAGGCTCATGTTATACTAGACATACATTGCAGGATCATGTAGTACTAGGCATACATTGGAGGCTCGTATAATGCTAGACATACCTTGGAGGATAATGTAATGCTAGGCATACCTTAGAGGCTCGTGTAATGCTAGGCATACCTTGGAGGATCATGTAAGAAGAGTTTGAACATACCAAAGGGGCAATAAAAATCCGTATATCGAAGAAGAACAGACAACACAATGGTCAAAAGAATAAGTACAAAAGGACAAAACGATCTACAAAACATACATATAAAACTAAAGATCGAGTAACACGAACCCCACTAAAAACCGGGGGTGAACTCAGGTGGATCATGTAATGCTTGGCACACCTTGGAGGATCATAAAATGCTAGGCATACCTTGGAGGATCATGTAGTACTAGGCTTACATTTGAGGATCATGTAATGCTAGGCATACCTTGGTGGATCATGTAATGCTAAGCATACCTTGGAGGTTCATGTAATGCTAGGCATACTTTGGAAGTTCATGTAATGCTAGGCATACCTTGGAGGATCATATAATGCTAGGCACACCTTGAAGGATCATGTAATGCTAGGCATACCTTGGAGGACCATATAATGCTAGGCATACCTTGGAGGATCATGTAATGCTAGGCATACCTTGGAGGATCAGATAATGCTAGGCATATCTTGGAGGATCATGTAATGCAAGGCATACCTTGGAGGATCATATAATGCTAGGCATACCTTGGAGGATCAGATAATGCTAGGCATATCTTGGAGGATCAGATAATGCTAGACGTACCTTGGAGGATCATGTAATGCTAGACATACCTTGGAGAATCATGTAATGCTAGGCATACATTGGAGGATCAGATAATGCTAGGCATATTTTGAAGGATCATGTAATGCTATGCATACCTTGGATGATAATGTAATGCTAGGCATACATTGGAGGATCAGATAATACTAGGCATATCTTGGAGGATCATGTAATGCAAGGCATACCTTGGAGGATCATATAATGCTAGGCATACCTTGGAGGATCATGTAATGCAAGGCATACCTTGGAGGATCATATAATGCTAGGCATACCTTGGAGGATCATGAAATGCTAGGCATACCTTAGAGGATCATGTAATGCTAGGCATGCCTTGGAGGATCATATAATGCTAGGCGTACATTGGAGGATGATGCAATTCTAGGCATACATTGGAGGACCATGTAGTACTAGGCGTACATTGGAGGATCATGTAATGCTAGGCATACCTTGGAGGATCATGTAATGCTAGGCATACCTTGGAGGATCATATAATGCTAGGCATACCTTGGAGGATCATATAATGCTAGGTATACCTTGGAGGATCATGTAAAGCTAGTTATACTTTGGATGATCATGTATGCTAGGTATACCTTGGAGGATCATATAATGCTCGACATACCTTGGATGATAATGTAATGCTAGGCATACCTTGGATGATAATGTAATGTTAGGCATACCTTGGAGAATCATGTAATGCTAGGCATACCTTGGAAGATCATGTAGTACTAGGCATACCTTGGAGGCTCATGTAATGCTAGGCATAGCTTGGAAGATCATGTAATGTTAGGCATACCTTGGAGAATCATGTAATGCTAGGCATACCTTGGAAGATCATGTAGTACTAGGCATACCTTGGAGAATCATGTAATGCTAGGCATACCTTGGAAGATCATGTAGTACTAGGCATACCTTGGAGGCTCATGTAATGCTAGGCATAGCTTGGAAGATCATGTAATGTTAGGCATACCTTGGAGAATCATGTAATGCTAGGCATACCTTGGAAGATCATGTAGTACTAGGCATACCTTGGAGAATCATGTAATGCTAGGCATACCTTGGAGGATCATATAATGCTAGGTATATCTTGGACGCTCATGTAATGCAAGGCATACCTTGAAGGATAATGTAATGCTAGGCATACCATGGAAGATCATATAATGCTAGGCATAGCTTGGAGGATCATAGAGTGCTAGGCATACCTTGTAGAATTATGTAATGCTAGGCATACCTTGGAGGATCATGTAATGCTAGGCATACTTTGGATGATCATGTATGCTAGGTATACCTTGGACGCTCATGTAATGCAAGGCATACCTTGGAGGATAATGTAATGCTAGGCATACTTTGGATGATCATGTATGCTAGGTATACCTTGGACGCTCATGTAATGCAAGGCATACCTTGGAGGATCATGTAATGCTAGGCATACTTTGGATGATCATGTATGCTAGGTATACCTTGGACGCTCATGTAATGCAAGGCATACCTTGGAGGATCATGTAATGCTAGGCATACTTTGGATGATCATGTATGCTAGGTATACCTTGGACGCTCATGTAATGCAAGGCATACCTTGGAGGATAATGTAATGCTAGTCATACCTTGGAGGATCATATAATGCTAGGAATACCTTGGAGGATCATGTAGTGTTAGGCATACCTTGAAGGATCAGATAATGCTAGGTATACATTGGAGGATCTGCAATGCTAGGCATCCATTGCAGGATCATTTAATGCTAGGCTTTCATTGGATGATCATGTAATGCTAGGCATACCTTGGAGGATCATATAATGTTAGGCATACCTTGCACAATCATGTAATGCTAGACATACCTTGGAGGATCATGTAATGCTAGACATACCTTGGAGGATCATGTAATGCTAGGCATACTTTAGAGGATCATGTAGTACTAGGCATACCTTGGAGGTTCATGTAATGCTAGGCATAGCTGAGAGAACCATGTACTACTAGGCATACCTTGAAGGATCATATAATGCTAAACGTACTGTAAGCTCATGTAATGCTAGGCATAAATTGGAGAATCATGTAATACTAGGCATACATTGGAGGCTCATCTTATGCTAGGCATACCTTGGTAGATCATGTAGTGCTAGGCATACCTTGGAGGCTCATGTAATGCTAGACATACCTTGGAGGATCATGTAGTACTAGGCATACACTGGAGGATCATATAATGCTAGGCGTACATTGGAAGCTCATGTAATGCTAGGCATAACTTGGAGAATCATGTAATGTTAGGCATACATTGGAGGCTCATCTTATGCTAGGCATACCTTGGTGGATCATGTAGTGCTAGGCATACCTTGGAGGCTCATGTAATGCTAGACATACCTTGGAGGATCATGTAGTACTAGGCATACATTGGAGAATCATGTAATGCTAGGCATACCTTGGAGGATCATGTAATGCTAGGCATACATTGGAGGCTCATGTTATACTAGACATACATTGCAGGATCATGTAGTACTAGGCATACATTGGAGGCTCGTATAATGCTAGACATACCTTGGAGGATAATGTAATGCTAGGCATACCTTAGAGGCTCGTGTAATGCTAGGCATACCTTGGAGGATCATGTAGTACTAGACATACCTTGGAGGATCATGTAATGCTAGGCATACATTGGAGGCTCATGTTATACTAGACATACATTGCAGGATCATGTAGTACTAGGCATACATTGGAGGCTCGTATAATGCTAGACATACCTTGGAGGATAATGTAATGCTAGGCATACCTTAGAGGCTCGTGTAATGCTAGGCATACCTTGGAGGATCATGTAGTACTAGACATACCTTGGAGGATCATGTAATGCTAGGCATACATTGGAGGCTCATGTTATACTAGACATACATTGCAGGATCATGTAGTACTAGGCATACATTGGAGGCTCGTATAATGCTAGACATACCTTGGAGGATAATGTAATGCTAGGCATACCTTAGAGGCTCGTGTAATGCTAGGCATACCTTGGAGGATCATGTAAGAAGAGTTTGAACATACCAAAGGGGCAATAAAAATCCGTATATCGAAGAAGAACAGACAACACAATGGTCAAAAGAATAAGTACAAAAGGACAAAACGATCTACAAAACATACATATAAAACTAAAGATCGAGTAACACGAACCCCACTAAAAACCGGGGGTGAACTCAGGTGGATCATGTAATGCTTGGCACACCTTGGAGGATCATAAAATGCTAGGCATACCTTGGAGGATCATGTAATGCTAGGCATACCTTGGTGGATCATGTAATGCTAAGCATACCTTGGAGGTTCATGTAATGCTAGGCATACTTTGGAAGTTCATGTAATGCTAGGCATACCTTGGAGGATCATATAATGCTAGGCACACCTTGAAGGATCATGTAATGCTAGGCATACCTTGGAGGACCATATAATGCTAGGCATACCTTGGAGGATCATATAATGCTCGACATACCTTGGAGGGTAATGTAATTCTAGGCATACCTTGGAGGATAATGTAATGCTAGGCATACCCTGGAGGATCATATAATGCTAGGCATACCTTGGAGGATCATGTAGTACTAGACATACCTTGGAGGATCATGTAATGCTAGACATACCTTGGTGGATAATGTAATGCTAGGCATACCTTGGAGGATCATATAATGCTAGGCATACCTTGGAGGATCATGTAGTACTAGACATACCTTGGAGGATCATGTAATGCTAGACATACCTTGGAGGGTAATGTAATGCTAGGCATACCTTGGAGGATCATATAATGCTAGGCATACCTTGGAGGATCATGTAGTACTAGGCATATCCAGGAGGATCATATAATGCTAGGCATACCTTGGAGGATCATGCTATGCTAGACATACTTTGGAGGATCATGAATGCTAGGCATACCTACAAGGATGATGCAATACTTTGGGGAATGACATCATGCTAGGGATACCTTGTATATATATTTATATATTGTGAAATCACTTTTATTTGTGGGGTACCAATTTTCGGGGTTTTCGTGGGTAGGCTGATCCACGAAATTAAGAATCCATCGAACAATGAAACTTGGGAAGCAGTTTGACATCAATATATTGGCAAATGCTGTCCTCAAGTGACCTCGACTTTCTGGACCAGCTGCATATGGTACAATTGACAATTTTAATGACAAAATAAGTACGAGCATACCTTTTAATGGGTTATAATCCACGTGAATATGTTTGTGAATTATTTGATTTTGAATGCATGCGTAAATGACGGTGACACGCTTCTAAGCATTGTATAAACATTTCTCTATTTAAGTACAACACCCTTGCTTCAATAAACATATTTTATCACCTTTCTCTAAACAATTAATGATCAATTATGCATAAGTTAACTGTACATTTGCCCTGGTCCAGGATTAATCTTGTGACACGAATACAATTTGCAACACATAAAAACGAATTTAATATATATTAAAGGAAATTGCTAGTGTACATGCTAATAAAGTAATTTCAGTAGATTGTTTTTTATTTTCAAATTCGATAAAAATAAATTCTGCTAAATTTACAAATGCCAGAATTTTCTACAACTGTCAAAATGAACATTTTAATATCCACATTTCACTTCCTATTACATAATTATACGACTCATCTGTCTAATGTATTGAAGATTTCTCGAAGATTTGCTACCCAACGAAACTTATATATTAGGTTGAAAATATAAAATCCACAAATTTTATTTTGGGTACAAACACAAAATCCACGAATTTACAAATTCACGAACTTGTAATTTTTAACCAAACCACTCAAATTGATGCCCACGAAGAAAATACTTTCACAGTATTTATTAAGCTAATGAAACTTATTATTGTTTAACAGAAATTTTCCATCAGTCTCATGACAACCATGGTTGGAGGTGGAGGATACAGGAAATAAACAAACAATGAAAAAAGATGGTCAATAAACTTTGTATAACATACACCAAAACCTTCTTTTTATTATCATAAACAAATGGACTATAAAAATATCACAGATTTATTAGTATAATGTTATAACACCCTCTAACAGCACATCAATAAAAAACAACATGTTTGTAAAATGTATTTAGTAGCATAAAAACACGTTACTGAGATTTATGTAAAACATCTTGATTAAGACAATCTGACTACAACAACTATAACAAAATCACTTTAACCTGAATAAATGCATTATAATATACTGGTATATAAGTATTAAAATTATGCAATTCTGTAAGATTGTATGTTCATTGTCAATTAAAACAAAACAGACTAGAACTTTATGGCATAAAGCATCCTGAATATGTTCTTGACTTTATAAAACAGACTAGAACTTTATGGCATATTGAATATTGAATGTGTTTATAAAACAGACTATAGTTCATTCTTGACTAAAATAATAGATTATAGTTCATTCTTGAATGTGTTCTTGACCTTAAAACAGACAACAGTGCATTCTGAATAAGTTCTCGACAAAACAAAAACAGACTATAGTGAATTCTGAATAAGTTCTTGACTAAACAAAAACAGACCACAGTGTATTCTGAATGTGTTCTTAGCTAACAAAAACAGATTATTGTTCATTCTGATTAAATTCTTGACTAGAAAAATAGAATATAGTGCATTCTGAATAAGTTCTTGACTAAACAAAAAACAGACTACAGTGGATTCATGAATGTGTTCTTGTCTTTAAAACAGACTATACCTATATGACATAATGCATTCTGAATGTGTTGTTAGTGCATTTGAAATGTGTTCGTGTCTTAAAACCAGACTAGAATATACTATAATGCCCCCTGATAGTAAACTCTTGATTTTAACAGGCAAGATATACAAAGCAAAATAAAAATACATTTAGGCAGAGATAACCTGTACAGGAGTCTGTATCAATCACATGGTTATCCCTTTGATCTATTTATAGTAACAAGCAGTCATGCTGGAGGATTAGCAGGATCATCAGATAAATTTGTGAAAGTAGACAGCCTAAGAATGATTCAGCACAAGTTTGGTGCATATTGTCCCAGTGGTTTTAATGGAGAAGATTAAAAAAAAGTGAATGAGGATGGATGATGCACAATGAAGTCGAGTGATGGCAAAAGCTCACATGACCCTTTCAGTCAGGTGAGCTAAAAAAAATTCCCAAAATATAAATTTTTGTGGTTTTTATGGATATGACAAAAACCATAAAATCATGTGGAACATGAAGTTTATATTCAATATGGGAGGTTATACTTGCTAAACAACTAAAATTTTAATAAAAATATTGTTTTTTGAGAATCCACAAAAATTAATAATACTAGTAATACTAAATAAAGGAATCATAATAATAAAAACTAAACAATAGACCTAGAACTTGTCAAATCTACCAGACTTGCTTTCCAAAATAAAGAATAATTAATAAATTTAGAAAATAGAACCAATTTTACCCATCAATTAACTACGCATGATTAGATAGTATCAAAAATGCTTTAGTGACAGCAAATCTTGATCGTTGAACTGTTAAAAAAGGAGTTGAAGGCTTGAGATACTTGTAGGATGCATTTTTTGTGAGTTCTGTACACTCAGGTTTTAAATATGAGATTTCACATTTGTATGCATACCATGTCAACCTTGGTGATTCCTAGGTGATCAAAGATGGATCAAAGCTGCCTATAGATGCATTGGTAATATTTCCATGACTCAACAGTTGATATGTATTTGGTATTTTTGTTCAGAAATAAGCATCAATCATATGTTATAAATCAACTCCATAATTTAAATTAAAGAATAGGGGAATTAATCATAGCTTTTGGCTAGCAAAGACGATAATGTATATACAGGTTACTTATTAACAAGTGTATAATTTGTATATATAATCTTACAAATGATCTTTCTAGACTCAAGGTGATATCTGAACACTACAATTATTCCATGATGTAATGAAATGAGTACTATGTTTTATTTTCAAGATGTATTTAGAGTAATAAAGGGATACGCTAGGTGCAGCATTATACGACAGCCTCTTTTCCAAAATATTTGAAATTCTCTCCACCTTTTTGGCCCATTTTACAACAAAAACAATAATAGTTAAATACAATGCATTGCATTTTTCTGAAATGGATTTCATTATAATAAACCATATTTGGCCACTTTGTGCCTCTTTTTTCTAAAACTATAAGAGCCAGAATCTCCATTAACAATCCCAATGTTGTGGTTTTTTTTGTTTTTTTGTGTGTGTAATTTTCATTTTTTACAGACACTACTGACAATACTGAACAATTACACAACAAGATAAAATATACTGGCAAATTATAAGATAACCTTATAAAAAAGACTAAAGGAGAGATGTATAAATAATGCAGGTAAAACAATGGACATATCTAAATGTATCAATATAGACATCATTAATCTATATTATTCAATAATTTTGACCATTTTTCTTCATGTTTAATCAAATATCCTGTAATTACTGCTGTATATTTTTCAACTTTTTCTCTACTTTTCAGTTTAGCCTTTAAAAGTTCAGTGGTTGGCAAATGATTGGACCATTTACAGCAATGGATAAAGTGTTTTGCAAAATTCCCAAAGTTGTGCCAAAGATCATTATGCTAAAATTTCAGAAGTGTTAATCAACTAGAAAAAAGTCATTGTATAGAAACCATTGTGTGTACAAATTGAAAAAAATGGTCAACTGATTTATACTTTTAATGGAGAGGGATATCGGTTGGCATGGTTATTATTTGTTGTTTTTAATTCAGTAATTATCTACAAAATAAAGTGCAATAGTATTTCTTATCACCAGAACATAAAACAAATTAAATTTCTACAAAATGGCAGACCAGTGTTGAAGTATAAAGTAATAATTTTTAGGTCATGACCTGTTTACAATGACCTAAATTATGCATATGGAAATACATTTATAAATATGGCATTCCTAGGTTTAGATAAATTGTGCTTTAAACTACTTTTATTGTCAAATTTGGTCAAAACCAAGCTATTTTAACCTTCTTCTGATATGTTTCCATGGTTATAGATATGGTATTTATCCACGTTTCAATCTTTATATATTGGCATGTCACCTCAAGTTAAAATTTAAGAGGCATAACACAAATATATTAAATGCTGAAATCAATCTGACAAAAATCCCTTTGAATAAATTTGAAGCAAAAATCCATTAGAACAATTTGAAGCAAAAATCACTTAGAGCAATTTTGAAGCAAAAATCACTTTGAGCAATTTTGAAGTAAAACTTTTGGAGCAATTTTGAAACATTTTAAAGCAGATACTTTCAATAGCGACATTAAAAACACACAATAATAAAAACATTGATATATAATACCAGAAGGTTGCATAACAGTATAAAATAATTCTTATTTTCCTCAATAAACATGATTTTTATCCAAAAACTCAGCACACATTGTTGAATGATAGCCCTATCAGTATTCACACATCCTTCTGGTTATAAGTATGATACTTGTCCATTAATATCAACTGAAAGTGTCTTCTATAATTTGACTATTTTCTTGTCTGTGAATTTCACCTACACCGGTGGCAGGAGCACCCAAATGGTCTCTTCCAACATAACGTAGCTGAAATAATATACATATTTGTTAAAACTATTTTAAAGCAGAGGTTTACCTAGGTATTCATGCACAGTTTTGGGGGTTTTGTATTTTCTGAGATAATGATTTTTTCCTGCAAAGTTTGGTTCCAATTGACCCTGTAGTTTCAGAGGAAATGATCAAAATGTAAAATGTTTACAAAGACGTCAATGCAAAATGGATGCGAGACGAAAGTGTTGGTAATAGCTCCCATGACCTTTTGGGTCAGATAAGCTATATATGGTAGAAATATTGTATAGATAACACAGGAAATCTTTCCTCACCAATTGAATCACCATATTCAGCCATTCCTCTTGTTGTTGGTGATTTGAACATTTTATTATAAGGCCATGACTCTACATTTCTGAGCTGGTTGAACATCTTACACAGCCGAACAGTTTTTATGTTACTATAATTTTTTTTTTTTTTTTTTTAAAAACCCGTAAAATTTCATCTGCTAATATTATAAATAAATCATTTTAAAGAGTCATCTATATAGAATGTTCGTCTGTTATCACGAATGTCTATACAGTCAATAAAAGTAGTAAGAGAAGAACTATATGAAATGTATTCAGGTTGTTGTTCTTCATTTATAATATCATTATTTGTACAACCATGTAACCTATAATCACATTTAAAAAACTCTAATTACAACAAACTTAATGTGAAACATGTGTTTTTTTGTAAGAAAATAGTTTATAAGGTAATAATTTAGCTTCTGAACTCAATAATTTCTACTAAAATACCATTTCTGATGAAACGACATGTTTACTTTATAGCCAACAACATGTTTACCTTATAGCCAACATGTTTACCTTATAGCCAATGACATGTTTACCTTATAGCCAATGACATGTTTACCTTATAGCCAACATGTTTACTTTATAGCCAACAACATGTTTACCTTATAGCCAACAAGTTTATCTTATAGCCAATGACATGTTTACCTCATAGCCAATGACATGTTTACCTTATAGCCAACATGTTTACTTTATAACCAACAACATGTTTACCTTATAGCCAATGACATGTTTACCTTATAGCCAATGACATGTTTACCTTATAGCCAACATGTTTACTTTATAGCCAACAACATGTTTACCTTATAGCCAACAACATGTTTACCTTATAGCCAACATGTTTACCTTATAGCCAATGACATGTTTACCTTATAGCCAAAACATGTTTACCTTATAGCCAACAACATGTTTACCTTATAGCCAACATGTTTACTTTATAGCCAACAACATGTTTACCTTATAGCCAACAACATGTTTACCTTATAGCCAACATGTTTACTTTATAGCCAACAACATGTTTACCTTATAGCCAACAACATGTTTACCTTATAGCCAACATGTTTACCTTATAGCCAATGACATGTTTACCTTATAGCCAAAACATGTTTACCTTATAGCCAATGACATGTTTACCTTATAGCCAATGACATGTTTACCTTATAGCCAACATGTTTACTTTATAGCCAACAACATGTTTACCTTATAGCCAACAAGTTTATCTTATAGCCAATGACATGTTTACCTTATAGCCAATGACATGTTTACCTTATAGCCAACATGTTTACTTTATAACCAACAACATGTTTACCTTATAGCCAATGACATGTTTACCTTATAGCCAATGACATGTTTACCTTATAGCCAACATGTTTACTTTATAGCCAACAACATGTTTACCTTATAGCCAACAACATGTTTACCTTATAGCCAACATGTTTACCTTATAGCCAATGACATGTTTACCTTATAGCCAAAACATGTTTATCTTATAGCCAACAACATGTTTACCTTATAGCCAACATGTTTACTTTATAGCCAACAACATGTTTACCTTATAGCCAACAACATGTTTACCTTATAGCCAACATGTTTACTTTATAGCCAACAACATGTTTACCTTATAGCCAACAACATGTTTACCTTATAGCCAACATGTTTACCTTATAGCCAATGACATGTTTACCTTATAGCCAAAACATGTTTACCTTATAGCCAATGACATGTTTACCTTATAGCCAACATGTTTACTTTATAGCCAACAACATGTTTACCTTATAGCCAACAACATGTTTACCTTATAGCCAACAACATGTTTACCTTATAGCCAACATGTTTACCTTATAGCCAATGACATGTTTACCTTATAGCCAAAACATGTTTACCTTATAGCCAACAACATGTTTACCTTATAGCCAACATGTTTACCTTATAGCCAATGACATGTTTACCTTATAGCCAACAACATGTTTACCTTATAGCCAATGACATGTTTACCTTATAGCCAATGACATGTTTACTTTATAGCCAATGACATGTTTACCTTATAGCCAACAACATGTTTACCTTATAGCCAACAACATGTTTACCTTATAGCCCATGACATGTTTACCTTATAGCCAATGACATGTTTACCTTATAGCCAATGACATGTTTACTTTATAGCCAACAACATGTTTACCTTATAGCCAATGACATGTTTACCTTATAGCCAATGACATGTTTACCTTATAGCCAATGACATGTTTATCTTATAGCCAATGACATGTTTACCTTATAGCCAACAACATGTTTACCTTATAGCCAACAACATGTTTACCTTATAGCCCATGACATGTTTACCTTATAGCCAATGACATGTTTACCTTATAGCCAATGACATGTTTACCTTATAGCCAACAACATGTTTACCTTATAGCCAACATGTTTACCTTATAGCCAATGACATGTTTACCTTATAGCCAACAACAGGTTTACCTTATAGCCAATGACATGTTTACCTTATAGCCAATGACATGTTTACTTTATAGCCAATGACATGTTTACCTTATAGCCAACAACATGTTTACCTTATAGCCAACAACATGTTTACCTTATAGCCCATGACATGTTTACCTTATAGCCAATGACATGTTTACCTTATAGCCAATGACATGTTTACTTTATAGCCAACAACATGTTTACCTTATAGCCAATGACATGTTTACCTTATAGCCAATGACATGTTTATCTTATAGCCAATGACATGTTTACCTTATAGCCAATGACATGTTTATCTTATAGCCAATGACATGTTTACCTTATAGCCAACAACATTTTGAAATCTTGTAGAGACAAATGACCAAGCTCCCATGTTTCTGTGTTCTTCTTGGCTCCAAATAAAATCTAAAAGCAAAAATATACTGTATTTCATAGATGCTAAAAATATACATTATCACACTATGATAATACGGTTATGTTGTTTAACGCCACTTTCAACAATATTTCAGTTATATCGTGGCGGTCAGTTTTATTGGTGGAGGAAACCGGAGTACCCGGAGAAAATCAATGATCTGTCACAAGTCACTGACAAACTTTATCACATAATGTTGCATCGAGTACACCATCGCCTGAACAAAATTCGAACTCACAACGTCAGTGGTGATAGGCAATAATTGCATTGGTAGTGGTAAATCCAACTACCATACGATCACGACAATGACGCACCCTCTCCCCCAATGATACTAGAAATCTATATTACTTTAGATACTTTCTTCACAAGATATTGTTTATCAAATTTGATGGAATCATAAAATATAATAGGCCTTGTTTCCTATATCTAATTTCTGATCAACATTTAAAAATCTATGTAACATTTCAGCAATATTTCCTTTTGAATGGTTCAATGGTTTCAAAGTAGTAGATTACAATAAGTTTCTGTACTTTGGCTAAAATAGTTAAATTGTTATAATTTGTGAAATTAATATCTCACCTAAATACATAGCTTTGTGATACAGTCAAACTTGTCTTAATTATCACCTTGAATTAGCTGTTACCTGCTGCAACGGTCAGTTTAAAAGCCTCCTGACCAGTTTCATGCGTTTTCTTAACCCAAATAAACAGCAACTTCACTAATATGGTCAGTGATCACTCAAAGCTAATCCCATCATATTAATTTACCAGTATTTAACATTCAGTTTTTATTCTAGACTTGAAACATCATCAATAATTAATTTCCAATGTGTTGTCAATACATGATTGTACTATTTAAGCTTTCAGACTGTTGAATGGTTAACTAATTAACTGTAAATCATTACAAAACAGCTGCAATGTTTTCCAATAAATTAAATTTTGGTAACAGTAATACATAAATCATTTCAGACTGGTCCAGATCGACAAATCTTAAACTAGAGAAAGTTGATCTGGTGATCACAGATACCCCCGCATTCCAAATTTTGAATGAGGCAATGAAAGGAATGAAACATGTTGTGATTTATCTTACAACTTATTCATGTCATGGCCATAAAAAATTTACAAATTCTTGTAATTGACAATGTAGTAAACTTTTTATTGCTTGCCAAATTAATTTAAATCAGATTACCTGTAATAATTTCCTTTTTTCTTTCACTATTTACATCAAAACACTGATTATAAGACATATGATGGAAACACACTTGTAATAAAGGAATGTTGAGAAAAGTGAACTAGTGTAACAATTGGTGTAATGTCTCCAGGAAGATCAAAGTTGATATACATATGGTGTTAAAGTTTGAAAAGATTTGGTTGAGCGTTACTTTTATTTTCCTCCAGAAACCTTTAAAGTCCCAGAAACCTTTAAAGTCCCTATCTTCTAAGAGAAAAAGGGCCATAATTCATGAACGGTAAATGTCAATTTCACCATAATCAAAATTAATCTGTATTTTATGGTACATCGCATTGTATTAAAATTTGAAAAGATTTGGTTGAGTCGTACCTTAAATATCATCCGGAAACCTAGAAAGTCTCTATTTTCTAAGAGAAAAAGGGCCATAACTTATGAACGGTAAATGTGAAATACACCATAATCAACTTAACCTGTATTTTATGGCATACAGCATTGTATTAAAGTTTGAAAAGATTTGGTTGAGCGGTACTTTAAATATCATTCGGAAACCTAAAAAGGTCCCTATTTTCTAAGAAAAAAAGGGCCATAACTCAGGAATGGTAAATATGAAATACACCGTAATCGAACTTAACCTGTATTTAATGGTCTATAGCATTGTGTTAAAGTTTGAAAAGATTTGGTTGAGCCATACTTTAAATATCATCCGGAAACCTAAAAAGTCCCTATTTTCTAAGAGAAAAAGGGCCATAACTCATGAACGGTAAATGTAAAATACACCGTAATCAAACTTAACCTGTATTTTATGGTACACAGCAATATGTGAAAGTTTGAAAAGATTTGGTTGAGCGGTATTTTAATTATTATCCGGAAACCAAAAGTGTGATGGAAGGACAGACGAACGGACATGAGGATCCCTATATACCCCCGACTCTTGTCGAGCGGGGGTATAATAAGCTGTCACTTGTCTTTTATCTGGTCATTTTTCCTTTGTTCCAAGAGTGACCATTGTATACAAGTTTGACTATACATCTCAATACTAAGGAGTATGGCTTAACCAAAAGAACACACAACCTTTCTTCTCACACAAGCTTGTCATTGATTGTAACTTATTTATATATATTTTACCAGATAATGACTAGCACTTGATCCCTGTAGCAACATAACATTTTTATTTAAGATTGAAGTAGATGAAGTTTAAAATGCACATGTAGGTACATCTAGAAAGTTACTGACTTACTAATCATACTTCATTATTAATAAAGTTACTGACTTACTAATCATACTTCATTATTAATAAAGTTGCTGACTTACTAATCATACTTCATTATTAATAAAGTTGCTGACTTACTAATCATACTTCATTATTAATAAAGTTGCTGACTTACTAATCATACTTCATTATTAATAAAGTTGTTGACTTACTAATCATACTTCATTATTAATAAAGTTGCTGACTTACTAATCATACTTCATTATTAATAAAGTTGTTGACTTACTAATCATACTTCATTATTAATAAAGTTGCTGACTTACTAATCATACTTCATTATTAATAAAGTTGCTGACTTACTAATCATACTTCATCATTAATAAAGTTACTGACTTACTAATCATACTTCATCATTAATAAAGTTGCTGACTTACTAATCATACTTCATTATTAATAAAGTTACTGACTTACTAATCATACTTCATTATTAATAAAGTTACTGACTTACTAATCATACTTCATTATTAATAAAGTTACTGACTTACTAATCATACTTCATTATTAATAAAGTTGCTGACTTACTAATCATACTTCATTATTAATAAAGTTGCTGACTTACTAACCATACTTCATTATTAATAAAGTTGTTGACTTACTAATCATACTTCATCATTAATAAAGTTGCTGACTTACTAATCATACTTCATTATTAAATAAAGTTACTGACTTACTAATCATACTTCATTATTAATAAAGTTGTTGACTTACTAATCATACTTCATTATTAATAAAGTTACTGACTTACTAATCATACTTCATTATTACTAAAGTTACTGACTTACTAATCATACTTCATTATTAATAAAGTTACTGACTTACTAATCATACTTCATTATTAATAAAGTTACTGACTTACTAATCATACTTCATTATTAATCAAGTTACTGACTTACTAATCATACTTCATTATTAATAAAGTTACTGACTTACTAATCATACTTCATTAATAATATATTTACCTGTTGCATTAGGATATTTCTTCATCTCTTGTTGAATTTCTGCTGTAGGGAACGGACATAAACTCTGAAATAAACAAAATCTTACTTATCTATATTCTAAAACACCTACTGTTAATACACATAGCAAAGTGTAAACAAACGAATCATTAATATCTTATCATGTAATATTAAAGCTAGTAGTAGATTAGTTAATCTATAACAGTTACTATAGCAATGCTTTATTTTACAAAATGAAAATAGTTACCATAGCAACAATGCATTCTACAACAGCTACAACAGTAATATTTTATTCTACAAGACGAAAATAGTAACCATGGCAACATTTTATTCTACAAAATAATAGCTACCATGGCAACATTTTATTCTACAAAATAATAGTTACCATGGCAACATTCTATTCTACAAAACTGGTAGCTACTATAATAACATTTCACTCTATTAAAAGGAACTCTCCAATTAAGAAATAATTCATGGATCCTATTAGTTTGTAGATTTTAACATAGGTAACATAGTTTTCATATAAACTGTATCCCCAATGAGAGCAAAACATGCAAGGAAGATATATAGAATCTAACACCGGGGAGAATACAAGATAGGGAAATCTCCGACACCCGATGGTAAGATTTCAATCGTTCTCTTTACGAGGCTTGCCGAGTTAGAGAACGATTGTAATCTTACCCAAGGGTGTCGGAGATTTCCCTATCTTGTACTTTTTCCGGTGTTTGATTTTATTTCTCACTAAACACCTAATTGTTTTTGTTTACATTCCATCGAGCGTTTTCCCGCAATTTATTTTTCCATTGCTGAAGTAAATATTCGATTTATCCATATGCAACCGTATCTCGGCAGTATTTCAAATGTATTTCATCATAAAGTACAATGTATTTAATAAATATATTATAAATGTTACTACAACAGAGATAAATACATGTAAAAAAATATTTGAATTTGGTCAAAGGGAGGTAATTTCTTTCTTTACGTTAGTTACTAACAAGGGAGAGCACTCTATTATTTACTCAACGTAAACAAACATTGACTGGAAGAGAGCCTGAAAAAAGAATCAAACACCGTGAAAGGTGGTGCACGTTAGCTAGCAGAATATAATACATAAATGAATTTAAAAATACTTATGTAGTAGAATCGTGGTTAATTGTTTATTTTAAAAAGGAAAAGCATGGAGAATTGGGGGGCAGTTGACATAAACTGTACAGCATGCATTTGCCGGTAAAACGCACGTGATTTTTTTGTCTTGCACTAGTGCAGGATAAGAAAATCTCACATTGCTAAAAATAGGAACTGGTCTGTCTCAAAAGTGAGAAAATGTTACCCATGTAGGCAGTATGGGAAATGCCTCTCATAACAAAAGCCACTAACTTTCTGCTTACAGTTGGTTTTTTTTCTATATAGAAAAATACCCCAAGTTGTATTTAAGCTACTGACATTTTTCAATTTGATGGCATTTGTTTTTATTTTGGCAACATAAATAAATAAAATGCTCACAAAATTGCAAAATAAATCAGAAACCAACATTATACAATTAATAACTTTTCATAAGGTGGACACTGTGATAAATCAGTGTCCACCGAAATGAAAAGTCATCAATTGTTTTATTAAATGACACATTCTAAGTGTAAATTTGGGGTGAAAATTGTGAATTGTTGCTGTTTCTTAGACGTTTCCATTTATTCTTTTTTATTTGTAGCTGCTTCAAACCAACAAACACCAGTTTTTAAAGCTTGACATTTCTAATGTTTCAAAACAATAAAATTGATTAAGAAAAAACGAATACAATTTCAAAATTTTAACAAATAAAATATCAAAACGTGTCTTAACTTCTGGTTCTACTGACGAATCTGCTTCGTTCATTTTTGTTTACTAACAGTCGTCTGCTGATTACCGAAGTTCGTTAGCAAGACTGCCTCTGATTGGTTGAGGTTCAAAATGTCGGCCAATCAAATTTATCGATATTAATCAGTCTACTGGTTTTTCCCTGTTACTATATTTGGGTACGTACTAACTGCGACATGAGATTTATTAACCTCACGCGCAAAATTGCGCGGTGGACATGTAGTTCTGTTAGAGGAAGCAATGAACCTTCTAAAACAATCATAATTAAGAAAATTCATAATCATTTAATAAATATCAATGTTCCTAGCATTAATTGGAAATAACCTTACTGGAAGATGAAAATTTACAAAATTCAGTCGATAGACAGATATCTTTAGTATTTTTTTCGAAAAAAGGATATGCACATTTTGATATTTGTATGCATCACGGTCTTGTATCAATAAATAAAATCACTCAGAAATGATGTCAATAATTTGTCTGGCAATATGTATGTTCCAAGTATAATATATCAAGAATTTTTTCACAGCGTAATATACCCGTTATATAGTCAATGAAGGACGTCATATGAGAATAATTTATAATACTTATCTTTTTCCTAACAAAATATTTGACTTATAAGCAATCATGTATACTTGTTTAACCATCTTTTTATCAAAGAAATAAGAGTGGGTGTGTACTATACATAAAAGTGTATTTCAATACAATCAATTACCACAAAAGTTTAGAATGTACAATAGCTTGAGTATGCCACAAAATGATAACCAAGAGACATGTTCTAATCATACCTCTAATCTCACAACTGCTGCATCATTTAACTTCCTGGAATCTCTTTCTTTATCCAGTGTATAGTAATGTTTACCACTACAGAAGATGACCTTTTTGACCTTATCACCTTTGACCTTGGCATCACCAATCACAGGTAGGAATGATGTACCAGGTGACATATCTTCTAAGGATGAAGTAGCAGCAGGAAGTCGTAACATTACTTTAGGAGCTGCCACAATTAGAGGTTTCCTGAAGTTTCGTATCACCTGTAATAGGAGTAATAACTTTAAAATAAAACACAATCTTTTGCAGACCCTTTATACTATAAAGTATAGAGGGTCAGCACATGCTAGTTATTGCTGTTATTATAAGAGTGCATTGATATTGACACAAACACGTTAAATAAAGGATAAGAGATGGACAACGACAATGCCATATTATTACCACAAAAATGTTGAGGTCACATAAAAAGCATTAAAAAAATCAGGACAAATTACAACATCCTGATTACTGTAATGGGATTGAGTATATTTATTTAAACAAGGAGACAACACAAGAAAGACACAAGTCCTTTGAATAATAGTTGTGCCATGCATGACTAAAATATCATTAAATTAAAAAAATAATATTAATACTGTGAAGCTCTTTGGTTGGTGTTTCTTGGTAACTGAAAAGTACAAATGTGATAAATATTTATGCATAGATTATCAAGAATGTCCACTTGGAAGCTTTCAAGTATTGCTATATAATCATGCACCATAATTTCTACATAGATAAATTTTACAACCAACACACAGATAATATTTTTTCTTCTTCTTTCATTTTACCAGTTTATAGTTGCAGGGTGAATTATTTGTCCTGTCATAATATCAGCCCTCCATAATTATTGCACCCCTCAAAAAAGTACAAACACATTCATTAAATGAATTATTCATTAACACGACAGGTTCATACAATCAATTCGTTATTAACACGACAGGTTCATACAATTAATTCTTCATTAATACGACAAGTTCATACAATTAATTCTTTATTAATATGAGAGGTTCATACAATTAATTATTCATTAATATGACAGGTTCATACAATTAATTCTTTATTAATACGACAGGTTCATACAATTAATTCTTCATTACTACGACAGGTTCATACAATTAATTCTTCATTACTACGACAGGTTCATACAATTAATTATTCATTACTACGACAGGTTCATACAATTAATTCTTCATTAATACAGCAGGTTCATACAATTAATTCTCCATTAATACGACAGGTTCATACAATTAATTCTTTATTAATATGAGAGGTTCATACAATTAATTCTTCATTAATACAACAGGTTCATACAATTAATTATTCATTAATATGACGGGTTCATACAATTAATTCATTAATATGACAGGTTCATACAATTAATTCATTAATATGACAGGTTCATACAATTAATTCTTTATTAATATGACAGGTTCATACAATTAATTCATTAATATGACAGGTTCATACAATTAATTATTCATTAATATGACAGGTTCATACAATTAATTCTTCATTAATACGACAGGTTCATACAATTAATTATTCATTAATACGACAGGTTCATACAATTAATTATTCATTAATACGACAGGTTCATACAATTAATTCTTCATTAATACAACAGGTTCATACAATTAATTATTCATTAATATGACGGGTTCATACAATTAATTCTTTATTAATATGAGAGGTTCATACAATTAATTATTCATTAATATGACAGGTTCATACAATTAATTCTTCATTAATACGACAGGTTCATACAATTAATTCTTTATTAATATGAGAGGTTCATACAATTAATTATTCATTAATATGAGAGGTTCATACAATTAATTCTTCATTAATATGACAGGTTCATACAATTAATTCTTTATTAATATGAGAGGTTCATACAATTAATTCTTCATTAATACAACAGGTTCATACAATTAATTATTCATTAATATGACAGGTTCATACAATTAATTCATTAATATGACAGGTTCATACAATTAATTCATTAATATGACAGGTTCATACAATTAATTCATTAATATGACAGGTTCATATAATTAATTCTTTATTAATATGACAGGTTCATACAATTAATTCTTCATTAATACGACAGGTTCATACAATTAATTATTCATTAATACGACAGGTTCATACAATTAATTCTTCATTAATACGACAGGTTCATACAATTAATTCTTCATTAATACAACAGGTTCATACAATTAATTATTCATTAATATGACGGGTTCATACAATTAATTCTTTATTAATATGAGAGGTTCATACAATTAATTCTTCATTAATATGACAGGTTCATACAATTAATTCTTTATTAATATGAGAGGTTCATACAATTAATTCTTTATTAATATGACAGGTTCATACAATTAATTCTTCATTAATACGACAGGTTCATACAATTAATTATTCATTAATATGACAGGTTCATACAATTAATTCTTTATTAATATGAGAGGTTCATACAATTAATTATTCATTAATACGACAGGTTCATACAATTAATTCTTTATTAATATGAGAGGTTCATACAATTAATTCTTCATTAATACGACAAGTTCATACAATTAATTCTTCATTAATACGACAGGTTCATACAATTAATTCTTCATTACTACGACATGTTCATACAATTAATTCTTCATTACTACGACAGGTTCATACAATTAATTCTTCATTACTACGACAGGTTCATACAATTAATTCTTCATTACTACGACAGGTTCATACAATTAATTATTCATTACTACGACAGGTTCATACAATTAATTATTCATTACTACGACAGGTTCATACAATTAATTCTTCATTAATACAGCAGGTTCATACAATTAATTCTCCATTAATACGACAGGTTCATACAATTAATTCTTTATTAATATGAGAGGTTCATACAATTAATTCTTCATTAATACAACAGGTTCATACAATTAATTATTCATTAATATGACGGGTTCATACAATTAATTCATTAATATGACAGGTTCATACAATTAATTCATTAATATGACAGGTTCATACAATTAATTCTTTATTAATATGACAGGTTCATACAATTAATTCATTAATATGACAGGTTCATACAATTAATTATTCATTAATATGACAGGTTCATACAATTAATTCTTCATTAATACGACAGGTTCATACAATTAATTATTCATTAATACGACAGGTTCATACAATTAATTATTCATTAATACGACAGGTTCATACAATTAATTCTTCATTAATACAACAGGTTCATACAATTAATTATTCATTAATATGACGGGTTCATACAATTAATTCTTTATTAATATGAGAGGTTCATACAATTAATTATTCATTAATATGACAGGTTCATACAATTAATTCTTCATTAATACGACAGGTTCATACAATTAATTCTTTATTAATATGAGAGGTTCATACAATTAATTATTCATTAATATGAGAGGTTCATACAATTAATTCTTCATTAATATGACAGGTTCATACAATTAATTCTTTATTAATATGAGAGGTTCATACAATTAATTCTTCATTAATACAACAGGTTCATACAATTAATTATTCATTAATATGACAGGTTCATACAATTAATTCATTAATATGACAGGTTCATACAATTAATTCATTAATATGACAGGTTCATACAATTAATTCATTAATATGACAGGTTCATATAATTAATTCTTTATTAATATGACAGGTTCATACAATTAATTCTTCATTAATACGACAGGTTCATACAATTAATTATTCATTAATACGACAGGTTCATACAATTAATTCTTCATTAATACGACAGGTTCATACAATTAATTCTTCATTAATACAACAGGTTCATACAATTAATTATTCATTAATATGACGGGTTCATACAATTAATTCTTTATTAATATGAGAGGTTCATACAATTAATTCTTCATTAATATGACAGGTTCATACAATTAATTCTTTATTAATATGAGAGGTTCATACAATTAATTCTTTATTAATATGACAGGTTCATACAATTAATTCTTCATTAATACGACAGGTTCATACAATTAATTATTCATTAATATGACAGGTTCATACAATTAATTCTTTATTAATATGAGAGGTTCATACAATTAATTATTCATTAATACGACAGGTTCATACAATTAATTCTTCATTAATTCGACAGGTTCATACAATTAATTCTTCATTACTACGACATGTTCATACAATTAATTCTTCATTACTACGACAGGTTCATACAATTAATTCTTCATTACTACGACAGGTTCATACAATTAATTCTTCATTACTACGACAGGTTCATACAATTAATTATTCATTACTACGACAGGTTCATACAATTAATTCTTCATTAATACAGCAGGTTCATACAATTAATTCTCCATTAATACGACAGGTTCATACAATTAATTCTTTATTAATATGAGAGGTTCATACAATTAATTCTTCATTAATACAACAGGTTAATACAATTAATTATTCATTAATATGACGGGTTCATACAATTAATTCATTAATATGACAGGTTCATACAATTAATTCATTAATATGACAGGTTCATACAATTAATTCTTTATTAATATGACAGGTTCATACAATTAATTCTTCATTAATACGACAGGTTCATACAATTAATTATTCATTAATATGACAGGTTCATACAATTAATTCTTTATTAATATGAGAGGTTCATACAATTAATTATTCATTAATACGACAGGTTCATACAATTAATTCTTTATTAATATGAGAGGTTCATACAATTAATTCTTCATTAATACGACAAGTTCATACAATTAATTCTTCATTAATACGACAGGTTCATACAATTAATTCTTCATTACTACGACATGTTCATACAATTAATTCTTCATTACTACGACAGGTTCATACAATTAATTCTTCATTACTACGACAGGTTCATACAATTAATTCTTCATTACTACGACAGGTTCATACAATTAATTATTCATTACTACGACAGGTTCATACAATTAATTATTCATTACTACGACAGGTTCATACAATTAATTCTTCATTAATACAGCAGGTTCATACAATTAATTCTCCATTAATACGACAGGTTCATACAATTAATTCTTTATTAATATGAGAGGTTCATACAATTAATTCTTCATTAATACAACAGGTTCATACAATTAATTATTCATTAATATGACGGGTTCATACAATTAATTCATTAATATGACAGGTTCATACAATTAATTCATTAATATGACAGGTTCATACAATTAATTCTTTATTAATATGACAGGTTCATACAATTAATTCATTAATATGACAGGTTCATACAATTAATTATTCATTAATATGACAGGTTCATACAATTAATTCTTCATTAATACGACAGGTTCATACAATTAATTATTCATTAATACGACAGGTTCATACAATTAATTATTCATTAATACGACAGGTTCATACAATTAATTCTTCATTAATACAACAGGTTCATACAATTAATTATTCATTAATATGACGGGTTCATACAATTAATTCTTTATTAATATGAGAGGTTCATACAATTAATTATTCATTAATATGACAGGTTCATACAATTAATTCTTCATTAATACGACAGGTTCATACAATTAATTCTTTATTAATATGAGAGGTTCATACAATTAATTATTCATTAATATGAGAGGTTCATACAATTAATTCTTCATTAATATGACAGGTTCATACAATTAATTCTTTATTAATATGAGAGGTTCATACAATTAATTCTTCATTAATACAACAGGTTCATACAATTAATTATTCATTAATATGACAGGTTCATACAATTAATTCATTAATATGACAGGTTCATACAATTAATTCATTAATATGACAGGTTCATACAATTAATTCATTAATATGACAGGTTCATATAATTAATTCTTTATTAATATGACAGGTTCATACAATTAATTCTTCATTAATACGACAGGTTCATACAATTAATTATTCATTAATACGACAGGTTCATACAATTAATTCTTCATTAATACGACAGGTTCATACAATTAATTCTTCATTAATACAACAGGTTCATACAATTAATTATTCATTAATATGACGGGTTCATACAATTAATTCTTTATTAATATGAGAGGTTCATACAATTAATTCTTCATTAATATGACAGGTTCATACAATTAATTCTTTATTAATATGAGAGGTTCATACAATTAATTCTTTATTAATATGACAGGTTCATACAATTAATTCTTCATTAATACGACAGGTTCATACAATTAATTATTCATTAATATGACAGGTTCATACAATTAATTCTTTATTAATATGAGAGGTTCATACAATTAATTATTCATTAATACGACAGGTTCATACAATTAATTCTTTATTAATATGAGAGGTTCATACAATTAATTCTTCATTAATACGACAAGTTCATACAATTAATTCTTCATTAATACGACAGGTTCATACAATTAATTCTTCATTACTACGACATGTTCATACAATTAATTCTTCATTACTACGACAGGTTCATACAATTAATTCTTCATTACTACGACAGGTTCATACAATTAATTCTTCATTACTACGACAGGTTCATACAATTAATTATTCATTACTACGACAGGTTCATACAATTAATTCTTCATTAATACAGCAGGTTCATACAATTAATTCTCCATTAATACGACAGGTTCATACAATTAATTCTTTATTAATATGAGAGGTTCATACAATTAATTCTTCATTAATACAACAGGTTAATACAATTAATTATTCATTAATATGACGGGTTCATACAATTAATTCATTAATATGACAGGTTCATACAATTAATTCATTAATATGACAGGTTCATACAATTAATTCTTTATTAATATGACAGGTTCATACAATTAATTCATTAATATGACAGGTTCATACAATTAATTATTCATTAATATGACAGGTTCATACAATTAATTCTTCATTAATACGAGAGGTTCATACAATTAATTATTCATTAATACGACAGGTTCATACAATTAATTATTCATTAATACGACAGGTTCATACAATTAATTCTTCATTAATACAACAGGTTCATACAATTAATTATTCATTAATATGACGGGTTCATACAATTAATTCTTTATTAATATGAGAGGTTCATACAATTAATTATTCATTAATATGACAGGTTCATACAATTAATTCTTCATTAATACGACAGGTTCATACAATTAATTCTTTATTAATATGAGAGGTTCATACAATTAATTATTCATTAATATGAGAGGTTCATACAATTAATTCTTCATTAATATGACAGGTTCATACAATTAATTCTTTATTAATATGAGAGGTTCATACAATTAATTCTTCATTAATACAACAGGTTCATACAATTAATTATTCATTAATATGACAGGTTCATACAATTAATTCATTAATATGACAGGTTCATACAATTAATTCATTAATATGACAGGTTCATACAATTAATTCATTAATATGACAGGTTCATATAATTAATTCTTTATTAATATGACATGTTCATACAATTAATTCTTCATTAATACGACAGGTTCATACAATTAATTATTCATTAATACGACAGGTTCATACAATTAATTCTTCATTAATACGACAGGTTCATACAATTAATTCTTCATTAATACAACAGGTTCATACAATTAATTATTCATTAATATGACGGGTTCATACAATTAATTCTTTATTAATATGACAGGTTCATATAATTAATTCATTAATATGACAGGTTCATACAATTAATTCATTAATATGACGGTTTCATACAATTAATTCATTAATATGACAGGTTCATACAATTCATTCCTTAATTTTCACTAAGTGTAATATATTACCTGTCGTCTCAATAGGTGAAAATATTGAGCTGGAGTTGTAGGGTTGACAACTTGTAAGTTAACATTGTCTCCATCTACTTTGTGTTCACTACTATCAGTTAACTGTAATTACAAAATACAAAATGTAATACAGTAATGATAAAATAATACAGTAATTATAAAAATGATACAGTAATTACAAATTGATACAGTAATCATAAAATAATACAATAATTACAAAATGATACAGGAATTCAGTGCTCTTACACCTTAATGCTGCATGCTTAGCAGAAAAGCATCAAATACCAATTATAGTCTTTGGTGTGACCCGACAATCTACCGCAAGCACGTTAACCATTCCACCACCGATGTGGTTGTCTGTTTTGTTTTAAACATATTTTATTCACAACTTTTTATGAATGGGATTGAGCAACAGGCTATGCCTATATGGTTGTCAGTTTTAACCCTATCTATAATGTTTTACTAATCCTGTAATCTTTAGGGAAACAGAAGTACTAATACTTTGTTATAATATGAAGCTTAAACAGTGATGGTCAACAACTCCAAAATATAAACAAAACTTACAACCACCTCTTACCTCAAACCATTGAATACAAAAAAAGACCATGACATATGGCACGAAAACTGGGACCCTGGCTTGGGACAAGTACAAAAATGTGGTGGTGCTAAACCAGTTAATGGCATCTACAAAATTTTGCAATATTTCCAAATTTGCATGCATGCAGACTCAACTCAATTATGGTTACCAGTAGCCAGGAGAAAAGTAAATCAGTTTGTTTTTGCCCGCAAAAACGTATGTCTCCCCCCGTCCCACAAACTGTAGTCAAAGGAAAAAAAATCTATTTAGGTAACAAATAAAATTAAGCTTCAATGAATAACAAAAAAAACTTGATCAAAAGTGCTAAAGCAAGGGTTACAGGTACTATTCCATATTGTCATGGCAAAGTTCCCCATTCCAGAAAATTGCTCAGCCTATGTTCCAATGATTTTAAAGGAGTTTTGTTCTTCTAAAATCAATGGATTGGTGATGAAAAACTTTTTCAGAGAAATAGTGACATTATGATAGACTCTTGTACATATATATATATATATATATATATATATATACAAGTTTCAGTAAGGGATATTACACTAGAGTGTTTGCAAATAACTCCCACAAAATTTAGGGGATCAAAATTTCCTGGTAATACGCACAACTACATATGGTGTCCTTACTACATACCAAGTTTCATGAACTTATGTTCAGTAGTTTCAGAGGAGTTGTGCTGACAAGCTGCTTCAGAAGTATATTTCGGGAAATTGTTAAGTTCAAAGGGGCATAACTCCCACAAAATTTAGGGGATCAAAATTTCCTGGTAATATGCACAACTACATATGGTGTCCTTACTACCTACCAAGTTTCATGAAATTCTGTTTAGTAGTTTCAGAGGGGTTGTGCTGACAAGCTGCTTCAAAAGTATATTTCGGGAAATGTTTAAGTTCAAAGGGGCATAACTCCCACAAAATTCAGGAGATCAAAATTTCCTGGTAATATGCACAACTACATATGGTGTCCTTACTACCTACCAAGTTTCATGAAATTCTGTTCAGTAGTTTCAGAGGAGTTGCGCTGACAAACTGTGACGGACAGACGGACAGGACAAAAACAATATGTCTCCCCACCAAAGTGGGGGGAGACATAATTTCAATAAGAAGGCATGTTACAATATTACAAGGGGTGTTACAAATCACATTTCAGATCTAAAATATAAATTTTATGGTTATATAAATGTTCTATAAAAAGAAAAATACACTTGGAAAGTGGTGAAGATGAGAAAGGATTCGATGATCACCAGCTAATACATGCAGGCAAAAAATATCAATGCTGAAATGTTTTTTAATCATTTAATAGACACACTGGCACACTTGTGATGGATATATTTTTCAATCTTTTTTTTAATTGGAGAATAAAAGCTTGCAAGAACAAATCAACATTTTGAAAAGCCCAGCAATCACTCTGACAGAATAAATACTCTAATTCTGAATGGATATGGTTCATATCACTAGATAACTATATATCTTACCTGGAGGAATCTCTCTACCCTACAAGAGGAATGTTCAGGTCCTGCTCCATCCATACCATGAGGTAACAACATCACTAGATAACTATATATCTTACCTGGAGGAATCTCTCTACCCTACAAGAGGAATGTTCAGGTCCTGCTCCATCCATACCATGAGGTAACAACATCACTAGATAACTATATATCTTACCTGGAGGAATCTCTCTACCCTACAAGAGGAATGTTCAGGTTCTGCTCCATCCATACCATGAGGTAACAACATCACTAGATAACTATATATCTTACCTGGAGGAATCTCTCTACCCTACAAGAGGAATGTTCAGGTCCTGCTCCATCCATACCATGAGGTAACAACATCACTAGATAACTATATATCTTACCTGGAGGAATCTCTCTACCCTACAAGAGGAATGTTCAGGTCCTGCTCCATCCATACCATGAGGTAACAACATCACTAGATAACTATATATCTTACCTGGAGGAATCTCTCTACCCTACAAGAGGAATGTTCAGGTCCTGCTCCATCCATACCATGAGGTAACAACATCACTAAATCACTCTGAAGCAACCATTTTACTGAAAGTTAAACATGACTACATATAGTGTTGTGCTAAGAGTACTCCAAATCATTTTTGCTTTTTTGTTTACTTTTTGATCTAATGAATCACACCATCAACATGTTTTTAATCCATATAAATTAAAAATTAAACTTTCTTTTCAAAATGAGAAATGAAAATTTAATGAAAACTAGAAAAGAAGTATGCCCCCACACTTGATAATTATGGACAAAGTTGTTTTGTTAGGAGTGATTTTTTTAAAAATGAAGTGTGTCTGTAAGACACAAATGATGCCCCCGCCTGACCATAAGAAGGAAATGAAGTCCAACTACCTGTCATTTTGTGAATATTCGTCACAGGGGCATACAAAAATAAGTCAGAAAGATTATTACTGTGTAATTCTTCACTTTCAATAGACACAATCAATGACACGACCGGTAAAACCACATCGAGTGTGATAGATCGTGGGTTCGTGGACATACCAAAGACAGTCAAATTGGTATTTGTTGCTTCACTGCTAAGAACACAGCATTAAGTAGTAAGGGCAAAGACTGGTTGAAATCAGGATAATTAATGTGTCTGAATGGAGTGATATGTTGACATAGATGTTCACCTGTGGACTGTTGTTTCAGCGAGCCAGAACTATAAAGATTCAACTCAGCATATTGGTCTAGTACAAAGCGGACATCATCATCAATTCATTGAATATAACTTGTTCTTGCCATGATATAACTGAAATATTGCTCATTTGGCATTAAACAACAGTCACTCACTAATTCAGAACTGATTAAATAATTATTACTGTCATGAGATATGGTCTGACATTAAATATTTGTAACTCTTTTGATTTGTTAACAACAAATTACTAATACATACATTCTCCACTAGCAATATAGGTATCAATCATGATTTGTTAACAACAAATTACTAATACATACATTCTCCACTAGCAATATAGGTATCAATCATGATTTGTTAACAACAAATTACTAATACATACATTCTCCACTAGCAATATAGGTATCAATCATGATTTGCTAACAACAAGTTACTAATACATACATTCTCCACTAGCAATATAGGTATCAATCATGATTTGTTAACAACAAATTACTAATACATACATTCTCCACTAGCAATATAGGTATCAATCATGATTTGTTAACAACAAGTTACTAATACATACATTCTCCACTAGCAATATAGGTATCAATCATGATTTGCTAACAACAAGTTACTAATACATACATTCTCCACTAGCAATATAGGTATCAATCATGATTTGAGCTCCATTGAAGAAATCACCAAACTGTGCCTCCCATATAATTAGATTCTTAGGGTCGTCTATACTCATACCATACTCAAATCCCAACACTGCTTCCTCAGAGAGGCAGCTATTAGCTAACTGAAAGTTAATCAAAAGATCTAGTAAAATCATAAAAAAACATTACTTAATTCTTCATTAGATTTATATAGCTTTCAGAAACTAATGTACATCACATGGTCATTTGATCAATTCTATTGGTTAGAGATACATAATTATTACACAAAGTACATCATCCTCATATGCTTTAAGGCTAGGGTTATGTGTTCAATGCCACTTGCAACAATATTTCAGCTATATTGTGCAGGTCAGTTTTGTTGGTGGAGGAAACCAGAGTACCCGGAGAAAAACCAGTGACCTGCCACAAGTCATTGACAAACTTTATTACATAATGTTGTATTGAGTACACCTCGACACAAGTTGCGGGATTCAAGCTAAATTTTTAGTGGTGATAGGCACTAATTGTGTAGGTAGTTGTAAATCATACTACCATACAATCAGGACCACATGGCTCCTCCATTAATTATGAAAACTATATGTTTAACAAATGCCATGTAGAAATCTAATTTTAGTACATATGACTCATTTCTGAAATAACGTACATCAGGTACTCTCTTAGTCAAAAGATTGGAAGGTCAAAGTCATTGAAAGTTCTTTGTGACTTAGATTACTATGTGAAAACATCAGAAGCTTTTAACCTGTGTGGGCACCAATTTCTGTTCCATTTAATAGTGTATATTATCCATATCTTTTTTTCCATTTTTGTGTGTGTATTATTCAATATATAAATATCTGTGTGCATGCATACATGTGTGTGTGTCTGTTCATTATAATTGGTGGCAGTTAGAGAAGCCCAGTTAATATTTTTACTTCAGTGAATTCTCTCTAAATAGAGCCCTGACGGATAAAAAATGAAGTCCCATTGAAAGAAATCTTTGTTAACCTGAATAAACCAAATATCAGTCTATTCTGAATAAAAATGCTGGTCCAAAGATTCTGTTTAGTCAGTTTTCACTATTAATTTTTTCAATGAACATGACAAACCTCTAGAAATCCTTTTTGATCCTCTGTAATGTGATTGAGGGGTATCCATACACCGTCAGTTTTCTGGTCTACTATCATACCATGACGATGACTAAATGTTCCACGTCCTACATCCTGCCCGCTAATTCTCACATTAAATCCTGTGTATATATAAACCAAACAAACATATAAACCCAACAAATATATAAACCCAACAAATATATAAACTCAACAAATATATAAACCCAACAAATATATAAACCCAACAAATATATAAACTCAACAAATATATAAACCCAACAAATATATAAACCCAACAAATATATATTACTTTTTTCAGAGATTAGCATGATATTGTAACCAAAATAACATTTTGCATTAAAAACAATTTAGTTCTACAAAATAAATCTCCTGTTTCTTATGTGTATCATTTTAAAACCTGCTGCAAGAAATCATTATATGCTACTTTGCTCAAAAAGATTAATGGAATTGTACTGTTTCCAACACAGTCACATCAACTTATTACACCTTAGTACAGGAAATCAATATATAAAGCTTCAACTGGAGCTCAGTCTAAGTCAACCTCATCAACTGATCACACCTTGGTAGAGCAGAGAACCAAGAGCTAAAGCTTCAACTGGAGCTCAGTCTAAGTCAACCTCATCAACTGATCATACCTTGGTATAGCAGAGAACCAAGAGCTAAAGCTTCAACTGGAGCTCAATCTAAATCAACCTCATCAACTGATCATACCTTGGTATAGCAGAGAACCAAGAGCTAAAGCTTCAACTGGAGCTCAGTCTAAATCAACCTCATCAACTGATCATACCTTGGTATAGCAGAGAACCAAGAGCTAAAGCTTCTGCTGTAGCCCAGTCTAAGTCAACCTCATCAACTGATCATACCTTGGTATAGCAGAGAACCAAGAGCTAAAGCTTCAACTGGAGCTCAATCTAAATCAACCTCATCAACTGATCATACCTTGGTATAGCAGAGAACCAAGAGCTAAAGCTTCAACTGGAGCTCAGTCTAAATCAACCTCATCAACTGATCATACCTTGGTATAGCAGAGAACCAAGAGCTAAAGCTTCAACTGGAGCTCAGTCTAAATCAACCTCATCAACTGATCATACCTTGGTATAGCAGAGAACCAAGAGCTAAAGCTTCTGCTGTAGCCCAGTCTAAGTCAACCTCATCAACTGATCATACCTTGGTATAGCAGAGAACCAAGAGCTAAAGCTTCAACTGGAGCTCAATCTAAATCAACCTCATCAACTGATCATACCTTGGTATAGCAGAGAACCAAGAGCTAAAGCTTCAACTGGAGCTCAGTCTAAATCAACCTCATCAACTGATCATACCTTGGTATAGCAGAGAACCAAGAGCTAAAGCTTCTGCTGTAACCCAGTCTAAGTCAACCTCATCAACTGATCATACCTTGGTATAGCAGAGAACCAAGAGCTAAAGCTTCTGCTGTAGCCCACTCTAAGTCAACCTCATCAACTGATCATACCTTGGTATAGCAGAGAACCAAGAGCTAAAGCTTCTGCTGTAGCCCAGTCTAAGTCAACCTCATCAACTGATCATACCTTGGTATAGCAGAGAACCAAGAGCTAAAGCTTCTGCTGTAGCCCACTCTAAGTCAACCTCATCAACTGATCATACCTTGGTATAGCAGAGAACCAAGAGCTAAAGCTTCTGCTGTAGCCCACTCTAAGTCAACCTCATCAACTGATCATACCTTGGTATAGCAGAGAACCAAGAGCTAAAGCTTCTGCTGTAGCCCAGTCTAAATCAACCTCATCAACTGATCATACCTTGGTATAGCAGAGAACCAAGAGCTAAAGCTTCAACTGGAGCTCAATCTAAATCAACCTCATCAACTGATCATACCTTGGTATAGCAGAGAACCAAGAGCTAAAGCTTCAACTGGAGCTCAGTCTAAATCAACCTCATCAACTGATCATACCTTGGTATAGCAGAGAACCAAGAGCTAAAGCTTCTGCTGTAGCCCACTCTAAGTCAACCTCATCAACTGATCATACCTTGGTATAGCAGAGAACCAAGAGCTAAAGCTTCTGCTGTAGCCCACTCTAAGTCAACCTCATCAACTGATCATACCTTGGTATAGCAGAGAACCAAGAGCTAAAGCTTCTGCTGTAGCCCACTCTAAGTCAACCTCATCAACTGATCATACCTTGGTATAGCAGAGAACCAAGAGCTAAAGCTTCTACTGTAGCCCAGTCTAAGTCAACCGCATCAACTGATCATACCTTGGTATAGCAGAGAACCAAGAGCTAAAGCTTCTGCTGTAGCCCAGTCTAAGTCAACCTCATCAACTGATCATACCTTGGTATAGCAGAGAACCAAGAGCTAAAGCTTCTGCTGTAGCCCAGTCTATGTCAGCCTCATCAACTGATCATACCTTGGTATAGCAGAGAACCAAGAGCTAAAGCTTCAACTGGAGCTCAGTCTAAGTCAACCTCATCAACTGATCATACCTTGGTATAGCAGAGAACCAAGAGCTAAAGCTTCAACTGGAGCTCAGTCTAAATCAACCTCATCAACTGATCATACCTTGGTATAGCAGAGAACCAAGAGCTAAAGCTTCAACTGGAGCTCAGTCTAAATCAACCTCATCAACTGATCATACCTTGGTATAGCAGAGAACCAAGAGCTAAAGCTTCAACTGGAGCTCAGTCTAAATCAACCTCATCAACTGATCATACCTTGGTATAGCAGAGAACCAAGAGCTAAAGCTTCAACTGGAGCTCAGTCTAAATCAACCTCATCAACTGATCATACCTTGGTATAGCAGAGAACCAAGAGCTAAAGCTTCAACTGGAGCTCAGTCTAAATCAACCTCATCAACTGATCATACCTTGGTATAGCAGAGAACCAAGAGCTAAAGCTTCAACTGGAGCTCAGTCTAAATCAACCTCATCAACTGATCATACCTTGGTATAGCAGAGAACCAAGAGCTAAAGCTTCTGCTGTAGCCCAGTCTAAGTCAACCTCATCAACTGATCATACCTTGGTATAGCAGAGAACCAAGAGCTAAAGCTTCTACTGTAGCCCAGTCTAAGTCAACCTCATCAACTGATCATACCTTGGTATAGCAGAGAACCAAGAGCTAAAGCTTCTGCTGTAGCCCAGTCCAAGTCAACCTCATCAACTGATCATACCTTGGTATAGCAGAGAACCAAGAGCTAAAGCTTCTGCTGTAGCCCAGTCTAAGTCAACCTCATCAACTGATCATACCTTGGTATAGCAGAGAACCAAGAGCTAAAGCTTCTGCTGTAGCCCACTCTAAGTCAACCTCATCAACTGATCATACCTTGGTATAGCAGAGAACCAAGAGCTAAAGCTTCTGCTGTAGCCCAGTCTAAGTCAACCTCATCAACTGATCATACCTTGGTATAGCAGAGAACCAAGAGCTAAAGCTTCTGCTGTAGCCCAGTCTAAGTCAACCTCATCAACTGATCATACCTTGGTATAGCAGAGAACCAAGAGCTAAAGCTTCTGCTGTAGCCCACTCTAAGTCAACCTCATCAACTGATCATACCTTGGTATAGCAGAGAACCAAGAGCTAAAGCTTCTGCTGTAGCCCACTCTAAGTCAACCTCATCAACTGATCATACCTTGGTACAGCAGAGAACCAAGAGCTAAAGCTTCTGCTGGAGCCCAGTCTAAGTCAACCTCATCAACTGATCATACCTTGGTATAGCAGAGAACCAAGAGCTAAAGCTTCAACTGGAGCTCAGTCTAAATCAACCTCATCAACTGATCATACCTTGGTATAGCAGAGAACCAAGAGCTAAAGCTTCTGCTGTAACCCAGTCTAAGTCAACCTCATCAACTGATCATACCTTGGTATAGCAGAGAACCAAGAGCTAAAGCTTCTGCTGTAACCCAGTCTAAGTCAACCTCATCAACTGATCATACCTTGGTATAGCAGAGAACCAAGAGCTAAAGCTTCAACTGGAGCTCAGTCTAAATCAACCTCATCAACTGATCATACCTTGGTATAGCAGAGAACCAAGAGCTAAAGCTTCTGCTGTAACCCAGTCTAAATCAACCTCATCAACTGATCATACCTTGGTATAGCAGAGAACCAAGAGCTAAAGCTTCTGCTGTAACCCAGTCTAAGTCAACCTCATCAACTGATCATACCTTGGTATAGCAGAGAACCAAGAGCTAAAGCTTCAACTGGAGCTCAGTCTAAATCAACCTCATCAACTGATCATACCTTGGTATAGCAGAGAACCAAGAGCTAAAGCTTCTGCTGTAACCCAGTCTAAGTCAACCTCATCAACTGATCATACCTTGGTATAGCAGAGAACCAAGAGCTAAAGCTTCTGCTGTAACCCAGTCTAAATCAACCTCATCAACTGATCATACCTTGGTATAGCAGAGAACCAAGAGCTAAAGCTTCTGCTGTAACCCAGTCTAAGTCAACCTCATCAACTGATCATACCTTGGTATAGCAGAGAACCAAGAGCTAAAGCTTCAACTGGAGCTCAGTCTAAATCAACCTCATCAACTGATCATACCTTGGTATAGCAGAGAACCAAGAGCTAAAGCTTCTGCTGTAGCCCAGTCTATGTCAGCCTCATCAACTAATCATACCTTGGTAAAGCAGAGAACCAAGAGCTAAAGCTTCTGCTGTAACCCAATCTATGTCAACCTCATCAACTGATCATACCTTGGTATAGCAGAGAACCAAGAGCTAAAGCTTCTGCTGTAGCCCAGTCTAAATCAACCTCATCAACTGATCATACCTTGGTATAGCAGAGAACCAAGAGCTAAAGCTTCTGCTGTAGCCCAGTCTAAGTCAACCTCATCAACTGATCATACCTTGGTATAGCAGAGAACCAAGAGCTAAAGCTTCTGCTGTAGCCCAGTCTATGTCAGCCTCATCAACTGATCATACCTTGGTATAGCAGAGAACCAAGAGCTAAAGCTTCTGCTGTAACCCAATCTATGTCAACCTCATCAACTGATCATACCTTGGTATAGCAGAGAACCAAGAGCTAAAGCTTCTGCTGTAGCCCAGTCTAAATCAACCTCATCAACTGATCATACCTTGGTATAGCAGAGAACCAAGAGCTAAAGCTTCTGCTGTAGCCCAGTCTAAGTCAACCTCATCAACTGATCATACCTTGGTATAGCAGAGAACCAAGAGCTAAAGCTTCTGCTGTAGCCCACTCTAAGTCAACCTCATCAACTGATCATACCTTGGTATAGCAGAGAACCAAGAGCTAAAGCTTCTGCTGTAGCCCAGTCTAAATCAACCTCATCAACTGATCATACCTTGGTATAGCAGAGAACCAAGAGCTAAAGCTTCTGCTGTAGCCCAGTCTAAGTCAACCTCATCAACTGATCATACCTTGGTATAGCAGAGAACCAAGAGCTAAAGCTTCTGCTGTAGCCCAGTCTAAGTCAACCTCATCAACTGATCATACCTTGGTATAGCAGAGAACCAAGAGCTAAAGCTTCTGCTGTAGCCCAGTCTAAGTCAACCTCATCAACTGATCATACCTTGGTATAGCAGAGAACCAAGAGCTAAAGCTTCTGCTGTAGCCCAGTCTATGTCAGCCTCATCAACTAATCATACCTTGGTAAAGCAGAGAACCAAGAGCTAAAGCTTCTGCTGTAGCCCAGTCTAAATCAACCTCATCAACTGATCATACCTTGGTATAGCAGAGAACCAAGAGCTAAAGCTTCTGCTGTAGCCCAGTCTAAGTCAACCTCATCAACTGATCATACCTTGGTATAGCAGAGAACCAAGAGCTAAAGCTTCTGCTGTAGCCCACTCTAAGTCAACCTCATCAACTGATCATACCTTGGTATAGCAGAGAACCAAGAGCTAAAGCTTCTACTGTAGCCCAGTCTAAGTCAACCTCATCAACTGATCATACCTTGGTATAGCAGAGAACCAAGAGCTAAAGCTTCTGCTGTAGCCCAGTCTAAGTCAACCTCATCAACTGATCATACCTTGGTAAAGCAGAGAACCAAGAGCTAAAGCTTCTGCTGTAACCCAGTCTATGTCAGCCTCATCAACTAATCATACCTTGGTAAAGCAGAGAACCAAGAGCTAAAGCTTCTGCTGTAACCCAATCTATGTCAACCTCATCAACTGATCATACCTTGGTATAGCAGAGAACCAAGAGCTAAAGCTTCTGCTGTAGCCCAGTCTAAATCAACCTCATCAACTGATCATACCTTGGTATAGCAGAGAACCAAGAGCTAAAGCTTCTGCTGTAGCCCACTCTAAGTCAACCTCATCAACTGATCATACCTTGGTATAGCAGAGAACCAAGAGCTAAAGCTTCTGCTGTAACTCAGTCTAAGTCAACCTCATCAACTGATCATACCTTGGTACAGCAGAGAACCAAGAGCTAAAGCTTCTGCTGTAGCCCAGTCTATGTCAGCCTCATCAACTGATCATACCTTGGTATAGCAGAGAACCAAGAGCTAAAGCTTCTGCTGTAGCCCAGTCTAAATCAACCTCATCAACTGATCATACCTTGGTATAGCAGAGAACCAAGAGCTAAAGCTTCAACTGGAGCTCAATCTAAGTCAACCTCATCAACTGATCATACCTTGGTATAGCAGAGAACCAAGAGCTAAAGCTTCTGCTGTAGCCCAGTCTAAGTCAACCTCATCAACTGATCATACCTTGGTATAGCAGAGAACCAAGAGCTAAAGCTTCTGCTGTAGCTCAGTCTAAGTCAACCTCATCAACTGATCATACCTTGGTATAGCAGAGAACCAAGAGCTAAAGCTTCTGCTGTAACCCAGTCTAAGTCAACCTCATCAACTGATCATACCTTGGTATAGCAGAGAACCAAGAGCTAAAGCTTCTGCTGTAGCCCAGTCTAAGTCAACCTCATCAACTGATCATACCTTGGTATAGCAGAGAACCAAGAGCTAAAGCTTCTGCTGTAGCCCAGTCTAAGTCAACCGCATCAACTGATCATACCTTGGTATAGCAGAGAACCAAGAGCTAAAGCTTCTGCTGTAACCCAGTCTATGTCAGCCTCATCAACTGATCATACCTTGGTATAGCAGAGAACCAAGAGCTAAAGCTTCTGCTGTAACCCAGTCTAAGTCAACCTCATCAACTGATCATACCTTGGTATAGCAGAGAACCAAGAGCTAAAGCTTCTGCTGTAGCCCACTCTAAGTCAACCTCATCAACTGATCATACCTTGGTATAGCAGAGAACCAAGAGCTAAAGCTTCTGCTGTAGCCCAGTCTAAGTCAACCTCATCAACTGATCATACCTTGGTATAGCAGAGAACCAAGAGCTAAAGCTTCTGCTGTAGCCCAGTCTAAGTCAACCTCATCAACTGATCATACCTTGGTATAGCAGAGAACCAAGAGCTAAAGCTTCTACTGTAGCCCAGTCTATGTCAGCCTCATCAACTGATCATACCTTGGTATAGCAGAGAACCAAGAGCTAAAGCTTCTACTGTAGCCCAGTCTAAGTCAACCTCATCAACTGATCATACCTTGGTATAGCAGAGAACCAAGAGCTAAAGCTTCTACTGTAGCCCAGTCTATGTCAGCCTCATCAACTGATCATACCTTGGTATAGCAGAGAACCAAGAGCTAAAGCTTCTACTGTAGCCCAGTCTATGTCAGCCTCATCAACTGATCATACCTTGGTATAGCAGAGAACCAAGAGCTAAAGCTTCTACTGTAGCCCAGTCTAAGTCAACCTCATCAACTGATCATACCTTGGTATAGCAGAGAACCAAGAGCTAAAGCTTCTGCTGTAGCCCAGTCTAAGTCAGCCCCTTCCTCCATTTTCTGTTTTCGCCTGTCCATATGTGTTTTCTGTATAGTAGGGTGAACATGCTATAAATAGAATATAGTAGATATATTAGAAATTTCCATTGTCAGGTTTTCCATGCTCAAATTTATAAATTTATGTAACAAAAATATGATTTGTTTACTTATCAAAATTTGAGGATTTTATGATTTTATTAATTATTTTCTAATTGCATGTTGTGAAGCACTCAATATCATGGCTTGCTGGTATCATAAAAAAAATAATGAAAAATTTCTTTCCAATGAATAATATATTGACAGTATATAAAAAGTAAAGTAGAAATACTCACCAGATCAGAAGGTACTGTTACAGACTTCACACCTACATATTTCAATGTATCTACTAACACACCAGTGTCCCATGAGGTCACTGATTCACCTGCTTGTTGACATTCTGACCAGGCTGATTGAAGATGATACGGCTGAAATAGAAAAAGATTTACTTAGTCAGTCACTTCCACTTGTGTGTGTATAATGGTACCATCTACTCTACCGAAGAATTAAAAAACAAAGTTCTTTGAATAGATCATTTGTGGTTCAAAAATTAACATTAATAAACTCAATTAACTTTAATTTCAAAATCAAAATGAAATGTTTATTTAATGATATTTGTGAAATATCAAGATTTCTAAATTAAATAAAAAATAATGCCAATAGTAAAATGATAACATTAATTACCACTCTTTTGATATACAAAATATTAATATGACAAAAAATCCAAAACAAATATATGGTTTTAATCTTACAGTAAACTTGCATGTTTTGATTGATTTTAATAAATTTTATAAACAACATAATTTACCAGTTTGATTATCAACAAAGGGTCACTAATGACGATGTAACATCTAAAATAATGTCATCTAGACAAACATAACTACACCCAAATAGTCAAACATGTACTTGAAGGACAACCATAGATGTCAAACTTCTACAATATTGGAGTTATTTTAAAGAAAAGATCATTTCAAGGTTAGTTTTGTAATTACAGTCAAACCTCCCATAAAGGGCCCCTCTATATAAGTGTATAGAATTTAACCTGTATATAAAGGACAACTCCTCATAAAGGTAACATTTTCAGGTTTACTTGACTGCCCTTTATATACAGGTTTGACTGTATTTCTATTAAGAGTACAACTAACCTTTGGTACATGTTTATCTACTATATCCAGATTGTCAGATAATTCTTTATTCCAGTCAGCTATTGTCTTGTCTATATCATCTTTACTACAGATACCGTCAGTCTACAAATATATTTTATACCTATTATTTTGCTGGAAGAAATCTTTACCTTTCATTCTCTGTTTTATCTTCTTATTTCACTAAACACTTTGTAAAACTGTTTCTTAAATGTGTATAAATAATAAGACAATTACCCAGAGAAACTACAGGGTTAGGATTGGGTTTTGGTGTTTAATGCCACTTTCAACAATATTTCAGTTATATCATGACGGTCAGTTTTATTGGTGAAGGAAACCGGAGTACTAGCAGAAAACCAACGATCTGTCGCAAGTCACTGACAAACTTTATCACATAATGTTGGATTGAGTACACCTCGCTATTAGCGGGATTTGAACTCGTAACTTTATTGGTAATAGGCAGTGATTGGATAAGTAGTTGTAAATCTAACTACCATATTATCACGGCAGTCCAGAGAAACTACATGATGAGATATCAAACATTCTGTAATGTACATTTGTAGTTTAATAATATTAAATAAAAGTACCTAAACAAGGATTTGTATATTACATACCATTGAGTGATAGATATCCCACTATATCTATTATTATTTTGTTTATTATTTTCATCTAAATATTTCAATATAGAACAAATGTAGATATTATACTCTTCCAGCACAAATACTTGCAAGATCCCAAAACATGATTTGTATGTACATGCAAATAATATCTCAGAAATTTCTTAAATGTTTCTGTTCAAAATAAGGTAATTTTAATTGGAAATGAAGACAGGTGATAATACAAGTCACAATGGTAAATGATGGGTTTAAAACAACTGTCTACAAATGACAGATCACCATGACTACAAAAACTATAACATACCAATACTTACAATTAATTGGTCAGAAAACTTATCAGGAATACTTTTTCTCTGGTTAATAACATTATACATAGTAGGCTGTGTAAAGGTAGGATCATCTAGTTCATTATGACCATATTTACGATAACATATAAAGTCTATAATAACATCTCTACCAAACCTCTGTTGATACTGCATAGCTATTGATGTGGCTCTTATCACTTCCTGCCAAAATTAGGGATAAAATTTAAATAGTTTGGTTTGATGGGTGTTTAATGCCACTTTCAACAATATTTCAGTTATATCGTGGTGGTCAGTTTTATTGGTGGAGGAAACCGGAGGTCTCGGAGAAAACCACCGACCTGTCACAAGTCACTGACAAACTTTATCATATAATATTTTACACCTCGCCCTGATCGAGATTTGAACTCACAACATCAGCGGTGATAGGTACTGATTGCATAGGTAGTTGTAAATCCAACTACATACCATCACGGCCACGACGGCTCTCTAAAAATTAAATAAGATGATGTTCAAAATTCATATCAAAAGTCAAAACTGTCAAGTGTCAATTGCAAATAAAAATCTGTAAAAAAGTTGATGGCACAGAAAGCTATTTGTACTTTAAACACCTCATGTATACTATGTGTTGATGGCACAGAAACCTATTTATACTTTAAACACCTCATGTATACTATGGGTTTCATTAATTTTCCTGAGTATCAATTTTCATGGTTAAGTGGATAGTGAGTCAGTGAGTGATTGTTGCTTAACGCCAATCCAGCAATTTTTCAGCTATATTATGGCGAGAACAAGTTATTTTCAATGAGATGATGATGAGGTCCGCTTAGTACTAGACCAACATGCTGAGTTGGATATTTTTATAGTGCTAGCTCACTGAAACAACAGTCTGCGGGTAATTATGTCGTTCCACTCCAACACATTATTCTGATTTCAAGCCAACCAGTCTTTGCTCTTTCTCCTCAATGCTGCGTGCTTAGCAGAGAAGCAACAAATACCAATTTTATAGTCTTTGGTTTGACCCGACCAGGACTCAAACCCACGATCTATCGCACTCGAAGCGAGTATGCTAACCATTACACCATCGATGTGGTAGATAAACAGATAGTGAGATGTTTGTTGATATCTATATTAATGGCTTTGATAAGTTTTCTTCTTACATATGCCTAAATTTTGTGATTTGATGATAGCAACAAAAACCACGAAAATGGTATTCAATGAACAAAAATGAAATCTCAGTATTACAATTAAAGAGAGGTAATTTAAGCAAAATGTACAGTATTGCAGAATAAATACACTACACATTTATTGTTAAATTTATTTTGCACTCCCATAAATATACAAGATATGAATAGTAAACATCATACTGTGAAAGTACTTTTCTTCGTGGGTATCAATTTTCGTGGTTTGGTTAAAAATTACAAGTTCGTGGGTTTGTAAATTCGTGGATTTTGTGTTTGTACCAAAATAAAATTCGTTGATTTTATATTTTCAACATAATAAGTTTCACTGGGCTTCAAAACTTTGATACAGCTTCAATACATTAGACAAATGAGCCGTAGAATTATGTAATTGGAAGTGGAACGTGGATATTAACGTGTTCATTTTCTCAATTTTTTTTTTTTTTTTTTTTACATATATCAACTTAGAATCGGAACAAAATCAGCTTTTGAATTTCATAATTATAGATCAGTGTTACTTTATCAAATTTGAAAATCAAAAAAATCAATCTGAATTATGTTATGAGCACGTACATTAGCAATTTTCATCAGTATATTAAATTTGTTTTAATGTTTTACAAATATTTAATCTCCATTTAATTTTCAATTTTTGTTTTTCACAACTAAATAAGAACAATAAAGTTTGTTTTTTCTCATTATTTTGATTCCAATGACAGATTGTACTTGTGAAATTACTACAACATGTTCGATCTTTTATTACTCCTATAAGCTTCATCTTCAATTGCTGTTGCCATGTCACAAGATTAATCCTGACCCCAGGGAAAATGTACAGTTAACTTATACTTAATTTAAAGAAAGGTGATCAAATATGTTAATTGAAGGGTGTTAAAATTCAATAGAGAAATGTTTATACAAAACTTAGAAGCGTGTCACTGTCAGTGTATGGTTTGGAAGTAAATTTTATTACCGGAAGTTGTTAAAATCTTTTCACAACTAAATATTTCTGTCGTTTTTATGCATGCATTCAAAATCAAATCATTCACAAACATGTTCATGTGGATTATAACCCATTAAAAGGTATGCTCGTACTTATTTCGTCATTACAATTGTCAACTGTCCCCTATGCAACTTGTCCAGATAGTTGAGGTCACTCGAGGACAGCATGACTATATATATCGATGTCAAACTGCTTCCCAAGTTTCATTGTTCGTTGGATTCTTAATTTCGTGGATCAGCCTATCCACGAAAACCACGAAAATTGGTACCCCACCAATAAAAGTGATTTCACAGTATTACTATCTGTTTCTGAACCAGGTACAAAATAAATTTCACGGTACCACAATAATGCATCCTCAAGGTATCGGTTGAAGACTCCTTATGAGAAGTTGGTAAATATCTCTGATTACAAGGGTTCAAAGAAATAACTAATACTGGGAATATTTATAGACTATCCACTAAAAATAACTAATATTAGGAATATCTGTAGACTAGTTCTACTAAAAATAACTAAAATTGGGAATATTTGTAGACTAGTTCTACTAAAAATAACTAATATTGGGAATATTTGTAGACTAGTTCTACTAAAAATAACTAATACTGAGAATATTTGTAGACTAGTTCTACTAAAAATAACTAATATTGGGAATATTTGTAGACTAGTTCTACTAAAAATAACTAACATTGGGAATATTTGTAGACTAGTTCTACTAAAAATAACTAACATTGGGAATATTTGTAGACTAGTTCTACTAAAAATAACTAATATTGGGAATATTTGTAGACTAGTTCTACTAAAAATAACTAATATTGGGAATATTTGTAGACTAGTTCTACTAAAAATAACTAATATTGAGAATATTTGTAGACTAGTTCTACTAAAAATAACTAACATTGGAAATATTTGTAGACTAGTTCTACTAAAAATAACTAACATTGGGAATATTTGTAGACTAGTTCTACTAAAAATAACTAATATTGGGAATATTTGTAGACTAGTTCTACTAAAAATAACTAATATTGGGAATATTTGTAGACTAGTTCTACTAAAAATAACTAATATTGAGAATATTTGTAGACTAGTTCTACTAAAAATAACTAACATTGGGAATATTTGTAGACTAGTTCTACTAAAAATAACTAATATTGGGAATATTTGTAGACTAGTTCTACTAAAAATAAATAATATTGGGAATATTTGTAGACTAGTTCTACTAAAAATAACTAATATTGAGAATATTTGTAGACTAGTTCTACTAAAAATAACTAACATTGGGAATATTTGTAGACTAGTTCTACTAAAAATAACTAACATTGGGAATATTTGTAGACTAGTTCTACTAAAAATAACTAATATTGGGAATATTTGTAGACTAGTTCTACTAAAAATAACTAATATTGGGAATATTTGTAGACTAGTTCTACTAAAAATAACTAATATTGAGAATATTTGTAGACTAGTTCTACTAAAAATAACTAACATTGGGAATATTTGTAGACTAGTTCTACTAAAAATAACTAACATTGGGAATATTTGTAGACTAGTTCTACTAAAAATAACTAATATTGGGAATATTTGTAGACTAGTTCTACTAAAAATAACTAATATTGGGAATATTTGTAGACTAGTTCCACTAAAAATATTTTAATGTAAACTTGATCATCAGATTTCATCCTGGTTTGCACATGTTTTTTTAGAGTTGTACGTGAGACTTTCTGTGAATTGCGTTATTGGTTTCCCACCGGCTTTCTGATTGGCTCCTCACTACATGTTTAATCAATGGAACAGCAGACACATAGATTATCCTAAATATGTAATATTCATATATATTGTTATTCAACAACTGTTATTCAAAACACAAGCTATCAATCTGTATTTACTTTTAACAAATGTATATGTTTGAACTCCTCAAGATTCTAGCTAGAAACAAAAGGAACTCAATATAGATACTTCCTTACCTCAGGATAATCAGCATTCACATGTATTACTGGATAATTGTTAATTTTAGCCAGACAACTGCTGTATAGTGATGATCTACAAATTAAAGGTAAAATTTCCTCTGTTATAGTGTAGAAATACTATAGGTTATTCAGGTTCTACACATGTGATTTATCGTTGTCTGACCCCTAGTCCTGTTACACACAAAACTATAAAACTGACATTTGGGAAAGATCAGCTGTTACTCTGATAAGCATGTGGCATGATGGAGTAAGACAAGCATGTGGCATGATGGAGTAAGATAAGCATGTGGCATGATGGTGTAAGATCAGCATGTGGCATGATGGAGTAAGATCAACATGTGGCATGATGGAGTAAGATCAGCATGTGGCATGATGGAGTAAGATAAGCATGTGGCATGATGGAGTAAGATCAGCATGTGGCATGATGGAGTACAATCAGCATGTGGCATGATGGAGTACGATCAGCATGTGGCATGATGGAGTAAGATCAGCATGTGGCATGATGGAGTAAGATCAGCATGTGGCATGATGGAGTAAGATAAGCATGTGGCATGATGGAGTAAGATCAGCATGTGGCATGATGGAGTAAGATAAGCATTTGGCATGATGGAGTAAGATAAGCATGTGGCATGATGGAGTAAGATCAGCATGTGGCATGATGGAGTACGATCAGCATGTGGCATGATGGAGTAAGATCAGCATGTGGCATGATGGAGTAAGATCAGCATGTGGCATGATGGAGTAAGATCAGCATGTGGCATGATGGAGTAAGATCAGCATGTGGCATGATGGAGTAAGATCAGCATGTGGCATGATGGAGTAAGATCAGCATGTGGCATGATGGAGTACGATCAGCATGTGGCATGATGGAGTAAGATCAGCATGTGGCATGATGGAGTAAGATCAGCATGTGGCATGATGGAGTAAGATCAGCATGTGGCATGATGGAGTAAGATAAGCATGTGGCATGATGAAGTAAGATCAGCATGTGGCATGATGGAGTAAGATCAGCATGTGGCATGATGGAGTAAGATCAGCATGTGGCATGATGGAGTAAGATCAGCATGTGGCATGATGAAGTAAGATCAGCATGTGGCATGATGGAGTAAGATCAGCATGTGGCATGATGGAGTAAGATCAGCATGTGGCATGATGGAGTAAGATCAGCATGTGGCATGATGGGGTAAGATCAGCATGTGGCATGATGGAGTAAGATCAGCATGTGGCATAATGGAGTAAGATCAGCATGTGGCATGATGGGGTAAGATCAGCATGTGGCATGATGGAGTAAGATCAGCATGTGGCATGATGGAGTACGATCAGCATGTGGCATGATGGAGTACGATCAGCATGTGGCATGATGGAGTACGATCAGCATGTGGCATGATGAAGTAAGATCAGCATGTGGCATGATGGAGTAAGATCAGCATGTGGCATGATGGAGTAAGATCAGCATGTGGCATGATGGAGTAAGATCAGCATGTGGCATGATGGAGTAAGATCAGCATGTGGCATGATGGAGTAAGATAAGCATGTGGCATGATGGAGTAAGATCAGCATGTGGCATGATGGAGTAAGATAAGCATGTGGCATGATGGAGTAAGATCAGCATGTGGCATGATGGAGTACGATCAGCATGTGGCATGATGGAGTAAGATCAGCATGTGGCATGATGGAGTAAGATCAGCATGTGGCATGATGGAGTAAGATCAGCATGTGGCATGATGGAGTAAGATCAGCATGTGGCATGATGGAGTAAGATCAGCATGTGGCATGATGGAGTAAGATAAGCATGTGGCATGATGGAGTAAGATCAGCATGTGGCATGATGGAGTAAGATCAGCATGTGGCATGATGGAGTAAGATCAGCATGTGGCATGATGGAGTACGATCAGCATGTGGCATGATGGAGTAAGATCAGCATGTGGCATGATGGAGTAAGATCAGCATGTGGCATGATGGAGTAAGATCAGCATGTGGCATGATGGAGTAAGATCAGCATGTGGCATGATGGAGTAAGATCAGCATGTGGCATGATAGAGTAAGATCAGCATGTGGCATGATGGAGTAAGATCAGCATGTGGCATGATGGAGTAAGATCAGCATGTGGCATGATGGAGTAAGATCAGCATGTGGCATGATGAAGTAAGATCAGCATGTGGCATGATGGAGTACGATCAGCATGTGGCATGATGAAGTAAGATCAGCATGTGGCATGATGGAGTAAGATCAGCATGTGGCATGATGGAGTAAGATCAGCATGTGGCATGATGGAGTAAGATCAGCATGTGGCATGATGGAGTAAGATCAGCATGTGGCATGATGGAGTAAGATCAGCATGTGGCATGATGGAGTAAGATCAGCATGTGGCATGATGGAGTAAGATCAGCATGTGGCATGATGGAGTAAGATCAGCATGTGGCATGATGGAGTATGATCAGCATGTGGCATGATGGAGTAAGATCAGCATGTGGCATGATGGAGTAAGATCAGCATGTGGCATGATGGAGTAAGATAAGCATGTGGCATGATGGAGTATGATCAGCATGTGGCATGATGGAGTAAGATCAGCATGTGGCATGATGGAGTAAGATCAGCATGTGGCATGATGGAGTAAGATCAGCATGTGGCATGATGGAGTAAGATCAGCATGTGGCATGATGGAGTAAGATCAGCATGTGGCATGATGGAGTAAGATCAGCATGTGGCATGATGGAGTACGATCAGCATGTGGCATGATGGAGTAAGATCAGCATGTGGCATGATGGAGTAAGATAAGCATGTGGCATGATGAAGTAAGATCAGCATGTGGCATGATGGAGTAAGATCAGCATGTGGCATGATGGAGTAAGATCAGCATGTGGCATGATGGAGTAAGATCAGCATGTGGCATGATGGAGTAAGATCAGCATGTGGCATGATGGAGTAAGATAAGCATGTGGCATGATGGAGTAAGATCAGCATGTGGCATGATAGAGTAAGATCAGCATGTGGCATGATGGAGTAAGATCAGATTTCTTGTCTTAGAGTATAATATATCAGTGAAGCAACATGTCTACCTATAGACTGTTTAAATCAAGTAGAACCATAAGATCTAACTAAGTCTGTTGGTCTAGTACAAAACAGGCATCATAATTACATCATTTCTCATCACATGTCACTCGTTCTTGCCCTGATAGACCTGAAGAAAAGCTCACTTGATATTAAACAACAACCAGTCAATCAGTCATCTAATATTAAGACTGACTTAGGCCTGCACAACCATTTACAAGATCCTGATATCTGTCTACTATACAGCTGTTAAAATATTAGTCTATATAGACCAGCGGTAAAAAAATCAAAAAATAAAATGTAATGAACCCATGGGCTACACACCTATATCATATGTCATTGGAAAGAGGAATGACGGGACTCTCAGAATAATGATGCCGTAAAAGTCAGAAGTGGTTTTTGCATAATTAAGGTCAGAGGTTAAGAAAAATTTGTTTTTTGCTTTCGACTTTCGTTCGAAAAGTGCATTTTCCTTAAAAATGAAATTCAATTCGACAAGTTTGATGGTTTTTATTTGAGGGACCACATATCATATAGATTATTGAACCAAAATTGACGTCGAAATGACCGTTTTTGGATGGGAATGGGATTTTTCAATGTAAGTGACTCGTATTTGCTTCCATAAAACAATGACCTTGACCCAAGGTCATCCCTATTTACGTAATAATGACGTTTATTTATGTTTCATTATATTTTGTATATATACTGTTCGATACAACGGAAGTAAATCAAAACATACCCGATTCGCCCAACACAGGTATTTTTGTAAGTCTGTATTTTGTCAGTCCCTAAATAGCTATGAGCATTGTACATCTCATGTGAACCCTTGTAGTTTTTTTTATTAAAGTGATTCATAAATAAAAACACCCTTTTAGACATTTTGAACGTTTAATACCACAAAATATACATGTTTCATTCACCATCGTAATCCGAAACCCAATTATTATCAGATTGGGTGTTTGGATAATGCATTTGATATGGTCAATTGCACATGGAGATATTCAGGAAATCAAATAAATACAGTTGTTTTTATGATTTGTTTTAAAAAAGACACCTCTTCTATTAATCGTCTGTATACCTCATCTTGACGTACTTCTGCAGCTTTAATAAAAGTTTCTTTGCCCCTATCGGTAAAAACGTATAATTGTTGAAGGTTTTTACATTGACAAATGATACATTGGTTCCAATCTATTGAAGGTTTACTCCTCTTCGCACTAGATGGAAGAAGTTTAAGTGGGCTACCAAACTGTGCCATTTTCTGGAAAACACTCACAACAGTTCTGACAAATGATTTTCTAACAACTTGTAAACACTAATTAAATTCTCTACAAACAATATTTCAAACCACCTTTTGTAACTAAAACATTACAATTAACAACAGCAAATGTTAACAATGAAGGGTGACAACAGTTAAATAGATAACACAAGAATATAAGTAATTATTAAGAAAATATGCGAAAACAACTTTGGTCTCGATGCAATAAGATTTGATCGGACTGAGGATTATAATCTTAAAAAGTCACGGGCAAAATATCGGAATCATTTTCTACTTTCGATATGTTGATGTACATTTAAAAACAGTCCAAACCTCTTAAAACTAGTAGAAATTGGCGCTATAATGATAATGTTTTATGTAAACTATGTTTACACTTTTGCTTTAAAAAATTTGAGATCAATTTAATGAAAGTATTTCTTCTGACATAATCTTAAAAGTGACCGTTAAAATATTTACCACATCTGCTGGTTTCAAAGAAGCCAAACTGATGAAATAAAAGTTATTTTAATAAGACATTTTGGCTTATTTTATTTATTTAAGTTAAATTTAAAAACTACAAGTGCAACAGATTGCCGAAGATGCATGAATCATGTATAATATTGATTTTACTGAGTATGATCGGACTTTCTCCAAAAACGCATTAATTCTAGAAAAATTTAGTTTTTGTGATAACGTGACCATACGAGTTAAAAGCATAACCTAGCATTTGAAAGTATATTTAGGTGTGTAGTCGATGGGTTGATCTAACTCTTTAAATAAGCGACTTTTTAGATTTCGTCGCTGGCCTAATAGTAATTATATTTTGAAAATTTAAAAGAAATGATGATTTATTTGCGATAACAAATATTATTTACATTCTAAATAAATTCTAATAACTCACCTTGCTCTACTAGCCTCTGTTGTGAATCCTATCTGATTATTGACAATGATATGTATACTACCACCAACATCAAAATGTGGACAATCAGCAAAAACAAAAGTTTCTGCTACCACTCCCTGTAAAAGATTTAATAAAAATATAAATACATCTCAGATTTATTGTCCAAACTTATTTTTACCTTAGTGCACATTTTACAAACTGGTAAAAATAAAATTCTTTAACAGACTGACTGTATAAAAGAAACAAATACCTAAATGTTTATACAAAAATGTATACCGATTGTCAAATTCAATACGTCGACTTCTCCGATTAAACCAAACAAATACATAGTAGGTAGGTAACAATTTACAGACAAAAGGTAATATTTCTGATGGTTGGTTTGATGGTTTATGGTGTTTAACACCACTTTCAACAATATTTCTACTATATCGTGGTGGTCAGTTTTATTGGTGGAGGAAACTGCAGTACTCAGAGAAAACCACAGACCTATCGCAAGTCACTGGCAAACTTTATTACATAATGTTGTATCGAGTACACCGCGCCATGAACAGGGTTCAAACTCACAACTTTAGAGGTGATAGGCACTGATTGCACAGGTAGTTGTAAATCCAACTACCATAGGATCATGATCACAATAGTCTTTGTAATATTTCTAATTTCCCCCAAATGAAATAGTAATCTGTTCATATGAAAAATGCTGTAAAACTAACTTGATCATTGTCATTTTGTTTCTCACCTGAGCAGCAAATGAAGCATCTCCATGTACCTGTACACATAAGACTTGTTGATCTGTATTGTCTGACTCACTGTATTCTCCTACTTTTAATCTTTGTTGTTTAGAACGTACTTTACCAACTGCTACTGGATTGTTTGCCTATTACAAAAGGAATGCTTTCATTTAAATAAATAAAACTACTGCCATTAAGTCAATACATAATACAGTAGAATGTCAGTAACTTGAACTTAAATGTACAGTCAAAATATGTTTGAGGAATTGGTAGTTGGAGATGCAGAAGTTTCGTAAGTTCTGAGGAAAAAAAACAAAATCTGGTTCTGGTACCGGAAAGTCTCATTATGCTATGATAAACAATTGATTTATGAGAAGTAAAAATAAGCATGATTTAGATATAGTTTTCAAAGGTTAGAAACTGTATTTTTCCTGTTTTCACAATCTATTTACCAGGGAGAAAATACAAAGTCGAGTGTTTACAGCTAATACCAATATAATGTTTGATAATCTGAGTAGAATTTTGATATTTTAGCATATGATCATCTCTTAAAAAAGTATTAGATACAATTGTATTATATTTTTAGTAACATGGATATTGCTCTGGTTGGTTATCATAGATTAACAGCATTGTATTGCTAGTTCATTTCTATTTTTAATTTTTTGGTTGTTAGGTGAACCTGGAGATCCCATATTTTTTCAGTTTGATATTATTCAACTCATGACGATTAGAACAAGGCTTGTTTCTGCTCTTTTCAGACATTTTTGCAATTGTTTTAGACTTTTTGATATTGCAGGATAAACACAATAAACATACATGTTAGTAAAAACAAAATTGATTTGCACTAGTTGAGAAACAGGCCACATAAGCCGACTATGGGCTCACCTTTTTTCTTCTTTTTATAGCTCGTTCAAATAATTTTTATATTTGCCGACAAGGTATGCTTATTGTGTATGTATAATAGTAGACATTAAAAGTTACCTCTAAATGTGAGGGAGTAGGTATGAGTGACACATGGATATCAAGTTACCTCTAAATGTGAGGATTAGGTATGAGTGACACATGGATATCAAGCTACCTCTAAATGTGAGGGGTTAGGTATGAGTGACATGTGGATATCAAATTACCTCTAAATGTGAGGGGTTAGGTATGAGTGACATGTGGATATCAAATTACCTCTAAATGTGAGGATTAGGTATGAGTGACACATGGATATCAAGTTACCTCTAAATGTGAGGGGTTAGGTATGAGTGACACATGGATATCAAGTTACCTCTAAACGTGAGGGGTTAGGTATGAGTGACACATGGATATCAAGTTACCTCTAAATGTGAGGGGTTAGGTATGAGTGACATGTGGATATCAAATTACCTCCAAATGTGAGGATTAGGTATGAGTGACACATGGATATCAAGTTACCTCTAAATGTGAGGGGTTATGTATGAGTGACACATGGATATCAAGTTACCTCTAAATGTGAGGGGTTAGGTATGAGTGACACATGGATATCAAATTACCTCTAAATGTGAGGGGTTAGGCATGAGTGACACATGGATATCAAGTTACCTCTAAATGTGAGGATTAGGTATGAGTGACACATGGATATCAAGTTACCTCTAAATGTGAGGATTAGGTATGAGTGACACATGGATATCAAGTTACCTCTAAATGTGAGGGGTTAGGTATGAGTGACACATGGATATCAAATTACCTCTAAATGTGAGGATTAGGTATGAGTGGCACATGGATATCAAATTACCTCTAAATGTGAGGATTAGGTATGAGTGACACATGGATATCAAGTTACCTCTAAATGTGAGGGGTTAGGTATGAGAGACACATGGGTATCAAGTTACCTCTAAATGTGAGGATTAGGTATGAGTGACACATGGATATCAAGTTACCTCTAAATGTGAGGATTAGGTATGAGTGACACATGGATATCAAGTTACCTCTAAATGTGAGGATTAGGTATGAGTGACACATGGATATCAAGTTACCTCTAAATGTGAGGATTAGGTATGAGTGACACATGGATATCAAGTTACCTCTAAATGTGAGGATTAGGTATGAGTGACACATGGATATCAAGTTACCTCTAAATGTGAGGGGTTAGGTATGAGTGACACATGGATATCAAGTTACCTCTAAATGTGAGGATTAGGTATGAGTGACACATGAATATCAAGTTACCTCTAAATGTGAGGGGTTAGGTATGAGTGACACATGGATATCAAGTTACCTCTAAATGTGAGGATTAGGTATGAGTGACACATGGATATCAAGTTACCTCTAAATGTGAGGGGTTAGGTATGAGTGACACATGAATATCAAGTTACCTCTAAATGTGAGGGGTTAGGTATGAGTGACACATGGATATCAAGTTACCTCTAAATGTGAGGGGTTAGGTATGAGTGACACATGGATATTAAGTTACCTCTAAATGTGAGGATTAGGTATGAGTGACACATGAATATCAAGTTACCTCTAAATGTGAGGATTAGGTATGAGTGACACATGGATATCAAGTTACCTCTAAATGTGAGGATTAGGTATGAGTGACACATGAATATCAAGTTACCTCTAAATGTGAGGGGTTAGGTATGAGTGACACATGGATATCAAGTTACCTCTAAATGTGAGGATTAGGTATGAGTGACACATGGATATCAAGTTACCTCTAAATGTGAGGATTAGGTATGAGTGACACATGGATATCAAGTTACCTCTAAATGTCAGGATTAGGTATGAGTGACACATGGATATCAAGTTACCTCTAAATGTGAGGGGTTAGGTATGAGTGACACATGGAGGTCTTTCCCATGATACTGAATGTCCTCTGATGTATCTACAATACAAACAAAAATAATTTGATTATCAATAGAGTATAGAAGGAATGTAATGTTGTAGTCATGTTCAATGACCTGGTGCCCTGTCCTCTTATCTCTTGATTTTACATAATTAAATCATAATTTTCTAGTCATGATTATTTTATTCTAGCAAAGTCAAATTACTTCTACTAATTATTAGCATTAATAATAACTCCAAACCCTATGTATGTAAAACAATTATTTGTAACAGCCCCCCCTAGCGTTGCTTCCCTAGTGAGTATGACTAATATTTACATGATCAACAACATGGTAGGTGCTGAAAGCAAAATCAGTCTGCACAAGTGTGATTTCTAAATGATCAAAGCTTGTCTTGAGGTAAAGAAAAAAATTGAACATTTTTACGAAAAGTATTTCTACCACATGAAATAATAGATATACAAATTAGTAGTCCCTATCTTCAAAGATGACATTTCAAAATCAGATTTCTTGAGATCATTTTGTCTTATTTCCTCATCCTAACATAATCAATGACCTACCATCTGAAAAATATCCCTGGAAAACACTTGACCATCTCAAATCTGACATGATATGATACCATGAAAGTGTTTCATTATTGATAAAAGTTTATCTCTAAGTGTATAATTTTAAAAGACAGAATACTTTGCTGATGTTATTAGTAAATATTTTGGACTATAAGTTCTATAAAAGATTTCTCACATCGAATGTTAAATTCATTCCTTTAACCTATACTCTATAGTCTTCAAAATACAGTACTTTTAACTGACTTTCTACTATTAAAATGACCACAAGAGATCTAATACCTAACTGTACTTACAAAGATGAGATAAAACATCACCGCTTCCCTTAGCATTAGGTGGTAGCTCTGATTTTCCTTTCATCTACAATAAGTGCAAACAATTTGTTGAAAACAATCAAATATTCTAATGCTGTTGTTTATGTAACATAACATCTTTTTTGATTGGACAACGTCAAATATTTGCCAACATCAATTGCACAATCGATGCCAAAATAATATATCCGGTTAATTAAAAATGCAATTTAATATTCTTATTAATCATAAATCGCTTTAGAATTGAGATAACTAAAACGTGTCACCAGTAAACTCAATTTGCAACTATTAAATCAACTAGAGGCTCAGTGGGCTGAGCCTGTGTAGCTCACCTTTCATTCTGCTTTGAGGAAACTTAATACAGAACCTTCCATAGGTGCTTCCCAACAAGTTTTGGTTCATTTGGCTAAGCAGTTACAGAGAAGTAGATTTTTAGAAATCAACCAATCAGAAACAAGAATGGCCTGTGGCGGCCATGTTTGTAAACGGATTGGAACTAAATTAGCATTCTTTATAGAGGACCTTCCAAGGATGCTTCCTGCCAAGTTTCGATTCATTTGGCAAAGCGGTTTCAGAGGAGACGATTATTTAAAAATCGGACAATCAGAAACAAGAATTGCCTATGACGGCCTTGTTTGTTAATGGAACGGGACAAAATGAGCAATCTTAAGAGAGGACCTTCCATAGATGCTTCCTACCAAGTTTCACTTCATTTGGCTGAGGGGTTTCAGAGGAGAAGATTAAAATGTGAAAAGTTAACAGACAACAGACGATGGACGATGGACGCCAAGTGATGGCAAAAGCTCACATTGCCTTTGGCAAGGTGAGCTAACAATGGATGCCAACATAAATACAATTATTTCCTAATTACAGGAGAGAGAGAGAGAATATATTGAGAAAAAATTATGAATATATTTCTTACAAAGTTTACTGTGAAATGAAGATATACAAAAAAGAATGAGCGAGTGATTTGTGCTACACGAAAGGTGATAAATTTTTCAGGTATATCAAGTCAAGGATAGGTTACTTTTTTAGTCAAAATGCTGAGTTCAATTCTTATAGTTCTAGTTTACAGATACAAGTCCACAGTTAGACATTTCACTCCACTTGGACACATCATCCTGATTCTGAGCCAACCAGTCTTTGTTTGCACTTAATTCTTTAATGCTATGTACTAAGCAGAGAAGCAGCAATACCAGTTTCAGTCTTTGGATTGACCCGACTCAGAATCAAACCTATTATTTACCACACTCAAAACAAGCACATTAACCATTCCACAACCACGGCAGTTTACAATTGAAGTTATATTTTGACACATAAACAAATGTCTTTTTCACAAATTCTTTTACTTTTGAGAAATAGCATTAAAAAAAGGCAATAATGCCTTCAAAACCGATTAAACTTGCATAATAATATGCAAATCGGTATATGGCAATAAGCAAGTATGCAAAGTTTAAAATATTGGAGGAATTGTACATACAAACCTTGTGACAGATAGACCAACAGGACGAAAATAATAATCCCCCCCTCCCCCCCAGAAGTTTAGTTTCAGACATCTAAAATATTTCAGAAATTTTGTTTTCAACTTACCACCAAAGATACTCTTTAACATACAGGTACCCTATACTGACCTTTTAAAACCTGATTACAGGTGGGAACTTTAACATACATGTACCCTATACTGACCTTTTAAAACCTGATTACAGGTGGGAACTTTAACATACAGGTACCCTATACTGACCTTTTAAAACATGAATACAGGTGGGAACTTTAACATACATGTACCCTATACTGACCTTTTAAAACCTGACTACAGGTGGGAACTTTAATATACAGGTACCCTATACTGACCTTTTAAAACCTGATTACAGGTGGGAACATTAACATACAGGTACCCTATACTGACCTTTTAAAACATGACTACAGGTGGGAACTTTAACATACATGTACCCTATACTGACCTTTTAAAACCCGATTACAGGTGGGAACTTTAACATACAGGTACCCTATACTGACCTTTTGAAACCTGATTACAGGTGGGAACATTAACATACAGGTACCCTATACTGACCTTTTAAAACATGATTACAGGTACCCTATACTGACCTTTTAAAACCTGATTACAGGTGGGAACTTTAACATACAGGTACCCTATACTGACCTTTTAAAACCTGATTACAGGTGGGAACATTAACATACAGGTACCCTATACTGACCTTTTAAAACCTGACTACAGGTGGGAACTTTAACATACAGGTACCCTATACTGACCTTTTAAAACATGATTACAGTTACCCTATACTGACCTTTTAAAACCTGATTACAGGTGGGAACTATAACATACAGGTACCCTATACTGACCTTTTAAAACCTGACTACAGGTGGGAACTTTAACATACAGGTACCCTATACTGACCTTTTAAAACCTGACTACAGGTGGGAACTTTAACATACAGGTACCCTATACTGACCTTTTAAAACATGATTACAGTTACCCTATACTGACCTTTTAAAACCTGATTACAGGTGGGAACTATAACATACAGGTACCCTATACTGACCTTTTAAAACCTGATTACAGGTGGGAACATTAACATACAGGTACCCTATACTGACCTTTTAAAACCTGACTACAGGTGGGAACTTTAACATACAGGTACCCTATACTGACCTTTTAAAACCTGACTACAGGTGGGAACTTTAACATACAGGTACCCTATACTGACCTTTTAAAACCTGACTACAGGTGGGAACTATAACATACAGGTACCCTATACTGACCTTTTAAAACCTGATTACAGGTGGGAACATTAACATACAGGTACCCTATACTGACCTTTTAAAACCTGACTACAGGTGGGAACTATAACATACATGTACCCTATACTGACCTTTTAAAACATGATTACAGGTGGGAACTATAACATACAGGTACCCTATACTGACCTTTTAAAACCTGATTACAGGTGGGAACATTAACATACAGGTACCCTATACTGACCTTTTAAAACATGAATACAGGTGGGAACTTTAACATACAGGTACCCTATACTGACCTTTTAAAACCTGACTACAGGTGGGAACTATCACATACAGGTACCCTATACTGACCTTTTAAAACCTGATTACAGGTGGGAACATTAACATACAGGTACCCTATACTGACCTTTTAAAACCTGGCTACAGGTGGGAACTTTAATATACAGGTACCCTATACTGACCTTTTAAAACCTGATTACAGGTGGGAACATTAACATACAGGTACCCTATACTGACCTTTTAAAACCTGATTACAGGTGGGAACTATAACATACAGGTACCCTATACTGACCTTTTAAAACATGAATACAGGTGGGAACTTTAACATACAGGTACCCTATACAAACCTTTTAAAACCTGATTACAGTTGGGAACATTAACATACAGGTACCCTATACTGACCTTTTAAAACATGATTACAGGTGGGAACTATAACATACAGGTACCCTATACTGACCTTTTAAAACCTGATTACAGTTGGGAACATTAACATACAGGTACCCTATACTGACCTTTTAAAACCTGATTACAGGTGGGAACTATAACATACAGGTACCCTATACTGACCTTTTAAAACCTGATTACAGGTGGGAACTTTAATATACAGGTACCCTATACTGACCTTTTAAAACATGATTACAGGTGGGAACATTAACATACAGGTACCCTATACTGACCTTTTGAAACATGAATACAGGTGGGAACTTTAACATACAGGTACCCTATACTGACCTTTTAAAACATGACTACAGGTGGGAACTTTAACATACAGGTACCCTATACTGACCTTTTGAAACATGACTACAGGTGGGAACTTTAACATACATGTACCCTATACTGACCTTTTAAAACATGAATACAGGTGGGAACTTTAATATACAGGTACCCTATACTGACCTTTTAAAACCTGATTACAGGTGGGAACATTAACATACAGATACCCTATACTGACCTTTTAAAACCTGATTACAGGTGGGAACTTTAATATACAGGTACCCTATACTGACCTTTTAAAACATGATTACAGGTGGGAACTTTAATATACAGGTACCCTATACTGACCTTTTGAAACATGACTACAGGTGGGAACTTTAACATACAGGTACCCTATACTGACCTTTTGAAACATGATTACAGGTGGGAACTTTAACATACAGGTACCCTATACTGACCTTTTGAAACATGACTACAGGTGGGAACTTTAACATACAGGTACCCTATACTGACCTTTTGAAACATGACTACAGGTGGGAACTTTAACATACAGGTACCCTATACTGACCTTTTGAAACATGACTACAGGTGGGAACTTTAACATACAGGTACCCTATACTGACCTTTTGAAACATGACTACAGGTGGGAACTTTAACATACAGGTACCCTATACTGACCTTTTGAAACATGATTACAGGTGGGAACTTTAACATACAGGTACCCTATACTGACCTTTTGAAACATGACTACAGGTGGGAACTTTAACATACATGTACCCTATACTGACCTTTTGAAACATGACTACAGGTGGGAACTTTAACATACAGGTACCCTATACTGACCTTTTGAAACATGACTACAGGTGGGAACTTTAACATACAGGTACCCTATACTGACCTTTTGAAACATGAATACAGGTGGGAACTTTAACATACAGGTACCCTATACTGACCTTTTGAAACATGACTACAGGTGGGAACTTTAACATACAGGTACCCTATACTGACCTTTTGAAACATGACTACAGGTGGGAACTTTAACATACATGTACCCTATACTGACCTTTTGAAACATGACTACAGGTGGGAACTTTAACATACAGGTACCCTGTGCTGACCTTTTGAAACATGACTACAGGTGGGAACTTTAACATACAGGTACCCTATACTGACCTTTTGAAACATGACTACAGGTGGGAACTTTAACATACAGGTAAGAAAATTAAGTCTTCCTCTGTGGGGCATACACATAACTATGTTAGATACATTTTCTGAAAGAAAGATATTTATATCTACAAAAGATGTTTGTCAAATTATGTTCTTTTAGGCTGCTTCAATATAAGTCAGATTGTCCATCAAATAATGTCTCCTTTCAATTGTTTCTTCCTAGTTCCACAAACCATTTTATTTATATATCAGTAGCTGAATGCTGTCTCAGGATTCAGATAAAGGGTGACAACTCTTTCAACAATATTCTAGTTTTCATCTGTAATATCTATATTTTGTTCTATGATCTCACTGAAAGGTATTGTGAGTATCAAAGGACTGACACTAATATTAATACTGAAGATTATCAGACAGCCTGACGTCAAACAAATTATGATGTTACCGATAAAACAACAATAACATCAGTCACTAGATTTATTAAGAGATGAAAGTGTTCAATGATGAAAAAAGAGGAACCCCTCATTTACTAGATGGGCACATTCTATTCGAAATATTTTGCTGGAAAAAAAAAATAGGAAATCTACTATTCAGAGGAAAACTTTCATTTCTGGATAATGTATGCCTCAACTTTCATTCTATATACATGTGCATCATAAAAGTTTTGTTTAATATTCATGGGAAATGTGTTTTCATTCTGATTATGTGTCAATAAGGGTTAGAGTTAGGGTTAAAGTGGTTAATGCCACTTTCAACCATATTTCAGTTATATTGTGGTGGTCAGTTAAATTGGTGGAGGAAACCGGAGTACCCGGAGAAAACCATCGACCTGTCGAAAGTCACGGACAAATATTATCACCTAATGTTGTATCTAGTACACTTCGCCACGAGAGGAATTTGAACTCATAACTTTAGTGGTAATGGTAACTGATTGCACAGGTAGTTGTAAATCCAGCAACCATATGATCACAACCATGACATCCCCCTGTCAATAACAATTATGTATTTGAGCGAGAAGGAAAATAATATTGACAGCTATTTTTTGTTTTTGCTTAATTTATACAAGATAAAGATAAATCATAAGTGTATCTAACCTTCCTTTATATATCAACTTACTTTGAACACTTTGTGAGAATATTTCATCAAAGATAGCCATCATACTTTCTCCACCTTCTCCTCCATACCTCTTTACTGTGGTAAACTTATTGGCAAGAAAGTGATCAAAAGCCTAAAACAACAAGTAATTAGGAAGAACTGTTTTAGATACCTAAAACTTATGTCTCCCCTTAATGCAGCCATCTGTACAACAATAAGTTACACAAAAATGTTATGGCCCAGAAAAGAAAATACTATTTAAAAAACAATTATTTGACCTTGAGGTCAAAGGTCAAGGTCCCACGAAGGTCATTACGGTATGTAACACACCGCCTTATGGTCATGCACCCACATACCAAATATAATTGACCTATCTGGAAAGACAAAAAAGATATGGTCCGGACAAGCTTCGCTGAGAAGAAGCAGAAGAAGAAGCGGAAGAAGAAAAAATCAGACTAAAACAATATGTCTCCCTTCGTTCGAAGGGGAGACATAATAAACTTAGATCAACATTTGATATTCTGATCTGATCCTTTTTTTATCTGGACACTGATTTGATTGTATCTTACTTTCCTCTATGATATAATATAAATAAACATAAAATAAAATTACCAACAGAGTTCCTTTACTTTGGCCGTAACATGAGATTTTGATATATTTACATATGTATTACACAAACCTGACATTTTAGCATCAATTTTGCCAGCTCAATTTTTCTTTCATTAGGTACCGGTGTTTTTCTCTGAGATTCGAATACATCAATAAACCATTCTCTCTCTTCTGCTGTCTAAAATGAAGTTGTATAGGCAATTTACAGATTCAGATACTGGTATCCTTGCTTTCAAGAGTTCCTTCCCCTTAATAGTGAAAACGATATTTATCAACCCTGTTACAATTTTCATTGAACACAGAATATAACTGATTACAAGTCACATCTGTTTGTATTACTTATCATGCTAAACTAATCATGTTTGATCTGGTTTATTTTGATTTATAAATTGTATTGATCCAGTAGGTCTTATAAGTTTAATTTTTTTATAAAGGAAAACATTTGGGAGAATGATGAACAATGATAACACATAATTAATGTACTACATATTCATGTTAACATTAAACATCTTAGTGAAATATCTGGTTGAACAAATGGTCAACTTTAGAAGCACCATAAAATCATTTCCACTGTTAATTTTCTTTTTCAAATTAAAACATCTGGTGCAACTCTGAGGTTCCTTAACCTGAAGTCTGTGAAGACAGAGGTACAAAAAATATAAGACAGAAATGTCTGTTTGTCCTGCTTATCTTTTAAATATAAGACAGAAATGTCTGGTTGTCCTGCTTATCTTTTAAATATCAGACAGAAATGTCTGGTTGTCCTGCTTATCTTTTAAATATCAGACAGAAATGTCTGGTTGTCCTGCTTATCTTTTAAATATCAGACAGAAATGTCTGGTTGTCCTGCTTATCTTTTAAATATCAGACAGAAATGTCTGGTTGTCCTGCTTATCTTTTAAATATCAGACAGAAATGTCTGGTTGTCCTGCTTATCCTTTAAATATCAGACAGAAATGTCTGGTTGTCCTGCTTATCTTTTAAATATCAGACAGAAATGTCTGGTTGTCCTGCTTATCTTTTAAATATCAGACAGAAATGTCTGGTTGTCCTGCTTATCTTTTAAATATCAGACAGAAATGTCTGGTTGTCCTGCTTATCTTTTAAATATCAGACAGAAATGTCTGGTTGTCCTGCTTATCTTTTAAATATCAGACAGAAATGTCTGGTTGTCCTGCTTATCTTTTAAATATCAGACAGAAATGTCTGGTTGTCCTGCTTATCTTTTAAATATCAGACAGAAATGTCTGGTTGTCCTGCTTATCTTTTAAATATCAGACAGAAATGTCTGGTTGTCCTGCTTATCTTTTAAATATCAGACAGAAATGTCTGGTTGTCCTGCTTATCTTTTAAATATCAGACAGAAATGTTTGGTTGTCCTGCTTATCTTTTAAATATCAGACAGAAATGTCTGGTTGTCCTGCTTATCCTTTAAATATCAGACAGAAATGTCTGGTTGTCCTGCTTATCCTTTAAATATCAGACAGAAATGTCTGGTTGTCCTGCTTATCTTTTAAATATCAGACAGAAATGTCTGGTTGTCCTGCTTATCCTTTAAATATCAGACAGAAATGTCTGGTTGTCCTGCTTATCTTTTAAATATCAGACAGAAATGTCTGGTTGTCCTGCTTATCTTTTAAATATCAGACAGAAATGTCTGGTTGTCCTGCTTATCCTTTAAATATCAGACAGAAATGTCTGGTTGTCCTGCTTATCCTTTAAATATCAGACAGAAATGTCTGGTTGTCCTGCTTATCTTTTAAATATCAGACAGAAATGTCTGGTTGTCCTGCTTATCCTTTAAATATCAGACAGAAATGTCTGGTTGTCCTGCTTATCTTTTAAATATCAGACAGAAATGTCTGGTTGTCCTGCTTATCCTTTAAATATCAGACAGAAATGTCTGGTTGTCCTGCTTATCCTTTAAATATCAGACAGAAATGTCTGGTTGTCCTGCTTATCCTTTAAATATCAGACAGAAATGTCTGGTTGTCCTGCTTATCTTTTAAATATCAGACAGAAATGTCTGGTTGTCCTGCTTATCCTTTAAATATCAGACAGAAATGTCTGGTTGTCCTGCTTATCTTTTAAATATCAGACAGAAATGTCTGGTTGTCCTGCTTATCCTTTAAATATCAGACAGAAATGTCTGGTTGTCCTGCTTATCTTTTAAATATCAGACAGAAATGTCTGGTTGTCCTGCTTATCTTTTAAATATCAGACAGAAATGTCTGGTTGTCCTGCTTATCTTTTAAATATCAGACAGAAATGTCTGGTTGTCCTGCTTATCCTTTAAATATCAGACAGAAATGTCTGGTTGTCCTGCTTATCCTTTAAATATCAGACAGAAATGTCTGGTTGTCCTGCTTATCTTTTAAATATCAGACAGAAATGTCTGGTTGTCCTGCTTATCTTTTAAATATCAGACAGAAATGTCTGGTTGTCCTGCTTATCTTTTAAATATCAGACAGAAATGTCTGGTTGTCCTGCTTATCTTTTAAATATCAGACAGAAATGTCTGGTTGTCCTGCTTATCTTTTAAATATCAGACAGAAATGTCTGGTTGTCCTGCTTATCTTTTAAATATCAGACAGAAATGTCTGGTTGTCCTGCTTATCTTTTAAATATCAGACAGAAATGTTTGGTTGTCCTGCTTATCTTTTAAATATCAGACAGAAATGTCTGGTTGTCCTGCTTATCTTTTAAATATCAGACAGAAATGTCTGGTTGTCCTGCTTATCTTTTAAATATCAGACAGAAATGTCTGGTTGTCCTGCTTATCTTTTAAATATCAGACAGAAATGTCTGGTTGTCCTGCTTATCCTTTAAATATCAGACAGAAATGTCTGGTTGTCCTGCTTATCTTTTAAATATCAGACAGAAATGTCTGGTTGTCCTGCTTATCTTTTAAATATCAGACAGAAATGTCTGGTTGTCCTGCTTATCCTTTAAATATCAGACAGAAATGTCTGGTTGTCCTGCTTATCTTTTAAATATCAGACAGAAATGTCTGGTTGTCCTGCTTATCCTTTAAATATCAGACAGAAATGTCTGGTTGTCCTGCTTATCCTTTAAATATCAGACAGAAATGTCTGGTTGTCCTGCTTATCCTTTAAATATCAGACAGAAATGTCTGGTTGTCCTGCTTATCCTTTAAATATCAGACAGAAATGTCTGGTTGTCCTGCTTATCCTTTAAATATCAGACAGAAATGTCTGGTTGTCCTGCTTATCTTTTAAATATCAGACAGAAATGTCTGGTTGTCCTGCTTATCCTTTAAATATCAGACAGAAATGTCTGGTTGTCCTGCTTATCTTTTAAATATCAGACAGAAATGTCTGGTTGTCCTGCTTATCTTTTAAATATCAGACAGAAATGTCTGGTTGTCCTGCTTATCTTTTAAATATCAGACAGAAATGTCTGGTTGTCCTGCTTATCCTTTAAATATCAGACAGAAATGTCTGGTTGTCCTGCTTATCCTTTAAATATCAGACAGAAATGTCTGGTTGTCCTGCTTGTCCTTTAAATATCAGACAGAAATGTCTGGTTGTCCTGCTTATCCTTTAAATATCAGACAGAAATGTCTGGTTGTCCTGCTTATCTTTTAAATATCAGACGGAAATGTCTGGTTGTCCTGCTTATCTTTTAAATATCAGACAGAAATGTCTGGTTGTCCTGCTTATCTTTTAAATATCAGACAGAAATGTCTGGTTGTCCTGCTTGTCCTTTAAATATCAGACAGAAATGTCTGGTTGTCCTGCTTATCTTTTGGAGTTCTTGGTCTGAACTGAATAATCTGACAAAGACCCTTTTTTTTTTTATTGTTTTGGAATAGGCAGGTGTTCATATTAAAAAAATTCAATGTATACATGTACCTGTACATGATCATACTCCACAGCTATTGGTCCACAGTAAATTTCCTCTAATGTATTCACTAGTTCTGTCGTTGTCAATCTAGTTTGATTTGTACCAATAATTCCTTCCACATTGAACTGATTTGAGGACTCAGTAGACAATCCATATAGTGACAGATCTAACTCTGGTGGGGCACTGTTGATAAATCATAGTACAAATAATATACTAATATTGTATACATGTACCAATGTCACTATATCTATAATTCACTATTTTATATATACCTTATGGTAGTTGGATTTATAACTACCTTTGTACCTGTGCAATCAGTGCCTATCACCATTAATGTTGTGAGTTTGAACCCCGCTCATGGCGAGGTGTGCTCGATACAACATTATATGTATGTGATGAAGTTTGTCAATGAATTGCGACAGGTCTGTGGTTTTCTCCGGATACTCCGGTTCCCTCCACCAATAAAACTGACCGCCATGAAATAACTGAAAAATTGTTGAAATTGGGATTAAACACCATAATCCTAAACCTAATGGATCAAGTGCAGTCTTTTTATCTGTCAGATACTTACGTTCTTTGTTGAAGTCCTAACGGATCAAGTGTAGCTTTTTTATGACCATGTTTTCTATAAGCTTCTGCTAATCTGAATATCTGAAAGTTTTCACTTGTTATATCAAGTGATCTTCCACCTGTAACATAAAACATTGTTAGTAACGTAATTTAGAGTAAAAATAAATATTGTATAAAAAAGTTGTGGAGTTCTAAAAAGCATTTTCCAAAACAAATGTTTTAAAATTGGGATGAAAGATCAAATTCTGATACAGACCCAGCCCCACAGCCACCCATTTTACCCTTTATCTCAAAGAAGGCAATAGTTACATAGTAACACAACACATTTTTCTGGAAGGGATTTTCCTAATTGAATTCATTGGAAAAAAAAACATAACATAATGCAAGCAAAATTGGGGTTAACTTGTATAATAAAACTAAATGTGTGAGAAATGCTCTACATGTATTAAGAAACTTTCTATTGATGGAGAGATGGATATTTAGGAGATGCTGCCGGAAACAGACTCATCAAAATTGGATGTTGATATTGAGAAAGCTACTGACTGAGAAAGACTCAGATATACCAATATCTTACATCTTTACGTTAAAATTATTTGAGGTCAGAGGTTGTTGATGTTGGTGGAATTGTTGACTATCCCTGTTTAATCTTTGTTTTCATAACACAATTATTACAGGATATGCAGGTCAAAACAGCAGACGATACATGACGTCTTCAAGATTTCTATATCAGACCAGAAATGACAGAACACAACTTAATGTCTGGGGGAGTATGCAGGATTGCATCTCCTATTCTTCAGAGGGGTCTAATGCCCCTTTAGTTTGTATTATAAACAGGAAAAATTTGTTGAAGATTGGTCCACACTGGGTACCAATAAAGGACACAAAGGAAAATCTCATCTTGCCTTCCTTTTTATAAAATGGGGAGTTTTTCAAATTAAAAGTGCATTTTTACATTCTTAGATGCAACCTAATTTTTTAAGATATTTTTAGTCTTAGTTTGATCGATTGCCGTATATTAATTCTGTTTTGTGTACCAGTTACAGATTGTAATCAATAGTTAAAATGTGCATGTACTTCAATTTGACCTTAATCACAGATCTTTGACAGATAGGTTTTATCTTTAGTTTAGATCAGTTTGATTCATATATATATATCTATTTCACAACTTTCTGTTTCACTGTTGATCAGGTTGCAATTTTTGTATTAATAGTCTTTAATGGCATTGAAAGTAGAGAAAAAATGAATATCAAGTTACAGCAAGGATTTGTATAGTAGAAAGGATATGAATCTCGCAAGATTCAACATAAATTGTATATAAGTATGTTGCATGGCGAGAACAAGTGAGATTACCCATAGTGCAATTCGTTGATGATGCGCGTGCCTTGATTAATGGTGGAAATTTTCATCGCTTCAACATTTTAAACCAGTATTTGTAAATATATAAAACCATAATTACAGGTATAAAGTGAAAATATTTGTCCTAAATACCAATCATTAATAAAGTATAGACTTTTTATAGATGTATCACCCATATTTCATTAATAATTGACATTAATTGATTTGCCCTTTTGACCTTCATAATCCCGCCTATTATGGGTGGTCAAGACTCGAATTTAAATTTCAAACTCCTCTCTTCTCTCATCATACCGAATATTGAAGCGGAGCCATCATTTTTGTGATAATATAAATATTTTTCAATGAATAGAAGGAGTTTTATTGAAAACAGTGCTCCCGATTTGTATTTATTAAGGATTGTTTACCATCATTTGTCAAAATGGTGGCGTTCTGGGTGGAAATGTGGGCGACCTATTTAGAAATCAATAAACTTCCTTGTTTACATGAAATCGACATACCAAAGTGTATAAATGTGTATTCAATATATAGAACAAAGCTTGGCGTGATTGGTTTCTTTGTTTTATCATTTTTAATATGTTTTTAGATGTATGATACTCTACTGTACTTTTTTTTTAATTTTACGTGTATGAGGGGGCAATACAGAAAATAATACAAAAAAAATTTCCATTGAACCTATCGGCAAATCCAAGGATTGTTTTGTGTACAGTATGTGGCCAAAAATATTGCCACATGTAAATAAAATCCCTATATAATCAACCAAAACCATATTTTTCAAAAAATTATTGTGAAGTCATTTCTGGATAGATTTTAACAAATTTTACACCAAAACATTCAGAATTTTCTATATTTTGACTGTTTATTTGCTCATTATGTTTATATGAGTGGTTTTTATTTGTACACAATTTAAACATAACAAATAAAAATTGACTTTGATTGTCCTATATATTTCAACTAAAAATAAATCCTAAAAATTAACAATCCTGTTTAAATTATGTACAAATAAAAACCACTCATATAAACATAATGAGCAAATAAACAATCAAAATATAGACAATTCTGAATGTTTTGGTGTGAAATTTGTTAAAATCTATCCAGAAATGACTTCACAATAATTTTTTGAAAAAATATGGTTTTGGTTGATTATATATGGATTTTTTACGTGTGGCAATACTTTTGGCCACATGCTGTAGTGTAGTATATAGACGATGTATAGCACAAACTTTGATGTAGTTGGTTGATTTTCCTACGAATTCTCAAGGCATTTCAAAATGAATAAATTAATTTTTGCTCTGTTGTAGCATAAAGCCTCGCCACGAGAGATTAAAGCGAGAAAATACAAGATTCGTATTCTTTCTACAATATGTGGACAAAAGTATTGGCGCATGTAAAAAAATCCCTATATAATCAACCAAAACCATATTTTTTCAAAAAATTATTGTGAAGTCATTTCTGGACAGATTTTTAACAAATTTTACACCAAAACATTCCGAATTATCTATATTTTGTTTGTTTATTTTCTCATTATGTTTATACGAGTTGTTTTTATTTGTACATAATTTTTCCATGATTGTTAATTTTGTTGATTTATTTTTAGTTGAAATATATAGGAAAATCAGTCAATTTTTATTTGTTGTGTTTAAATTATGTACAAATAAAAATCACTCATAACAATATAATGAGTAAATAAACAATCAAAATATGGACAATTCCAAATGTTTTGGTGTACAAATTGTTAAAATCTATCCAGAAATGACTTCACAATAATTTTTTGAAAAAATATGGTTTTGGTTGATTATATAGGGATTTCTTTACATGCGCCAATACTTTTGGCCACATGTACTGTATATAAATCCTTGACCTTGATTAGTAATCGGTAAAATTTCAGATTTCTTTGACAATAATTAAATACAATTATCAGATAGTAATGGATCAGTAATCCCCACAATCGACGGCTTTTTACTTTTTAATTATGGTCAAATTATTTTATTTTGAAAAGAAATGTAAATTATTTTGGTTGACTTGAGGGCGCACACCCCCATTGTTAACCAATCAGACGACGATGAGAAGTCAAGTTTTATTTGCATGATCATGCGTTATTTAAGAGTTTTGAGGTGCATGTCAACCTTTATGCGTGGAAGATTGTGATAAATCTTTCTTTCTGTGTCCATATATTCCATTTTCTGAGTGATAATGGGCTACGCACACATAAAATGGCCTAAAAGTAGTTGGAATTATCGTGCGGACCCGACTCAGCAACATATTGACATTGTTGTTAAAAGTTAAATAGTTTTTCCTTACCTCTTTCAACGAGAGCTAGAAGTTAACATGTGCGCGGGAATTTACGAACTTCATAAGGTGCTTGCATCACAGGCACTTGTTTCTGTAAAAAAATATATACCTTATATATTATACATTTTTTTACAGAAACAAGTGCCTGTGACTTGCATCGCCAGTTTAATAAATAATAATAAATAACAATTTTTATTAAAGAAAGTTCAATACAGAAATTGTCTATTCACCTGACAAAGATTCTGTCTGCAGAGTGCAGTAAAAGAGGGACAACAAAAATATTGTGAAACTGTTTACTCGCGTAGTGGCATAAATCACATGTGGATTTTGAAAAAACTCTAAAGATCTTTTGGAAAACCTTAAATCAAGATCTTTCTCTCAGATATCCTCCATCAAAACTTTAGATTTTTCAACTCTATATACCACCCCACCGCATGACAAATTAAAAACCCGCTTAAAAGAAGCAATTCACAAAGCTTTCAGTCATAGAAACTATGGCCCAAAATTTAATTTGTTGTGTTAGGCTACAATTCCACATATTTTTCAAACAAAATTCAAAAAGGTAAAACATGCTAGTCTACTCCGAGGAACAAGTGATCAGTATGCTGGAGTTCCTCATCGATAACATATTTGTCTCCTTTGGAGGGACACTGTTTCAGCAGGTCGTCGGCATACCAATGGGTACGAATTGTGCCCCTCTTCTAGCCGATTTATTTTTATACTCGTATGAGTCGGAGTTTCTTCAAAAGTTTGTAAAAGATAAGAAGATGCATGAGACTAGAGCCTTTAATTTCACATACATGTATATTGATGACGTTTTATCTATCAATAATTCTAGATTTGCAGAATTTCTTCCATTGATATATCCTTCAGAGCTGGAAATTAAGGAGACCACAGATACAGCTTCCTCCGCATCATTTTTGGACTTATACCTCGAATTTGACGACAGTGATCAACTCAGTACTAAAATTTATGATAAACGGAACGACTTCAATTTTAAAATCATAAATTTTCTAAATATGTGCAGCAATATACCAGCTTCTCCTGCATATGGTGCTTACATCTCGCAATTGATTCGCTATGCAAGGGCCAGTAGCAATTATTCTGATTTCCTGAAACGTCATCTTTATCTGAGAAACAGGCTACTGGACCAGGGCTATAAACAGATTCGCCTTATTCGATCTCTTAAAAAGTTTACATTCCGATACCAAGATCTTGTCGATATATATTCCGTCTCTGCAGAGACGATAATAAACGATGGATTTTCACATAGTGAAAATGTATAAAGATAAAGAAGTCAGCAAAAATGTCAAAAGTATTTTTTTTATCAATGTGTGACGTAAAAGTGTTTTTGACATTTACTTCACTGAATTTGGTACTGCTTTGACAACTATTTTACCTATTTTGTTCCAGTATTGTTATAAATACTGTTATAGTGACAGCCGGAACCTTTGAGCCGTAATGAAAGCGGGAGGTTTGGCGCTTTAAAATCTGATTCAACCCACCATTTCTTTAGAAATGCCTGTACCAAGTCAGGATCATTATGGTTTTCACAATTTTCCGGTTGTTGACTGATTTTGTCTGTTTATATACTTATGAGTTTTGACTTTCCCTTTGTAAGATTGTTCGGAGTTCGGTAATTTTGTTATTACCCTTATTCACAGAGAAAGTAGAGAAATTGCATAAAAGACAATAAAATTTAGATGTTTTTGCGTGGTGACTACAAAACACCGATAGAAGATATGCAGCAGACCCGGCAGTGCCGAATTTACCATTTGTTCTTGGGTGTGCTTAAGCACAGGGTCCCGTTTTCCAGGGGGCCCATCTTCCTGCCAAAAAAACGATGGATTTTTGCTTATTTGGTGCAATTTTAAATTTGAAGGCGTTCTGTTTCGGAGCGATTCCATACATAATGATAGAGTTTAGTAGTCCATGTGAGTGTGCCACAAAGCAGGCAGTCATGACAGTGGCTTAGTGGTATAGAAACCAAATTATTAGGGGGCCTCTGGTTATTGTCAAAACAAATGTTTAAGATGAACTCAGTCACGCTTACGTGTCAGTGCAATTTTAAATTTGACGGCGTTCTATTCAATTTGGACACTTATAGAAGAATGTAGTAGCATAGATACTGGAACAGTGAAAAACAACACTGCTGCTTAAAATAGCTATTGATAGAAATTTACTTTAAGAACTTTATTTTTCAAGTCTTTGCCTGACCTAATATAATGTAATATTTTGACTATTCCTAAATTTTCTGAGCATGTATGCCTGACTGCCTGTGTAGGCCTAACGGGTCTATCTCCTTCAGGACCCAAGTAAGGGGCCTCACAACTTAACTAGCATAGGGCCCCATTTGTCCTAAATCCGGCACTGAGCAGACCTAATCTTCATGGTAAAATCTTGAACCTAACATGCAGCAAGCCTAATGTTCATGGTAAAATTCTTGCAGCTAACATGACGACCTATCGATTGTGTAGCCAGGAACATGATGATCGATTACTTATTTTATTCCGACATGTCCTAAATTACACATCCAGTGATCTTATTTATATTTATAGACTAAAAGCTTGCTTCAAGAAAACCGGCAATGCTTTACGAATGGAAATATTTTCACAGAAATCTGTGGTTCTGAGAGTATACTGCTAAAAGTTATTATCTACTGTTCAAACTTTCATTTCTTCAAGAAAAACCAGAGCTTCATGAGATTTACTGTATAAACATAAAAGTACATTTCCGTTCTCATCAAAGGCAGCGCCAATGGAAAGAGGCACTGATAACGCCATTATTTAAGAAAGGAGACAGAGGAAAGGCATCAAACTATCGTCCTGTATCCCTGACCTCTATATGTTGTAAGATCATGGAACATATACTGCACAGTAACATCATCAGTCATCTCGAGGCAAATAACATCATATCTGAAAATAAACATGGATTTAGCAAACATAGATCACGCAAAAGCCAACTGGCTATCACACTCCAGGAACTTGCAGATGGAATCAATAGCGGAGCTCAATTGGATTGCATATTGCTAGACTTTTCGAAAGCATTTGATAAACTTGCAGATGGACTCAATAGCGGAGATCAAATGGACTGCATATTGCTAGACTTTTCGAAAGCATTTGATAAAGTGCCACACCAACGCCTATTGCACAAATGCAGTTACTATGGCATCCGATGGAACACGCTACTATGGATTGCTAGCTTCCTACAGGGCCGGACACAGCAGGTTGTATTGGATGGAAAGAAGTCAGAAACATCGGACGTAACATCTGGAGTACCCCAAGGAAATGTAATGGGACCGCTTCTATTTCTCATATATATTAACGTCGTTACGATCTGCCTGAATTGGTGACATCTACGGCTAGATTATTTGCAGATGACTGCTTACTTTACAGAAAGATATGTAAAGAGGAGGACACCATCTTACTCCAAAAAGACCTTGATAATCTACAACAATGGGAAGACACCTGGCTTATGCAGTTCAATCCAGATAAGTGTGAGGTACTACGAGTAACAAACAAAAGGAAGCCAATTGTCAATAATTACACCATACATGGGAAAACATTGGAGTTAGTGAAGAATGCAAAGTACCTAAGACTTAACATCAGCCATAATTTATCATGGAACCATCACATAGGCACAGTAACTAAGAAGGCGAATAACATCAATGCTTTCTTGAGCAGAAACATCAGCTCCTGTCCTAGTAAAATCAAGACACAATGTTATACTACTCTAGTTAGACCGATTATGGAGTATGCCTGTATAATTAATATGGGACCCAGTTACACAGAAAAACATAAGAGAATTGGAAATGGTGCAAAGAAGAGCACTGGGGATTATAGAACCACCAGTATTGTAACTCAGATGCTAGAAGCTCTGCAGTGCATGACTAAATTACAACAACGCAGAAAGAGAGCAAGTCATCATGTTCTATTGCATTGTAAACCATCTTGTTGCGATTTCACCAGAACCATATCTTATACCGAGGGGTGTAGCACTAGCTGCAATAAGGTAGCTCCTGTGATAAACTTGTGTCTCGGCAGAGCTACAACGCGGTTCAATTCGTCACAATGGAGCAAAAAAAAGTTGCAGTTGAAACATAAAAACTCACTATTTACGCTTCAAACATTTCATTATAACTATTACTGATGATCCCAGTCCTTGTTAAATCGGGTTGGCTGAGAAATATATGCTTTTCAAAGGTAGCAACAACCTTGTTCAAATTTATCGATCGTTTGCCATAACCGGAAACTACGGAAGGCGGAGCTTTTCTAAATATGGTATTTCTTACTACACGTAGTAAACGGCTGATGTAAACATTCACGCCTCAAATCGCCAAATATGGTATCGACATCCAAATAGTGAGGCCGGAAATGACGAAATTCAAAATGTTCAGAGAGAAAGTAAACATGGATTTTTATTTTGTGGGAATTACATTCTAAAATACTGGTAGGTGATAAAAACTTGTTATAATAATGGACAAAAGGAAAGGTTATGTCTTATTATTGATAAATGCAGGCGTCAGAAACTCTGTAAGCGAGCGCAAAAAATCTCGGCGGCTGCTCCATTACGTGTAATGGCATCCCGTTATAACCCTTGCGAGTAAGCGAGTATTTAGGGTTTTATTATTAGAACTAGTGTAGCACTAACAACTAGAAGACACGACACCAGGTTCCTGCTACCTTACTCGAAGATACAAAGTCACCAACAATTTTTTTTTCCATCAGCAATCCGTCTATGGAACGAATTAATAATTGCTGTCGTAACTGCCTCCACCTTGGAAGGATTCAAAGACAGCCTCCAGACAGTTGCCATATATTATATATACCGTATACCACCACGATGGCTTTTAACATTTGTAAATAGTTTGTTGGAAAGATGTTTCCATTGGGCATGTGTAAATAGTCATTTGCGATAATACACCAGAGGTGGTTTGCAAATTAATGAAAGAAGACGAAGAAGAATTTTAAGATTCCGGCAGTGAACACCAAAACAAAGGATAAAGGTGACTGTGCTATACACTATATTACACTGTATATAATTAATTAGGGGCTCACATTCATAAGCATGCATCGCTCACCTAGTAAAGAAGATTCAGTGAACTATTGCATATCTTAACATCTGTTATATAATGTTGATCTCCAAGGACTTGAACCCAAATAGAACCTCGAGTCATTTATTACTCTAAATTTGTATTTTCATATCATAATGCCGATTCATGCAAAATTCCATTGCATTTACATCCCTGGTTCTTCAAAAGAGTTTCAAGAAGACAAATACATTTCTGTCGGACTATCAGACTGTCGGACTACAGAAATGTGTTTGTTTTTCACTTTCACCGTTCAAGAAACGACAGCAACAATGTAAACATTCGCGGGAATAAATCTAAAGATCTAAAGCTTTAGTTTGACCAATTTTCTTGAATATTTGTTTGAATTTGTACTTGTGTGACGGAATTTTTTCATTCACTTAAATAAAGAAATAGAAAACGTCTTTAAATTCAATGGCAATCTCAAAATGACGACCATACGATTTTCGAGTGGGGTATTTTGGATCGAATTAAATCTTTTTCGTCTTCTTCGCCGTTAAATTATTATTTTTATCGACATAGCCGATGTAGCAGGCAATTTGTTCCGGACTGAGTGAGTGATTGTTGTTTAACGCTAATTCAGCATTTTTTTCAGCTATATAATGAGGAGAACAAGTAAATGTTCAATGAGATGATGATGAGGTCCGCTTTGTACTAGACCAACACGTTGAGTTGGATTTTTATAGTGCTAACTCACTGAAACAGCAGTCCGTGGGCAGACGTGTCGCTCCACTCGGACACATTATTCTGATTCCGAGCCAACCAGTCTTTGCTCTTTCTCTTAATGCTGCGTGCTTAGCGGAGAAATAACAAATACCAATTTTATTGTCTTTGGTTTGACCCGACCGGGGATCGATCCCACGATCTTCCGCACTCGCGGCAAGCACGCTAACCATTACGCTACCGATGCGGTTTGTTGCGGACTGAAAAGTCTTGGCTAGATGAGCCAACCGGAACAAAAGGCACGATATTATTATTCATGTGGCAATGTACATTTAACTTATGAACAAAATTGTAATATATTTAAATATGTTTTGATTATATTAAATGTTCAGAAAGATTCCTCATCGTATAACTGGAATTGAATTGGGGGAACATGCACATCACATAAGTCCATCTTAATTTTATTTTTCCTTCTGTTTGTGAATATTCATCATTGATTCGTTATTAGTGCTATATATAGTAATTGCATGCCTTTTATGTATTTATTTAATGTAACAAATTGTAATTTGTAGAATACTTCATAGGTTTGTTTAACTTGTGTCTAATCCATTTTGTCTATTTAATTGGCAAATAAATTATGTTTAAACTAAACTAACAAAAGGCAAAGGCTACGTATTCCAGATCTAGACAATATATTCGGATCTGTTTTCTTTAATTCTCTAAAGTAAATGTTTTGAAAATTAATATGATGACAATATTTTTAAATATGCTTCAGTAAACCTTACAAGAATCTTTCAACGCCAGTTTTTAATATATGCATCATTAAACCACAATAAGAATCTTGCAGTTTGACGACGCACCTTGCTTTCACACACAAAACTTGACTAAGCGAACATTTCTCATAAAGAACATATATTTTATTTTCATAGAATAGCTATTAAATGGACTGTCGGACTGTCGGACAACTGGACCGTTGGACTATCGAAGTGTCGGATTTAAGGTATGACACCAATCATAACCCATAAATGGAGTGATTGAGTGAGTGAGTGATTGTTGTTTAACGTCTATTCAGCAATTGTTCAGCTATATCATGGCGAGTTAATTATCAATGAGATGATGATGATGTCTACTTTGTACTAGACCAACATGCTGAGTTGGATGTTTATTGTGCTAACTCACTGAAACAACAGTCCGAGGATAGACATGTCGCTCCACTCGGACACATTATTCTGATTCTGAGCCAACCAGTCTTTGCTCTTTCTCCTTAATGCTGCGTGCTTAGCGGAGAAGCAACAAATACCAATTTTATAATCTTTGGTTTGACCCGACCGGGACTCGAACCCACGAGCTACCGCACTCGAGGCGTGCACGCCAAACATTACGCCACCGTTGCGGTTCCATAAATGGAAGGACAGAAAATACAATGGCCAAAATAAAAAAAGGACAAACAACGATATACAAAACACTACACAGAAAACTAAAGATCGAGTAACACGAACCCTCACTAAAAACTAAAGATCGAGTAACACGAACCCCACTAAAAACTGGGAGTGAACTTAGGTGTTCCGGAAGATATTTGATTTTTTTCTCATTGCAGTCCATTTTATTCATTTGATCACAAGTACTCAGAAATCCTTTACTATAGGGTCTACATTTCTGTGAACTTGAATATACATATCACAATAATGAGCCACGCTACTTTTAACATTTTCACATTGCAATTTGTCAATCTTAAAACACATCCATATACCCTGAAATTTTCTTTTGTACTAAGCATTCTGCATCACATAATGATTACATGCCTCATTCCTAATACATTATGAGGGAGAAAGAAAAAAAATACTGAAAGGGTAATCATAAACTGTTGTAGTGAACTCAGGAATGATTCTGGTTAGAATATAAAATAACTGAAAATCAATGAAAATATCTGAAACCATCTACACCCCTTTCAAAAGGGTCATTTTAAAAACCTGTTCCGACTGTATCCTGCAGAATTTTTGTTTCAGAGGAAAATAGCTGAAATCAGTAAAATACCTGTGAACTAAAACCTATATCTCTTTCATTTGACCCTATAAACCCTATCAATTATAATAAAAGATTTACATAGTCTGTAAATATGTGACAAATCTCCATACAGTTGCACAAAGTAAACAGTTATCAAGGAATATCTGTGTCAGATTACCATGGTAATGTTCTGTTTGTTGTAGTCACAATCACCTCCTCCCTTCCTCTTATCACCTGAAGCTTAACAAAAGTAACACAATGGATGCCACTAGTGGAGCAGGAACTGCTAACCATTCCAGAGCTACCCTTTTCACCTCTGTTTTTTGTGGGGTTTGTGTTTCTCAATTACGATGTTCATTGTTTGTCCTTTTTGTCCTTTTTCTTAAGGTATTGTTTTGTCTGGTCCTTCCATTTACAGCTTATGATTGTTCCTTCGGTATCTTTGGTCCTTCCATTTACAGCTTATGATTGTTCCTTTGGTATATTTGGTCCTTCCATTTACAGCTTATGATTGCTCCTTCAGTATCTTTGGTCCTTCCATTTACAGCTTATGATTGCTCCTTCAGTATATTTGGTCCTTCCATTTACAGCTTATGATTGCTCCTTCAGTATATTTGGTCCTTCCATTTACAGCTTATGATTGTTCCTTTGGTATATTTGGTCCTTCCATTTACAGCTTATGATTGTTCCTTTGGTATATTTGGTCCTTCCATTTACAGCTTATGATTGCTCCTTCAGTATATTTGGTCCTTCCATTTACAGCTTATGATTGCTCCTTCAGTATATTTGGTCCTTCCATTTACAGCTTATGATTGCTCCTTCAGTATATTTGGTCCTTCCATTTACAGCTTATGATTGCTCCTTCAGTATATTTGGTCCTTCCATTTACAGCTTATGATTGTTCCTTCAGTATCTTTGGTCCTTCCATTTACAGCTTATGATTGTTCCTTCGGTATATTTGGTCCTTCCATTTACAGCTGATGATTGTTCCTTGGGTATCTTTGGTCCTTCCATTTACAGCTTATGATTGTTCCTTCGGTATATTTGGTCCTTCCATTTACAGCTTATGATTGCTCCTTCAGTATCTTTGGTCCTTCCATTTACAGCTTATGATTGTTCCTTCGGTATCTTTGGTCCTTCCATTTACAGCTTATGATTGTTCCTTCGGTATATTTGGTCCTTCCATTTACAGCTTATCATTGCTCCTTCAGTATCTTTGGTCCTTCCATTTACAGCTGATGATTGCTCCTTCAGTATCTTTGGTCCTTCCATTTACAGCTGATGATTGCTCCTTCAGTATCTTTGGTCCTTCCATTTACAGCTTATGATTGCTCCTTCAGTACCTTTGGTCCTTCCATTTACAGCTGATGATTGCTCCTTCAGTATCTTTGATCCTTCCATTTACAGCTTATGATTGCTCCTTCAGTATCTTTGGTCCTTCCATTTACAGCTTATGATTGCTCCTTCAGTATCTTTGGTCCTTCCATTTACAGCTTATGATTGCTCCTTCAGTATTTTTGGTCCTTCCATTTACAGCTTATGATTGTTCCTTTGGTATCTTTGGTCCTTCCATTTACAGCTTATGATTGCTCCTTCAGTACCTTTGGTCCTTCCATTTACAGCTGATGATTGCTCCTTCAGTATCTTTGATCCTTCCATTTACAGCTTATGATTGCTCCTTCAGTATCTTTGGTCCTTCCATTTACAGCTTATGATTGCTCCTTCAGTATCTTTGGTCCTTCCATTTACAGCTTATGATTGTTCCTTCGGTATCTTTGGTCCTTCCATTTACAGCTTATGATTGCTCCTTCGGTATTTTTGGTCCTTCCATTTACAGCTTATGATTGTTCCTTTGGTATCTTTGGTCCTTCCATTTACAGCTTATGATTGCTCCTTCAGTATCTTTGGTCCTTCCATTTACAGCTTATGATTGCTCCTTCAGTATCTTTGGTCCTTCCATTTACAGCTGATGATTGCTCCTTCAGTATCTTTGGTCCTTCCATTTACAGCTTATGATTGTTCCTTCGGTATCTTTGGTCCTTCCATTTACAGCTTATGATTGCTCCTTCAGTATCTTTGGTCCTTCCATTTACAGCTTATAATTGCTCCTTCAGTATCTTTGGTCCTTCCATTTACAGCTTATGATTGCTCCTTCAGTATCTTTGGTCCTTCCATTTACAGCTTATAATTGCTCCTTCAGTATCTTTGGTCCTTCCATTTACAGCTGATGATTGCTCCTTCAGTATCTTTGGTCCTTCCATTTACAGCTGATGATTGCTCCTTCAGTATCTTTGGTCCTTCCATTTACAGCTTATGATTGCTCCTTCAGTACCTTTGGTCCTTCCATTTACAGCTGATGATTGCTCCTTCAGTATCTTTGATCCTTCCATTTACAGCTTATGATTGCTCCTTCAGTATCTTTGGTCCTTCCATTTACAGCTTATGATTGCTCCTTCAGTATCTTTGGTCCTTCCATTTACAGCTTATGATTGTTCCTTCGGTATCTTTGGTCCTTCCATTTACAGCTTATGATTGTTCCTTCGGTATCTTTGGTCCTTCCATTTACAGCTTATGATTGCTCCTTCGGTATTTTTGGTCCTTCCATTTACAGCTTATGATTGTTCCTTTGGTATCTTTGGTCCTTCCATTTACAGCTTATGATTGCTCCTTCAGTATCTTTGGTCCTTCCATTTACAGCTTATAATTGCTCCTTCAGTATCTTTGGTCCTTCCATTTACAGCTTATGATTGCTCCTTCAGTATCTTTGGTCCTTCCATTTACAGCTTATGATTGCTCCTTCAGTATCTTTGGTCCTTCCATTTACAGCTTATGATTGCTCCTTCAGTACCTTTGGTCCTTCCATTTACAGCTTATGATTGCTCCTTCAGTATCTTCAAACTTTTCTAATGAAGAGGAAGCATTGGGATCATATTAATTGTTGCCTCAATAACCAATATCATATTATAAATATTGGTTACTGTAACGCAGAGCGTTACAAATGTCCCCCAATCGAACAATACAAGTACTAGTGGTATGAATGAAGAATAGTGTGAGAACATAGCAAGAAATAATTAAGGTCCAGTTTTTGACTCTATCATGTTGGAAACCAAATATCGTCCAAATCGGAGGATTTTTGTGTTTTGGCAGCCATTTTTGGTTCAAAATGGCCACCATAGCAAACCAAAATGGTCGCCATATGGTGCAGTATATCTTACTCCCTGTAAATATCCATTTCCATTGAAATCTGTTCAATTTTAAATTTTTAACGATTTTTTTGATTTTTATATTGGTGGCCATTTTGAAAAGATTAAAAACAAAGAGCACAACTTTGAGTGATGATCTATTTTTGTGTCAAGTTTCAAAAGGATCAGTTGTATGGTTTGAATTTAACATTTTTTGCACCTTGGTTACCATGGCAATGGCCGCCATTTGAATCCCCCCTGTTTTGTTTCCATGGCAACAGCAGAAAAGTTTGTCCAACCGATTCCGATTTTGGCTTATCTCGTTCCACTAGATGTGGATGTTGTTCCTTACTAGTTTCATCAGTTTCTGTTGTGCGAGTAACCCGCTATGATCATTTTTGTGTTTTTCAATTATTTTAGCATTTTGGCCATTTCTATGGCAACGGCAGCCATTTTGAAAATTCCAAAAGTAGTCTGCACATTTACTCATAGTGCTTAACATTCCTGTGAAGTTTCATTGATTTCCGTTCCGTAGTCGCCGAGAAATGTGTCGGACAAACTTTTGGCGGAAGAGAGAAAGAAAGAAAGAAAGAGGAAGAAGAATTATAAGAAACGGAGCAAACACAATATGTCTCCCAAACTTCACTTGGGGGACATAATAATAGGACCTACATTATCAGTGACTTCTGTCATGCTTATTTCTGTGCATCATGTAGTTGCAGTCAGTAATGTTGATAAACACAACCTAGACACATTAATCATATTTTCATTTATTTCATTCTTAATAAATCAACAAGTAACAACAATTTTATAAATTATTTTAAATAGATGTAGCTACCATGGTTACATCATGGAAATTCTTTTGAATATATCCAAAAGAACTCTACCTCAAATCTTATAATTATACAGAAAATCACGTTTATATAAACTGTAAATAGAACAGTGGCTCAAAAATAGTTGAAAATGGTAGTGAATAAAAATAATTAAAAGTTAATCACCAATGTTCCTTATCTCTTTTAAAATACTATGCTAAAATAAAATAAAATGTTGACCAATATAGCGATTGTTTCACAAAATAATGTTGAATATTCTAAATTATTTTTTCATTAAATGACACTTTGTTGGTGTGTGATCATCAATTTCCATTCAAGATTTCGGTTAAGCAATAATAACGAAGAAAAAATTCACAATTCCTGCAAATTTGGTTTATATTGACTTGATAAAAAGTTTCAACATAAATTTACAATTTTAAAGAAGAGAAGGTTATCAAAATGACAGATTATTTCTGGTCTATGGTCTATTACAAACATTGGTCTTATATGGTTCATTATCATAATGGACAATAAAAAATGCAAAAGATGAAGAAAAAATTTAACAAAATACAATATTTATCATAACCTTGTAGGCAACATGGATCCTAGTTAAATAACAATTCATTTCCATGAAAACATTAAACAACAAATGTCATTTTGATCATTAAAACACTTTACTCTGTTAACAATTTATATGTAAAAAGCCACATCAGTATACATATCAAAATGAAGGAACTGCACAAAGAAGTTTAACTTCTGGTTACAAAGAAAAACAATACATATAAAATGTCTTTTACTTAAACATAACAATCATTTCAAGAAAACCATCTTTACACATTCCACCTTTTTGTGGTGTCACATGAAATTTTAAATCTCTTCATTATCTATATAATACACTTTTGAGAGAATACATTTGGCTGGCAGTGATAGGGATAAGGGGAATTCCTCAAGGCAGGTTCAACTGTACTTTGACATCAAAGGCAACATCCAAATATAAAGCATCACAGACAAAATTATTTCAATATCACTATAGCTTGAAAAAACCAGTTATGATCGCTAACATGACTAACAACACAAACCACTCCTCTCTCTGCCAAACCTCAAACTCTATAAATCAATATAACACAATGACAAATGTGGATGAAGATCAGGCTTGGGAAATACACAAAAATATGGCACAGCTAAACTGTTAAAGCGATCCCAACCTTCCCCTTTTTGATGAATATACATCCTTCCTAATTATTTATTTTTCAATTTTGTATTTAATGCATTTTTGTTTTATCACTGATAAATATACAATATATTGTATAAGTAAATTGTCGGAAAATATAAAATTTTTGTATTTGCTTTAGAAACAGGTAGAAAAGAGAGCATTTGGAAAGGTTTTCTGGTCTGTTTCGCAGCGAGTGCAAATTAATTCTATATTCACAGACAATGTACATATGTAGTGTTTATCCTGCAATGTCAAAAACTCCAAAACAACCGCTAATTTGTCTGAAAAGAGCAGAAACAGGAGTCTATCTAATCGTTTTCAATGGTGTCATTTATTTTCCGTGGTTATAAAGTTACCGTTTCTTACCTTCACTCTACGTGAATCGGGTACCAGAAAAACTTTATTCGGTCTATGACTAAATAACATTGAAAATTATTTGACCCCTTTATTAGTATTCAAAATCACAAAATTGCAGGATAATGTCAGGAATTTTTCCTATCAGATTGGCTTCATACAACATACACACATTAAACTTGTCTATTAAAACCAATACACATGTATAGTAAAAAACATTTATTTCATTCTCAATATTTGAAATCCTTGGAATTCTGGACAGCAGCCTATTCCAATAGAAACATGTTATCACAATTAGGTGGTTAGGTTCAGACAGGTTAACTAATGTACATGTTATATAAGTGTATTTATAGATGTGTCTTACTTTTATGTTGTGGCACAGATACATTAAACTAACATTACATGTCATGTGTTTGCCTGAGTATTTGGGTCACATTAGCAAATTATGAGTACAATATAATTCAAAAATACTTGTAATTCAGTACGAAATAATATGTCACAACCTTAAAATGAGAGTAAAACACTCCACTCACTGACTAATAAATGTTCATTAAAAAGAATAGCACTGGTTACAGTAAGTAGTTTGGCAAGGGAAATAACATAATGAGTATGTTTGTAATTTCACCAAACTCATCCTGGAGTTACTAATATCAAATTAAAATGTCCATCCATGGTCAATATCTTCAACTATAGGTATCCTTTACATATGAGTTACAAATAGAATCTATATTTATTATTATAATGGTGCTAAGTGAAGAAAATTGCAACAGTCGGAAAGAAAAAATGCTATTAAAATTAGCCTTTAAACACTGTCAATATGTAAATGCTATTAAATTTAGCCTTTAAACACTGTCAATATGTAAATGCTATTATCATTTTGTGACACACAATCAAACAAAACATTTCTTCATGGAGATTATAAATACATTTAAACAAAGTATTGCAAAAATTTTCGACAGCACTACCGTCTTCGTCAGTTATGACGTTGTCTTGTTGTTTTTTTGTATCTCTTAGCAGTTTATGTTTTGCAACTGACAAAGACGGGCGTGCTGTCGACAATTTTTGCAATACTTTGTTTAAATGAATCATTTTGCGAGATATATAAAAGAAATTCAGATCAATTATTGAATTTATTTTCCAATGACAAAAGGGAAAGCATACCAAAAGTCATTAATTACTTTACAGAAATTCTTCCAAGATTTACAATGGATGATTTTCAGTCTCACTTCCAGAGGTCAATAATTTTAATAAATTTTCACCCAATATAGCACAGCCCTTAAAATTTGACAAGTCATGTAACATGAATTTATCAGAGATGTAGCAATGCACCATACAACCTTGATCTACTATGTGTGGCAGTCAAAAGGAAAACAAGCATTCAGAATATATTGTAATTACTAATGTCCCTAACAAGCTACATCTACCATCTTGTCTCCACAACTCTAGTAGCAAACAGGATGATGAGAGATATTGAATACTAGAATTGTTTTGATTGGTTTAAAAGAAACATGAGCTATTATATAACTGCTATGGAAACAAAAACTTCCATAAAAATATAAAATTTCATAATTTAAACAAATTTGAAAAAATACAGAATATTTACACTTTTTTGACAATGTACAGCAGCATTATTTATGTCATATTCTTAATAAATAAATAACAATTAAATACAGATATTTAAATTTACAAAAATATAAAACTCAATAATTAGGCACGATTGAGATTGTCATGACTAATAAGGATTTCAATTAAATAACATTCATACTTATGTAAGACTAGATAAATCCCCTGATACATACAGAAATAAGAGACTGACATGGCTGAAATCTATCACTCGTACTGTAGTGTGAAGAATTAATTCAGTCTAACCTTTTGACAATTACCAACATTAAATTCTTCTATATCTTCTTCTTTTCTTATTCTTGATATGATTTGAGTACCAAAACAATCATGTCTGTCCGTCTTGACAATTTGGAAACAAAGTACTAATGATTGTATTACACATTTACTACTAAATCATTATCATAAAATGTGTCATGGCAAAAATAACAAGGAACGAAAATAGAAAAAAAATAAGAAGACTTAATTAAAACAATAACAAAAGGTTTTCTTATTGAAATTATGGCACAGCAAAAGTTCACATAAAAAACTGAAACAAGCATAAAGAGTATTGAGACAAACACAGGTATACAATATATTTTATATTTTGATTAGAATTATATGGAATGTTTTAGAATAATAAACATAAAATTAGTCACAATCATATAAAAAGTGAAAGACAAGTGAATACTGAATGTTTAAAAGAACAATAAAGAAGTGGTAGTTCTTAAGACATTAACAAAATATTAAAAAAAACAAATCTTTATCTATCCATTTTCAATACTATCAATACTAGTACAAAGATTGTATCACAGTTAATAAAATCACAGTTGAATTTGAAAATAAGTAAAAAAGAACCAACAACTAAGTAAAATATTCCTCATCCCTTGGATAAAAGTAGTCCGTTAATATAGGTGAAAAAGATTTTTCTATTTTAAGATAAGCTACATGTACACGAACATTTTCCCACAAAATTGTTTTCCACTGTTGAAGTAAATTGTCGATTTATTGATATACATCAGTGTCTTTGCAGTATTTTAAATTTATTTCATAATAAAATATATAGACCATATCCTTAAATGCTACTACAATAGCAATAAATACCAATAATAATTTACTTGACCCACATTTTGCAGGTGACCTTCTCCTGTGCCCCTCTATTTTCATATATCTAGAACACTGCTTAATCCAAATGACTAGATTATACATATTATAGTTAAATATACAAAAAATAATGAAAACAGCATATTTCCATTCTTGTCAATTCTGATAATAAGTAGTTACAGTTAGTATTACTAACTAAAATCCAGTAAAAGTATTTATATATACATATACCTATATATACAGCTACTAGACTTTATTTCATTATGCAACATCTGAAACAAGAGGCCCGTAAGAGCCTGTAATCACTCACCTAGTTTTCAATTTGACGTCTTAATTTTATAGAAAAATTCAGAACATATCTTAAACAAGTAAAAATTTAACATTCAGCAGATTTCATCTTAAATCTTACCTATTTTTGTCATTTCAAGAAATGTTTACTTCAGTGATGGCAACAATCATGAATGGTGCATGGGGCTATCATACACAATATTGAAAGTGGACCAGCCAAAGAGCTAATTTTGGTTATATTTTGTTTATTGTGTACATATTTGCTTAAAATTCAGCTACTTCCATCTTAAAGTCTATCTAAATAAATTTCTATTTTTAGTAATGGTGGCCATTTTGGATTAGAAATGGGGCCAACTAAGGACCATGGTAGTAAGGTTTGTTTAATTTGGATAATTCGTTAAGATTTTAAACTATATTTTTGTCAAAATCTGACTAATTTGCACATTCAACAAAAAATTGGCAAAACTATACATTTCACAGAAAACCAAGAAAATAATATTATGGTGCAGAAATGTTTATCGTATACCTACAAGACTACAGTTTAAGTATCAGCTACTTCAATCTCAAAATAAAAAAGGCTTTGCTATTTGATTTTTTTTTTAAAGTTTATGTCGGCAGCCTACAGATGCCAAGTAATGACAATAGAAGTTATTTACGTTCCTATCCGTAGATATGGAGATTTTAACACCCTGAAGTAGCCAAGTAAAAGTGACGTTTTCTTTGTTTTTGGAAAGAATAAGTAAACAATATATGCTTCGAGTGTTTTTTACCCAGTGTAGGGTATTAACTTTGGTAGAACCCTACAGTTGATCAAAGTAACAGCTTTATATTCAATATAAAGTCAAAATTAACTAAATTTGATTTTGGAGCGCAACGTCACGAGCTTTAACGTCATATTATCCCCGTTTTGAAAATTGTAGCAACACCCGGGAATATGGGTTTTTTATACCAGGTGTTTTAACCAATCAAAAGTTGTCATAATTTTCAAACCGGGAATACTAGCTCATATGACCCTGTGGGTCAGGTGAAGCAAACAGGATACCCTTTAAAAATATTCTAGCTTTTTAAATTGACAAAATCAATGCTATCACTGAACTGTGGAATGTTTAGCATTTGTAATATGGCTTCCTCCTACAAATCCACCTCACATCACATTTCTTCTTATAAAACATGATTCATTGTACATTTCTAAAAGATAAGTGCTACCATATTTGAACTTTCAATAAAGAGTATTCTTTATTATAACTTAAAATAAATGCAAGCTCACTTACACCTTTCAACATAGACCTCTCCTTTCATGACTTTCAATATAAAGGCCACCCCTTAAATAATTCTTTATAAAGGCCATCCTCATATAAGGTCACTTTTTTTTCTAGGCAAAAGGTTTCAACAATAAAAGAGAGACAATTGGTTACTTCTAGTAACTTCATCCATGACATAAAACAGTATAAAAATATATATTAAAATAAATAATTTTGGCATGGTTTTTAAGTAAATGTGTCTTATTATACGATAATGTAAAGATAAATACAATGACTTTGTCACAAATCTTCAAGGTATGGAAACAAATGAGTTAATATAAAGTAAGCGAGGTCTTTGTTACCCCAGTATGATGTATGTGATGTCAGCATTGATATATAACTATTTGAAAAACTGCCTTGTCGAATCTGGTAATCTATTCTGTACTCTAGATCTGGAAAATATATTTTACAATTAAACATGAGATCTGTAATTTTTGTTTGAAGTCAGTCAAGAAAATCTCATTAATATTTGGTATCAATTTTTGTACTGTACAAGTCTTAGTGCATTTGTAAACTGTAAAAAATAAAATTGATGGAAATCAAACTTTATTGTTGTTTTATAATGAGTAGCATTACAGTCAGTTATGTTTACCCCTAAGTACTAGTGAGGGGTAAAATGTATGAAAAGTAATGTCTTTCCAAGATGAAACATGAATGAATTATCTTGATTATAATTTGAAAAAACTAGTACAGGAGGAGGTAATTGATGGACAATTAACTTTTCGTATTTAAAGTTACCAGAGAAAACCACTGACCTGTCGCAAGTCACTGAAATAAGGAGATTTTCAAATGAAAAGAAAAACCAGTATTTCATCCAATGAAATAAAAATGTTTATTTCACTGTGTGATGTTATAGTACCAAAATCGTCTCAATCTAATATATGTTTGAGTATTCGGCAATGAAAAAAAGTTCTTTTTTAAATGTCTAATTGGCACAAACAAAAGTGTAAATCTATGTAACAGTATAACTACTCTTGTATTCAGAATGTCAAAAATAATTCATCCATAACAACAATGATGATTTAGTCATGTGTGAAGAAGTGTACTCAATATCATTTTATGTGATAATTTGTCAGGGAAACCAAAAAAAAAATTATCTGGGACAGAAATCAATTGTTCACTCATGCATGGCTGATGACAAATTACATTTACATAATCTCAATTTTTTTGTATAATTCTTAATAAATGGTCTATCAAATATTTGCAATATATCTTTCAATATAATCTGAGAAAGGATATAGTTAATTGTTTAACATATAAAGGTAAAAAAAAAAAGTACCTGTTTGTTCAATAGATTCCAGTCTTGTTAATTCTACTTTCTTTGTTTCTCTATCAAAAGAAATTTGAATTTCCTTCCCTTCTTTCTCTATCTTCTGTAAATTCTTTAATTCTGCACTCAGATTGCCCTTGTTTTCTTTTTTTTTGAATAAATGACCAACTGTAATTATAGATTATGCATGTCAGTAATATAAAAATATGTATTTTTTAAGTTTTAAGTTAAATATTTTAATATCCTGCCACATTTTTGTGCCTGTTCCAAGCCAGGACTTGAATTTCCAACGCCATATTTCGTGGTCTTTTTTATGGTCAGTGGTTTGAAGTGAGAGGTGATTGTTCATTTTGTTGATATTGAGGTAATTGGTATAATAAGATCAGTTCTTTGTAAACAAACAATAAAAAACACATCCACTTAACACTTGAGTATTTAATGCTGTTCTTCATCTCAAAGGCACAAAATCTCTTGTTTTTTTTAAATTGTTTGTTTTAAATAATGCATGTAAAAAGATATGAAGGTTATTGATAGATCCAACCAATCTGATCATTTAATAAGAAATTTCATCAATATAGCATAGATATGTATGGAGACATACACAGATTCAGATTCTCATCAATATAACATAGATATGTATGCCTATGGAGACATACACAGATTCAGATTCAATATTTTATTAGCATCTCACCTTATGCATACATACATAAAATAACAAATAATGGAAGGTTGAAAGCTATATTAACTGATGTCTGTATATGTACTGTTAACATTTAAATTGAAATAGGTTATTTTGCTCATTAACTTGTCTTATGATAGCATTTTGTATCTACCACATACAAAATGTATGTATATAATGCTTTCAAAAATCCTGAAGTTTTTTTTATTCCCAAAAACTTAATTGTCAGTTATATATTCATATAATCTATGGATCTTTTGTGAAAGATATGTGCTTGTCTGACCTGGAGTATAAAACAATAGAGCTAAAAAAAAGTGGAATTACATTTACATAAAACATAATATTGTTCTACAAGTGAAACATTTTGAAAAAGTGGAATTACTTTAAATTTAAAAAAATGATAAAACCATTTCATCATAAAATCCTGAATCCAGCCATATATAAATCTAACTTAAATACAATGTATATATAAAATAACATATAAAGTATGTATATATAAAATAACATATAAAGTATGTTTATATAAAATAACATATAAAGTATGTTTATATAAAATAACATATAAAGTATGTATATATAAAATAACATATAAAGCAACTAAAACATAAATACAGTTAAACCTGCATTAAAGGGCACCTCTATATAACAAATCACAGTCTATAAAGGACACCTCTATAAAACAAATCACTGTCTATAAAGGGCACCTCTATATAACAAATCACTGTCTATAAAGGGCACCTCTATATAACAAATCACTGTCTATAAAGGTCACCTCTATATAACAAATCACTGTCTATAAAGGGCACCTCTATATAACAAATCACTGTCTATAAAGGACACCTCTATAAAACAAATCACTGTCTATAAAGGGCACCTCTATATAACAAATCAGTCTATAAAGGGCACCTCTATATAACAAATCACTGTCTATAAAGGGCACCTCTATATAACAAATCACTGTCTATAAAGGACACCTCTATAAAACAAATCACTGTCTATAAAGGTCACCTCTATATAACAAATCACTGTCTATAAAGGGCACCTCTATATAACAAATCACTGTCTATAAAGGGCACCTCTATATAACAAATCACTGTCTATAAAGGGCACCTCTATATAACAAATCAGTCTATAAAGGGCACCTCTATATAACAAATCACTGTCTATAAAGGGCACCTCTATATAACAAATCACTGTCTATAAAGGACACCTCTATATAACAAATCACTGTCTATAAAGGACACCTCTATAAAACAAATCACTGTCTATAAAGGACACCTCTATATAACAAATCACTGTCTATAAAGGTCACCTCTATATAACAAATCACTGTCTATAAAGGGCACCTCTATATAACAAATCAATGTCTATAAAGGGCACCTCTATATAACAAATCACTGTCTATAAAGGGCACCCCTATATAACAAATCAGTCTATAAAGGGCACCTCTATATAACAAATCACTGTCTATAAAGGGCACCTCTATATAACAAATCACTGTCTATAAAGGGCACCTCTATATAACAAATCACTGTCTATAAAAGACATCTCTATAAAACAAATCACTGTCTATAAAGGTCACCTCTATATAACAAATCACTGTCTATAAAGGGCACCTCTATATAACAAATCAGTCTATAAAGGGCACCTCTATATAACAAATAACTGTCTATAAAGGGCACCTCTATATAACAAACCACTGTCTATAAAGGGCACCTCTATATAACAAATCAGTCTATAAAGGGCACCTCTATATAACAAATTACTGTCTATAAAGGGCACCTCTGTATAACAAATCACTGTCTATAAAGGGCACCTCTATATAACAAATCACTGTCTATAAAGGACACCTCTATAAAACAAATCACTGTCTATAAAGGACACCTCTATATAACAAATCATTGTTTATAAAGGGCACCTCTATATAACAAATCAGTCTATAAAGGGCACCTCTATATAACAAATCACTGTCTATAAAGGGCACCTCTATATAACAAATCACTGTCTATAAAGGACACCTCTATAAAACAAATCAGTCTATAAAGGGCACCTCTATATAACAAATCACTGTCTATAAAGGGCACCTCTATATAACAAATCAGTCTATAAAGGACACCTCTATAAAACAAATCACTGTCTATAAAGGACACCTCTATATAACAAATCAGTCTATAAAGGGCACCTCTATATAACAAATCAGTCTATAAAGGGCACCTCTATATAACAAATCACTGTCTATAAAGGGCACCTCTATATAACAAATCACTGTCTATAAAGAACACTTCTATAAAATAAATCACTGTCTATAAAGGGCACCTCTATATAACAAATCAGTCTATAAAGGGCACCTCTATAAAACAAATCACTGTCAATAAAGGACACCTCTATATAACAAATCAGTCTATAAAGGGCACCTCTATATAACAAATCACTGTCTATAAAGGACACCTCTATAAAACAAATCACTGTCTATAAAGAGCACCTCTATATAACAAATCACTGTCTATAAAGGACACCCCTATAAAACAAATCACTGTCTATAAAGGGCACCTCTATAAAACAAATCACTGTCAATAAAGGACACCTCTATATAACAAATCAGTCTATAAAGGGCACCTCTATATAACAAATCACTGTCTATAAAGAACACTTCTATAAAACAAATCACTGTCTATAAAGGGCACCTCTATATAACAAATCAGTCTATAAAGGGCACCTCTATAAAACAAATCAGTCAATAAAGGACACCTCTATATAACAAATCAGTCTATAAAGGGCACCTCTATATAACAAATCACTGTCTATAAAGGACACCTCTATAAAACAAATCACTGTCTATAAAGAGCACCTCTATATAACAAATCACTGTCTATAAAGGACACCTCTATAAAACAAATCACTGTCTATAAAGGACACCTCTATATAACAAATCATTGTTTATAAAGGGAACCTCTATATAACAAATCAGTCTATAAAGGGCACCTCTATATAACAAATCACTGTCTATAAAGGACACCTCTATAAAACAAATCACTGTCTATAAAGGACACCTCTATATAACAAATCACTGTCTATAAAGGTCACCTCTATATAACAAATCACTGTCTATAAAGGTCACCTCTATATAACAAATCACTGTCTATAAAGGGCACCTCTATATAACAAATCACTGTCTATAAAGGGCACCTCTATATAACAAATCAGTCTATAAAGGGCACCTCTATATAACAAATCACTGTCTATAAAGGGCACCTCTATATAACAAATCACTGTCTATAAAGAGCACCTCTATATAACAAATCACTGTCTATAAAGGACACCTCTATAAAACAAATCACTGTCTATAAAGGGCACCTCTATAAAACAAATCACTGTCAATAAAGGACACCTCTATATAACAAATCAGTCTATAAAGGGCACCTCTATATAACAAATCACTGTCTATAAAGAACACTTCTATAAAACAAATCACTGTCTATAAAGGGCACCTCTATATAACAAATCAGTCTATAAAGGGCACCTCTATAAAACAAATCACTGTCAATAAAGGACACCTCTATATAACAAATCAGTCTATAAAGGGCACCTCTATATAACAAATCACTGTCTATAAAGGACACCTCTATAAAACAAATCACTGTCTATAAAGAGCACCTCTATATAACAAATCACTGTCTATAAAGGACACCTCTATAAAACAAATCACTGTCTATAAAGGACACCTCTATATAACAAATCATTGTTTATAAAGGGAACCTCTATATAACAAATCAGTCTATAAAGGGCACCTCTATATAACAAATCACTGTCTATAAAGGACACCTCTATAAAACAAATCACTGTCTATAAAGGACACCTCTATATAACAAATCACTGTCTATAAAGGTCACCTCTATATAACAAATCACTGTCTATAAAGGTCACCTCTATATAACAAATCACTGTCTATAAAGGGCACCTCTATATAACAAATCACTGTCTATAAAGGGCACCTCTATATAACAAATCAGTCTATAAAGGGCACCTCTATATAACAAATCACTGTCTATAAAGGGCACCTCTATATAACAAATCACTGTCTATAAAGGGCACCTCTATATAACAAATCACTGTCTATAAAGGACACCTCTATAAAACAAATCACTGTCTATAAAGGTCACCTCTATATAACAAATCACTGTCTATAAAGGGCACCTCTATATAACAAATCAGTCTATAAAGGGCACCTCTATATAACAAATAACTGTCTATAAAGGGCACCTCTATATAACAAATCACTGTCTATAAAGGGCACCTCTATATAACAAATCAGTCTATAAAGGGCACCTCTATATAACAAATTACTGTCTATAAAGGGCACCTCTGTATAACAAATCACTGTCTATAAAGGGCACCTCTATATAACAAATCACTGTCTATAAAGGACACCTCTATAAAACAAATCACTGTCTATAAAGGACACCTCTATATAACAAATCATTGTTTATAAAGGGCACCTCTATATAACAAATCAGTCTATAAAGGGCACCTCTATATAACAAATCACTGTCTATAAAGGGCACCTCTATATAACAAATCACTGTCTATAAAGGACACCTCTATAAAACAAATCAGTCTATAAAGGGCACCTCTATATAACAAATCACTGTCTATAAAGGGCACCTCTATATAACAAATCACTGTCTATAAAGGACACCTCTATAAAACAAATCACTGTCTATAAAGGACACCTCTATATAACAAATCACTGTCTATAAAGGACACCTCTATAAAACAAATCAGTCTATAAAGGGCACCTCTATATAACAAATCACTGTCTATAAAGGGCACCTCTATATAACAAATCACTGTCTATAAAGGACACCTCTATAAAACAAATCAGTCTATAAAGGGCACCTCTATATAACAAATCACTGTCTATAAAGGGCACCTCTATATAACAAATCACTGTCTATAAAGGACACCTCTATAAAACAAATCACTGTCTATAAAGGACACCTCTATATAACAAATCAGTCTATAAAGGGCACCTCTATATAACAAATCAGTCTATAAAGGGCACCTCTATATAACAAATCACTGTCTATAAAGGGCACCTCTATATAACAAATCACTGTCTATAAAGAACACTTCTATAAAACAAATCACTGTCTATAAAGGGCACCTCTATATAACAAATCAGTCTATAAAGGGCACCTCTATAAAACAAATCACTGTCAATAAAGGACACCTCTATATAACAAATCAGTCTATAAAGGGCACCTCTATATAACAAATCACTGTCTATAAAGGGCACCTCTATATAACAAATCACTGTCTATAAAGGACACCTCTATAAAACAAATCACTGTCTATAAAGAGCACCTCTATATAACAAATCACTGTCTATAAAGGACACCGCTATAAAACAAATCACTGTCTATAAAGGACACCTCTATATAACATATCATTGTTTATAAAGGGCACCTCTATATAACAAATCAGTCTATAAAGGGCACCTCTATATAACAAATCACTGTCTATAAAGGACACCTCTATAAAACAAATCACTGTCTATAAAGGACACCTCTATATAACAAATCACTGTCTATAAAGGTCACCTCTATATAACAAATCACTGTCTATAAAGGGCACATCTATATAACAAATCACTGTCTATAAAGGGCACCTCTATATAACAAATCACTGTCTATAAAGGGCACCCCTATATAACAAATCAGTCTATAAAGGGCACCTCTATATAACAAATCACTGTCTATAAAGGGCACCTCTATATAACAAATCACTGTCTATAAAGGGCACCTCTATATAACAAATCACTGTCTATAAAGGACACCTCTATAAAGGTCACCTCTATATAACAAATCACTGTCTATAAAGGGCACCTCTATATAACAAATCAGTCTATAAAGGGCACCTCTATATAACAAATAACTGTCTATAAAGGGCACCTCTATATAACAAATCACTGTCTATAAAGGGCACCTCTATATAACAAATCAGTCTATAAAGGGCACCTCTATATAACAAATTACTGTCTATAAAGGGCACCTCTGTATAACAAATCACTGTCTATAAAGGGCACCTCTATATAACAAATCACTGTCTATAAAGGACACCTCTATAAAACAAATCACTGTCTATAAAGGACACCTCTATATAACAAATCATTGTTTATAAAGGGCACCTCTATATAACAAATCAGTCTATAAAGGGCACCTCTATATAACAAATCACTGTCTATAAAGGGCACCTTTATATAACAAATCACTGTCTATAAAGGACACCTCTATAAAACAAATCACTGTCTATAAAGGGCACCTCTATATAACAAATCACTGTCTATAAAGGGCACCTCTATATAACAAATCACTGTCTATAAAGGACACCTCTATAAAACAAATCACTGTCTATAAAGGACACCTCTATATAACAAATCAGTCTATAAAGGGCACCTCTATATAACAAATCAGTCTATAAAGGGCACCTCTATATAACAAATCACTGTCTATAAAGGGCACCTCTATATAACAAATCACTGTCTATAAAGAACACTTCTATAAAACAAATCACTGTCTATAAAGGGCACCTCTATATAACAAATCAGTCTATAAAGGGCACCTCTATAAAACAAATCACTGTCAATAAAGGACACCTCTATATAACAAATCAGTCTATAAAGGGCACCTCTATATAACAAATCACTGTCTATAAAGGGCACCTCTATATAACAAATCACTGTCTATAAAGGACACCTCTATAAAACAAATCACTGTCTATAAAGGGCACCTCTATATAACAAATCACTGTCTATAAAGGACACCTCTATAAAACAAATCACTGTCTATAAAGGACACCTCTATATAACAAATCATTGTTTATAAAGGGCACCTCTATATAACAAATCAGTCTATAAAGGGCACCTCTATATAACAAATCACTGTCTATAAAGGGCACCTCTATATAACAAATCACTGTCTATAAAGGACACCTCTATAAAACAAATCACTGTCTATAAAGGGCACCTCTATATAACAAATCACTGTCTATAAAGGACACCTCTATATAACAAATCACTGTCTATAAAGCACACCTCTATATAACAAATCACTGTCTATAAAGGACACCTCTATAAAACAAATCAGTCTATAAAGGACACCTCTATATAACAAATCAGTCTATAAAGGGCACCTCTATATAACAAATCAGTCTATAAAGGGCACCTCTATATAACAAATCACTGTCTATAAAGGGCACCTCTATATAACAAATCACTGTCTATAAAGGACACTTCTATAAAACAAATCACTGTCTATAAAGGGCACCTCTATATAACAAATCAGTCTATAAAGGACACCTCTATAAAACAAATCACTGTCAATAAAGGACACCTCTATATAACAAATCAGTCTATAAAGGGCACCTCTATATAACAAATCACTGTCTATACAGGGCACCTCTATATAACAAATCACTGTCTATAAAGGACACCTCTATAAAACAAATCACTGTCTATAAAGGGCACCTCTATATAACAAATCACTGTCTATAAAGGGCACCTCTATATAACAAATCACTGTCTATAAAGGGCACCTCTATATAACAAATCAGTCTATAAAGGGCATCTCTATATAACAAATCACTGTCTATAAAGGGCACCTCTATATAACAAATCAGTCTATAAAGGGCACCTCTATATAACAAATCACTGTTTATAAAGGACACCTCTATATAACAAATCAGTCTATAAAGGGCACCTCTATATAACAAATCACTGTCTATAAAGGGCACCTCTATATAACAAATCACTGTCTATAAAGGACACCTCTATAAAACAAATCACTGTCTATAAAGGGCACCTCTATATAACAAATCACTGTCTATAAAGGGCACCTCTATATAACAAATCACTGTCTATAAAGGGCACCTCTATATAACAAATCACTATCTATAAAGGGCACCTCTATAAAACAAATCATTGTCTATAAAGGGCACCTATATATAACAAATCACTGTCTATAAAGGGCACCTCTATATAACAAATCACTGTCTATAAAGGGCACCTCTATATAACAAATCACTGTATATAAAGGGAAGCCTTATTTTCCCCATTAATGAATAGTGCATATAATTTTAGCCTGTATGTAAAGGGCAACTGCTGATAAAGGGGATTTTCAGGTTCTCTCGAGTGGCCTTTATATACAGGTTTGACTGTAAATACAAAAATAATATCTACGATGCCGTGCACCATCACCAAGCATTATACTAACTAATAGAGGATATCCTAGGCTGCCTGGCAGGAGAAGTTTCAGCACTTCCCGGCACCTCAACCTCCATGCTAGTCATGTTATCTTTCTCAGACTTGTCACCTTTCTCTGTGGCTATCTCCATTGAACCAACTGTCTCAAATGCTGCATAGGCTTTAGATTTCATGGTTTGGTATGGTACCTTGTTATTTGCATCATATTTATGTATTGGTAAAGGCATAACGGTTGAATAATGCTTCAATATTAATGGTTCTATCCTGTATGCCTATAAAAACATGTCACAGTCAATATACAGATATACTGTTATATCTACACAGAAACTAATAAACAAAATCAATGAAACATTTATCAAAGCTACACGATTATGTGTATTATACAGTGTTAATATGTATATAGAACACTAATGCTGAACAAAAGGTCAAACATGTATCTCTAGTTCAATCTACACAGATGTTACTTCTAAAAGACAGAAATCATTAGTAGTGACATGCATTATCTAACGGACCATGAATATTCAATTTGTAAATGTACTTTCAAAAATTACCAGTGGGTTGCCAAATATTTATAAAAACAAATTTTAGCTCAAGTTTTTGTTAGATTACTTTGGAATTCAACTTATCCAAGGTAAATTCAATGGTAACCAACTACAACTGGACCAAATGCTTAGTTTGAGATATCAGAGGAAATGACTTTTTTGAGTTATTCTTTTTTGAGATAATAAGGATTTACTCAATGTTTGTAAAATGTATAAATCAAGCTTAACAGCCTCTGTATATATCTCTTAATAAGTAAAAAAAAAACTTCAAAATAACTTTACATACAAAGAGTTTGATGAAGGCTCATACTGAAATGTAAGCACAAAATCCCCCTCTCCCCCTACCAAAGAAAAAGAGCTGCACTCTGAGAAATGACTAGCTGTTATATAGTTTACAGACAGAGAATCTCAAGCAAACATATAGACTTACCACAGGATCATATGGATGATACAGGTTGAAGAGACGTCTACACACAGACGGAGACAAAATATGGTCAATGGTTCCTTTAGATGAAGGTCTAATACCTCGCAAGGCTAAGAAGACAGCCAGTGGAGAGCCCACACAAAACAGATTCTCTACCTGGAAAATGGAATAAACTTTATATTATTCATAAACAAAATGTCTGATGGATGTACAATTTAAAAATGTGAAAATAATGCCACACTTTCTCCTTGCCACAAAATAGAGAATCTATAAAAATAATTCATCCACTTACATTTCACGTCATATTGAAAAAGAAAATAATTGCTGAATGGAAAATAACTATACATGTATATGAAAAGACGGCCTTTCATTATGCATGTACTAAAAAGTAATCTAATTAAAATCAGAACACAGTGAGATCAAAGGGAAAATATTATCCTTAAGTTTTTTTAAATTAAAAGTAAGCCTGCTTTTCAGATATCTAAAAGAAAAAAAATGGCCTATCTATCTACCCACTTATACAAATGTAACTCGAGTTATATAGCAAATCAGTAATTTTTTTCAGAACAAAATATGGTAAAAATAGATCTTGAAGGCAACAAGAGTTAAAGTTTAAAGGGTATGGTTACACTGTCATATACCAGGCCGAATGCACGAGTTAATTGTAAACAATGTTAAATCTTACGTGAAACTTCAAACTAGAGTTTCCAGATGAAGTTTGTTTGTCATGTACATTTGTCAGCAGGGATTCTAATTCATTCACTCTGAAAAATAATATATTGTAATAAACATTCACCATGCTAAATTTATTATTGACGTTATTGATGGATGCCAGCATAATAATCTTGGTCTGTGGCAGCAACATATTATATTCTTCATTTATAATTTTATTTTGTATAATATCATAATAGTAAGGCAGTGGCTAGTGGCATACATGTATATTCAAATATTAATGTTGTTTTCTACCAAACTTGTACAAATATTGAAAATGTATTAAACTGGAAGCTCACATGAATCTGAATTGCCCACCACATTATTCATGCACTATTGTGCCATTTGTGGTTCAGACAAGTTTGGGTCAGGTAAGCAAAAAAAAAAATGTTTACTGATATTACATAACTAAGTAAAAGACAATACTATGCCACAAACCTTTTCTTTGCTTCATTTAATTCACTCAGAAGTTCTGCTGAATCTTTAGCCTGTTCTGTCTCTTCATCCTAAAATAAAAGGGAGATCAATATTGCTAAAAAGGCATCCATTTTACCCTTTAAGGATACAGATAAAAATGAATACAAGTATATTAAAGGGATGAAAGTGCTTGCTGATGGAAAAAGAGGAAACTTCCTATACAGTGCACTTAAATCTTCATTTTCTAGCTGTTTAGACCAAGTTTGACTTAAATCTTCATTTTCTAGCTGTTTAGACCAAGTTTGACTTAAATCTTCATTTTCTAGCTGTTTAGACCAAGTTTGACTTAAATCTTCATTTTCTAGCTGTTTAGACCAAGTTTGACTTAAATCTTCATTTTCTAGCTGTTTAGACCAAGTTTGACTTAAATCTTCATTTTCTAGCTGTTTAGACCAAGTTTGACTTAAATCTTCATTTTCTAGCTGTTTAGACCAAGTTTGACTTAAATCTTCATTTTCTAGTTGTTTAGACCAAGATTGACTTAAATCTTCATTTTCTAGCTGTTTAGACCAAGTTTGACTTAAATCTTCATTTTCTAGCTGTTTAGACCAAGTTTGACACATTTTATTTCCTATTATTTTCCTAAAAAAAAAAGAGAAAATCTGTTGATCAGAAAAAAACTTTCATCTCTGAATATCAACATGTTTTCATTTTCAGCAGTATTTCAGATAACAGGTGTAATATTTGTTTTATATACAACAGGTGCATGCTTTGTTTACATGTGAACTATAATCTGGGTATCAAGGGATCTAACAGAACTGAGTACATGTATACTATAATCAAGGCAAAATTTTTAACTTTTCTTCTTTTTTATCTTTCCTACCGAATATAGACCACCTTCAACAAACAAGTTCAAGATTATGTTCCTGATTTTGTCAAGGTTGAGAATTATGATGTCACCATAAACATATTTCTCTGAGAATTTATACCAAACCTTTATTTCCTGCAGTAGCACATTCTTTAATCTGTAAACATAAGTCTTTTTCTAATTAATATTGACTTCTTAACTCCTGTAACAGTTAGTAATAGTTTACATACTTACAATGACTTTAGTGACAAACTGGTCATACAAAGCTATTGGATTCCAACCTGTCAGTATATCATAGGTAATAACAGCACCTAAAACAAGTATACACAAATTTACATGTTTAATGTATTATCACTTACAATGCTCTATTTTGAAATATAATTATCACACTTATAAGGATAGTTATTCCAAAAAGAGGATCCAGTACATGTCACAAATAAGTAATTATTAGGAATAAAAGTTTATTTTGACACAAAACAGTGATCAGATATTCCCACAGAAAGTAGAATGCTGATTGGCCAACAGATTTAATTATTCCAATTGCAATCTGTGTTAAACTTTGAGCCCTATGACTTGGGCCACATAGACCCTGTGACTTCAAATTGAACAAGCCTTAATCTATATATAACAATGGAACTGCACAGAAAATATAGAAACATTTCTTATGCTTATTCTTAAGAATTTTTGCTGGTTTAAATTATTTAATTTTTTCTCTTTAATGGCACCTACTATCCCTTCTATTGGTGGATCAATATCATTTATATAAATTAAAACCTTCTATTGGTGGATCAATATCATTTATATAAATTAAAACCTTCTATTGGTGGATCAATATCATTTATATAAATTAAAACCTTCTATTGGTGGATCAATGTCATTTGTATAAATTCAAACTTTCTCTTCCCACATATCATCTCTGTCAAAGTTGGTTTCACTTCATTGAGCAGTATTGTATTGTAGGAGAAAATTAAATGGTGGAAAAGTTAATAACAGACCACAGATAGATTGATGACCTAAGTGGGCTAAGGAAATGGTTTATTTTAAGAGTGGTCTACTGTAAGAATTCTTACAAAAAAAAACGTACCAAGAGAATGAGCAATAATTGATACTTTTCCTCCACTTGGAATGAAGTATGGATTCTTACAACAGAACAATTCAAACAGTCGATTTATCTGTGTCTGTAAGCTCTGGGTAATCTGAAAATAAAAATGTTAAATGTTCAAAAAGAGAAAAGAAAGAAAAACAGATTGAAGATATAAACCCAGAGGTTTTTATCTATTTAAATTTGGTTTTCAAATGATACCCATAATATAACTAGTAGGGACACATTTCATTGTGTTAAATCTAACAATCTTATTTAATATTAACAGTAAATTACAAATTCTGTTCACATTTCCTTTATTTCTAACATTTTATTGTTTTTACACTATTATTACAGAATGCTTTATAATGAAATAATTCTGTACATAATGTTCTATATTATAATTCTGTACATTCTATATTATAATTCTGTACATAATGTTCTATATTATAATTCTGTACATAATGTTCTATATTATAATTCTGTACATAATGTTCTATATTATAATTCTGTACATAATGTTCTATATCATAATTCTGTACATAATGTTCTATATTATAATTCCATACATAATGTTCTATATTATAATTCCATACATAATGTTCTATATTATAATTCTGTACATAATGTTCTATATTATAATTCTGTACATTCTATATTATAATTCTGTACATTCTATATTATAATTCTATACATAATGTTCTATATTATATTTCTATATTATAATTCTATACATAATGTTCTATATTATAATTCTGTACATTCTATATTATAATTCTATACATAATGTTCTATATTATAATTCTGTACATAATGTTCTATATTATAATTCTGTACATAATGTTCTATATTATAATTCTGTACATAATGTTCTATATTATAATTCTGTACATAATGTTCTATATTATAATTCTGTATCTAATGTTCTATATTATAATTCTGTACATAATGTTCTATATTATAATTCTGTACATAATGTTCTATATTATAATTCTGTACATAATGTTCTATATTATAATTCTGTACATAATATTCTATATTATAATTCTGTATCTAATGTTCTATATTATAATTCTGTACATAATGTTCTATATTATAATTCTGTACATAATGTTCTATATTATAATTCTGTACATAATGTTCTATATTATAATTCTGTACATAATGTTCTATATTATAATTCTGTACATAATGTTCTATATTATCAAAGTGTTGCATAGATCAATAGACTTACCTCTGATCTGGTCACTGGTGAGTGATTGATTGTTGTTTAACACCAATTGAGCAAAGTTTCAGCTATATCAGCTATGGCGAGAATAAGTTAAATTCGATGAGATGATAATAATGTCTGCTTTGTACTAAACCAACACACTTAAATGGATTTTTATAGTGCTACCCCACTGAAACAACAGTCCACTGATAGACATGTCACTCTACTCTGACACATTATCATGATAGTGCTACCCCACTGAAACAACAGTCCACTGATAGACATGTCACTCTACTCTGACACATTATCATGAATCTGATCCAACCAGTTATTGCTTTTTCTCGTTAATTTTAATTTAAGCCACTTGTATTGTTCAAAAACAAACAATACAATATTTTAACAATACATTTCTCGTTAAAGCTGCATGCTTAGAGGAGAAGCAAAAATACATATATAGTCTTTGGCTTGACGACTGGAGCTCAAACTCACGATCTATCATACCTGAGGTGAGCATGCTTACAATTACATCACTGATAGACTCACCTCTGATCTGTATAATGCTTACAATTACATCACTGATAGACTCACCTCTGATCTGTATAATGCTTACAATTACATCACTGATAGACTCACCTCTGATCTGTATAATGCTTACAATTACATCACTGATAGACTCACCTCTGATCTGTATAATGCTTACAATTACATCACTGATAGACTCACCTCTGATCTGTATAATGCTTACAATTACATCACTGATAGACTCACCTCTGATCTGTATAATGCTTACAATTACATCACTGATAGACTCACCTCTGATCTGTATAATGCTTACAATTACATCACTGATAGACTCACCTCTGATCTGTATAATGCTTACAATTACATCACTGATAGACTCACCTCTGATCTGTATAATGCTTACAATTACATCACTGATAGACTCACCTCTGATCTGTATAATGCTTACAATTACATCACTGATAGACTCACCTCTGATCTGTATAATGTTTACAATTACATCACTGATAGACTCACCTCTGATCTGTATAATGCTTACAATTACATCACTGATAGACTCACCTCTGATCTGTATAATGCTTACAATTACATCACTGATAGACTCACCTCTGATCTGTATAATGCTTACAATTACATCACTGATAGACTCACCTCTGATCTGTATAATGCTTACAATTACATCACTGATAGACTCACCTCTGATCTGTATAATGCTTACAATTACATCACTGATAGACTCACCTCTGATCTGTATAATGCTTACAATTACATCACTGATAGACTCACCTCTGATCTGTATAATGCTTACAATTACATCACTGATAGACTCACCTCTGATCTGTATAATGCTTACAATTACATCACTGATAGACTCACCTCTGATCTGTATAATGCTTACAATTACATCACTGATAGACTCACCTCTGATCTGTATAATGCTTACAATTACATCACTGATAGACTCACCTCTGATCTGTATAATGCTTACAATTACATCACTGATAGACTCACCTCTGATCTGTATAATGCTTACAATTACATCACTGATAGACTCACCTCTGATCTGTATAATGCTTACAATTACATCACTGATAGACTCACCTCTGATCTGTATAATGCTTACAATGACATCACTGATAGACTCACCTCTGATCTGTATAATGCTTACAATTACATCACTGATAGACTCACCTCTGATCTGTATAATGCTTACAATTACATCACTGATAGACTCACCTCTGATCTGTATAATGCTTACAATTACATCACTGATAGACTCACCTCTGATCTGTATAATGCTTACAATTACATCACTGATAGACTCACCTCTGATCTGTATAATGCTTACAATTACATCACTGATAGACTCACCTCTGATCTGTATAATGCTTACAATTACATCACTGATAGACTCACCTCTGATCTGTATAATGCTTACAATTACATCACTGATAGACTCACCTCTGATCTGTATAATGCTTACAATTACATCACTGATAGACTCACCTCTGATCTGTATAATGCTTACAATTACATCACTGATAGACTCACCTCTGATCTGTATAATGGACTGGTATAGTATAAAATGTCCATAGCACTGCTGTTTAACAATGATCTTAATCCTGACATCTTGTTTGGTGTAATTGAATCGACTGTATCTGTTTATAAAAAAAATATTTATAGTGAAACTCATTCAAATATCAAACAAATCTCCAGAGGCCCTGAAATATTAGTATGCAACCAAATGTTGCTATAAACTATTTGCCTTAAATATATTTAGGAATGGAGGAATTTGACAGCTGTGATGTATTACTGTATGTTCAAATACAGTTTACTTTACACACATTATAACTCCAAAATTATAAGTACCGGTAGTAATTCATACAAATAATTCCCCTATTATTGTTGGGTAAATAATATCTTTTAAGCTTTTCTACAGGTTTCACATGAAGTTTAAAATAAGTGACATCCATATATATATATATCTAATATACATGGTATCCAATCTGAAAGATACCTCAGATAATCATCATAGTATTTAGTGGCAAATAAGATAAAATAATCTGCTGGAAGTTGTCAAAAATCATATTTTCATTCTCAATTTCTTACAATTCAGGTAGCTACTCTCAAATGCAAGTAACTTTTTATCTAAACCCACGAGGTATTCAAATTTGTGCCAAAAATATTTATGTTTCTGCTTACTTTCAGTTTTTGTGATATCTTAAATGGTTTAATTTTGATCTAGCAGTGTAGCAATTCATATTTATTTTATGATCAATTTGATCATACATTCTTCTGCTTGATTCCTAGATTTAGTGGAATTACTAAACTTTACTATACAAACATTATAAATTTAAAGTAATGATATACACAACATTAAACAGAGACAGATCAAACAATATTCACAATGAAAAAGAATGTCTTGGATCATTTTCAACAGTAGATCAAGTGTGAATTATAAAAAAAACAACACAGTAACTAGTAAGAATAATGTAAACTAAATATTAAAATGGTTGACATTTATAAGTATTCCGATTAATAGGTTAAACATGCAAAGTGAAATTCTTATATTAGTGTAAACATATTTTATTAATCAATATATATGAATATAGTACAACAATATGACTATGACTATGAATTAATTAAGAGGATCCGAAAACAAGTTATTAAACTTATATAAATCTGTATCCCAAGTTTAATTAAATCTACTTTTAATAATCTCAGAAGTTAGATTACGTTGTAAGGATCAGTGAAATGATAATTGTATTTTACACCATAGGGGATGAATTGTGCAGGAAAGTAAAAAGGGTTGGTGAATTGTGAATTACAGGGTAAATCGTTTACTACTTAAAATGAACTTTTGTACTGACAAGATTTCTGTGTTCTGGTTAATTGTTAACTCATTAGATCCTACCAATAGAAGTTCAGTGGACAAGGGAATAGGAAGGTTAAGGACAAATATGTGGCATTGTCTAGGTATGCTATAGTGAGGACAGTTGAGAAGATAATGAGTAGGAGTCTCTATAGCACCACATGTACAATGCAGTGAATTTACAATATTTTTCCGAAATAGATCGGAATTAAGAGCTTCTTATATTAGTCCTTGACATTTAATAAACAAGTATACAGGTATTAACTATTACAGGTCAAATTACCTCCATCTAAAGTCAAACTAGATCTCCATTCTACAGGTAAAAATTCTGCTCGTTTGTTGTCTACATCAAGTTGTGGGAACGTCTTGTTTTTAATTGTTACATATTTATCTCTCAGTCTGTAATTATAATAAGAGTGTAAACTGAATAGAAGGTCCACTCAAAATGTATTCAATCTTATTCTAATCATTTATATTTTACCTCTGATTTATTATTCTTATTTATGATTTGTTCCTTTATTCTGGTTTTGACATTGATAACAAGGAATTAAATGTGAAAAACAATATTGTATTTGAAATCTAAAAAAAGTTGCCGGAAATAATCTTCTGAAGAATGACAATTTTGTGTCAGTAAAAATAATATAGACATGCATCTTTACTTTAACTCTTCATGGATAATACAATCAAATTTTTGTGAATCTAATTTGTTTTCAAGTACATAAGTTTTATATGTAATTTTATGCAAAGTAGATTTATATGAGTCTTATTTGTTTTGATCCTTTTCTTTCTTTTTAAGCATTATTAAGGTTTTAATATTTTCTCATATTAATCTTTTTCACTGCCTATTAGGGCATTACTAGCTCATATGTAGAAATCCAGACAATATATAAGTTATGGTGATACCACTCTTTTTTTTTAAATTAGTTTAAACATATTTTTATTTGCTAAATATTACAAATAGGGATCCGACACAAGTTTTTCCAACTTATGAAGTCTTCTCCCGAATACAGTTATTTACAATATGTATTAGCATGTGCAATGAAATGATATAAAATGATACCACTCTACTAACATCTATAAATAAAGTGAGGAAATGGCTACTCATCAACACATATCTGTATCAATTAAGGCAACAACAAAAAAAACAATAATTCTCTTTCAATATCTAGAAAAACAGATACTTACTCTCTACAGCTTTTTATAATACTACCAGTTTCCATCTTTTGTCCTATTCCATGAACTACAAATAACAGATGTGTTATGTCTGGGGGTTTGTCATCCATAACAGCTTCATACCGGTAACCTCTTATGAGTCTTGTTCCAGCTGTGTAAAAAAAAAGAAACCATAAAATGATTTATAAATATCAAACCAGTAAAAAGAACCATACAATGATTTATAAATATCAAACCAGTAAAAAGAACCATAAAATGATTTATAAATATCAAACCAGTAAAAAGAACCATAAAATGATTTATAAATATCAAACCAGTAAAAAGAACCATAAAATGATTTATAAATATCAAACCAGTAAAAAGAACCATAAAATGATTTATAAATATCAAACCAGTAAAAAGAACCATAAAATGATTTATAAATATCAAACCAGTAAAAAGAACCATAAAATGATTTATAAATATCAAACCAGTAAAAAGAACCATAAAATGATTTATAAATATCAAACCAGTAAAAAGAACCATAAAATGATTTATAAATATCAAACCAGTAAAAAGAACCATAAAATGATTTATAAATATCAAACCAGTAATTGTTTGCTCCTTTACTGAGAGATTGTTGCCAAGTGATCAATTTTTCAGCTACATTTCAGCTCAAGGCGAGAACAAATTAAATTTCTATGATAATGATGCCCCCCCCCCCCCCCCCCCCCCCCCTTTGTACTCTAGCAACACTTATTAAATTTGCATAGTGCAGCTCACTGAATATAACGTGTGGCCTTTGGTGGGTGTGATTCTATAAGAGGGGGACTTTGGTGGGTGTGGTTCTATAAGAGGGGGACTTTGGTGGGTGTGGTTCTATAAGATGGGGACTTTGGTAGGTGTGGTTCTATAAGAGGGGGGCTACTGTATAAAAGCAATGATACATTTTTGTAAATTGTTGTCAATAGTCTGCTTTACATCGTACTATTTACGAAGTCACTATTACATTTTACCTTTCTGTAATCCAAGTTTACTTCCTACTGCTCTAGCAAATCTAGAAGGCCTTGATTCACTATACATATAAATCTCATTGGGTCCACACCACTCAACATAAAACTCTTCAAATCGTAACTGATGGAGAACTGAAATCATACAATATGTACCAATTAAATATTCAGTGATGTGTAGGTATCATAGTTCTATTAAAAAATTCTTATTCAAAACCACATGAACATTTTAATCATTACATTTCTCTATACCTACATGTACAGAATTAGTACCAGATTGCCTAATACCATATTGCTGATTCCATTTTGCTGAATCCCATATTGCCGACTTTTGTTAAAAATAACAAAATTTCATCATATTATTTTTCTATTTAAAAAGAAAATATTGATGATGTGTACATATTTTATTGAAAGCAGTAATTTTTCGCGCAATTTTAATTAGAAAAACCATAATCAAATGCATACTGATTGTTGAATAGGAGATGCCGATACTCATTACTCAAACAATTGAAGAACAATGGAAAAAAACTACAAATAAGTAAATGTTTTTTTTTTTGAGTTTTACTAAGTAAGAAAGAAAAAAATTGTCGTTAAATAGCAAATTATTTAGAACTGACTGATGATTTCGGTAATCTAAAAATGAACTAGTACTATACCCACAATATCCAAGCTAGGTGATTATGGTAGATTTTAATAAATGATCGGCAATTAATTAACTCCAAACAAATTTGAGGCGTATTTACAAAACAAAAAATGTGTATTCTCTCATGTTTATGCTAGTTATTATTCACAGAACCTATGTTTTGAAAATATTTCTTGGCATCATTCATCTTGACAGAAATCATGGTTGTCTGCAGGACTAATCCACCGTATATCCTTTTGAGCTCGAATGCTATAATCTAAACTCCCTGGTATGTCGGACCATTTCAAAAGAAATATTTATTTAATTCTTTACAATTTTCCTTCATAAATTAGAAGCATTATTCTACTTGCAATAACAATATTTTTCATATGTCGGCAATTTGGGAATCGGCTAATTGGACTCGGCAATTTGGGATTCAGCAAAGTGGGAATCGGCAATTTGGGATGCTACCCATGTACATGTATATCAGATTAGTTACTTGTTAACTGTGTAATATTAGTCACATCAGCTTTTATATTTGTTTGTTTGTTTGATGGTGTTTAACACCACTTTCAACAAATTTCAGTTATATCGTGGCAGTCAGTTTTATTGGTGGAGGAAACCAGAGGACCCAGAGAAAACAGGGTTGGCAAAAAACCAGTCAATACTAGTATTGACCGGGCCGGTGGTCAATACTGGTTTTAACCGGTCAATACTGGTCGATTGGAGTAAAAGCCATATAGGATTATGTAAATTGATTCCTAAGAGGGTCTTTTTAGTGGGGGTATCTATTTTTAACTTATAATGATTTTAGGTTAGTATTTCTTTAATTTAATAAAATAAAATATAGAATGAAAGTGTCTAATTTAGACTTCATTATAAATCATTTGGTAAGAAGCCATACATAAGAGAGGCCATGAAGAGTAAACCCCCTATAAACTTTCCATTTCCTGCATTCAGAATCATTCTGTCTCACATATGAATGAACTTTAAACATTGTATTGTTTCAAGCTGGCCACTTTTTTACCCTTTTCTTTCTTATGAACACGTTTATTGGGGTTATGTTGCTTTAGCAATTTAAATTTCTTAATTGACCACCTGTCAGCCAGGTGTACAGTTACCTGTCCAGCACTTTAATTAAGCTACCTGTAACTTACCTATTGCAATCACACATTTTGAATTAAATAAATCTTTATGTAATTATAAATGTATTTAGTACTGTACCTGAAAATGTGCCTTAAATAGATTTCAATAGTAATTCAGTGATGTTTTAAAATATTCAACAGATTAATACAGCAATAAAAATTTTAATTTGGATTTCAAATGAAAATGTTCATCATTTTAGATATGAAAAAGAACAAAATTGACAATTTTTCACTTAAAATAATAGTATTGACCGGGACGGTTAAAACGACTGAAAATGTTTGACAAAACATAAGATTGAGTAACACGAACCTTACTAAAAACCTGGTATGAACTGATGTTTTCCGAAAGGGTAGAAAATCCTGCTCTACAAGTGGCACTCGCCGTGTTACAATTACTATTATTATATTTTAATCTATATGATAGATTTTGATTGGATTACATTAGTCATATGATAATAATTTTTTTTTAGATGTTTTGCCAAAATTTGCACTGTCGGGAAACAACTCTATTGTTCCCCGCCGAACAACACCTATTATTATACCTCACTAACTTCTCATTGGCTTCAATTAAATCACATGACCTGAAACAATTTTAATGTTTTGTGAAAATTAACCCAAACGAGAAACAACTAGTTGTTTACCAGGTAACAACCCTATTGTTCCCAGGTAAACAACCCATTGCGTGCATTTAACATTTGTTAAAAATTTGTCAAAAGTTATTAAACACACATTTTGTTTAAATACATGTATTTATTTAAATGCCCAATCCTTGGTCTGTTGTTCGGTATAATAAAACAGTTATTGCCCTGAATGGATTGTAAACATCAGAATTGTTAACCCTCAAGGTGTTGTTTCCCTCGGGAAAACAATCCCCTTCAGGTTAACAATTCTAGATGTTTACATCCATTGAAGGCAATAATTGTTTATTGTTCCCCGCCGAACAACCCAATTTTCCCATACATGGGAGATAACCTATAAAACATTGACAAAAATTTGCACTGCCGGGAAACAACCATATTGTTCCCCGACGAACAACCCAATTTTTCCCCCACAAGGGAGATAACCTATAAAACATTGGCAAAAATATAATAAAACAATTACGGCCCTCTGTGTAGGGAAACATCCAGATTTGTCAACCCTCAGTGGTTGCTTTCCCCTTCAGGTTGACAAATCTGGATGTTTCCCTACACAGAGGGCCGTAATTGTATATTGTTCCAAATCCGGTGACAAATCATGAAAGACGAAAGGAGGACAGGATTGTGATTACGAAAACGGAACATATCAGTCGTCATCTGTGACACAGATATTCTGTAAAGGGTTAACCAAGTCCTAAAACTTTCGAAGTGACGATTTCAGCTTTATGGTGTTGTTGTTGTTAGATGGTGTTTAACGCCACTTTCAACGATATTTCAGTTATATCATGGCGGTCAGTTTTTATTGGTGGAGGACCCAGAGAAAACCACCGACCTGTCGCAAGTCACTGACAAACTTTATCACATAATGTTGAACACCTCGCCCTGATTGAGATTTGAACTCACAACATCAGTGGTGATAGGCACTAATTGCATTGGTAGTTGTAAATCCAACTACCATACGATCACGGCCACGATGGCCCCTCAGCTTTTATGACATCAAGGTGACAGACTTAAACATATTAAGAAGTTGACTAAAATTTTTAATTTGACGAAAATACCAATCTACTCTTGTATATCAAGCTCCTCATCACATACAATTTATGATTTAAATCCTTTACATCAGAGGTTCAAAATATGATTAAATATTATTTGACTTTCTTGTAATAGATATTGTACAACAATATTTATTGGTACATAATGTATTATCATTTATACTATAGCATGTTTATACCTGGCTTCTTGCCTTTTGTAGGAGATGGAATAAAATCATCCAATCTACGACCCATGAAGTTAGCAATATGTTCAGTTTCAATCTGTTGACTGTAGTCATCCTCCAATGGCTGCCAGATTTGGTCATAGAACCACAGGCCTCGTGTTATATCCGATTCATCACCTATAAAAATAAAGACATAATTTTGTTTGTATTTATATCTTCAATGATAATACATACCTTCCTTCAACTTTAACTCAAGTTATACTTTATACTGGCATTCATTACATTTAGAATAATTTTAGTAAATGAGTGAGTGAGTGATTGATTGTTGCTTAATGCCAACTCAGCAATTTTTCAGCCATATCATGGTGAGAACAAGTTACTTTTCAATGAAATGATGATGAGACCAACACGCTTAGTTGAATTTTTATAGTGCTAGCTCACTGAAACAACAGTCTGCGGATAGACATGTCGCTCTACTCTGACACATTATCATGATTAAGAGCCAATCAGTCTTTGCTCCTTAATGCTTCTTTGGTTTGACCAGACTGGGGATTGAACCTATTATGTACTTCACTCGAGGTAAGCACACTACCAATTACACTACTGAGGCGTTCTTGGTGAGCTAAAATTATTGAACTTAACAGAGATACTTGTAACTTGTATATGTGAGTCCTGGACTCATCATTTGTGTTTGGTACTCGTGATTATTTACAAAAAAATAACAAAGTATGTACTAGTGGGACTCATGACTTTTGTTGGGACTTATCAAAATTGTATCCTACAATTAAGGATATCTGACTTAGAATAAAGTGCAAAACTAACCATTTAACATGTGTAATTGTTCTTTAATTCAATTAGCCATTCTATTTCTGCTATTTGTTCATTTCTATAAAAAAATATCTTCCCAAACCTGAATCTGGAGGGTAGGATGAGGGGGGGTTGTGACTTGGGTTTGTTAGGTTATAATATGGAAAGCCAGACCGTTGACCACAGTGGAAAACATGTTTGGAGAGTGCCACGCCCCATGCATGTTAAAGACATCTTTTGTGAATTTTGGAAAAGAGTATTGTAGCCACTACAGAAGAAGAAATTTTATGTCCATAGCAAAATCATCATATTTTTTTCACTGGCAGTCAAAAGCGGTTACCTGGATTTTATATATTGTTAAACCTTTTCTCATCAATTGTAATTGCATATAAGTGGGAAAAAACATTTTTGCCATACTGCTACAAAAGTAGGTTATTTTTGACATTTTCTATTGTAATGAGATATAATGGTAGCTTTAATTTGGCTATAAGCACCCTCATGGAAAAAGCACGAAAAGTTTATTTCAAGATTAAAAAAACAGTAAGCTTAAATAATCCAGCTAGATTAATAGAAAAACTTTTTGATTGTTTAATTTCACTAATTCTTTTATACTGTAGTGAAATCTGGGGTGCCTTTTGTTCCTTAAAGGACTCCGACCCTTTCGAAAAGCTCCACCTGAAATTTATAAAAGAAACTCTTGGAGTAAATTGCAAAGCCTCAAATGATGCTTGCCGAGCAGAACTAGCTCCACTTCCATTTAGAAATTTAATTCATGCCTCTTGTATAAATTTTCTAGATCATATACCTTTTTGTACTTTCATCAGACAACACCTTAATATATCAAATATATAATGCTACAAAAACTTCAAACCCATGGATTAAGAAAACAAAATATTTACTCGATAGTCTTGGTTATTCATATATTTTATATGTGAATTTTAAACATCAACTGATAAATTATAAAGCAAAGAATAAAAGATCAAAATATACAAAATCAAAACAGTCTGTGCCAAAAATATTTTGACAAACTAGCCCAAACAGCATTTTAGAAGAATTTTTTCTATTTGATTAAGTAAATTTTATACAATTTTTACTAGACAGGGGCATAGGGCTAGGGGTTTTTGGCACATACTCAAAATAGCAATATTTGTCAATCTTCTAAGCTAAACTTCTTTAGAACTTTCTACAATATGGGACAAAGACCTTCATATGTTGACAGTTTAGTTAATATTTCGGAGAGGACTGCAATTTCTACAATACCATAAAAATATTCCTACATCAGAAAGATTTTGTACAGTTTGTAAATCTGGAAAAATTTTAAATGAAGAACATTTCCTTATACATTGTCCAGGATATGAACTGCAAAGACAAATATTTGTAAACAAAATTAACAAAATAGTACCAGGATATATAAAACTGAGCACAGTTTCCAAAATAAAACTTCTTCTTAATAGTAATTCATCAGTAATTCTTAGAATGTCCTCTTCATTCATATCAAGTTGCTTCAAAAATAGAGATAGTCTGATGTGAAATACATTATGTATATTATGCATAAATTTTTAATATTAGGTTAGGTTAGGTCATTTGTGGACGCTGGCTCTCCACCACTATATCCACCTCTACTTCTTCCTTGATATAACTTATATTGTCATATACATGTATATATTTCATTTGATGTAAAACCATACTTCACAAACTTGTCATACTGTTACATTGTATATGGGCCGAATCCGGGTCGTTTCGCCCCGCTGACCTGTTCGCCCCGGGTCGTTTCGCCCCGAAAAGTGAGTCGATTCGCCCCACTTAATTGCTATTATATTATAATAGATGAAGTCTTTTTCGACAATTTTTTGATAATTATTTATTTATTAGCATCGTGTTGTGGGTTTTCGTACTATTATAGATTTTCCGATATAGCGATTAGCAGTGTTAACCCTTCATTCATATGACGATTGGAATTTTCAAAGAATGGCTAGTTAAATATTTCTTTGTACATAAGATTGTTTTTAAAGCCATTCTTGTATTTTAATACACTTTCGATTATCTGGCAACTTTTGCTGTCAGTAATGTGTGCGCTGTGGAAATCAAAATAAAATGGATTATACGAAAACACATGACATATGCATACGAAAACACATACCGTGACGATAGTATGCAAAAAAAAAAATCATTCATTTTGGTCTACTTTAAATATTTATTCATTTTCAAGTTTCAAGTTTTTATTAATAAGAAAAATCAATCAAACATTGTTGGTCAGTTAACAACTGACTTATTTTATTCAAAATCAAACTACATGTAGTTAAATTCAAATTTTGTAGAGAGTTGTGAATAAATTTTTGCCAAGAGGGCGAAGACCAAGTTACCATCAATAAATGGGTGATTTTCAAAAAAATGAAGACTTTTCATTTTCAGAGAATAATTTGAATATTAAATGATATGAAAGAAAAGTAAATATCTTGAAACATTAGACTGGATGAATATGATAGTTGTAAAATTGGGCTTGCATGAGGAGAGACACAAAAAATGTCAGGAGTGTAACATTTTATCTTAGTTGTATAGTACTATGTTGTATGCTTTAATAGTTCACAATTTTCTTTATTTTCCAAAAGCTCCAGACCCAATCAAAGAAAAAAGTTGGAAATAGCTCTGATATATGACATATCATAGCTAGGAAATCAAAATAACTAATGTCAGGAGTGCGACGCTTTTAATAAGCATATCTTTCAAATAAAATAGTAAAAAAACCATGCTTCTTCATAGGTAAAGGACGGTACAATACTCTGTGGTTCTTATCTCCTTTGCAAAGGTTAAAATATGTCATTAATTGGTTTTTTTCTGCTAAACCGGAAGCGATACCAAACAGTGTGTATTGTTCAAAGAAATTTTACGAATATTTGCAATGGTATTTTCCATATTTCATTTTTTAAAGCACTATTAATAAATCGGGGCGAAACAACCCGGGGCGAAACGACTCAGGGGGCGAACAGGATTCGGGGCGAAACGACTCAGGGGGCGAACGGGATTCGGGGCGAAACGACCCTGTACCATATGGGCCCTAACCATTCATTTTATAAATGAGTTTGTGCTAATAAAGTATTAGAATTTGTATAGAAAAAAAATGTATTTGGAAGGGTATATAAAATCTTGTTGGTGTTTGGTTCTCAGAGCTATTTATTGTATCCACAAAATGAAAAATAGCTTCAAAATTAAAAATGTCAATGAGATTACATGTACATGTAGGTCACTTAGGAAATGAACTGTATAGGCTATACCAAGAAATTTATGACATACCAGACCAATATACTGGTCTGCAGTTTTTAAGTGCAACATCTACTTCATATAGTCCTCCTCGAACTGAAATTACATCATTATCGATGATATCTTCATCCTCATTGATTGCTTGGAGTGCTCTAAACCTGCATTCCAATCTGAGAGAATCATATCCAATAAATGAATGCCAAGTTTTATCAGATCTTGGTTTATAAAACCACCTTATTTCCTCTGGGCGTAGATTATCAACAAGTTCATTAACTGGAAATAAAACATTTCTCTGTCTTGTCAAAGGAGGAGTAGACCTTGATTCACTTGCAACAGAAACTGATGAACTAAAGCAGTCACTGTCTGGACTTTCTTCTTCATCGGATTCAAAAAGTGAAGGATAAAGTCTGTCGTTTGAACTTCTACTAGAAGAAGAAAGTCTGGAATTTATCCCGTCTCCAAGAGACCCAAATTCACTCATCATGACATTCTTTTCTTTTATTTCCGACGCCAGACGGAAACTGTCATTTTGAACACCTGATTTTGACAAATCTATTTGGACCTTCACCTTCAGCTCATTTTTATAGTTTCGGAGAAATCTCAAAATATTAATAAATATTCAATAATCTTTAAAAATTGCCTTAAATAATCACATTTTATGATTAAAAATTAGCAAGAATAAATATAAAATCACCATTAGGCCCGTAATATCGTTTTTAAATTTTATACGAAATATTAGATCTCAATAAATAAGAAGTTCAAGCTCCTTGTTCAAGCATTGCGTTAGACGAAGTTAAAGTTATTGCAGAAACAGTTTGACAAGTGTCATACCTTATTATTATTAGTAAGAAAAATAGAATATGAATGTGTTTTATTTACTTTGTTCAAATTAAAGAACATTTTATATCACTAGATAATAATTTTAAGGTCACCTTTGACAGCACTTGGAGGAAATGACCCCCCCTTTTTGGATTTTTTTTCTTGATTTCGTTATATTTTATTTTAAAAAAAGTTGAAAAAATGTAGACTTGTGAGATTGATAAATAAATAAATTACAAAAGGTGGGGGAGGGGATCCTGACCTCCACTCCAGGTTCTAGTCAATTTGTGAAAGGCCCGGAACAAAGTGTAAAAGAAAACACCCTTCAAACATGACTATATACTTCACTATCACATTCTCGAACCAGTAACTTCAGCAAAATACCTTGGAGTTGCACTACAATCGAACCTTAAATGGAACACCGGCGCTCGTGGCACGGACTCACCACCCCCTTTTTTCTAACTTTCTGTTTGCAAATTTATTTTCAATAAAATTTCTTTATTTCTTTATTATTTCATCTCTTTTTCCTTATTTTAACTTGTTCGTGTCAATATTCATACAATCTTGTGTTAACATTAAATTGCATGTGTCGACCCAGTATATAATACACATGTGACAAGGCATGCAACTCGGCAGGTTTAATAATACATTTTTTGAACTTTTCTGACCCTATCGTTGAAGTTAATGCAGTTGTACGTCACTTCCGTCTGCCGTGGGTCCTTATACGAAAAATTTGGCAATAAATGTGTGAAAATCTTAAAATTCTGGAGAACTGAGCTATCGTATGCACAAAACAAAAACAGGGGCAAAAAGATGCGTCTTTTAGGAATGGATACATGTCCTAGTTTGAATGACATAATGGAAATAAGGTGCAATAAATGTACTCAAAGCGAGCAGGGGTACGATTTTTAAACCTGCTGAGTTGCATGCCTTGTGTATTATATACTGGGTCGACACATGCAATTTAATGTGAACATAAGATTGTATGAATATTGACACGAACAAGTTAAAATAAGGAAAAAGAGATGAAATAATAAAGAAATAAAGAAATTTGATTGAAAATAAATTTGTAAACAGAAAGTTAGAAAAAAGGGGGGTGGTGAGTCCGTGCCATGAGCGCCTGTGAAATGGAACACCCACATCAACAATATCACTTCAAATGGAAATAAATCTCTCGGATACTTAAAAAAGAAATTTACAAATATCAAACCCTGAAGTAAAATCTCGGGCATATCAAGCACTAGTGAGGCCAAAACTTGAATACAGCTGTAGTATCTGGGACCCTTGTACACATGACAACATAAACAAACTAGAAATGGTTCAAATGCTCGCAATGTTCAAAATAATTGCCATAATACTAGCAGTGTCACTTCAATGATTGACACTCTAGGTTGGCCAACTTTAGCTGAGTGCCGTCTTAAAACCAGATTGATCATGATGTATAAAATAACACATGCTTTAATTGCTATCCCAAACAACATACTCATCCCAACTGACAGCAGAACTAGAAAATCACACAATCAGACATTTAGGCATATAACAACACAAAAAGATACATACAAATAGTCATTTTTTCCACACACTATAGTACAATGGAACATCTTATCACAGACAATTATCTCGAGTCCATCTATAGACTCTTTCAAAGAACAGCTAACACCTGCTGTTCTCTTAAACATTTAAATTTCAAATACAATTGTACATAGTTTTAAGTTTCTTAAATTTATTCACACTTTTGATTTCACTTTATTTCACTTTCATGAAATTTATGAAAATATTTTTGTAAATACCCACGCATGCAACAGTACGTAATCTTCAACGTCTTGAAGGAGTACTGTATATCTAAAGAAGAAGAAAAGAAAGAAAAAGCAGCCTATTATCTTTATACACATGTATAAAGAAATATATAAAGTTCCCATACAAATAATATTAATGGGAAATGCATGAATTTAATCATGAAAAATTAATGATTTGGTCTTGAAAATTATTAACGGCCATTGCACTCCGTACGGATTTGTCTTGGGCACTGCTGACAATGAATAAAATTAAACAGATTGTAATTAAAAATTATTCATGACATGATAAGTATGCATTAATATAAAGAGAAATAAATACATACTAACAGTCGAAATATGATATAATAAATGCACCAGAAATGTACACCCTTTCCCATTTTACCAGACGGAGAGCAGACAATTTTTTCCAGAGCGACATATTGTGATAAAACGCTCCTTAATGAAGTTTATTTCACAAAATAAACATTCAATTCCTAAAAACTTTAAATATATGAAACAATGGTACGTGAGTTTTTGTCATCACTTGGCATCCGTCATCTGTCATCTTTTCACATTTTAATCTTTACCTCTGAAACTGCTTAGCCAAATTAACTGAAACTTGATAGGAAAAATCTATGGAAGGTCCTCTATAAAGTTTGCTCATCTCATTCCAATCCGTTAACAAACATGACCCCCATAGGTAATACTTATTTCTGGTTGGTTGATTTCTTAAAAATCTTCCCCTCTGAAACTGCTTAGCCAAATGAACCGGAGCTTGGTATGAATCATTTTTGGAAGGTCCTCTATAAAGATTGCTCATTTCATCCTGATATATTACCAAACATTGCTGCCATAGGCAAATCTTTTTTCTGGTTGCTCAATTTCTAAAAAATCTTACCCTCTGAAACTGCTTAGCCTGTACAAAATTTTCATGGATGCCATAGGCAGTTCTTGTTTGTGATTGGCCAATTAAAAAATCATCTCTAAAATCATTTGGCCAAATTAATTGAAATTTGGTAGGAAGCACTTATGGAAGGTTCTGTATAAAGTTTCCTCAAAACAAAATGACAGGTGAACGACACAAGCTCAGCCCACAGAGCCTCTCGTTGTTTTTTTGCATTATCATGAGTATCCACTTTATTTACCATATTGTATTATACTCTATACTGTTTCAATTTTCAGGTAATCAATTGAGGTGATGAAGGATGTGGCCACTTATTATTAATTTTGCCAGAGCATATGTTCCATACTTAATATGGCCTGTATCAGCTGTGATTGGATTTGTAGGATATAACTTTGAATCTATTATTGGAAGAAATCAGACTCCATGGAAAACGAAGACTATTCAAGAGGAGAGAGATGAAAGAATATTACAGGAAACAAAAGACTGTGATATTAGTGATGTTCCAAGTTTAAAATCTAAGACAGACATACCTAAGACTGTTTTAGACAGGAATGACAAGAGTAAACTTTTACATAATAGTTGATATCCAATAAAAAGCCTTTATAATGTGGTATATTATAGTTTACTGTACATGTAGTATTTGTCTGTTCCTGTGATTATACAGTCAATATTACTGTTGGTTAAAGATCTAGACTTCTTACTTAAAGAAAAACCAGAGTCCTGTTTTATGCATCAGTTTTGTGTCATTTTCAATATTAAGCTGGAATTATCTTACTGAATTCACAAACTGAATATTTAAAAGAACTGACATCAGAATTAACTGATTATGTAACAAATTATTATATCCTACCTATGATAGTATCCAGGGGATAAAATTTGTGTACAATTTTTATTCTTCTGGGATAAGATATTAAAGAAATTTTATCCATTGTGTAAAAATAATATCCTTTCCATAGGATATTATTTTTTAAAAACTTAGGATAACATTTCTCTGATATAATATCCCAGATGGATAATAGTTGTACACAAATTTTATCCCTTGGACAAGATAAAAGGTATTAAGTAGAAAAGGAATTTGATCCCAGAATACTTTAATTTATGTAAACAAGGGACATAATAAAAGTCTAAGAGTCCAATATATATTTATAACATTAACATGTTTACAAAAGAAGTTCAAATAATTTAATTGAAATAAAATGTACTTAATTTTAGAGAAAAAATATCCTAATCTTTTTCACGAATAAGATTTCTTTTATTATAAGACATATTGAATAAAACGTTTTAGTAACATAGAATATTAAGGATATAATATAAATGATATAATGTCCCATAGGATAATCTTTCATTAATTTTATATCCTAGGATATAATCATTTTTATTCATTTTATCCCTTAAGGATAATAAATCATTTAAAGATTTTATCCACAAAGGACAAATTAGCTAAAATATTTTATCCATCAGAGAGGATAAAATATTGATGACAAGGATGTTTTTTCCTTTTTCTTTTTGTCAATTAAAACCATGAAGATATTTTTTCTCTGAAATGAATTCCCCTAGGGCATTTTATACTAGGGATGATTGATATTTATGATTACAATTATACATATCACAGCAATTTGAAGCTTAGTTGAATAAATGCATACATGAATGATGAGTCAGCATCTGAAAATCCTATCCTACATATGTCTGTCCTTACAACAGTGATATAGACTCGTATCTCCTGTTTGATTAACCAATCAAAGTGCATGATTATTCTAGATATTTTTCTCCAATAGAATATACTTTAGTGCTGTGTACTAGCATTATGTTGATGTTTTTGCAATAGGTAGTTATAAATGGTGTCTATTCTCTATCATTTGTTATTTAAGAAATAATTCATTAAAGCCATAGTTTGACTGTTTGTATGTAGTTTTAATATGGCGAAATTATTTTGGTAAACATTTTATCCAGAGCTATAGCAAGGGATAAAATGCAATGAAAATAGTTTTACTCATGTTAAAATGTCATACAAATTAAGGCTTCCATGAATTTTTTCGATTCTGATCTTCATGTTTACAGTCATTTTTTTGTAAACAAATATTGCAATTAAGTATTCAGTTACTAACATCACTTGGCGTCCGTCGTCTGTAAACTTTTCACATTTCAAGCTTCTTCTTCGAAACCACTTGGCCGATTGGAACCAAACTTAGCAGGAATGTTCCTTGGATGGTCCTCTACAAAGTTACTGTTTTTCGTTCCAGTCGGATATTCAATATGGCTGCCAGGGCCAATAATATGCTCTGATTGGCTGAAATTTCAAAGATCTTCTTCTCTGAAACTAATGAACTGACTGAACCCAAACTGTAAATGAATGATCATTGGAATGTCCTTTACCAAGTTACTTTTTTTTATGTTGATCGGAAATCCAAGATGGCCACCATCGCAGGACATAGATTAACATTGGACCCTATGGGAAAATGTTCAAATGCCTTCTTCTCAGAAACTACAAATATGATTAAAGCCAAACTGTACATGAATGTTCATTGGATGATCCTCTACAATCTTAAGGTTTTTTGTTCCGATATGAAATTCAAAATGGCGGCTACGGCAGGACTTAGTTTAACATTGGACCCTATGAGAAAAATGTTTCAAAATGCTTCTTCTCTGAAACCACTTGGATAATTGAAACCAAACTGCCCAGGAATGATCATTGGAAGGTCCTCTACAAAGTTTCTGTTTTTTTATGCCGATCGGAAATCCAAGATGGCCACCACCGCAGGACATAGATTAACATTGGACCCTATGGGAAAATATTCAAATGCCTTCTTCTCAGAAACTACAAATATGATTAAAGCCAAACTGTACATGAATGTTCATTAGATGGTCCTCTACAAACTTTACGTTTTTTGTTCCGGTATGAAATTCAAAATGGCGGCTACGGCAGGACTTAGTTTAACATTGGACCCTATGGGAAAAATGTTTCAAAACGCTTCTTCTCTGAAACCACTTGGATAATTGAAACCAAACTGCCCAGGAATGATCATTGGAAGGTCCTCTACAAGGTGTGGGTTTTTTATGCCGATCGGAAATCCAAGATGGCCACCACCGCAGGACATAGATTAACATTGGACCCTATGAGAAAATGTTCAAATGCCTTCTTCTCAGAAACTACAAATATGATTAAAGCCAAACTGTACATGAATGTTCATTGGATGGTCCTCTACAAACTTTACGTTTTTTGTTCCGATATGAAATTCAAAATGGCGGCTACGGCAGGACTTAGTTTAACATTGGACCCTATGGGGAAAATGTTTCAAAACGCTTCTTCTCTGAAACCACTAGGACAGTTGAAACCAAACTGCTCAGGAATGATCATTGGAAGGTCCTCTACAAATATATGTTTTTTATGCCGATCGGAAATCCAAGATGGCCGCCACTGCAATGCATAGATTAACATTGGACCCTATGGGAAAATGTTCAAATGCCTTCTTCTCAGAAACTACAAATATTATTAAAGCCAAACTGTACATGAATGTTCATTGGATGGTCCTCTACAAACTTTACGTTTTTTGTTCCGATAAGAAATTCGAAATGGCGGCTACGGCAGGACTTAGTTTAACATTGGACCCTATGGGAAAAATGTTTCAAAATGCTTCTTCTCTGAAACCACTTGGACAATTGAAACCAAACTGCCCAGGAATGATCATTGGAAGGTCCTCTACAAAGTTTCTGTTTTTTTATGCCGATCGAAAATTCAAGATGGCCGCCACCGCAGGACATAGATTAACATTGGACCCTATGGGAAAATGTTCAAATGCCTTCTTCTCAGAAACTACAAATATGATTAAAGCCAAACTGTACATGAATGTTCATTGGATGGTTCTCTACAAACTTTACGTTTTTTGTTTATATATGAAATTCAAAATGGCAGCTACAGCAGGACTTAGTTTAACATTGGACCCTATGGGAAAAATGTTTCAAAACGCTTCTTCTCTGAAACCACTTGGATAATTGAAACCAAACTGCCCAGGAATGATCATTGGAAGGTCCTCTACAAGGTGTGTGTTTTTTATGCCGATCGGAAATCCAAGATGGCCACCACCGCAGGACATAGATTAACATTGGACCCTATGGGAAAATGTTCAAATGCCTTCTTCTCAGAAACTACAAATATGATTAAAGCCAAACTGTACATGAATGTTCATTGGATGGTCCTCTACAAACTTTACGTTTTTTGTTCTGATATGAAATTCAAAATGGCGGCTACGGCAGGACTTAGTTTAACATTGGACCCTATGGGAAAAATGTTTCAAAATGCTTCTTCTCTGAAACCACTTGGACAGTTGAAACCAAACTGCCCAGGAATGATCATTGGAAGGTCCTCTGTTTTTTTAGGCCAATCGGAAATCCAAGATGGCTGCCACCACAGGTCATAGTATTAACACAGGACCATATGGGGAAAATACAGAAATATATTCTTCTCTGAAGCTATTGCACTGATTGAACCTAAACTGTGCATCAATCATTGGAAAGTCCTTTACAAACTTTGTGTTTTTTATGTTGATCGTAATTCCAAGATGACTACCACTGCAGGACATAGTTTTTACATAGGACCAATTGTTTTTTTTTAATACCAGGTGAACGATACAGGCTCTTGAGAGCCTCTGGTTCAATTTGATGACATTCTGAATATACAGGTTAAAAGCTAGGTGTTTGTTGTCATAAGCTTTTTCCAAAATCTTCTTCTCGGAAACCATTTGTCCAATTATAACCAAAGTTATACTAAATTATCCTTTGGTTGACAACTTTCAAAATGTTATCCAATGATCCTGCCAATCATCAAATATGACTGCTGGTACTATAAATAAATCATGTGATAAAGCAAACATACATAGCCTTTAAAGACACATTTTCCCACCAAATCAATTAATATGTGAACCTAGTTGTATTTTCATATAATATGCTTTGTTAATTTTTTCCCAAAATATGCAAATTAAGCTGACTTTTTTATTCCAAATTTGACTGGAATAGTCATTAATTGGGTACAATGTAGTCTCCTTTTAAAATGGTATCTAATAACACAAACCCCACCCAAGATGGCCACTCTTACTAAAAATATAATTCTTCAAATGACCATACTTGTAATAAGTAGATGCAAGTTTACCTGAAGATTTATTGTAATGAGTTGTTAAATACGTGTATAATTAATGTTCATCTGTTGAAATTAGTATTGATGAGTTTTTACCAAATATATGTATACAAATAAGCTTATTAAAAATATGAAATATAAATCTTCTCTGACACCAGTGAACTTATTTAAACCAAATATGATTTTGATACTGTCTTTATATGCTCACATTTCCAAAGATTGTAGCCCTCCATATGAGGTTGCCACCACTGCTAAGGTCGTCCTGAATATAGCTGAACAATTTCTCGCTGGACGTTAAACACCAATCAATCAATCAAAACCACAGCTAAGCAAATTTTTCTCAGAAATTTTTTTTTGCATATTTTTTTATCCAACTATCAAGCAGTTTAAAAAGAAGATAAACAGGATATACTCCAAATCACCAGTCTTAGTCTATCAGGGAGTTTATTGTTCATATGATTTTGATGAAAGTCTTTTTAATGAATTCCTTAGAAAAAATTTATAACATTATTACAAGCCGTCAAAATTCAGTATGGACCAAGATCTGAATCTGCGCAGACTAAACCCATTCAAAACAAACATAAACATTGTACGTCACAATTTTAAAAACCAATCACAACAAACTGACCTGCGCAAACACTTTCCAGGGGAAACCTACACAACGACGTCAAATACGATGAACCAATCGCTAAGGGAGAATAATACGTAATGCCTTAACTGATTTGCGCAATGAAGGGAATTCCCATTCAAAGTATAAATAAATGAAATCAAGTTTTACTATTTTTGCTTTTAATCAGGTACAGATTTCAACATACAAATTCAATCAATCAATGATAAATACTTACAAAGCGCGAGCACAGGCACTCGGGTACACTCTGTGATTTTCGTTATTTTCATTAAAATTAAATATTTTCCCTTTTAGTGCCTCTATTCTAACCTTCTCTACGCAAAATCACCTAATTTTGACGTATTTTCACATTTGGATACAACTCATTTTTTCTACAAATACTACAATATCAACTGTGAGCGCGATAAGAAAATCAAAATGAATGATATCCAGTAATTAAGCTTCCTCACGGCTGGTAATCGGCACAAGCAGAACAGTTGGTTCTGCAAAGAAATTCGTGAGGATAACTTCCGGTTTTGGTGGAGGAGAGTTCACGAAGACGCTTCGCAAGGTATGTACATGTCAAAAATTGAAATTTTCTTTTTTACTGCTCGAATATTGCAAAATCAGAGAATGCTATGCTGTGGCGAATGCTTTCACGATTAGAAACATGTATAGTTTATTCTTGTATATGAAGTGTAACTCTCGCAAAATCAATCGTCCCACGAAAAACATGACGAAAATTGTGACACTCTTACATTTCTAAGTTGTTCTTGACAAAGATGCAAGTTAAATTTTCAATATTTTTTCATCATGGGAGTCTAAATGTAATCGGGGATAAATTCCGATTCGTCAGAAGTAAATTGAAGTCTAGATAAATCTACAAACTGTCAATGTTCTCGTTTTCCTGCTTGAGGAGATCGGTTCTGATAGAGCACATTGCGAATGCATGAGGAGATTTGCTAGTTTTGTTAATTGTTTTCTGCAAAATTGATAAATTGACACTTTTAAGCACAAAACTGGGATCTCCTGTACTTGGCGATCACAATACTGGTATATCAGTATTGTTGACAATACTGGTATAAAAAATTATTCCAGTATTGTAAATTTTTTACAAAAAAAAATACAATACTGGTATAAAATCATATTCCAGTATTGTTAACAATACTGTTCGTAAATAAAAAAATGCAATACCAGGATATATAATAATTGATAAAACAACATGTCATAATTTACATTTTATTTATTTTATAGATGATCATACATTTTTGTAGATGGCATCAAATTTTTAATAATCTTTGATGAACAACATGATTTATGAATAATAACATCACATTCACAATATAATATACTAGCACTAGAATTATAAAGAGTCTATCATGTCCATAATAAATATCACTTTTACACAGGATATTGTTTTGAAATATGTATGAGAATGTTTGTAAATGCATTGTCACCTGTGGTACCCCCATCTGTCTTTCCACATTCTTTCATCTAGGTAACTGGGTAGTAGATGTGATGACACACCTTTCATCTCTTTAAACTTCTGTTTGGCTTTAGCCCAGTACGACTCGATTGTTTGAGTATGTATGCCAGTTGCAGGATCCACGAAGTTGAACGAATGATTAACTGTGCCATGGCTAAGCTGCAGTCGTGAGCTGATGTTATGGTACGCTTTCCACTGATCTGAATGGATGATTGTCCCTGGTTTTACAACACGTTGTATAATAGGTAAAAGAGTTGCGGCATCTCTTTTGTCAACAGTTTCCATGTAGGTAATGGCAGGCTTGCTGGATGTATCTGCTAAACCGAAAACCCACTGCTCTTTGCTGGCCCATCGCCCTCTGTTGTATTTAGATTTGTGATTAAAAAGACTTTCATCAATTTGGACAATCACACCTGGTCCACCTAATTCAACTGGAGTTGATAGTAGTTTAGTGGAGCAGACATCTCTCAAGTATTGAAACATCTGTATTACGGTCTTCTCGCCAATCTGTACTTGTCTTTCTACGGAATTAACTTTTGTTCTTTGACTCCATAGGTATGTGACGTATAACCATTTATCTAAGGTGATGCGAGACCTTTCGAAAAATGATCCAGCACGAATGGTACGGTATGTACGGCGTTTCGGAGATCTTTGGTTGGCACAGCGCCATCCAAAACCATCTTTAGCGGATGTTGTCGGTCTGGTTACCATTTCCATTGAACTCTGGCATGTTGGACAATTGCACACATCTCCTAGTAGTTTGTGTTGTACATAGTAGTCAATAACTGCTGTTGGATCTTTGCTAAATATTACATTTGGTGCAATATCAGTGAAAAAGTTAGCCATGATGACTTATCTGAATCATCCTTTTGAATTGATTTGAATTTAGACGGCGACTTTCTCAGTGAGAAATTGCGCCCTTAAAAAAAAAATTATTTGAGGTTTTGGTGATTCTCTTATTATTTTCTTACTTTTTATGCCTTATTATTACATATTGTGAGATTTTAGAATGATTGAAATTTGTAAATGATGAAGTTTATTTTAGATATTTAATTAAATGATTGACTTTAATATATAGTTTGTCATATTTATTATGTGAACCAAAAATTTTAATTGCTGTCATTTATGAATTTAGCATACAAGTTATTTAAATAGTGTGACAAATCCCAATTTAATAGGTATAGTGTATCATAATGAGTTGGGCACTACGACCTTCCTCTAGATACACATTAACCCTATTTTGGTGTTAATGAGGTACTTGACATCGATAGCATCTCCGCGCAAAAATTGCCAAAATTATAACTTTGTTAACATAGAAAAATAAATCAATAGTTAATTAAATAAAGTAAATAATAATAATATGTATTTAGCATTTACGCCTAATGATCTAATTACTATATAGGGAGTTACCAGTTTAATGTCTGGGTTGTTGCCCCACGTTCAGTGTGGATACACGGAAACTAGTATTGTTTACGCATGCCCACACTGGCCGTCTGCCAACAATGATCCCAGACACCACATGGCAACTCGTTATACATGTGTTTACCTTTAGTTTTGAGATATATAGATGTCAAGCCCTTACATACTAAGGTAAATTACCAGGAGTTATATTACATAGTCCCAGTTCGTTAACTAGAAAATAAAAATAAAAAAATGTTTTGTACGCCGTTCTCCCACGATATACCTCGTGGTGAGAGCACGTTTTTGGTGTTATCTATGAAACATAATAACATCGTGACTAATATTAGAAATAAATAAGGTAATTCTAGGGTAAATTATTACTATCAAATATGATAACATCAATTTGTAAAAATTTATTAACTGTGTCATTCCGTAGCTATATATCTAATCATATATTACTAACCCTATATAGCTGATGGAATTATGCAAACTATCCTTATTTATTTCTAATATTAGTCACGATGTTATTATGTTTCATAGATAACACCAAAAACGTGCTCTCACCACGAGGTATATCGTGGGAGAACGGCGTACAAAACATTTTTATTTTTTTATTTTCTAGTTAATGAACTAGGACTATGTAATATAACTCCTGGTAATTTACCTTAGTATGTAAGGGCTTGACATCTATATATCTCAAAACTAAAGGTAAACACATGTATAACGAGTTGCCATGTGGTGTCTGGGATCATTGTTGGCAGACGGCCAGTGTGGGCATGCGTAAACAATACTAGTTTCCGTGTATCCACACTGAACGTGGGGCAACAACCCAGACATTAAACTGGTAACTCCCTATATAGTAATTAAATCATTTGGCGTAAATGCTAAATACATATTATTATTATTTACTTTATTTAATTAACTATTGATTTATTTTTCTATGTTAACAAAGTTATAATTTTGGCAATTTTTGCGCGGAGATGCTATCGATGTCAAGTACCTCATTAACACCAAAATAGGGTTAATGTGTATCTAGAGGAAGGTCGTAGTGCCCAACTCATTATGATACACTATACCTATTAAATTGGGATTTGTCACACTATTTAAACAACTTGTATGCTAAATTCATAAATGACAGCAATTAAAATTTTTGGTTCACATAATAAATATGACAAACTATATATTAAAGTCAATCAATTAATTAAATACTTAAATAAACTTCATCATTTACAAATTTCAATTATTCTAAAATCTCACAATATGTAATAATAAGGCATAAAAAAGTAAGAAAATAATAAGAGAATCACCAAAACTAAAATAATTTTTTTTAAGGGCGCAATTTCTCACTGAGAAAGTCGCCGTCTAAAACCAAATCAATTTCAACCTCTAAACCATTGTCAATTCATTATACAATTGTAAACATGACTGGTATATCATCTTTATTCCCTGCTTTTCCAAAGCAGATGTCTATTTTAGATAGAGTTAACATCAATCTAGCAAGACACAAAAATGACTATTTTAAAAACTGGACATCACAGCAACTTGATGACATAGACAACATCACCAGACCCATAGAACCAGTAACGCCAGAAATTTATTCTGAGAGAATTAAGAAAAAATGAGGTCAGCCGAAACAAGAAGTTGACTCACTGCATCAATATGGCAACGTCAGAGAATGCACCAAACTGGGCAAAAGACTTTCTACAAGAATTGTCGTGGGGGGCTATCAACTCTACAACTAAAGCCAAAGATCAAGCAACCATACTGTGGTGGGAAAATTCATCCAGCTACGACAGTAAAAGAGCCGTCCAAGTGCCATCACAGCAACCTACTGGACATGCTGTAAAACGGAAACGGCAAGATGACGAAACAGAGTACCAGTATCGGAAGAGATTACTTGCAAATACACAAGACAACAATGAGGATGACATCGCTGATGATCCAAATATAGAGATGGCTATCTCAATCAAAAATTCTTTACACAATATTATGAGAATGACCAAACAACAACTACAGCAAAATATCAGCAATTCTCAAGAAACTGTGGATGTCCTACGCCAACATACCGTTTTTAAAAACAAAACCATTGAAGATTTGAGAATTTGCCTGATAACAACAGCTGTGTATGGACATTTGAATAATTAACATTATTATTGAAAACTTGCAAATATGTTATCCCAATACTTATATAATGAAATAGTGAATAGTGCTTAAATCAATAAAAAATAAGATAATGTTTTTTTGTGTTTTTTTTGCTTTTGAAAAAGTGTCGATGCATGTTGCCATTTCCTGTCCTACAATACACAATGACAACTTGACACATTGTTATCAATTTATTCCAATATCGTATTGTTCTAGTATTGTTAATATATACAATACTCCCAAAAAAGAATTTAACAATACTGGAACAATACTAGAATACAATACTGGAATATTTTTTTATACCAGTATTGTGCACAATACTAGTATACCAATATTGTGGTCGCCAATTACAGGAGATCCCAAAACTGATAAATACTCTAATCAAAATAAACTATTCTCTGTCCACTTTCAGAAGATGCCAGGATTCAAGGGAAAGAGGAAAGGGGGACTGACATTGACTCTTTACAAAAAACCATTTCGATATAGATTGCCAGTATCACCGCCAAGGAAACGAACAAAAACAAGTAGCAGTACACCAAATTTAAAATCCCCACCAATCAGGACACCAAGTTTATTAAAAAAATCTCTTTCAATTTCAAAATATTTATATTCTTTCAAACGGGTTTACACATCTATTCGGCGCAACCTTTTTACTAAAGATGACGGAAACTTCACCGCAGATCTACACAAGTTATAATATTACATGATTTCAGCACATACATAGGTCTAACGTAAATAAACGTTCACTTAGTGCTAGTAGTCATGAATAAGTTAAACACAAGATGTCAATTGTGGACATATCCTTAAAATCGGTAAAGCGCTTTACATCTTGTAACCACTACTATACATGTGTCATACTAAAACTAGCAAATCTCCTCATGCATTCACAATGTGCTCTATCAGAACCGATCTCCTCAAGCAGGAAAACAAGAAAATTGACAGTTTGTAGATTTATCTAGACTTCAATTTACTTCTGACGAATCGGAAGTTATCCCCGATTACATTTAGACTCCCATGATGAAAAAATATTGAAAATTTAACTTGCATCTTTGTCAAGAACAACTTAGAAATGTAAGAGTGTCACAATTTTCGTCATGTTTTTCGTGGGACGATTGATTTTGCGAGAGTTACACTTCATATACAAGAATAAAATATACATGTTTCTAATCGTGAAAGCATTCGCCACAGCATAGCATTCTCTGATTTTGCAATATTCGAGCAGTAAAAAAGAAAATTTCAATTTTTGACATGTACATACCTTGCGAAGCGTCTTCGTGAACTCTCCTCCACCAAAACCGGAAGTTATCCTCACGAATTTCTTTGCAGAACCAACTGTTCTGCTTGTGCCGATTACCAGCCGTGTTCCTACGAAGTTAACATTCACGTGAACGCAAAATTGTTTTTTTCATCGTGACGTACGATGTTTGTTTGAAGTGGGAATTTCCAAGGTCATGTTTGCGCAGGTCTGTTTACTCGTCCATGCATTGTCCATACTGAATTTTGACGGCTTGTATGCAACTAATATGAATTTTAGATGCCTAGAGCCTTTCTGATGGAAATATGTTCAGCATCTGTCAGTCCTTATGTCATAAACTTCTTATTCAGAACCTCTGCATGCCCAGAAACAAAACTTACATGTACCACACTTAATGTTCCTCTAGTCGACCTGAAGAAGTGTTATCTTTTTGAAGCAATTAGAAATCAAAGATGGCTGCCCTGGCCTGACTTGCCAAGACATTTTCGACTTAATCAGAGCTATTCCAAATCCAACATGGCTGTATCTGAATAGCAGAGACATTTTTTACTTTTTCACACTTCTACTTTATAAGAAGTCATCAGACGAAATTCGAAATCAAACTGCATACTATGTCACCAGACTCTCCAGAACTGATAGTGAAGCAAAAGTTTAATTTTTATATCCTTGGGTTGTAATTTGACTTCCTATGTCTGTCACCTATTGCAGATGAAATTTAAACTTGAACATAGAAAGGAAACTCCAGCTTATATTTTTTACTAAGAGGAAATATTTACTAAAGAAATAAAGTAGTCTGTTTTTGCACATTAATCACAGATTAACAACTGAAAATAAAACCAGAAATCACTATTAAAATATATAATACATTCATAATGTTTGAGATTTATGTAATTTTATTTTGTAATCTGTAGCACTTTCTAGTTGGTAAAAACGCATCGGTTAGTGTACACGGTAGAGCGTGGGTTCGAGCCCCGGTCTGGTCAAACCAAAGACTAAAAAATTGGTATCTGTTGCTTCTCCGCTAAGCACACAGCATTAAGGAGAAAGAGCAAAGACTGGTTGGCTCAGAATCAGAATAATGTGTCCGAGTGGGGTGACATGTCTATCCGCAGACTGTAGTTTCAATGAGCTCACACTATCAAAAACCAACTCAGCGTGCTGGTCTAGTACAAAGCAGACCTCATCATCATTCATTGAAAATTAACTTGTTCTCGCCATGATATAACTGAAAAATTGCTGAATTGGCGTTAAACAACAATCACTCACTCACTCTATTTGTTAATTACAAATTTATTGAAGACAAAAACTCATACAAGGAAGGTAGATACATGTAGTCTCGACCAGATTTAGGTACACGAATGTAAATTGTATATGCTTAAACAGAATGGGAACATATTATTGTGTCATCTTGGGTAAGTTTTGACTGAGGAAGGCAATGTGATACGAAATGGTATAAATATGAGATATAAACAGAGAGGAAATTTTTGTATTCGTGCATGTGACGAGGTGATTTTGAAGACTGATTATATTGTTTACGTCGGTTTCCTACACATGGCGACTAGTACCAATATGTACAACAAAAGTTCAGAAATATTCCTTTGGTGCTCCCTGGGATTTCGATGAGGATAAAATTCCTCAAAATTAACAGAAAGCTCAATTGCTTCCACGTAGCCACATATAGTAAAGGGGAGAACTGTAAAAGATCTGATTGAACCAAACTTCTGATGTTCAATAAGAAACCATGAAGGTATTAAGGAATGTAAAAACATAATTTAACACATGACTCTAGGACAAATTGTTTTAAAGCCACCGAACTGTGTCTTGCATGACCATTGATTGGATTGTGATGATGTAGTTCCTGCTTTTTAATAGAGTAATACACTGGGTTGTATTTTATATAGCCAGCTAACCAAAACAACAGATCGCAAGTAAAAGATAGGCAGTGTCTATTCTTACAACAATTTTCAACAAATTGTTGTAAGAATAGCCGCGAATCTTATTCTTACAACAAATGATATTACGGAATCCATTCAATGAGGAAACAAATTTTTATTTAAAATAGCGATCATGTATAGTTGCATTGGGGTTCCGTTACGATTTGTAACTTTTTTCATATAAATTATTATTTTATGATTACAGCCTTATAATAGACGTATTTTTATATGATTTATGAATAAAATAATTAAATAAGTTAGTTGGATTTTGTTTTATTTCAATAATAAAGAGAAAGGGTAATTGGTTTTTAGTCATGTCTAGTTGAACAATACTCACATATCACGTCATTCACATCTTTTAACGAATTACAAAATGCAATTCAAAAGTATAAGGAAAAGAACTGTGTTCAATTATATAAACGGACATCTAGAAACATTTTGGGGGAAAAGAATCAGGAATCAGATAGTGTAAATATGGACCTGAAATACTCATACATAATTTTTTCTTGTGTCCATGGAGGCAGAAACTTTAAAACAGTTTCAGACGGGAAACGCCCAAATCAAAGGTAAATGATTCTAACTTGTGTATTACTGTAATAAACTGTAGCTAATTACTCTTATTTCCAGTTTCCCATTATCAAGGATTTATAAAGTCATTTTGAATCCTCGCCCGTACTCACGTATTTTTTTTTCACAAAAAGTAATAAATACATGACAAAGATACCTGCATTCAACCCTTTGAAGTAAATAAATATTCAATCAATCAATCTAAATTACAACATTATCTTTTTTGTTGTAAGAATAGGCTCTAGAGGCTTTTCTTACAACATATTTAATCTACAGGTAATAATTATTCGTTTCTCATTATCTAATCCGTAATATTATTTGTTGTAAGAATAAGATTCGCGGCTATTCTTACAACAATTTGTTGAAAATTGTAAGAATAGACACTTCCTAAAAAATACCACCCGTTCCACTCAGACACACAATCCCGAATCTGGACCAACCAGTCTGTTCTCCTCAGACATGTCATGTGATATGCGGAGAAGCAGCAGATAACAATTTAGGGGTGGACCATTCAACTTCCGGGGGGGGGGGGGGGGGGGGGGGTTCTAAAAAAATATTCTGATTCCCAATATTCTGATTTTGGTGTAGGAAAAAAAAAACTGATTCAGAGTTTTTGTCATATAACCTAATGCTATATTCTGGAATTTTTTTTTCTAACTCGTGTCGTCCGAAAAAAAATTCTCAAGGAAAAAAAAACATAACACCCCCCCCCCCTCCCTTTGCAAGTTAAATGGTCGGACCCTTATTATCGTTGTTTTTGTCAGCAACCTCTCAATATGGTGCCATGAATGTCCAGAAAATGTAATATTTATACCACGGAAAACCGTGGCATAAATGATTTGTAGCATAAAGCCATGCAATATCACATCTAGGTCGTTGATTATTACGCCTTTGGGAGTAGTAAAACTACAGCCCAGATTTAAAGTGGGCAATGTCTCGTATCTGCGTGTATTATTTCATAGTTCTTAGTTGTTGTTCTGGTATATAAACCATCAAAAAAGAACAAAGGAAAAGAATGCATTCATGTTGCAACTGTAAAAAGAGCACATTTATGATAATATCACAAGGAAATGGAACTCGTAATTAATAGAAACAACTGTGCCGTCGAGTTATTAAAGTTGTAAAGGCATTAATTAGTAACCAAACACGTTATGAACCACATAGAAAACCACAAAATCCTCTTTGAACTTCAACATGGCTTTCGTCACAATCGCTCATGAGAAACTCAACTTCTTTCATTCATTCAGAAATTATCAGAAACAGACAACAAAAATAACCAGACATCTAATAATTATGGATTTTGCAAAGGCTTTCGATAAAGTCCCCCATCGCAGACTTCTCTACAAACTAAACTACTATGGTGTTTCTAGATCTACACTTCACTGGATCTCAGTTTTTCTTACTAATCGTACACAAACATTGGCGATTGATGGAAAGTCATCATCTACTGTGCCTGTCACATCTGGTGTTCCGCAAGGAACAGTCCTGGTCCCCGTCTTGTTCTTGGTCTACATTAACGACCTCTCTGATTACTTGACACACAGTCAGCTCAGGCTGTTCGCGGACGACAGCATCATATACATGCCCATTAAATCCCAGCACGATTGTAATAGATTACAACAGGATCTTAATGCAGCAGCCAGATGGAAAAGCGACTGGCTAATGGCTTTTCACCCTGACAAATGTTCAGTACTGTCTGTCACTATTAAGAAGCAACCAATACAACACAATTGCATCCTCCATAACCATATACTTGAATCTGTGAGCTCAGCTAAATATCTTGATATAACAGTACAGTATAACCTAAAATGGGATAAACACATCAACGACATAACATCAAAAGGCAACAAAGCACTGGCTTTCTTAAAACGAAACCTACAAACATCAAATCAACAAATAAAAACCCAGACGTACCAAGCGCCCGTCAGGCCAAAAATAGAGTACTCGTGCTCTATCTGGGACCTTCACACATCTGAATCCATTAGAAAAATTGAGATGGTCCAACGACGAGCTGCTCGGTACATATGTAATAGATACCACAATAACAGCAGTGTATCAGATATGTTCAATGTAATACACTTGCCATCACTTGCAGAACGTAGACTTCGCACAAGATTGGTTATGATGTACACAGTATCATTCCATCTTGTTGCTGTACCATCAGACATATTAATAGTTTCAGACACAATGACCAGGAAATATCACCCCCTAACATATAGACAAATACATACTTCTAAAGACGACATTCACTCTTCCCATACACAATGCCACAGTGAAACCAACTCCCTATAAATACATTTACTTTCGTCCATATACCTTCAGTCGTCAGCTTCAGAGACCAGCTAACACCTGCTGTTCTCTGCAACCTACTATAGTTTTCTTTAATATTCTGTAAATAGTTTTAATCACTAAAAGTTCGTTTCTGCACTAATTTGTTTCTTTTTGGCACATTTATGCTCATTTTTGTATATAGTCCACGCATGCAACAGTATGTAATCATCAGAGGTCGATGGTATACTATATGCCAAAAGAAGAAGATACCCAAAAGGGTTGGGAAAAAACGTACCTATACATAATGAGTTGTTTAACCTTTTTACGGGTTTTTATATGAAATTATGCTATTGAAGTCTATTTTAATTTTTTTAAATATTCGCTTCTGAAACCACAGGTCCAAATTAAAGCAAAACTGACAGTGGTTTATTTTCCGATAATGAGTTTGTATTTCCTAGTCAAAACTGTTTGCCATTTCGGAGCACCCGAGTTCAACCTCGGTTTTTAGTGGGATTCGTGTTGCTCGATCTTTAGTTTTCTGTGTAGTGTTTTGCATAGTATTGTTTGTCCTTTTGACCATTGTATTGTCTGTCCTATGATTTACGATTACATCTGATTACCTCTTTGGTATCTTCTAACTTTTGGCCATTGTATTGTCTGTCCTATGATTTACGATTACATCCGATTACCCCTTTGGTATCTTCTAACTTTTGGCCATTGTATTGTCTGTCCTTTGATTTACGATTACATCTGATTACCCCTTTGGTATCTTCTAACTTTTGGCCATTGTATTGTCTGTCCTTTGATTTACGATTACATCTAATTACCCCTTTGGTATCTTCTAACTTTTGGCCATTGTATTGTCTGTCCTATGATTTACGATTACATCTGATTACCCCTTTGGTATCTTCTAACTTTTGGCCATTGTATTGTCTGTCCTTTGATTTACGATTACATCTGATAACCCCTTTGGTATCTTCTAACTTTTGGCCATTGTATTGTCTGTCCTTTGATTTACGATTACATCTGATTACCCCTTTGGTATCTTCTAACTTTTGACCATTGTATTGTCTGTCCTTTGATTTACGATTACATCTGATTACCCCTTTGGTATCTTCTAACTTTTGGCCATTGTATTGTCTGTCCTTTGATTTACGATTACATCTGATTACCCCTTTGGTATCTTCTAACTTTTGGCCATTGTATTGTCTGTCCTATGATTTACGATTACATCTGATTACCCCTTTGGTATCTTCTAACTTTTGGCCATTGCATTGTCTGTCCTATGATTTACGATTACATCTGATTACCCCTTTGGTATCTTCTAACTTTTGGCCATTGTATTGTCTGTCCTTTGATTTACGATTACATCTGATTACCCCTTTGGTATCTTCTAACTTTTGGCCATTGTATTGTCTGTCCTTTGATTTACGATTACATCTGATTACCCCTTTGGTATCTTCTAACTTTTGGCCATTGTATTGTCTGTCCTATGATTTACGATTACATCTGATTATCCCTTTGGTATCTTCTAACTTTTGGCCATTGTATTGTCTGTCCTTTGATTTACGATTACATCTGATTACCCCTTTGGTATCTTCTAACTTTTGGCCATTGTATTGTCTGTCCTTTGATTTACGATTACATCTGATTACCCCTTTGGTATCTTCTAACTTTTGGCCATTGTATTGTCTGTCCTATGATTTACGATTACATCTGATTACCCCTTTGGTATCTTCTAACTTTTCTTACGGGTTTCTAGTAAGTCATGCTTAGCTGGACAAAGCTGCAAGAAAATATACTACCGGGGGTATTTGAATTTAATCAGAGATTATGCCACCTGTATTTGTAATTGCTAATTATAAAGTACACGCGTATGTGTATGGGTTTGTTTTTTTATTTTTGCCTTAAATCGCTATTCAGAATATCTCGTGATTGCCAACTTCTCCAGCTCAGCAGATTGATGATGACAACTTCATGGTGCCTCTGGTTTTCCAGAATTCTGCTTTTCTACAGAACATCAAATTAGTTTTCCATCTGTTTTTGTTCTTTGTAATTGATTAACAATTCCCAATAACATTGCCGCTTGTATACTATGCAGTCATACGACATCCCCAATGTATGTATTAACATTAGAAAATCGTTGCAGTGGTGTCTAACGTTGCACGATAGCACTGCATGATAGACATTTCTCTATTTAGATATCCGCATGATTAAAAAATATTAAAAATAAATGATCACATTTTCCCAGATTCTACACAAAATAAGACATATTATTCAATATGCAACATAAAACAAAGGGTAAGTATTCTTCAAAATACGATTTTTAGTTTTCTTGGATAGAAATCAATTATTGCTAATGACAACAGTTTAACTCAATGACGTAGATACCAATGGTTAGGTTGTGCTATTGATTATTTTCTTGGAGATGTGACGGAAGCAAATTATTGAATATCCATCTTTTCTGGAAGCCAGCGCCATTACAATAGGAACACAATCTGGAACAGGACTGACATAAACAACAAAAGATCTAAACGATAAAGGGGCAAGTATCACAAACATTATACTTCTAATAGTAAAAAGAAAATGTAAAATTTAAAATTAAATGAAAAAAGGTTTTAATAAATAGAATAATTGAATTGTAGATTGTCAAAAAATATAGAAAATCTAAATTAAGCCGCCCACGAGAATGTGAAGATGCTGCCCTGTAGTAATCTATGAGAATATGAATAAATTTGAGAATCTTCCATGTCTGATTTGATGTTGACGCAGAGTTTAGGTATCAATTAAAATTAACCACTGTATATGTGATTCAAATGCATACTTGTCGAGAATTAATTATTATTAAAAAATATAGCACGTTGACCATCACTATTTAAATTTCCTTTTCATGATTAGACTACTTCTTATTGGAAATAAACACAACAAAGTACATATACCAATATACCGTATATTGAGCATATGGTACTTGTATGTAACTGCAAAGGCGAATGAAATTGGAAACTGGATCGATGATTAAATGTACAGTTATGGAATGTCAGAGACGTTATTGATTGATTGATCATTTTGATATATTATTATATAGCATGATTTCTCGTTTATTGATCACAAACAATTTAATCAAACCCACACAGAACCAAGGGACAATGAACTGAGGTCACAGTTTCCATATCTATTCGAACAATAAAATTAGCGCACAATTTTAACATTATTTTTATCCAATATTCAGAGCCACGACATGCTTCCAGTGTATCTAGCAGTGTGCTTGACTGTCGTTTACCATGTAGAAGGAGCGTCCTCTTACTCAGACCTACTGGGTGACATTTCTCAACTCTACCAACTCCAACAACCAGAGTCAGGAGGAAGATATGGCTATTTTGATGACGAGTTAGTGGGACGAAGTATGCCCGATGACTGGAATTTAAATCTTGATGACTCTGATCTTTTCAGTCGAGCATCTATTCGAGATCCTGAGTTTATTGAACAGTACCCAAGTCTATGGGGATATCAGTCTGTGTCGGGTAAGTTTCCATATCCATAGATCAACAAGAAGACAAATTATTTAAATAATTATGTATTATTATTGAGTGACCATCAACTTTACTGGTAAAAATGTGTGTCTAGTGTCAATAATGGAGTTTGATGTTGGAAGATGATAATGGCTTGATATAGAGGCTCTGTAAATGTTGTATGACAGGAGATAGTTCCGAAAATGCGAAATAAAAGGTTTTCCGATCGGAATAGAAAACTTAACATTAAATCGAAAATTAATTTGCTTGTAAATCGGAAACAACAATAACATTCTATGTCAATCAGAAACGAGAAATGCAGTACGGAAATGTTATTATTGCAGGTCTGTCAGTCAAAAACATAGAATACAGTCAAATATAATTATAATAGAAATATTTGGTTTTCCGATTAGAAACCCTTATTATCCCCTCGCCAACGATGTTGCGATGGGATATAGTAACGCTACCGTCCGTCCTTCTGTCCGTCCGTTCGTAACATCCTTGTGAACACTCTAGAATCAACATCCTTCAATGGATTTTGACCAAACTTGGGACATACTTAGTCCTTAAGAGAATCTGGAACCCTATTGATTTTCAAGGTCATATGTCAAAGGTCAAGGTCATCGGGTCAAATATTTTACCGTGTAACATCCCTGTGAACACTCTAGAATCAACATCCTTCAATGGATTTTGACCAAACTTAGTACATACTTAGTCCTTAAGAGAATCTGGAACCCTATAGATTTTCAAGGCATATGTCAAAGGTCAAGGTCACTGAGTAAACTTTTTACCGCGTACTATCCTTGTGAACACTAGAATCAACATCCTTCAATGGATTTTGACCAAACTTGGTACATACTTAGTCCTTAGGAGAATCTGGAACCCTATTGATTTTCAAGGTCAAAGGTCAAGGTCACAGGGTATAATTTTTACCTTGCGAACAGGTCAAGGTCACCAGATCAAATTTTTAGGCGAGGGGATATTCCACGCTTTGCTTGCCTTTGTTCACTTATATTGTGAAGTGCCATACAACAAACGAGTGGAGTGGACTGTTGGTGTTTTTTATTGCCGTGTACGTTTAAGTTCAATGTGATGTACCTGTTAGACTTGTTCATATACACGTGTTAATGTGAATGGGTTAGTAACCGATGTATGTATACTTCATCAAATTAAAACCAGGAAGTTATCATGTCTGATCATGTTGTGAGCGTTGGTTACTGGCGATTCATTGGCTCAAAATATTTCCATTAAACATTTTTTTTTTCATTATTAAAGGAGGAACTGGAGATGGCAAGGAACACCCAAAGGAAGTTAAAACTGACAAAGTTCTGCCTGCATACTGTAACCCACCTAACCCATGTCCCATTGGATACACAGGTACGTGTTACATTTATTATGAAAATGGAAAACGGATTCCTTGAAAAACAAGCGAAAACAAACACTTGAGGAGAAACATAACATTGAAAACTCGTAAATCGAAAAAAAAATTAAGTGCTTAAGTCTTTTGATTACACCTTTTGTATCTTTTAAAGTAATATGAAATGCCAAAATCATTATTTTCAGTTTTCTAAAAATTTCTGATATATGTAAAGATTAAATATATAAAGAACGTAAACCATTCACTTTTTGAGAGCTACGATGTATAAATCAGGAGAAAACGTCATTTTATTCTGTCTTCGATAATTCTTGCTACCCGGACAATAATGCAAATCATATGCTATTGACCTGAGATTTGAACACATTCGGTAGAGATTGTGCGCATGCTCCGTTATAGTCTTGACAGGTAACATCATTTTCGTTTCGATTTACATTCCATTATTTTCCATTCAATCCACGATTAAAAATAATTTTCCCTTAGCGAAACGTTAAACAAGGTTATCTTTAGCTGAAAAATAAATATATATCACCATCTGTGATCTAAACCTCCGTAAATGTTTTTAACGGCATTATGTGTATAATCAAGGACGTATATAGAATCTTGTATACGTCCTTGGTATAATTCAGCAAATTTCGCGGGGCCCAGTAAGGGGACACTGCATACGCAACTTGTAATTATGTTAAAACATTAGGGTTTTTCTATATTAAAAATGAAAACTACTTTGTTTCAAATCTATTTAAAATTTATTTGGCCTAAGAGACAAGAATGTGAAAGAAAGCGCACATTCTTTATCTCATAATAATATATAGGCAAATAATTTGATTCTGAGGGGGCCTGGCAAAATTAGTCAGGTTAGAATATTTGACAGAAAATTCATTCGACACATAGTGCAGGACAGGTTATAACAGGTTATAACATTGTTTACTCAGTTCAGGCCAGATTGATTTTTTTTTATTTTCTATGAAGCAAAGGTCAGAATTTTTTTTCCAACTTTGGGTGGCCAGATTATTTATTTTATTTACAAAAACTGCCAGATTCTGAGATTTCTTGGTTCCGTTTCGATTTCCCCAAATGGGGCCCGTGTCATTCATTATTACCGATTTCAATGTTTTTGTCCAGTTTTTCGAATAAACTGATTAAGTCAGAATGAAATTCATTGCAGTTGGTAATCCTTAAGGTAAAACATACATGAAATAATTTCTTTGCGAGGCAAGAAATGCAAGAAATTTAACTTCAATCAAAACCAGAATGATACATGTACTCACCTGTTTACGTTGGTGATGAAATTTCATGATCGGCAATCATCGGAACGGTGCATTCGAAAGTTAATTAGCCGCCATTGTCTTGACAAGACACGTACGAGATGGAATGATTTTCTGTTTTTAATCACAGATGATCGCGATTTTCGTCCTCAAACATGCACGAATGGTTTAGTTTTTAGGGAATGTAAACATATCAAGAATATTTTTGAAGATGTTTATTTCACCAAAAGCTCGTTTCATATTACTTTAAGCATTTTATAATTATGTTTGTAATTCATTGTACTGGAATTAAAATGATAATTCCAACAGTTAGTAATTTAAATAAGAGCACACATTGCATATTCCATATATTTTTTTTTTCTCACTTAAAAATGTTGTCATAACCGGCCATGTATCAAGGTAAAGAAGGAATTGGTCTCCAGCACAGGATTCAGAATTGCTGTTGGTTAATTTGACCACCTAGTGCCCGATGTTATTAATATCATACAATTATTGAAATTAATTTATCGATTTTTCATTGAATCACTCTGACATTTACTTTCGTAGTTAAAATACTTTAGGTGACTCGGGGTTGTTGATGGAGATGGTTCACGATAGATGTTCCACCCTCCTCACTGAATTTGGTACTGCTTTGACAACTATTTTACCTATTTTGTTCCAGTATTGTTATACATACTGTTATAGTGACAGCCGGAGCCTTTGAACGGTAATGAGAGCGGGAGGTTTGGCGCTTTAAAATCTGATTCAACCCACCATTTCTTTAGAAATGCCTGTACCAAGTCAGGGTCATTACGGTTTTCACAGTTTTCCGCTTGTTGACTGATTTTGTCTGTTTATATACTTATGAGTTTTGACTTTCCCTTTGGAAGATTGTTCGGAGTTCGGTAATTTTGTTATTACCCTTATTTTGATTTGAATACTAAATAATACATTGACCCACTTGTATATTTGATTAGCTGATGACAATTGTGTCGAGACGTTTGAGAATACACTTGACAATAACCGTCGTCTGCTGAAGCAACAAGATTGTCCTTGTGATGCCGAACATATGTGGTCCTGCCCAGAAACAGATCATGACATTAAAGCCTCAGATGGAAGCTATGCTGACTGGATGGAACAAATGAATAAACCAAATTCAGACTTAGTAAGATAAATTATAATTTTAGAAACCTAACTTACTTACCCTCGCCTGAAAATAGAGAAAAAAAATCAATATTTCTATACTGACGAACATTCCTAATAGAGAACTACAGCTCTCTTCTGAAGCACGTATGTTTGTCATTTTATTAATAGTGAACACGGAGTACCTTTGGACGTATTTGTATAGTCACATCTATTTCCCACTGTTTCAAGTTGCAGCTTTTTTCTATAAAAAAATCTAATATTTCAGAGGCAATATCCTGTGGTTCTCGTCCCGGGAAGACGATACGAGAACTGTACTCGTTTATATATTTGTCAGGGCCTTGCCTTGTTATTATTGTTGTGTCACCAATGACATTTAAAGAACACACATACCAAGATAATGTCCACGACCCATTGTAAAACAACTGCTCAACTACATTCATGACTTGTCACCAGGTTTGTAACAAGATTAACACGACGTGTTGCCACTAGTGGAACAGGAACTGCCTACCCGTCCGGAGAACCCGAGTTCACCCTGGTTTTTAGTGGAGTTCGTGTTACTCGATCTTTAGGTTTATGTGTATGTTTTGTAGATCGTTATTTGTCATTTTGTCCTTTTTCTTTTGGCCATTGTGTTTTCTGTCCTTCTCAAGTTCGATTTACGGATTCTGATTGGTATCTTCGAACTCTTCTTTCTACAGTGTATCTATACAATTTCATATTTGCGTATGGTATGATATATGCCAATAGTCAAGTCTGAATATTTAATAATTTCTTATTTGTACAGGAGGATAACATGGCTCTAAAGAAACGTGAAAAGAAAGGAAGTACACACATGAGATACAGACGGGTATGTATAGGATAGACAAAACAACATTATCTATATGTTATTGACATCTTTGTTACTAATATTGGATATTACCAGTAGTTTTTAGCTTACTTGGACCAAAGGCCCATGTGAGGTATTGGTACAACTTTGTGTGTTATCTCCCTTGGTCAAAGACAAGACTGGGACTGTTTTATTATCTCCCTTGTCGAACTTGATTGATGGCCGTATTTACCGTTTACGTTCAAGATAATAGAGATTTTAGAGAGAGTTAAATTGACAGGGTGTTGGACAATCGAACTTAAATGTATAAATTTATATTTACCGGACTGTCCTAATCGAATAAGCTACCTCCCTCCTCTTCACATGTTAAAGGAGGAGATGTAATCTCGTCGAGATTAGAGGAGACGTGACGGATCGTAACTCTTGGCTAGCGACGGTGTTTTACAATGAAATCATATTGTGACTATATATTTTTGTATGTAGTGATTTTTTGTAGATTAAAAAGGGGTCAATAAGAGAACTAAAATTTTCAAATTTAATTTAAGCACTATATTTGAATGATTGGATGGCAAATAAGGGTAATAACAAAATTACCGAACTCCGAGCAATCTTACAAAGGGAAAGTCAAAACTCATAAGTATATAAACAGATAAAATCAGTCAACAACCGGAAAACTGTGAAAACCGTAATGACCCTGGCTTGGTACAGGCATTTCTAAAGAAATAGTGGGTTGAATCAGATTTTAAAGCGCCAAACCTCCCCCTTTCATTACGGCTCAAAGTTTCCGGCTGTCACTATAACAGTATTTACAACAATACTTGAACAAAACAGGTAAAACAGTTGTCATTGTCTTAACACTTGCTTTGCCAAACTCATTCTAGCCTATTGTAGCTGCTGTTGTTCTGTCATGTTCCATAAATTGAACCATTTATTTACAGAAAGTTACATACTTGAAATAAACAACATCATTAGAATATTGTCTTAGCGAAAACTGAAAGAATTATAACATGACTATTTTCATATTTATAAAACGGGATATGAACAATAATAGGATAAACAACACCTTCGATTGGACTGTCTCCTTTATCTGACTGTCAGGCCATAATCAGTTTACGGGTATACACTTGCCATTGCTAAATAGTATTTGAGATCTAACTTGCTTCGTATCCTAGTCTGCACAGGATGTACTCAAATGTACGTCTTATTTATTTTTAGAAAACTGTAGCTGACCACAACAATGTTTTAAACCATCAGTATATTTGTTGACTTTGACATGCACACTTGTTATGTAAATTATATGTTTTGCAGGATAATGAACGAATAATTAACATGATGAAGTCCAGACTTGACTCATTAAACCCATACTTTGAAGGACAACACAGAGAAATTGCAGCCAAAAAAGGTGGCAAACCAATGTTAAAGAATGGTTTCTAAACCGAAGAACGTTGGAATATTTTATTATTTAAAAACTGTATAATCACATCTGTTTATTGTTAAAATGTAGGTTACGATGGCCCTGATCACTAGTACAAACTATACTGAAGTTAGATACATATGCAATATTTGTACATTGTATATGTATTTACATAATGCAAGTTTAATATACTTTTTGGCTGGAGAGTTAGAGAGGTATAATCGCTCATATCAAAATATGCCAAAACAATTGTGATACATGTTTAGGGAAGGCTGTCTCACCGTAAATTAAAACCTATCTGATCTTTTTCTTCTTTAAAGAGAATTTTAATTTTGAAATTTCATTGGTTTACTTTTGATAATGTGAAATTAAATATATTGAAAAAAAGAGCATGTTGCCTAAAAATGTTAAATTAATTTTTTTCGTTTAATTATTGAGATTAAATTTAATTGTTACAACTTAATAAAATATATTTCTGTTTGTCTTTATATCTTTATTAAAATGTCATCCTGGTATTTTAAAACTCCTATCTTGACATCATTCTAACACACCAATACTTCTACCCCCTTTTTTATTACCAAACCTTATCCCTCATGCTCCTACTGACTCTATTCTTCGGACATCTCTGTCATCCCTGATACACCCGATTCGTCGTTGTCCTGACATCCCAGGACATTGACACACCCTATTTTTCTAACACCCATCAATTTTGAGGAGAATTTTAAAATTTTCTGTCTCGCCACAGGTGTCTCTTGGTTTTAAACGTTCTGTTTACATATTTATTTTCAATAAAAAGTTCTTATTTTTTTATCGCCTTGTCCTTTATTCTATGTGTTCGTGTCCATATTCATACAATCTTATGGTAACGGCAGCTTACATATGCCCACCATATGGAAAATATAGTTCAGAAAAGTTTGAAGCAACCAAAGAGGAAACCAGATGCCGTAAATCGAAGGATTGATATACATTTGTACAATGTTTAAAAACGACTGAAAATGTTTGACAAAACATAAGATTGAGTAATACGAACCTTACTAAAAACCTGTAGTCCTTTTCACAAAAAAATCTTACGATAAAAAATTGTCGTAAGTGTAAAACTAAGATTAAAAAGAGTTTCACAAAAATACTTACGATAATCTTAAGTGTAAAAATAGTCCTAACTTTACGTGTAAAACTACCCTGTCGTAAGTGTAAAATATTTGTCTTATCTTTTATCGTAAGTGAAAAAAATAGAAAAAAGACGGACGATGCATTGGCGCTTCGGTTTAAAATTAAGAGAGCAATTAACCGTTGGCGCATTTTCTCTGACCGTATGACAAACCTTATTACACATATTGATAATTGTTTATTGAAATAAATCTGGTTTAATACAAATAGATGCTACAAATGATATTGTTGTTTACTCCTATTTGGCATGACTAACAACAGAGATATCAGGATAATTCTTTTAATTTTAGATTTCAAAATTGGGAACGGTCGACAATCGAAAAGACTACTTGACAACATGGGGTGAATTCTTCTTTTCCTTTACTTATTTTTTTTTTATAAAAACACGAATACGGGATTTTCTTCTAGACATCGACTCCGCTTACATAAGTTTTGTATGAACCGCCGCTATAGGACTGGAAATTTCTGGATGCAATGATATCGTTTCGTTATTGCTTTTATATTTGTAATATAATTTATTAATTTCTGGCAACTTCGATGATCATCGGACACTGGTAAGGCATGTGTACATTCTTCTGTTATATTAATATATAACAGGAATATTTTTTCATCCTCATGATTGATCGATGATAAACACATTTTAATTTGGATTATCTCAGAAAAATCGGGATAAATTTTCATCAGTAAAAGATTAAAGCTTTCCTTTAATTTTACTTTCATACGTTTCAATTTTACTACATGGAAAACTAGTGTTAAATCATAGAATATCGTGTAATTTACTTTAAATTTGTCATAATAGTTATACATTTTGTATATATATTTACGAAATCGTTACTAAATCAAACTCATTAATAATGTTTAATACAAAAAATATACTAAACATATATTCCTTCTTCCTGTAAAGTTTTATTAAAAATCTTTAATGATTCGACAACAAGTAGATTAATATTACTAGTATTTGTTCCAGAAAGATGCGGTACCCATGACTTGAATTTTAATAAAGATGGCATGTTGCATAAAAATAAAGTTCATTTTCAGAATTATTTTAAGCTATCTTTAGCACTTTCTAGTAGAATTAAGAAAATTGTACGATTTTGATTGCTAATCATACAAAACTTTCTGCTAATATGTAGAACCACTTAGAAACTACCATGTGCTAATATTAAGCTTAATAAAAACATCTTACATTTAATTGGTAAGTAATTATTCCTTTAATAATAAATAATCGGCATTTAATTTTATGGGGAGGGGGCGGGGGGATAGGTTTGCAAAACGGGCATAAAAGAAACACGATGTGAATGTAAATATTTTGCTGAAACACAACCGATGAAATGATTTGTCCAGCATGGATAATATATATGAATAGGTTTTTTTCAAACGCCAGATGCACTCCCTTAAAAAAATACTTCTAGCAAAAGTAACCACGCGTGGATGATGACGAAGAAGTAATGATAATTATTATAGATCATTTTAATTTACATGCATTAGAAATTTTCCTCTATACGAAAATCATACCCGTTCATATTTTGCGCTGTTATTGGTGACCGATTTATATATTAGATAGAAATTCAAAATACAAACACATCATAACGTAAAAACTGCTTATAAATTAGTGCAGGGGGTGTTTCATAGAATGTTTTTATTTAAAAGCAAAATGCTTTGTATGAGCGTCAGAAACATGTAGAGTTTCACATTTCTATATTTGTTTAATGTTATTCGTTCGTCCGATTTAATAACTTTCCTTAGTTTGTGTATAGTATTATATATCTCTGAGACTGTCTGTGATAAACGGACCTCTTTGGTACTTTTTAAAAGGTTTTATGAGAAATTGTATAGTTCAGATAATATTGAAAGCAATACAAAGACATTGTGCAATGAAAATGAAACTAGGCTGCTAAGGAAGATAGTTTATGGTGTTTAACGCCCCTTTCAACCATATATCGGTCAGTTTTATTGGTGGAGAAAACTGGGGTACCCGGAGAAAATTACTGATCTGTCCCAAATCACTGACAAACTTGATCACATAATGTTGTATCGAGTACACCTAAGGAATTTTTTTTTATCGTAAGTGTAATTTTAGTCGTAAGATAACCTTTGTGAAAAGGACTTAGGAATTGTCGTACGATAATCTTAAGTGAAAAAGTTAGGAATATACTTACGATTTTTTGTGAAAAGGGCTACTGGTATGAACTGATGTGTTCCGAAAGAGTAGAAAATCCTGCTCTACAAGTGGCACCCGCCGTGTTACAATTACTATTGTTCAAAATCCGGTGATAAATCATGAAAGACGAAAGGAGGACGGGATTGTGATTACGACAAACAGAACATATCAGTCGCCATCTGTGACACAGATATTCTGTAAAGGGTTAACCAAGTCCTAAAACTTTCGAAAGGACGATTTCAGCTTTATGTTGTTGTTGTTGTTAGATGGTGTTTAACGCCACTTTCAACGATATTTCAGTTAGACCTGGAGAAAACCACCGACCTGTCGCAAGTCACTGACATTTTATCACATAATGTTGTACACCTCGCCCTGATCGAGATTCGAACTCGCAACATCAGAGGTGATAGGCACTGATTGCATAGGTAGTTGTAAATCCAACTACCATACGATCACGGCCACGACGAGCTTTATGACATGAAAGTTTAAACAGTGATGGTCAACAATATACATTCCACCAATATCAATAAACGAACTATATATATCATCTCTTACCTCACGAAATATGACGTTGGAAATCCAAGTCAAGGCTTTGAACAGGCACAGAATGTGGTGAGGTTAAACCGGTTAATGGGATCCTAACTCCCCAATCCAATGGCAATACAGATATAAAAGAAATATGCACAGTTTAACTATTAGGGACCATGATGCACTAGCTTTATGTTAGCAGTAACCCCCTGTCAAGGAACACACAAGCTCGGGAATATCGTATCAACTGAGAGGTGCTGCTGGGGTTTTGCTGCATAACAAGGGAAGATTCATAATGGGGAAATTGAAATAGGCTTCATCAATGGCAGGTCATGCTTGATTATACTCGCCACTCGTGATTAGTGGAGAGTACAGGAGTGTGATCGGTCGTGAGTTACCGACGATGGCCTTATGAGGTACGCATCTGTGTTACAAGTTGTAGAAATGTTTTGATTTGAAGTCAGTCAACATAAAACAAATATTTATCAATTCTCTGAGTGATTAAACGAATGGTTTGTTCTTATGAGTATCGAGTCCCTTTTTTGTTTACGTCCCCCTTATTCGTGTCTCGGGCATCAATGGACTTTGGTTTGTATGCTTTATTTAACCATTTGTAAATAATAAAAAAAAAAGAAAAAGAAACCGACGGCAGGTGTAAATTGTGAAATTAAAATATGGACAACAAGTTTACATAAAAGAACAAAAAGACCTTTGTTGAAAATAATGATTTTAATAAAATTATTTTTGTCAAGGGAAACTATATGGTCTTGTTCCTAGATATGATTAATAATTATTTCCCTTGAAAGACGTCCATATGAAAAATTGTAATCATTCGTTAAGTAATTTTTCTCTCGGGGCCTTGGGAAGATGATTCGGATAACTGCAAATGCCGAAGGGGAATTGGATAAATAAAAGTATTAGCAATGGAAATGCTGCAATATTTGTTGTACAGTATCATTGTGCTTTGTTGATTTAGGTATGTACAAACGAAGGTCCAGTGATCTTTAGAACCGAACATTGAGGGATCAAAATTTCACACTGGCTACAGTGGAAAAAATTAAGAAAAAATGTGTTTCTTAAGAACTAGAAATGAAATTATTAATGACATCAATCGTTATTTTGACGCGCAGCTTCCATCTTTCACTAACGAAGCTTCAATGGTATGTGGATTCCTAGACATTGGTGTCCATAATTTTTACATACACTGTAGGCAGCCTGGAAAGAATGAAAATAGTATCTTCAAGAACCTGGACTCGCAATTGTGTCTGGCATAAAATATCCTTTAAAAATGGAGATTCAATTTTGTACAAATAAAGCATCAGGGTCTATTTGGTCAAATCCCTTAGGGTAGCAATGTGGAAACGTTTAAAAAATAATTTTCTTGAGAATGAGTACTGGAAATGCAATTGTGCATATTGATCTATAGATTCATGCTTTTGAAGACCTTAGTATGTATGGGGTCTGAACCCTAGCGATCCAACGTTTATTTTTTTTAATATAGGAGGGAATGGGAAAAAAAAAAAAAAAAGTATTTTAAATAAATAATATTTGACATGAAAGTTTCCTTGTGAAACGGATATTTAGCATCTACAAATGAATGACCCAATGTATGTTAGGTCTAAAGTTTAACATAGACTACAATATGAAAACTATATAAAAGATTTTTGCTATGAAACCAGATCTGAAAATGCAATTGTAACTTGTAGGAATTATCATCCTGCTATGCATATTCCAGCAGCAAAATTTAATAAATGCTAGAATAGACAATAAAATCCTCTTGACCAGGTGATCGTTTTAATCAGATTTGTCAATCAAGCAGAATGCATGTGGGTATGTGAGCACATTTCTTTCATGACTGGAAAGCTTCCTCTCAATTCAACCCAGGGGAACGTTTATCTGCTGGAGATACCAGTACACCCCTCCGAAAAAGGAGACGATTCCTTGATTGTGTAGGACGAATCAAATGTGCATAGATGAGTGTCTTGAGGTTGGAGAATGTCTGGGTTCTTGTATGTTAAAAGACATCTTACAGCATAAACTATTCTCAATCTTTATACATTTTGGTTAGTTCAAATTATTAAATAGGAACAGTCTTACCAAGTCTAAAAATGGGGGAGGGAAGCAATGCTGAAACGATTAAGCAGTAATACTCAAATTAAAAGAGGGTGTGTGCAAACAGCCCAAACTTGACCAGTATCTTAATATTTGTATTTTATGTTGTTTGTCATGGAAACACATCACTTTAATGGAATAAAATAGAGTGGGTGAATGAGTGATTGCCAAATGAGCAAATTTTCAGCTATATCATGGCGAGAACAAGTTACATTTTGATGAGATGACGATGATGTCCTCTTTGTACTAAACCAACAAGCTTAATTGGATTTTATAGTGCTATCTAACCGTAACAACAGTCCACGGGTAGACACGTTGCTCCACTTGGACACATTATTCTGATTCTGATCCAACCAGTCCTTCATCTTACTCCTTAGTGCTGTTGCAACAAATACCAATTTTATCGTCTTTGGTTAGACTCGATTGGGACTCACGATCTACTACACTCTGAAAGGCAAGCACACTAACAATAACACCACGACTCTAACCCACGATCTACTACACTCTGAAAGGCAAGCACACTAAAGGCACACTAACAATAACATCACGACTCTAACCCACGATCTACTACACTCTGAAAGGCAAGCACACTAAAGGCACACTAACAATAACACCACGACTCTAACCCACGATCTATTACACTCTGAAAGGCAAGCACACTAAAGGCACACTAACAATAACACCACGACTCTAACCCACGATCTACTACACTCTGAAAGGCAAGCACACTAAAGGCACACTAACAATAACACCACGACTCTAACCCACGATCTACTACACTCTGAAAGACAAGCACACTAAAGGCCCACTAACAATAACACCACGACTCTAACCCACGATCTACTACACTCTGAAAGGCAAACACACTAAAGGCACACTAACAATAACACCACGACTCTAACTCACGATCTACTACACTCTGAAAGGCAAGCACACTAAAGGCACACAAACAATAACACCACGACTCTAACCCACGATCTACTACACTCTGAAAGGCAAGCACACTAAAGGCACACTAACAATAACACCACGACTCTAACCCACGATCTACTACACTCTGAAAGACAAGCACACTAAAGGCACACTAACAATAACACCACGACTCTAACTCACGATCTACTACACTCTGAAAGACAAGCACACTAAAGGCACACTAACAATAACACCACGACTCTAACCCACGATCTACTACACTCTGAAAGACAAGCACACTAAAGGCACACTAACAATAACACCACGACTCTAACCCACGATCTACTACACTCTGAAAGGCAAGCACACTAAAGGCACACTAACAATAACACCACGACTCTAACCCACGATCTACTACACTCTGAAAGACAAGCACACTAAAGGCACACTAACAATAACACCACGACTCTAACCCACGATCTACTACACTCTGAAAGGCAAGCACACTAAAGGCACACTAACAATAACACCACGACTCTAACCCACGATCTACTACACTCTGAAAGACAAGCACACTAAAGGCACACTAACAATAACACCACGACTCTAACCCACGATCCACTACACTCTGAAAGACAAGCACACTAAAGGCACACTAACAATAACACCACGACTCTAACCCACGATCTACTACACTCTGAAAGACAAGCACACTAAAGGCACACTAACAATAACACCACGACTCTAACCCACGATCTACTACACTCTGAAAGACAAGCACACTAAAGGCACACTAACAATAACACCACGACTCTAACCCACGATCTACTACACTCTGAAAGGCAAGCACACTAAAGGCACACTAACAATAACACCACGACTCTAACCCACGATCTACTACACTCTGAAAGACAAGCACACTAACAATAACACCACGACTCTAACCCACGATCTACTACACTCTGAAAGGCAAACACACTAAAGGCACACTAACAATAACACCACGACTCTAACCCACGATCTACTACACTCTGAAAGGCAAGCACACTAAAGGCCCACTAACAATAACACCACGACTCTAACCCACGATCTACTACACTCTGAAAGACAAGCACACTAAAGGCACACTAACAATAACACCACGACTCTAACCCACGATCTACTACACTCTGAAAGACAAGCACACTAAAGGCACACTAACAATAACACCACGACTCTAACCCACGATCTACTACACTCTGAAAGACAAGCACACTAAAGGCACACTAACAATAACACCACGACTCTAACCCACGATCTACTACACTCTGAAAGGCAAGCACACTAAAGGCACACTAACAATAACACCACGACTCTAAACTCACGATCTACTACACTCTGAAAGGCAAGCACACTAAAGGCACACTAACAATAACACCACGACTCTAACCCACGACCTACTACACTCTGAAAGACAAGCACACTAACAATAACACCACGACTCTAACCCACGATCTACTACACTCTGAAAGGCAAGCACACTAAAGGCACACTAACAATAATACCACGACTCTAACCCACGACCTACTACACTCTGAAAGGCAAGCACACTAAAGGCACACTAACAATAACACCACGACTCTAACCCACGATCTACTACAATCTGAAAGGCAAGCACACTAACAATAACACCACGACTCTAACCCACGATCTACTACACTCTGAAAGGCAAGCACACTAAAGGCACACTAACAATAATACCACGACTCTAACCCACGACCTACTACACTCTGAAAGGCAAGCACACTAAAGGCACACTAACAATAACACCACGACTCTAACCCACGATCTACTACAATCTGAAAGGCAAGCACACTAAAGGCACACTAACAATAACATCACGACTCTAACTCACGATCTACTACACTCTGAAAGGCAAGCACACTAAAGGCACACTAACAATAACACCACGACTCTAACCCACGATCTACTACACTCTGAAAGGCAAGCACACTAAAGGCACACTAACAATAACACCACGACTCTAACCCACGATCTACTACACTCTGAAAGGCAAGCACACTAAAGGCACACTAACAATAACACCACGACTCTAACCCACGATCTACTACACTCTGAAAGGCAAGCACACTAACAATAACACCACCAATGCCATTACGGAATAACAAAGAAAATAACTTATAGAATTTTATTTAAACATTTATATACTTGATCAAGAGATGTACAACATTATTTGTTATATAATAGTATGTTACAATACATGAAAGGGAAAAGTTTTTGTACAATGTATAACAACACATTATCACAAACAAATTGCATTATGTAAACAAAGTTTTTTACTCAAATCTTCTTAATGTCTACAAAACATCTACAAGGGATTTTAAATGAGGTGTTAGCTTAAGGTCTACAACTGAACAAATACAGCAAAACAAAATGAAAGCAACTGGTCCCAATACAAATAAAAAAACAATAACATATGGTTCGACTTTCTTCTATGGTTTGGTCTGTATATCTACGTTTTTTCAATATTGCAAACAAATATTTTTAATGTTGAGAAAATATAGGGTGATACTGCTTACTAAAAACCAAATTCTAACTAGCTAATCTTTATTATAGCACTAAAGATGAAAGAAGCACAAATAAATTATATAAAAAATCCTATCAAAATTACACATTTTAATTTGTAATCACTTGATACACACTGATTCCCCTCAAAGAGTCATTCATTCAGTCATGAAATTATTTACAATTTTCCTGCATATACACTTTTAGCTGCATAGTTTATTTACACAAACTTGTCACAAAGTAAGTAGTTCAGAATAATAGTTTAATCAACTGGTAAATAAATTGCATTGTAAGTAATAAAACTAACCTGTTATCTCACCTATAGATAACCTGCTATCTCACCTATAGATAACAATATCCATCTTATCCCTGTATTACAAAAACTAGATATCTGACCTCTACATTACTGAAACTAGATATCTGACCTCTACATTACTGAAACTAGATATCTGCCCTCTACATTACTGAAACTATATATTTAACCTCTACATTATAGAAACTATATATTTAACCTCTACATTATAGAAACTATATATTTAACCTCTACATTATAGAAACTATATATTTAACCTCTACATTATAGAAACTATAAATTTAACCTCTACATTATAGAAACTATATATTTAACCTCTACATTATAGAAACTAGATATTTAACCTCTACATTATAGAAACTAGATATTTAACCTCTACATTATAGAAACTAGATATTTAACCTCTACATGATAGAAACTAGATATTTAACCTCTACATTATAGAAACTAGATATTTAACCTCTATATGATTAAAACTAGATATCTAACTACATTACTGAAGTTAAATATCCCACCTCTCTACGACAAACTAGACATTAGACTTCTACATTACAAAAACTAGATATCTGACCTCTACATTATGGAAACTAGATATCGCTCCTCTATGCTACAGAAACTAGATATCTGACTACAACATTATCTAAAATAGAGATTTGACTTATACATGCAGAAATGAGATATCTGATCATCAAATTACTGAAACTAGATATCAGATCTCTATTCTACAAAAAATAGATATCCGACCTCTATATTACAGAAACTAGATATCTGACCACTATGCAATAGAAACAATATATCTGACCTCTATTCTACAGAAACTAGATATCTGACCTCTATACTACAGAAACTATAGACATCTGACCTCTATACCACAGAAACTAGATATCTGACCTCTATACTACAGAAACTAGATATCTGATTGCTATACTACAGAAACTAGATATCTGACCTCTATACTATAGAAACTAGATATCTAACCTCTATACTACAGAAACTAGATATCTGATTTCTATACTACAGAAACTAGATTTCTGACCTCTATACTACAGAAACTAGATATCTGATCTGTACATTTCAGAAATAGATAACTGACCTCTACATTACAGAAACTAGACACCTGACCTCTACATAAAAGAAACTAAAAACAGTCTTTAATCTTTGCATTGCACAAACTAGATAAAATGTCAAACAAATGTAGATATCTCTGCATTACAGAAAGTATATATCTAATTTCTACATTACAGAAAGTATATATCTAATCTCTGCATTACAGAAAGTATATATCTAATCTCTGCATTACAGAAAGTATATATATAATCTCTACATTACAGAAAGTATATATCTAATCTCTGCATTACAGAAAGTATATATCTAATCTCTGCATTACAGAAAGTATATATCTAATCTCTGCATTACAGAAAGTATATATATAATCTCTACATTACAGAAAGTATATATCTAATCTCTGCATTACAGAAAGTATATATCTAATCTCTGCATTACAGAAAGTATATATCTAATCTCTACATTACAGAAAGTATATATCTAATCTCTGCATTACAGAAAGTATATATCTAATCTCTGCATTACAGAAAGTATTTATCTAATCTCTACATTACAGAAAGTATATATCTAATCTCTACATTACAGAAAGTATATATTTAATCTCTGCATTACAGAAAGTATATATCTAATCTCTGCATTACAGAAAGTATATATTTAATCTCTACATTACAGAAAGTATATATCTAATCTCTGCATTACAGAAAGTATATATCTAATCTCTGCATTACAGAAAGTATATATCTAATCTCTGCATTACAGAAAGTATATATATAATCTCTACATTACAGAAAGTATATATCTAATCTCTGCATTACAGAAAGTATATATCTAATCTCTGCATTACAGAAAGTATATATATAATCTCTGCATTACAGAAAGTATATATCTAATCTCTACATTACAGAAAGTATATATATAATCTCTACATTACAGAAAGTATTTATCTAATCTCTACATTACAGAAAGTATATATCTAATCTCTACATTACAGAAAGTATATATCTAATCTCTGTATTACAGAAAGTATATATATAATCTCTACATTACAGAAAGTATATATCTAATCTCTGCATTACAGAAAGTATATATCTAATCTCTGCATTACAGAAAGTATATATCTAATCTCTGCATTACAGAAAGTATATATATAATCTCTACATTACAGAAAGTATATATCTAATCTCTGCATTACAGAAAGTATATATCTAATCTCTGCATTACAGAAAGTATATATCTAATCTCTACATTACAGAAAGTATATATCTAATCTCTGCATTACAGAAAGTATATATCTAATCTCTGCATTACAGAAAGTATTTATCTAATCTCTACATTACAGAAAGTATATATCTAATCTCTACATTACAGAAAGTATATATCTAATCTCTGCATTACAGAAAGTATATATCTAATCTCTGCATTACAGAAAGTATATATATAATCTCTACATTACAGAAAGTATATATCTAATCTCTGCATTACAGAAAGTATATATCTAATCTCTGCATTACAGAAAGTATATATATAATCTCTACATTACAGAAAGTATATATCTAATCTCTGCATTACAGAAAGTATATATCTAATCTCTACATTACAGAAAGTATATATATAATCTCTACATTACAGAAAGTATATTTCTAATCTCTACATTACAGAAAGTATATATCTAATCTCTACATTACAGAAAGTATATATATAATCTCTACATTACAGAAAGTATATTTCTAATCTCTATAATAATACTAAATACTAATTGCTATGATAAATAGAATGAATTTTAGAAACATTTTTAAGCATTACTGTTAAATGATATCCAGTCTCTTTTGTAAAACTTAATTGAAATTCATTTAGTTGCAAATATAAATATATACTATTGTTAGATTTGTTTTTGCGCAATGGATTTCTAAAAGCAATGACGCATCAAAGGTGAATCCTGAGGTGAAAGATGTGATGTGAAGTTCATTTCAAGCAAAACATATCTAGGATAGTATGTTTATCAAGATGAGGTCAGTGATGTCAATATAACATCACATTAGGGACCGACCGTTTAACTTGAAGGGGGGGGGGGGGGGGGTTATGTTTTTTTGTTTCGTTCAGAAATTTTTTTTCGGACAACACAAGAGTTAGAATATTTATTTTTTTTGTTGCGATTTTTTTCCAGAATTTACCATTAGGTTATATGACAAAAACTGTGAATCAGATTATTTTTTTTTCCCTCCACCAAAATCAGAATATTTTTTTCAGCAACATTGGGAATCAAAATATTTTTTTTAGAAAAAAACTATAACCCCCCCCCTTCAAGTTAAATGGTCGTTCCCTTAATACTCACAGAAATCAATGGTGTAATGTCTATATAATGCTTGCTGCTTGATAATGGATATTATCATGTGTAAATATCAAAAGGAAAATTTATAAATCATGGATAGTGGATTTTACATGTATTTATGATCTGCAGTAAATTACAGCTAGTTTACATCATGGTTGAATGATTTTCTTAAAATTAACATTTATAATGTAAGTGAACATTGGTATATAATCCACCCAGAAAGACAATCTAAATATTATCTGTATCTATGGTTCTTATTTCATCTTAAATTTTCTGTAATTTGTATTAACATTTTTACTTATATAGAGCAAACTAAAGTCAACTAGAAATTGATATTAAAACACAAATCATTAAGTTTGAACAAATTTGTGGCATTAATTAGTAAAATCCAAAAGATGTTAATAAAATAGAAACAGAAATATCACATTTGGGGCCGAAAATAAATCTCCATTGTAGGCATTTTAACTCAAACTGGATCATTATTTTATTAAAAATTAATGTCCCAATTAACGTAACAATGTTTCTGGTCTGAATGTTCATTCTATCTCATAATTGTACACAATTTTCTTATATTTTACCACAATGTCAATACTTTTACTTAAAAATAGGGGGTACAATGCTGAAACCTTGCCACAAAGCTTTGGTATACAAAAAATGTACAATAATTTAACCTATAGTATGTAAGAAAACAATTATTTATCATTTGGTCATACCATGTTGTAAACTGAGGTCAACATTCAGAACGTCCATGTACAGCATGAGATTGTAAAGGCACATTTATCTATCATGATCCTCGTTTACAGTAGTGTAACTTTCTCTACACAAATTATAATATCCATAGGATAATATAAAAATGAAAATAGCTTTATCTATTGTCAGACTATATATATTCAACAGTTGATTTCATCATCTGAACAAAGTATGTTATTTCAGCCACACATAGTGGTTGTCAGTCCGTCTCCTCGTTTCATTTATAAATGTACTATGCTAGTTGTAGTTGTATTTTCATGACAAATTAAAACGTTGTAACAACATTAACTGGATTTGTTTTGGGACGTCTAACTGACAACAACAACATTGTTCTCTATACCCTTGTCATCATCCTTTGTAGCCTGCAATGAAAAAGTCAAAATAATGACACGATCTGCAAACACTACAGCTATAGATAAAATTTCAGTTATTATAAAAATAAGAGGTTCTCAGGAAAGGAACGGTTGGAAGAATGCCAAATGACAATTCCACCAAATTGTCCTAAATTGCCCAGTAGTTTCAGAGGAGAAGATTTTTTTTAATGATTCCAGCCTCCTTTTTCTCTCTTGTTAGTGACGGCAGCAAATTTGTTAGTAAGTGGAGTCAATTGTGAAAGGGATCACCTGAGGACCATACCACCAAACTTTGGTTAAAAACGTTTCTGTATTTCCAGAGGAGTTGATTAAAATGTATAAAATTAACACCGAGGACAACGATAATGAGAGCAGACCATTTGGGTCAATTGAGCTAAGTAGTCGATGAGTGTTGATACTTGTGATAAGAGATAATTGATTTCAAATAAATTGATTACTAGAAATAAAAAGAAGTCAGTAAACTATAAAAGATAGGTCTTATAATCCTGTTAGCATATGACAGAATACAACAACATCTACTGCTTTACAACGTCTTGTGATGTTACTATGGAAACCTTTTTTCAAATTATCTCTAATTAAAAGTTATCTTAATTCAGATTCAGATAGCAAAGTTAAATAAAGTCATTGAACCATGGAATCTAGTTCATAGCACCTGTAAGTAAATGATACAGGGATAAAACTTAACAGGGACCCAGCAGCCAAAAGACCACTGAAATTTGGCATGGGTCCCTTGACATTTTCAGATAGTAACCCAGCTGGCTACTATAATTTTGAATATTTCATGTGCAAAGTCAGTTGCTGGATCCCAGAAATTTGGCTGAGATACTAAAATTGTTATTTCAGAGAGCCCAGCTGGCAATTGCAACAAAAATGATAAGTTTTGTCCCTGTGGTATAGAACACATGCATGCCTTCCCTTTTACAAATCATAACGATGATGCCATTGATACCTCATACACAGAAACAGAGGCTATTTTTCATTCTCCATCGGTTAACTCTGCCTCAGATAAAGGTTAGGGCTAGGGTTATTGGTGGTTAATGTCATTTTCAAACATTTTCAGATATATTGTGAAACTAAACCTATTGGAGGGCCAAATAGAAACAATGAACTGAGAGATGAAACCCCTGGCCTTGGGTAGGTGTGTGGTAACCTTAAGACTTGTGATGGGTAAGTGGTTGATGGATGACCTAAACCACTCGATGATCATCCAGGTTCCACACGGAAAGAAAAGCTTTCAAAAATGGCAGACAAGACAAACATATTGTAACATCAAATACCCAGTATTTCTTTTCTAATTTTGATGGCTGTATATGGAATGGTAGAATTAGAAATGCAGGGAATGAAAAAATGTTTTATGATTAAAAAAGTATCTCTATTAAAGTAATTGCTCAATGTTACATATTGCATTTTTGACATTGCTAGTCATTATCATAAGACTAAGGAGCAGTACTGACAATGATGCCACAAAACGGGGTCGTAGCTATAATCCGACAGTCCGATAGTCCGATAGTCTGACAAATGCTTTAAACTGATGAAAGTTTTGAAAAATAATTTGGCCAAAGATGATATATTCGTAATTTCAGGATATGGGCCATTCATTTTTATACGCCCGTCAAAATACGGGCTTATTATGGCATACCGCTGTTCGTCCGTCCATCCACGCCTCGTACGATAACATCTCTCACTTGTTCCCCCTTTTACTGATAGGTCACGTCGTGACATACATTGTATTGATAAAAGGGTGAGCAAGTGAGAGGTGTGATTTTAGTCAGTTTGGAAAACGCCAGTTTTCTTATGGTATATACAATTCATTGGTTTAAAAAATGCAGCATACTGTTCTTACGTTGAGCAACTGACCTTCAATTGTCACAAAGGCGGGGGGGCATATCATGGCACAGTTGTTTATTTTTGTCATATTCCGATGCTGTTTCTTTCCGTGATATAAGGGGTCACTTAGGGACAATTCCTTCAATCGCAACTTTTTATATATGCGCTTGTCGTAGAAGGCGACTATAGCAGGGTCACCCGTCGGGATCCCGGGGAATAAAAATAGGACCAACTTGTCGTCGGAAGAGACAGAAAAACATGTTCTCGTGTTAAGTCGTTGCCCATGTTGACCCATCTCAGAGTCCCCTCTTTCTTATTTTTTTGTTTACAAACTTTTCTCATCCTGAATATGACCGAAATATTGCTTGCTGGACCTTAAGCAATCAATCAATCAATCAATTCGCACACATTATTGCATCCAGCTCTATTGACGTGTCGACATTGCTTTTTAACATAAATATTCCATGATAAAGGGCGGGGGACACTGATACGCTCTTCTTTTGTCTTTTCCTTTTTTTTATATTCATTTATTTTATCTTTCTTTTCAATAGTGACTTTTCTTGGCTAGACTCGGCTACACGCTACTTGAATAAAGCCTGAAGTAATCGCTACTAAAAAATATACGGGATACTTACACTACCGGTTCATCACGACTGGATCCAGGTTTTTATGGAGTCCGTGTTGTTCATATATGTGTTTTTTTTAGTTCTTGTGTGTCCCTGCCAATTGTTTGTCTGTCTATGATATCATGTTTCCGATGTTCTGGACCTTTCTTTGGTGAGTAAACGGTTCGGTTTCTGGCCCCATATTACACATGTTATAGTGTTAACTTTCAAAGAAATAAAGCACTTGTCGGACTGTCGGATTATAGGTCGGACACAAAACAACTGAAGAATTGACCATTGCTGATACATTGGCACTTCTTCAACATGACAGAATTAAAGTAGATAAATACCTGATTTTTATTTACTGTCCAGTTATCATCTACAATATACTTGAAGAGATATTCCCCAACTGGCAAATCAATAGAAATGCTAAAAATGTCATTTCTGAAATTGAAATAAAGATATCGTAAAAAGATTTGGTCTTAAAGTACATGTATTGATTTTCCTCTTCAAAAATTAAATTGCATACAAATTTAATTAGACTTTTTAATGTTAAAATGAGACATCTTCACAAATGTTAAGTGTTAATCAGAAACCCTAGAGAGTAATAAACAGTTTGACATGGAAAACGACATTAAAAGGTTTTAAAAATTCTACCATATTCTATGACTTCAAACAGCATCATGAAAATTTGAATACATTACCACAACTCTGTATGTAATGGGAGATAACTCTGTATTATAAAAACAATCAATGACAGTAAATAGAACTAATTTATGGAGGTAAACAGTCAAACTTTGTCTTTGAACTTTGACAAGTAGTTACATTGGATAGAAGTAAACTTTGTTCTGTTTGAAGTAGTGTTCAATTTAATTTATCTTGGATAAATAAAAAACTCTGATATTTTGAGGTAAAATCATTGGTTGATTTGACTTTGATGCCATAAGTTTTGACTGTATTTTAAAACAGACATTCTAGAAATTGTAATGTATGAGGCCTACCACATACACTGACAATAGGGGGTTTATGGTATTTAATGCCACTTTCAACAATATTTCAGCTATATTGTGGCGGTCAGTTTTATTGGTAGAGGAGCACCCTGAGAAAACCTCTGACCTGTCACAAGTCACTGACAAATTTTATCACTTAATGTTGTATCGAGTACACCTCGCCATGAACGGGATTCGAACTCACAACGTTAGTGGTGATAGGCACTGATTGCATAGGTAGTTATAAATCCAACTACTATACGATCACGACGGCCCCAAACATTGACACCAACAATAGAAATTAAAAAATATAACTAGCTATCTTAAAATCTTAACAATAGTTTCATTTTGATTTCTATTCTTACGTTTTCTGCAGGGGGACTTTTTCTTTCCAATCATTAAATGTTCCTGAAACCTCAACATTTTCTCCTGCCTCCTCCCATCTGAATTCTGTTGATACTTTAGATTCCTGAAATTTAGTCAATCATTTTAATTCTTGGTTTAAATTAAATATTCTTTGTTACCTAGTAAATGTTCACTTAACTACCATTGAATGACATTTAGGGTCTACTATTCTTGTAGATACTTAAAAATAATTTAAATATAAACTTTCAAGCAAATGTGTCAAGGGAGATAATTTTCAATAGTTATATTTTCTCAAGCCAGGACCTGGATTTCTATCGGCATACATGTTCAATGATTTAAGGTGATAGCTATAGGTAGCTGATTATTGGTAGAATTGTTGAGGATATGGGTTTATGGTGCTTAGCACCACTTCCAACAATATTTTAGCTATATCGTGGCGGTCAGTTTTATCGGTGGAGGAAACAGGAGTACCCAGAGAAAACCACCGACCTGTTGCAAGTCACTGATAAACTTTATAACATAATGTTGTATCGTAGAATTGTTGATCATCAGTGTTAAACTTTCTTTTCTCAGTTTTACAATACATACTAAAATTACTAGCTTTGTTTTTGATTTGATAGATTAAAATCTCAGTAATCCCTGTTGCTCAAATTCCCTCTATTTAAGGCTCTGTTAACTAGACCCAAAGGGCTCTTTTAAGAATCTGGGACCATCATTTATATAAATAAGAAACTATATATTACAATCACACTACATGTGTATATAAGTATGATCTCATTTCTATAGCTGATTCCTGAGAAGAGAAATAATAAACAATTTTACTCAGTTTGTCTTGTTTACTGTGATCTACTGTGAAATCAATATCTGTTATATACATATTTGTAAGTGTCAATCTTCTTGACACAATTCAAGATTATCCATTACAAATTTGATTCCATTTGTCTAAACAGTTGTCCATACAAAGATGAAAATGGATAATGAGGTCAAGAGATGGCAAACTCTTAAAACAGCCTACAGATAGTGTAATTATGTACTATGAGGTCAAGAGATGGCAAACTCTTAAAACAGCCTACAGATAGTGTAAGTATGTACTATGAGGTCAAGAGATGGCAAACTCTTAAAACAGCCTACAGATAGTGTAATTATGTACTATGAGGTCAAGAGATGGCAAACTCTTAAAACAGCCTACAGATAGTGTAATTATGTACTATGAGGTCAAGAGATGGCAAACTCTTAAAACAGCCTACAGATAGTGTAATTATGTACTATGAGGTCAAGAGATGGCAAACTCTTAAAACAGCCTACAGATAGTGTAATTATGTACTATGAGGTCAAGAGATGGCAAACTCTTAAAACAGCCTACAGATAGTGTAAGTATGTACTATGAGGTCAAGAGATGGCAAACTCTTAAAACAGCCTACAGATAGTGTAATTATGTACTATGAGGTCAAGAGATGGCAAACTCTTAAAACAGCCTACAGATAGTGTAAGTATGTACTATGAGGTCAAGAGATGGCAAACTCTTAAAACAGCCTACAGATAGTGTAATTATGTACTATGAGGTCAAGAGATGGCAAACTCTTAAAACAGCCTACAGATAGTGTAATTATGTACTATGAGGTCAAGAGATGGCAAACTCTTAAAACAGCCTACAGATAGTGTAATTATGTACTATGAGGTCAAGAGATGGCAAACTCTTAAAACAGCCTACAGATAGTGTAATTATGTACTATGAGGTCAAGAGATGGCAAACTCTTAAAACAGCCTACAGATAGTGTAATTATGTACTATGAGGTCAAGAGATGGCAAACTCTTAAAACAGCCTACAGATAGTGTAAGTATGTACTATGAGGTCAAGAGATGGCAAACTCTTAAAACAGCCTACAGATAGTGTAATTATGTACTATGAGGTCAAGAGATGGCAAACTCTTAAAACAGCCTACAGATAGTGTAATTATGTACTATGAGGTCAAGAGATGGCAAACTCTTAAAACAGCCTACAGATAGTGTAAGTATGTACTATAAGGTCAAGAGATGGCAAACTCTTAAAACAGCCTACAGATAGTGTAAGTATGTACTATGAGGTCAAGAGATGGCAAACTCTTAAAACAGCCTACAGATAGTGTAATTATGTACTATGAGGTCAAGAGATGGCAAACTCTTAAAACAGCCTACAGATAGTGTAATTATGTACTATGAGGTCAAGAGATGGCAAACTCTTAAAACAGCCTACAGATAGTGTAAGTATGTACTATAAGGTCAAGAGATGGCAAACTCTTAAAACAGCCTACAGATAGTGTAAGTATGTACTATGAGGTCAAGAGATGGCAAACTCTTAGAACAGCCTACAGATAGTGTAAGTATGTACTATGAGGTCAAGAGATGGCAAACTCTTAAAACAGCCTACAGATAGTGTAAGTATGTACTATAAGGTCAAGAGATGGCAAACTCTTAAAACAGCCTACAGATAGTGTAAGTATGTACTATGAGGTCAAGAGATGGCAAACCCTTAGAACAGCCTACAGATAGTGTAATTATGTACTATGAGGTCAAGAGATGGCAAACTCTTAAAACAGCCTACAGATAGTGTAATTATGTACTATGAGGTCAAGAGATGGCAAACTCTTAAAACAGCCTACAGATAGTGTAATTATGTACTATGAGGTCAAGAGATGGCAAACTCTTAAAACAGCCTACAGATAGTGTAAGTATGTACTATAAGGTCAAGAGATGGCAAACTCTTAAAACAGCCTACAGATAGTGTAAGTATGTACTATGAGGTCAAGAGATGGCAAACTCTTAAAACAGCCTACAGATAGTGTAAGTATGTACTATGAGGTCAAGAGATGGCAAACTCTTAAAACAGCCTACAGATAGTGTAAGTATGTACTATAAGGTCAAGAGATGGCAAACTCTTAAAACAGCCTACAGATAGTGTAAGTATGTACTATGAGGTCAAGAGATGGCAAACTTTTAAAACAGCCTACAGATAGTGTAAGTATGTACTATGAGGTCAAAAGATGGCAAACTCTTAAAACAGCCTACAGATAGTGTAATTATGTACTATGAGGTCAAGAGATGGCAAACTCTTAAAACAGCCTACAGATAGTGTAAGTATGTACTATGAGGTCAAGAGATGGCAAACTCTTAAAACAGCCTACAGATAGTGTAAGTATGTACTATGAGGTCAAGAGATGGCAAACTCATAAAACAGCCTACAGATAGTGTAATTATGTACTATAAGGTCAAGAGATGGCAAACTCTTAAAACAGCCTACAGATAGTGTAAGTATGTACTATGAGGTCAAGAGATGGCAAACTCTTAAAACAGCCTACAGATAGTGTAAGTATGTACTATGAGGTCAAGAGATGGCAAACTCTTAAAACAGCCTACAGATAGTGTAAGTATGTACTATGAGGTCAAGAGATGGCAAACTCTTAAAACAGCCTACAGATAGTGTAAGTATGTACTATAAGGTCAAGAGATGGCAAACTCTTAAAACAGCCTACAGATAGTGTAAGTATGTACTATAAGGTCAAGAGATGGCAAACTCTTAAAACAGCCTACAGATAGTGTAAGTATGTACTATGAGGTCAAGAGATGGCAAACTCTTAAAACAGCCTACAGATAGTGTAAGTATGTACTATGAGGTCAAGAGATGGCAAACTCTTAAAACAGCCTACAGATAGTGTAAGTATGTACTATGAGGTCAAGAGATGGCAAACTCTTAGAACAGCCTACAGATAGTGTAATTATGTACTATGAGGTCAAGAGATGGCAAACTCTTAAAACAGCCTACAGATAGTGTAATTATGTACTATGAGGTCAAGAGATGGCAAACTCTTAAAACAGCCTACAGATAGTGTAATTATGTACTATGAGGTCAAGAGATGGCAAACTCTTAAAACAGCCTACAGATAGTGTAAGTATGTACTATAAGGTCAAGAGATGGCAAACTCTTAAAACAGCCTACAGATAGTGTAAGTATGTACTATGAGGTCAAGAGATGGCAAACTCTTAAAACAGCCTACAGATAGTGTAAGTATGTACTATGAGGTCAAGAGATGGCAAACTCTTAAAACAGCCTACAGATAGTGTAAGTATGTACTATCAGGTCAAGAGATGGCAAACTCTTAAAACAGCCTACAGATAGTGTAAGTATGTACTATGAGGTCAAGAGATGGCAAACTTTTAAAACAGCCTACAGATAGTGTAAGTATGTACTATGAGGTCAAAAGATGGCAAACTCTTAAAACAGCCTACAGATAGTGTAATTATGTACTATGAGGTCAAGAGATGGCAAACTCTTAAAACAGCCTACAGATAGTGTAAGTATGTACTATGAGGTCAAGAGATGGCAAACTCTTAAAACAGCCTACAGATAGTGTAATTATGTACTATGAGGTCAAGAGATGGCAAACTCTTAAAACAGCCTACAGATAGTGTAATTATGTACTATGAGGTCAAGAGATGGCAAACTCTTAAAACAGCCTACAGATAGTGTAAGTATGTACTATAAGGTCAAGAGATGGCAAACTCTTAAAACAGCCTACAGATAGTGTAAGTATGTACTATGAGGTCAAGAGATGGCAAACTCTTAAAACAGCCTACAGATAGTGTAAGTATGTACTATAAGGTCAAGAGATGGCAAACTCTTAAAACAGCCTACAGATAGTGTAAGTATGTACTATGAGGTCAAGAGATGGCAAACTCTTAAAACAGCCTACAGATAGTGTAATTATGTACTATGAGGTCAAGAGATGGCAAACTCTTAAAACAGCCTACAGATAGTGTAAGTATGTACTATAAGGTCAAGAGATGGCAAACTCTTAAAACAGCCTACAGATAGTGTAAGTATGTACTATAAGGTCAAGAGATGGCAAACTCTTAAAACAGCCTACAGATAGTGTAAGTATGTACTATGAGGTCAAGAGATGGCAAACTCTTAAAACAGCCTACAGATAGTGTAAGTATGTACTATAAGGTCAAGAGATGGCAAACTCTTAAAACAGCCTACAGATAGTGTAAGTATGTACTATGAGGTCAAGAGATGGCAAACTCTTAAAACAGCCTACAGATAGTGTAATTATGTACTATGAGGTCAAGAGATGGCAAACTCTTAAAACAGCCTACAGATAGTGTAAGTATGTACTATAAGGTCAAGAGATGGCAAACTCTTAAAACAGCCTACAGATAGTGTAAGTATGTACTATAAGGTCAAGAGATGGCAAACTCTTAAAACAGCCTACAGATAGTGTAATTATGTACTAATATGGAGTAGGCATTGCCTAGATGCGAGCACAGCATTTCTGTCTGGCCAGTGTGTATATATTTGAGTAAAAGTTGAATATCACAAAATAATATGAGTAGGCATGGCCTATAGAGAGGACATTAGTATTTGAAATTAAATGATATCCCCTATGACATCCATTGGAAAGTTAAATGAAGTAGAATAGAAAAGTATGAGAAAAAAGTATGGAATCTTTTATTGTTGGACTAGGGACAGTGCAAACATTGAAGACTAACTAGTACTAGTACGCGGGTGGTATCAACCATTATAAAGCCTAAAGGGGGTAGTAGACGCCGGTGTCTGTAAAATGAAAGTATGGTCTTTTAAGTCATAAGAAAAGAGTTTTATTACGAAATTATCAATTAATGCAACCAACATACATAAGCAATATTGGCCTATACCATGCTATGTACAGCCGATATATATTCATGAAGTGTAAATGATGAATGACGTACGGTCAGGGCCGTCTTGTCAGCAATATAGGCCCCGGTCAAAGCAGTGCACTGAGGCCCATATCTATACAAACACTTGCAGAAATAAAATTATAAATGGTCGATGAAATTAAACATATATTTCTTGTATTGATACTTCCAACAAAATCAGTGTTTAAAAATTAAAAATTATGCCGTATACAACATACATAGATTAGCATGGGGTTCATTTGCTTGTGGGACCACCGGGCAACTGTCCATTGTGCCCATACATAAGACCGCACTGCGTACAGTTACTTTAATATTGATAATCTTCATTTCGACATTTTAAAGTATGTGTATTTGGGCCAATAGTGAACAAAATAGTTTTTAATTTTAAAAGAATTATATATAGGTACCGCTTTCATCAGACATGTCTCTGCTTTCACATACAAAATATTTATCAATATTCAATATTTTTTTTATTGGAAAAAGCACAGTAGAGGGGTGATATATATATTAAGGCAATATTCAGAATCGAAATCATACTCTTTAAAATTATCTGTGACAAGATTATACAGACATATATTCCTTCTTGTGTAATGTTATTACCTTTTAAAGAGATCTGAGAACACCTGAAATGTTGTGGCATGGGAGATCAGAGGACACCTGATATGTTGTGGCATGGGAGATCTGAGGACACCTGATATGTTGTGGCATGGGAGATCTGAGGACACCTGATATGTTGTGGCATGGGAGATCTGAGGACACCTGATATGTTGTGGCATGGGAGATCTGAGGACACCTGATATGTTGTGGCATGGGAGATCTAAGGACACCTGATATGTTGTGGCATGGGAGATCTGAGGACACCTGATATGTTGTGGCATGGGAGATCTGAGGACACCTGATATGTTGTGGCATGGGAGATCTGAGGACACCTGATATGTTGTGGCATGGGAGATCTGAGAACACCTGATATGTTGTGGCATGGGAGATCTGAGGACACCTGATATGTTGTGGCATGGGAGATCTGAGGACACCTGATATGTTGTTGCATGGGAGATCTTAGGACACCTGATATGTTGTGGCATGGGAGATCTGAGAACACCTGATATGTTGTGGCATGGGAGATCTGAGGACACCTGATATGTTGTGGCATGGGAGATCTGAGGACACCTGATATGTTGTGGCATGGGAGATCTGAGGACACCTGATATGTTGTGGCATGGGAGATCTGAGGACACCTGATATGTTGTGGCATGGGAGATCTGAGGACACCTGATATGTTGTGGCATGGGAGATCTGAGGACACCTGATATGTTGTGGCATGGGAGATCTGAGAACACCTGATATGTTGTGGCATGGGAGATCTGAAGACCCCTCATAATGGGTAACATGCCAGTAACGGTAATCAACAAACAAAAATGTAAGTTGCAAAAATATGAAAATGTTACTAAATGAAACACAAAATTATCGTATCATTATATATTCATGAAATAAGGTCACTAACATGTGACCCGGGGTTCCTTAGATCTCTCAATCTGTGACATATCAGTAAAGAGGAACAAGTGAGAGATGTCATTTTAATCAGACTGTATTTAGACAGGTTTCACTGTAGCTAGAACTGTCAATGCTTGATTAAGATGTGATTTTAATCAGACTGTATTTAGACAGGTTTCACTGTAGCTAGAACTGTCAATGCTTGATTAAGCTATTATTATAGTAGAGTATTAATACCTGTTGTGATGACTCTTCTTCTTTAACTTCTACTGTCTCAGATTCCTTCTGAAAACACAAATCAATAATTTCAGAAACTAACATTTTATCATATTTATAGTAGTTTACTACAAAATTATCTCTTGTCTCCTACCAGAACTAATTCTTTAGACCTACCATATTGATTAACAACTAAAGCTCTAAAACATTTGACCAATAACAGTAATCTATTGTATTAGGAACTTGTTCAACTTCTTTTCTGATTAAGAAGACTATACTTGTTCTGTGAATATTATCTTAAAGCAGAAATCTTAAGTCTGTATAGCTGAATTGGTTGCTAAGCAATGTTTTTAGTTCCATTTTATTTGTGGTAAAGGATCATCCTATGATGATCCATCATTCACCATTCATTAGGGTTCAACCAGAAATAAAGTTTTGAGGCAAGATATTGTGATTCATGGAAAATAAAATTGTTCATATAAAATATCAATAATTTGTCAATTTTTATTTTTACAAATAGTAAGAATAGATACAGGAAGGTGTTTCAGTTTCCTGTAAATAAATAAAATATTTTCTTATCTGGGAATTTGCTTAAAAAAAATTTGTTTGCTTCCTGTCTGGCCAACAGATAAATTTCTTTTGCTTTAATTTATCCCCATTTTGCTTATATGCCCTTTGTAAATTGTAAATTGTTTGAAAAGTCAAGGTAAAGGTCACTAAGTGATATGAATGTGTGGAACAATTATAGTACACCTACAATGGTGTCATCCTGGTTTGCCCACTTTTAATTACAGGTATAAATAAACGGTGTCATCCTGGTTTGTCCACTTTTAATTAGTGAAAAAATAAACATAGGGGGTTATGTTGTTTTAACAATTAAAGTTTGTTTCTGAAATGTAGTTATATTTTTACCTGTATTTTAACTGTACAATCTTGTAAAGAATTATATAATTTACTATTGAATTAAGTGAAATATGCACATTTTAACAATAAATCTTTCACATACTCTGTAGAAATATGCCCAAAACTTATACAATTTTGACGAAATATATTACAAATTTGCCAAAATATGATTTTGGTGAAATATCTTTAACATGTTTAACAAAATATGCAATTTTTTTTTTTAATTGGTAAAATTATGACAGATAATTAAGCTAAATGCACGATACTTGGAGAATAAAACAAAATTAATTATGTCATTTAGAAATTATTTTAATTTTTGCACTTTCTTTATTGTTTAATTATATATTTTTTTCAACTATATTTCATTTTAAAATTAAATGAATTAACAATTTGAAAATTGAAACTGTCCAGTATCCAAGCTTAATAATTGACATAATGTGAATAGTTTTCTGCATCCAAGCTAGGATTTTTATGTTTCAACCACCAAAGCTGTGCTTTTGAAGCAGGCCTTGCCAGCTTATCCAAGCTGTTAATTGTGTCTATTTGAACTCTTCTCACAAATTATAAGCATTATAAATAGGAAGTTGTTTTAGTTTTGAATCATTCGGGTCTAGACTTGACTAGCGGATACATCTCTACAGTGAACAGGAATCAACAATACTACTCAACAAGAAGAAGACAACAATGGACCTGTTGAATTGGTTGGACTTCTCAAGCACGCAGGGATAGATGGAAAAAATTTAACTTGGGACCTACAGGTTAATTCCAGCGCTATATCAGTCAAGCTGATGTGGATAAAGGCTGGGAAACCCGTTGAAAAAACAGGACAAGTTACCAGCCAAGCCCAGAAAAAGAAACATCTCTCTCCTTCCACCTGGAAAAGAAATGCTCAACGCATCAACCAGTGGAAGGCGAAAAGCAATGAAGTCGTTGGTGACAGTAAAACATGTGCTCAAACACAGACAGACGACAGTAATTCCATAACAGACGAAACTACACAAACCGAGCAACTACACAGCGACGAACAAGCCCTCCACAAACCAACAACATTGACACAAATAAGGGAGCGATCGACCCAGACAAGAAGTAATTTTATTGGCAGGCAATTAACGCCTACAAAATACCTCGATAAGGAAGAACCCCGGACACCATGGAATAAATGTACAGCTGTACGAAGTCCGTACATCAGAGGTAAACTAACCTATAAGACAGAATTCAAAGACAGATCGGTGTCCTTCTCAGAGTCATTCGACCCGGACGACCCAGCATTAATACAGAAACAGACCTTGGTGATAGACCACCGACACCCACACAACAACGGGATGAAAACAGCAAGTGAAAGGCTTGCAAAAAGAAGACAAATCTGTCCACAATATCTGACAAGGTGAGTCGGATGTAAAATTCACATAATACTAATTTGAATCATTCGAACCAAGTATGGCAAACGCTCAACTTCAAGCACTTCAGTACATCCAGAACAAGTTTGGCAGAGATAGTTTGGTCCTAGGAGGTCACCTTTTCAGAGTGAAGAACAGATGCAACGATAGAGTTTACTGGCGATGTAGTATTCCAGCCTGTTCAGCAACAGTTAATAAGATAAATAAGATAAACATAAATTATATGTGCTATGATTGTCTGATATATTAGTAAAGTTTAAAGATTACTTTCAATGTTGTTATATTTATTGTTCAAATTAATTGTAATTGACTTCAATGAAGTAATATTAAAATATATAAAGATATATTACACAGTGAAAAAAAATCTTCTATATACATAGAAACATACATATTTGACACCTATATATTTGGAACAGACTACAATTTTATGGTCAGTAAACCCTTTGTCTTTTTTGTTTATTTAATTGCTTGATAATTGGTGTAATAAAATGTGAGCAAACCAGGATTATACAGCTACAGATAAACACTTAAGTGTAAACACCGACACTGACATTATGTTAATTCATAAGAAAATCCCATTGTAGAGATTATCAAACCATCACCATATTTGGAGGAGAATAAATTATCATCTTAAAGGTTACAATTAATTAAATATGAAATGTCAGTGTGTGTACAGACATATTTATTTTTCAAAATGTTAAAAAAAATATTCTGTTTCCAGTCAATTTACTATTGTAGTGTAAAAAATTAAAGGGAGATAACCACCCACTGTTCCTCATTTCATAACTAAAGTTAATACAAGTTAATAAGGAAGCCTATGTCTTATCTAAAACACACACCTAATGTAATGTGAACTTTTATTGAACTACTTTGTGTATGTATTAATACTAATCACAGATGTTATAAAGCCATGTTAACAACACATATGGTCAGTGACAAAGAATGTGTCATCAAACAGATTAAAAATCACTGTTATCTTATATTGATTCATAAATAACTCAAATATTTACTTTCAAATTTGACCTTTGAACAATTGGAAAGAATTAGCAGTTTTTGTATAATTACCATTTATAAAATTCATTATTTAGCATTTATTTAAATCAACCTGTCACACCTTAAATTCAGTTTTATTTTTGTTTATCTAAACAGATAGATAGACAGATATTAGATATCAAAGTTCAAAGAGAATATTCTTTATAAAAGGAAATATTGTTTTTACATTTGATAATGTTCTTAATTCAAACACATATCAAGAAAAAATATAGCAATGCATTAACAGAAACTATTAAATTTCATATTAGGTAGAACTGAAATTAATGAGATATGATATTTGATATTATTTTCGTCATGAAATACAATAATGTTCTGTATCTAATATCATTTGGATCAAATTAACAGCAGCAATAACAGATACATGATGAATCAACAAAGTTCTTATTGTCAAATATAGTTTATAATTCTGTACATGATGATTAATAAGGAGATAACTGTTGTGTTGGACAATTTACTTGGCATCAAACTGAGTTTACTGGTTAAGTATTAGCTGATTCAGTAAACAGATATTTACAACCATCAAATCACATTGATACCTACAAATTACAGATATCTCCATTGTAATGTATTTTCTCATAAATAAGTGAAAATTGTAATTTCAATTAACCGGAGATATTGTGTCTACATGCACAAACTCTTTGACAGCATCAATTGTGTAATTAATGATGGCAATTATTTGACGCCATCCAATCAGAAAAAGCGTTACATACAAAACTGCATTAGAATCAAAGTTCTTATAGTGAAATATAGTTTACAATCCAGCAATTATACTGGAAGCTGAGGGGGGTGGGGGCATCTCATCATGATTTTTTGTAAATTGAAATGAATATCTCATTAACACAAAATTCACTTTCTAAGAAAGAATTTCTGTGCCCATATAAGACTTCACTGCCCATCCCTGACTCACCTTTCAACATAATAAAGGAAAACATTTTCATTAACAAAATTTGCCTTGTGCTACGAGGTAGCTGACCTTACTCCTTTGGCCAAAATAAAGATTGTAATTCATTACTATAACAGCCAGTTATATCATTACAGTAAAATGGAAATTACAAAAAAATAATTAACTTTGAAGATCCAGCATTTCATGTTTTTTTTGGTATGATAGTGTGTGAATGGTATCTCTGATCTTATCGATGACTGTCAGATTAAAAACATCAATTAACAGATGTATTCTTACAAAATACAATTTTAGGACTTTTAACATTGTCATAAACTAAATTTAGTCATTTTGTAAAATGTTTTATTGGTTTCAGAGAAGGGTATGATGTGAAAAGCTTACAAATTATCACAAATGAGAGATGGGTGTGCAGTGATGACAACATTTTAATATTCTTTAGACAGATAAGTTATAATAGCAGGGGCCATAAGTTTGATGTAAAGATATAACAATTCTCCAATACAGTTGATCTTAGTTGAAAACATTGAAGTTGTCTTTGGGCAAGAAACATTTACTCATTAATAGTTTTAACTTCCTATAATATCATTTTAATATGATCACCTTTTCGTCAGATTCCTCTACTGGTGTTGTTTCTTCTGTTTTCTCTGGTTCTTCTACTGGTACTGTTTCTTCTGTCTTCTCAGGTTCCTCTGTTTTAGTTTCTTCTTTAGATGTTTCTTCTGTTTTAATTTCTTCTTCTTTTGGTGACTCTTCGGTTTGTTTTGGCTCCTCAACAACCACCTCTGGTGCAGCTTGATTAACCTCCTCAGTAGAAGGTGTTACCTCTGGTTCTTGTTTTGGTTCTTCCTTTGGTGTTTCCTGCACAACTACCTCTTCTTCCTGTTTTGTTTCCTCTACAGCTATCACCTCTTCCTGTTTTGTTTCCTGCACTACTTCTTCCTGTTTTGTTTCTTGCACTACTTCTTCCTGTTTTGTTTCCTGCACTACTTCCTCCTGTTTCGTTTCAGTTTGAGGTGTGTCTGATTTTTGTGTATCCTCAGTTTCTGTTGTTTTTACATCCTCTTTCGGTGATTCAGCTACACTCTCGGTTACTACAGGTTTATCTTCTGGTTTTTTTTTCTCAGAGGATTCTTCAGTTTTTTTATCACTTTGTTCAGTTTGTTTTTCATCACATTTTTCTTCACTTTTACTGTCTTTTTGTTCAGTGGTTTCCTCTTTCTTGTCATCATCTTCTTTGCTTTTTTCCTACAAATTGAAAATATATATATATGTATTACTGACATTTTATGAGCATTAAAAGAAATAAAAAATATTTTTTAAAAATGGACCCTGATGTCCCCTCCCCTCTTCCAGCTACAGTAAACAAATATTTTTTCTGAAAATCAAGGGGCATAACTACAGCATGGAAAAAGTGGCAAGGTACAAAATCAAACTTGGATTCTTTTCTAGTTTACCTGGTAACATTTGATTTCTAAAACTAGTATGCAATTGTAAACCATTTAAATAAGATACAATGTATATACCAATTTTTTTTATTTGTCTATTTAAAAAAAAAATCTAACTTCCAACATTGATATAATCATAATGTATAATAGATCATAGAAAAACAATACATTACATAATATTTAACACAGATTGGTTTTACACTCTGTTAAATTGATCAATTAATTGAATTGAAATACTTTTTTTAAGTTTAGATACAAGAAGAAAGTGAAAGTGTAAGAGAAATTTCACCACAAAATTTTGTCAGATTGTGAGAATTTCATTATTTAATTAAGATTAATAGTATTGAAATATTGAGATGATTTATAGATCTGTAGAAATATCATATGATGTACACCTGCCATCTACCATAACTATTAATAACACTCAAATTCCCAAGGCTTTAATCCTGGCTGAAATTTCAATTAGTGGTCAATGCTTACTATTGTTTCCTCTAAATGGGATACATAACACACTCTTATAAGTTGTGATAAAAAGTATTGGTGAACTTTGAAACCACCAGTCAGCTCAATTTCATTTACTTAAAAAGCAGATATTAACAATTATATATGTATTGATCTGCCTACAGTCTAGTATGTCTAGTGAAACTGGTAATCAATAAAGTTTAAAGTTACTATAAATAAAATAATTTATCTAACCTTTGTGGGTAAAATTGTATAATATAAATACAGAGTTTTCTCCACTCTTCAAGTTACTATAAATAGAATGATTTTGTGGGTAAAAGTTTATTATATAAATACAGAGGTGTTCACTGAGACTAGAATCATGAATTCTTTGCTCTATCTCAAATTATTCTGATGTAGTTTTTTTTATCAACATTTTTTTTTTAATTTTGTGATTTACACTTGTTATCTATCTACTTTTGGATTGAAAGTGATATCTTGTCTCATCTTACTGCAAGTTTACTATTTCAGATGTAATATACCACTAAATCTGGGGAGTCATAAAATACAAAATTGTTATATGAAGAAAATCAACAAAGATCTTAAAATCAACAGAAACCTAAAGATGTTTTCAGACCTAATTAGGTAATCATATGGTTTTAAAAAAAGTCACTTGCAATAGGACACAACCACTTTACTTTTTATGAAATCAAAAGTGAAAGTAGTATTTTCCAAGGTTAACAATTTCCAGCAAAGATGATGATTTGGTGGTCATTTACTCCTGTAGCATGTATACAAAGCAATAATTATCTCCCCTTGAACTATATCTTTCTCAGTAATACATACATAATAATGTTTATGTTTACTAAGTACATGTATTATTAAGCTGTTAGCAGGAAATAGAGTTGGATTATTACATGTATACTTTATGTAATGTATATCGGGTAAATAACAGTGAACAATATATCAAAACAGGAAATACTTTACATCTAACAAAATAAAGCTTGGTTAATGTATCTAATATAAAAATATGGTTGTCTCAGAAGAAATACTAAAATGTAACATAGCAATTTGATCCATTTCAAGCGAGTGGTCATGTATTTGTATGTTAGTAGTATTTATTTTGCCTCTTTCTATGATTTTGATATTTGATTTTGGAATTGTTCCGACATTGCAGTTTTTTTTTTTTTTATTTGATTTAAACAATTTCAATCCTTTTTTTTATTATTTAGAATAGATAAATTTATACATTACTGATAGAATGTTCTTATATATACATGTACATGTAATAAAGATCTAGACAAAATAGGTTAAAATTGTTCAACAGCCCAAATGGAATTTATTTCTAAATTGTTTTTAGTATGTCCTTGATGTGGTATTTGTATCTACCGTTGTAATGAGTGCCTGTCATCACTGAAGTTTGTGAGTGTGATACCCTTCTGTGGTAGACACATCGTGTAGTTGCTACATATAATGTGATCACGTTTACTGTTAGAGGTTTACTCTGGATACATCATTATCCTCCACCATAAAAATCACATCCACGATAAAACTGAAATGTTTGTAAGTGGTGATATACACCCCAAAAACTTTTTAAAAGGAAAACATTTCAAAATTTTATTTAAATGTTACTAAAATATTAATAAGGGGAGGTAGACAAAGTGACAAGTCAACTTTAAAGCATAATGAGATTTCAGTTATGCTTATTACTAGTACCCATAAAAAAAACCACTAGATGTGACCATCAGTTATATATAAACACTTCTTGATTAGGGTTAGGGCTATGATGTTTAATCCCACTTTCAACAATATTTCAGCTATATCGTGGCTGTCAGTTTTATTAATGGAGGAAACCAGAATACCTGGAGTAAACCACTGACCTGCCACAAGTCACTGACAAACTTTATCACATAATGTGGTATTCAAACTCACAACTTTAGTCTTCTTGATTATGACAGCTTTACAGAAAATTATTTACTTCATATAGAATTTTTATTTTTTGGCCTCGCTAACTGATTTTTGAATTAGATCAAAATATTTGATAGAAGATTTATTGGATATGTAGCACTTCAATGCAACATGGAGGATGAACTACCTTGTATCAGTATGTACTTTACTTTGATTATCACTCTTCCTGATTGGCTGATATATGCACTATGATGCAATACAAACCTAATTTGCCACTCATGAAAATATCTGTTTTTAATTATAAAGGGGGTCAACTCAGGAGATGTTTGGATTCATTTGGTAATATGGAAATAAGTGGACAAGATAACAATTAAATAGGTTTATGGGCTACAGACTTAGTTTAGTAATAAAAGCTCACAATTGGTCTTTGGTCGTGTGAAGTAAAAATAAAGAATACAAGGAAATTATTAAAGTTTAAAGTCAACTTACCTCTGGTTTTGCCTCCTCCTCCTCCTTTGTATCCTCAGGTTTGTCTTCAGTTTGTCCAGCCTCTCCGTTTACTTTAGAAGTATCCTCCTCTTCTTTCTGATCTTTCTTCTTTGCTTTTCCACTTTTGTTACCCATGGTTACTTATTTTAGAGATTTATCAGTCTGTAAGTAATAAGATTACTATACATGTACATGCATAAGTAAACAAAAGGTCAAATATAATGTAATTATCAGATAAATATTAAAAGTTTGTCGCATTGATAAATGATACTATTTTATCACGCAGAAAACAGAAGCATATATAACCTTGACACTACATGTACATGTATCAGGATAATATTACATGTAATTTAAGAAAAAGAAAATCAATTTATAGTATCTGTGTAGGCAATGTACCATGACTGACCAGTTTCTTGAAAGACACTCATCCTTAATAAACATGCTTAAGATTTCATACTAGTCCTTATTTGGACTTAAATTTCTCTCAAGAAAGAGAAATTCAGATGATCAGGAAGTTCTCAAGTTTTCATGAATGTGTCAAACCTGTCTTATGTGACCTTCATATGGGACAGTGAAATATGGTCACATAACACAGGTGGTCACTTAATACAGGTTTAATTGATATGAAATGCACTATGAAAGGAAATAAAAATTAAGGTCACATAATACAAGTTATTGCTTAATAGAGGTGATTACTAAATCAGGTTTGACTGTAACTTAATAGAGGTGGTTACTAAATCAGGTTTGACTGTAACTTGATAGAGGTGGTTACCAAATCAGATTTGACTGTAACTTAATAGAGGTGGTTACTAAATCAGGTTTGACTGTAACTTAATAGAGGTGATTACTAAATCAGGTTTGACTGTAACTTAATAGAGGTGGTTACTAAATCAGGTTTGACTACAATGTAAAATGTCCATAATTTCACCAGCATTTTTTAAAGCAATCATTGAAAATCATGATGATTATATTGTCACAAGTTATCATACTTAAATCTGCATAGTACATACTGATATAAAATACACACCCCTCTATGAACACTTTGAATAATTGACTGAAATAGAAGTATATCTTGTACACAGTATTCACCAAGGTTAACCAACTAATGTTCTGAGAATAACTGGAGGCTCACCTGAGCCTATATCGCTCACTAGGTTATTCATACACAATTTGTGTTCAATCAAGTCTATAGATTTGGAGAAAAATTATTTTACTCCTTTTCACAAAGGGTTTAATGTTTAACCTATTGAAAAAAGCCTAAAAATTAAAATAAAAAAAAATAGAGGGGTTGGTCCTTTTTGGTCCTCTCGCATCTCTCAAACAGTAAAAGCTAAAACAAATCTGTTAGAATATTCCAGATTAAGTTATCATTTCGGGTGTTGGGCCCATTTGCCTCCCTTCGATCCCTTTTATACCAGAAACAATAAGAGTTAGGTAAAATACTGTGAAAAATGCAGGAAGGATATTTCATAAAGAATCAAAAGAAAAAAAATCCATCAAAATCTGACTTAAAAAAATAAAAATTAGAGTGTTGATCCCTCTTGCCCCCCCCCCCCCCCCCCCCCCCCCCACAATCTTGAAAACAGTATGGCTTACAACAAATAGATTGAACAGTCCAAAAAGGAATTTAATGGAAAAGTTATTATGAGTGAAGACAAGAAAGAAAAATACCAACTGTCAACTGCCACTAGTACCTGAAAAGTGGCATACCAGTAGAAAACCACCAACCTGCCGCTAGTCACTGACAAAGTGCTGTACCTGGAGAAAACCATCAACTTGCCACTAGTCATTGACAAAGTGTCGTACCTGGAGAAAACTACCAACTTGCCGCTAGTCACTGACAAAGTGCCGTATCTGGAGAAAACTACCAACTTGCCGCTAGTCTCAGTACCCAGAGAAATAACCAGCTTGCCACTAGTCACTGACAAACTGGAGTACCCAGAGAAAACCAACAACCTGTCACTAGTCACTGACACACCATATGATATTGAGTACACCTAATATGCATGAGCTGGAATTGAAATCACCACTGTAATGATGAATCTACTGTATATAAATAGGTAAACTGTGACCTCCTACCTACATTACTAGACATATTGTGACTATGTTAACAAAGTGTTAATATTTAGCTATCACAATTCTTTATAAAAGTAATGATAACTCTATCTATTTAAAGAGGATACTTCCTCCTACAATTAAGTATACCAGCATTATTACATCATCATAGACATAGAAACTCTTAACAGAATATCTTATAAAGAATCAAAATTATGATAACAGGATATAAATAACTTTCACATTATTCTGCATTATTTCAAGTTGTGTGTATTTATACTGTGGCTCTTAAAAATCAAGATACAATTTTTAATCATCACATATTGTATAATCTATCATATCTAAAATAAATAGGTAATGACTTTAACATACATGTATATCAGTCATTTCTATCTAAATATTGTTGTGCAAGGATTCAAATTTACCAAGATTCAAGTCAATATTCTCCACCCCAGTTCTAAGCTAATATTACCAGTAAATTAATTTCAAAACAAACTATGATGGGTCATTTTTGCCAAACAAAAATTACCACTCCTTTTAGGCTAATGAATCAATGAAAAATTATGATAGGTTATCTTTGCTAAACAAGGCTTACAATTGCATTGTGATCCTGAGGTAGCAAATATGGTAATAGGAGAGCAGAAATGTACGTACATGTATATTAGAAAAATGATACACATTAAAAATAAAGGCTAAGAGCACTATATTTTCAGAACATGTAGATTTTATTATCAGATATCCCTAGTCTAGTTAATCCTTACTCTACACCTTCCACACTACATTATCAGACATCTAATTACTGATTACTGACAAGTACTGTACATCTGCACCTATGTTTTGACACCTCATCTCAACTCCCACAATATCTGAACCAATATCTTATCTAACTCCTCTTTTAATGTCTACTTTACATATAGACCAATGTGTTATTAGACTTATTAACACTGCTCATGCTACACTTGTCCAAATTTCTCATCTGACACCCTTCCCTTTGGCCCCTCTTTTACTGTCCACTCTACATACAGAACAATGTATTATAAGACTATGTCTGTCCCAATGTATCATCATAGACCCTTCCCCTACCCATTTAATATCTGACCCTATCACTGCTACTGTACACCTAAACCAATGTATTATCAGACCCTATCACTGCCACTGTACACCTAAACCAATGTATCATCAGACCCCTATCACTGCCACTTCACACCTAAATCAATGTATTATCAGACCCTATCACTGCCACTTCACACCTAAACCAATGTATTATCAGACCCTATCACTGCCACTTCACACCTAAACCAATGTATTATCAGACTCTATCACTGCCACTGTACACCTAAACCAATGTATCATCAGACCCATATAACTGCCACTTCACACCTAAACCAATGTATTATCAGACTCTATCACTGCCACTGTACACCTAAACCAATGTATCATCAGACCCCTATCACTGCCACTGTACACCTAAACCAATGTATTATCAGACCCCTATCACTGCCACTATCACTGCCACTGTACACCTAAACCAATGTATTATCAGACCCTATCACTGCCACTGTACACCTAAACCAATGTATTATCAGACCCTATCACTGCCACTGTACACCTAAACCAATGTATCATCAGACCCCTATCACTGCCACTTCACACCTAAACCAATGTATTATCAGACCCTATCACTGCCACTTCACACCTAAACCAATGTATTATCAGACCCTATCACTGCCACTTCACACCTAAACCAATGTATTATCAGACTCTTATCACTGCCACTGTACACCTAAACCAATGTATCATCAGACCCATATAACTGTCACTTCACACCTAAACCAATGTATTATCAGACTCTATCACTGCCACTGTACACCTAAACCAATGTATCATCAGACCCCTATCACTGCCACTGTACACCTAAACCAATGTATTATCAGACCCCTATCATTGCCACTATCACTGCCACTGTACACCTAAACCAATGTATTATCAGACCCTATCACTGCCACTGTACACCTAAACCAATGTATTATCAGACCCTATCACTGCCACTTCACACCTAAACCAATGTATCATCATACCCCTATCACTGCCACTGTACACCTAAACCAATGTATTATCAGACCCTATCACTGCCACTGTACACCTAAACCAATGTATTATCAGACCCCTATCACTGCCACTGTGCACCTAAACCAATGTATCATCAGACCCTATCACTGCCACTTCACACCTAAACCAATGTATCATCAGATCCCTATCACTGCCACTGTACATCTAAACCAATGTATTATCAGACCCCTATCACTGCCACTGTACACCTAAACCAATGTATCATCAGACCCTATCACTGCCACTGTACATCTAAACCAATGTATTATCAGACCCCTATCACTGCCACTGTACACCTAAACCAATGTATTATCAGACCCCTATCACTGCCACTTCACACCTAAACCAATGTATCATCAGACCCTATCACTGCCACTGTACACCTAAACCAATGTATTATCAGACCCCTATAACTGCCACTTCACACCTAAACCAATGTATCATCAGAACCCTATCACTGTCACTTCACACCTAAACCAATGTATCATAAGATCCCTATAACTGCCACTTCACACTTAAACCAATGTATCATCAGATCCCTATAACTGCCACTTCACACCTAAACCAATATATCATCAGACTCCTATAACTGCCACTTCACACCTAAACCAATATATCATCAGAACCCTATCACTGCCACTTCACACCTAAACCAATGTATTATCAGACCTCTGTTGCAGCATCTCTACACCTTAACCAATTTATTATGTGACCTTCCAAGGAAACATTGAAATAAGGTCATATAAGACAAGTCATCATTAAATACAGGTTTAATTTATATGAAAAACACTTTGAAGAGAAATTAAAATTCAGGTCACATATAAATACAAGTTATTGCTTAATAGAGGTGGTCACTAAAGCAGGCTTGACTGTATCATCAGACCCCCCTATCACTGCCACTCTATACATGAATCAATTTATCATCAGATCCCCAATAACTGTCCATTCTACACCTGAAACAACAGGCACCTCCCTAATTGCCATCTTTCACCTGAATCAAGGTATACTTTTCCATAAAGGGCACAAAACCTAGATAACTACAAATTACCTGTCATTACCCAGGTATATGTGTCTAACATATTTCTTCATCAACATTCTAGCCATTAACACAATGAAATATGACACCAAGTCATAACAATTGCTTCAAATAATTGTCATTTTTCTACCTAACTTTACATTTCAAGGATGATTTATTTGATACATTTCAGTTCATCTGGAATAATATCTACTATTGACACATCTTTTACTTCACTGAGAATAAAAAAAACATTATAAACTGTTCACATTTTTTCAACAATTATTTAAAAAAAGAAATTAAGGGATAATTGAGCTATGTGCACTACATCACATACACTGTAGATTAGTATTAGTACAAACACATTTACATACACTGTAGATTAGTATTAGTACAAACACATTTACATACACTGTAGATTAGTATTAGTACAAACACATTTACATACACTGTAGATTAGTATTAGTACAAACACATTTACATACACTGTAGATTAGTATTAGTACAAACACATTTACATACACTGTAGATTAGTATTAGTACAAACACATTTACATACACTGTAGATTAGTATTAGTACAAACACATTTACATACACTGTAGATTAGTATTAGTACGAACACATTTACATACACTGTAGATTAGTATTAGTACAAACACATTTACATACACTGTAGATTAGTATTAGTACGAACACATTTACATACATTGTAGATTAGTATTAGTACAAACACATTTACATACACTGTAGATTAGTATTAGTACAAACACATTTACATACACTGTAGATTAGTATTAGTACAAACACATTTACATACACTGTAGATTAGTATTAGTACAAACACATTTACATACACTGTAGATTAGTATTAGTACAAACACATTTACATACACTGTAGATTAGTATTAATACAAACACATTTACATACACTGTAGATTAGTATTAATACAAACACATTTACATACACTGTAGATTAGTATTAGTACAAACACATTTACATACACTGTAGATTAGTATTAGTACAAACACATTTACATACACTGTAGATTAGTATTAGTACAAACACATTTACATACACTGTAGATTAGTATTAATACAAACACATTTACAGTTAATAGTAATGGTCTAGTAAAACATAGTGTGATACAGTACATATTTGAGTTATCTAAAATTAAAAGTACATTTTGTATCTATGATAAACATTTCAAATGTAGACAGACAAACAACAGACATGTTTGGTTCTATAAATAACCAGAAACAATCTCTAATCATTTTCTTTAATCTAAATAACTTCAAAATGTTATTACCACAAACTTTTCTTAAACTATGGTAATATTCTAACTTATCTACAGACCTCTGAATATAAAATAATTTACATTATGTTTGAAAACAACCTTACTTTAGTAGTATATAATAAACTGCACTCCTCTGTACTGTGTATCTAGTGTTGGAGTATTTTTATTATTCTTGAAATGTCAGATTTGTATGTTTCAATGATGACCCATTATACTTAGGATATTATACTGAATAAAATTTTGTTAATTAGCTCAATAATAAGGTGTAAAAAGGGACCACCCAATGACAAGTGTGGTAAACTAAACATTGTTCATCAGCTTGGGTTATATACAAAATATTGTGGAATTGGTTTGGAAGAAATTTGTGTGCCACACCCACTTTTTCCTGCACCATTTCTGTTTCACAAGACCAAGACACCAAATTATTTGTAAGAATCCTTACTGCTCCCCTCTTATAAGATAAAAAAAAAGTGCCCTCACACTTACCTTTTAGAATCTTATACAAATAAACATCCTTATCTTGTATCTAGATAGTTATACTAATGTAGTGTTATTAAAAAATGTAGATAAAAACCTGACTCTATGACATATATAATTCTCTAAATTAAAAACCAATATTTTACCTCAAAATTAATACATTCTCTCTTCTTTTTCACAACTGATATGCAAATGTTGTGCATTTCATGTGAAGAACATGTCTTCATGTTTAATTATATTTTTATGAGTAGTAACGAACCTTATAATTTACTCTGTAAAATCTGTAATCAATCTCCCATATAAAAAAATCTGATGTTAATTTTGAAATGGCAGGAACACAAATTATCTTAATCACATGAAGATTATTGAAAACAAACATCAGTTATAACTGAAGGAATGTCATAACAAACTATTACACTTCTTACATCAATCTTTCTTCAAAATATCAATTCTTTCTAGTTACCATGGTAACAGATAAAGCAAGGACACATTAAATGAAAGAAAAGTAAAAGAACTAATTACCCATAGCTCACAATTTGTGGTTTATTTTTTTGTTTATCTGTGAACATTTGCTTTGTCTGTATTTGATTGTCTATAGCTATAAAATATAGGCTGTATATATATATAAATCAATAGACAGTTGACAATCAGTTCAGATAGTCATTCTTTATCAGGTTACAAATATATCAAGTCTTTAGAGAGACCATCATGTCATTACATTCGTGTCAGGTTTTTCTCTCTAAATTTGATCAATAAACAGATCATACATTTATATTTTGATAAAATAATTAATTAATTAACAAATTAATTTTGAATTTAATGTATATACTTTTTTATATAAACATCAATGATATGTATATGTAAAAACTAATGTATTATGGAGAAGACAAATTAAGATGTAAAATTTTTTTGATAAAATAATTATTTAATTAATTAATTAATTTTGAAATTAATATATATATTTTTTTTCATATAAATATCAATGAGTTCAAAAGATACTTTAGTGATATGTATATGAAAAAAGTAAACTACAAAATATAATGTAGAAGACATATTAAGATGTAGGAATAACAATGGTTTCTTACCTTGAACACTGTGGTGTATATGTTATATTTGTTTTTATACATTTTACAAATTCCATAAAATCTCATTCCAACCTATGATTTATTTTTACCCTCAAGACATAAAAGCTAGTAGGACCGACCAAGCAATACACATGGGTAAACAGTTAATATTGTTAATGCTCACTCATACAAACAATAAGTCCTATGAATTAATTAAAATCTGTCACCTACAACACAATGATTTAATCATCAATTACATTTTTTAACCAATAAGGATTGTCATTATCAGAATTTTTTAATGAAAATTTTTGTGCATAAAAAAGTAAGAGGCAAAATAAAGATAAAATATCAATTCATAAAAATAGAAATAAAAGTCAATATTATATCTCATTTAGTTAATGACACCCCAATGTAATTCAAATGGACCAACCATGTTCTGTTCTCTGGTCCTGGACCTTTAGTTTTCAATATATTTTTTTCACAAGCAATAATAATCTTCTTTTTTTTTGTAGACAAAACAAAATTGAAATATTTATTTTTGCAACAAAATGTGACAAATCAAGCATTTAATTGTCATAAACATGTTTAAGTGAATCTTTTTTTCTGAAAGCAGTTAAATATTTTTTGGAGCCAAATTTAGAGATAAAATATTTAAGAAAAAAACCCAACACAGACTCCCCTCCCACAAACACACAATAATGCAAACTGCTTAAAATTTGGTCAGAAATTCAAATCATTTAAATACAAAATACAAAAGTATTAGAAAACAAAATTGTTTTAATGATCAAATTCCTTATATACTATAAAATGTCATACCTTTATATTAAAGTTCAATTATTAAAGCCAACAAAATGATAATTAACATGTCAGTTACTACCTGCACATTAGCTTTGAAATGTTCATACTTGTATACAAAATAGTGAATTAGTTGGTCCAGGGAGCATTTAATCCTGGGAGCCACATCATTAGTCTATAGTGAAGATAATGAAGAATAGCTTTGTCTAATAGTGTCATGACCCAGGAACACATGGATACTGTGATATGGTCACCAGTGTTAAATATTATCAACTAAATTACCACATGTATTCAGTGTAAGAGATTGTATTCACCAGTGTTAAACATTATCAACTAAGTTACCACATGTATTCAGTGTAAGAGATTGTATTCACCAGTGTTAAACATTATCAACTAAGTTACCACATGTATTCAATGTAAGAGATTGTATTCACCAGTGTTAAACATTATCAACTAAGTTACCACATGTATTCAGTGTAAGAGATTGTGTTCACCAGTGTTAAACATTATCAACTAAATTACCACATGTATTCAGAGTAAGAGATTGTGTTCACCAGTGTTAAACATTATCAACTAAGTTACCACATGTATTCAGTGTAAGAGATTGTGTTCACCAGTGTTAAACATTATCAACTAAGTTACCACATGTATTCAGTGTAAGAGATTGTATTCACCAGTGTTAAACATTATCAACTAAGTTACCACATGTATTCAGTGTAAGAGATTGTGCTCACCAGTGTTAAACATTATCAACTAAATTACCACATGTATTCAGTGTAAGAGATTGTGCTCACCAGTGTTAAACATTATCAACTAAATTACCACATGTATTCAGTGTAGGAGGTTGTGTTCACCAGTGTTAAACATTATCAACTAAGCTACCACATGTATTCAGTGTAAGAGATTGTGTTCACCAGTGTTAAACATTATCAACTAAATTACCACATGTATTCAGTGTAAGAGATTGTGCTCACCAGTGTTAAACATTATCAACTAAATTACCACATGTATTCAGTGTAAGAGATTGTGCTCACCAGTGTTAAACATTATCAACTAAGTTACCACATGTATTCAGTGTAAGAGGTTGTGCTCACCAGTGTTAAACATTATCAACTAAGCTACCACATGTATTCAGTGTAAGAGGTCACCAGTGTTAAACATTATCAACTAAATTACCACATGTATTCAGTGTAAGAGGTTGTGCTCACCAGTGTTAAACATTATCAACTAAGTTACCACATGTATTCAGTGTAAGAGGTTGTGTTCACCAGTGTTAAACATTATCAACTAAGTTCCCACATGTATTCAGTGTAAGATGTTGTGCTCACCAGTGTTAAATATTATCAACTAAGTTACCACATGTATTCAGTGTAAGAGTTTGTGTTCACCGGTGTTAAACATTATCAACTAAATTACCACATGTATTCAGTGTAGGAGGTTGTGCTCACCAGTGTTAAACATTATCAACTAAGTTACCACATGTATTCAGTGTAAGAGATTGTGTTCACCAGTGTTAAACATTATCAACTAAGTTACCACATGTATTCAGTGTAAGAGGTTGTATTCACCAGTGTTAAACATTATCAACTAAGTTACCACATGTATTCAGTGTAAGAGGCTGTGCTCACCAGTGTTAAACATTATCAACTAAATTACCACATGTATTCAGTGTAAGAGGTGTGCTCACCAGTGTTAAACATTATCAACTAAGTTACCACATGCATTCAGTGTTAGCGGTTGTGCTTCAAATACTTATCTAGTTTTAGAGGACATTCTTAAAGTACTTTACAAGCTGTAGGGCCATTGTGTACAATGTACTTGTATAGTTTTAGTAGCCATTCTTACTTTGTCTAATTTTATGGATTTTCCTAAAAGAACTTTTCTAGATATAGAGGCTGTCCTTAAGTACAAAGATACTTTGCCTTTTGTAAGAGGATTGTCCATAGCCTAAATTAAAACTCAGTACTTGTCTAGATTTAGGGGGCAAGGTCATTCAAGTACTAGTACATAAATTTAGGCAAATTTATTCCAATAAAAACTTCTACAAACATTCTTTCTTTCTTCAAACTATTTCTGATTGGAACAAATTACCAGAAACAATAGATCTTTCACCAGACCTTGAATCCTTCAAAAGTGGTATATCCACTCTAACATTATGCTTTCCCACAAGTCAATAGCAATGATGTCTGATCACAACATCTACAGCAGTCAATAATAACGATGTCTGTGGTCAGAACATACCCACCAGTTAATAGTAATGATGTCTGTGGTCAGAACATCTACAGCAGTCAATAATAATGATGTCTGTGGTCAAGACATCCTCACCAGTCAATAGTAATGATGCCCGTGGTCAGGACATCCCCCAGTCAATAGTAATGATGTCTGTGGTCAGAACATCCCCACCACTCAATAGTAATGATGTCTGTGGTCAGAACATCTACACCAGTCAATAGTAATGATGTCTGTGGTCAGAACATCCTCACCAGTCAATAGTAATGATGTCTGTGGTCAAGACATCTACACCAGTCAATAGTAATGATGTCTGTGGTCAGAACATCTATACCAGTCAATGGTAATGATGTCTGTGGTCAGAACATCTACACCAGTCAATAGTAATGATGTCTGTGGTCAAAACATCTACACCAGTCAATAGTAATGATGTCTGTGGTCAAAACATCTACACCAGTCAATAGTAATATCTGTGGTCAAGACATCTACATCAGTCAATAGTAATGATGTCTGTGGTCAGAACATCTACACCAGTCAATAGTAATGATGTCTGTGGTCAAGACATCCACACCAGTCAATAGTAATGATGTATGTGCCAATATAAACACCCCACCAGTCAATTGTTTGAAATCAATTGATTGTCACCAGGTAAATTAAAAGTAATTTAGAGGGTGATATGACATAATCAAATATTACGGTTTATAGAAAAATGCTGTATTTTCATTAGATTCCCAGTCAGGTACATCAGGCTATGTATATGGCTAGAGTCATAGATATATATATATATATATATATATACACATGTGATCAAATGATTAATGTGGCATGTGTCTGCCAATTCTAGCATTGGTTTTCGTCTTATTTCGGCTAGCCAAGGCAATTTTCTTGTGCTGGTTGGTAAAATAAACATGTTCTTCCAGACAAAAACATAGCATGGAATTGAAACGTCATCACTATGATGTAATGGGTGTTGATGTTTTAAACATATTCTATCATACAAAAACTAGGTCCTATACAGACACAGACATTCCATGATGTTAAAAACTTTTTAAAATTGAAAGCTATGCACTATAATATAATAGTTTTCAGGTTTTAGACAGGGCATATAATGTCACATTCCCGGCTTCGGATCGATATACTCCTCGCCTTATATCCGAAGAGAGCAATGTGAAATTATAGAGCCCTGTCTAGCACCTGAAAAACATATAAGGTTTTATCCTGTAATAGAAAATATCAGAAGAAAGGTTTCTATAGTAATAACTATACTACTAATGCATGTCATACTTGTTAGGGAGATATGAGGGAAAAAATACCATTAATTTATATTACAGAAGAAAATACAGGACAATATACAACTAATATGACATTCTGGTATTCAACAATGTTCACTAATGACTACTGAATTAAGTCAAAATAAATGATAAAAACAAATGTAGAAAACAAAACTAAATAATAACACTCCTAATAGACTGAATAGAGAATACCTATAAACTCTCCTGTCACAATAAATACTTACAGCTTTCAAATTTAAACAGTTATTATTGAGCATACACATGTCATTACCTATCAAGTTTATCTAAAACTAAGATACAAAAACAAGAGCATTTTATCATTAGCATAGAAATAAAAAGTTTACCTTCAGTTAAAAAAAAGTACCACAAAACTTGGTACATAAATATCTTCCTGTATAAAACCAAGCTAATCTGGGATGTAGTGAGTGGCAGGATGTGTATACTAAATATTTCCTGGATGTAGTATTGCTTCATGTTATTGAAGTAATATACTTAATAAGCCTTGATATCAGAAATTTCAAGAGGTTTGGTAAATACATCTTATACTATATGTAATCAAATAAACTTGTGTTGTTTCTGTATAAATTTTTACAAATTAGGTGTGTTGGACACTCAATATCATAGTACTCTGTAGCATAGTAGTCTCCCTTTTATAATGCCACCTCTCTAATAAGGTCATCACCACTACAGCCTCAATATCATAGCACTCTGTAGCATAGTAGTCTCCCTTTTATAATGCCACCTCTCTTATAAGACCATCACCACTACAGCCTCAATATCATAGTACTCTGTAGCATAGTAGTCTCCCTTTTATAATGCCACCTCTCTTATAAGACCATCACCACTACAGCCTCAATATCATAGCACTCTGTAGCATAGTAGTCTCCCTTTAATAAGACCACCTCTCTTATAAGACCATCACCACTACAGCCTCAATATCATAGTACTCTGTAGCATAGTAGTCTCCCTTTTATAATGCCACCTCTCTTATAAGACCATCACCACTACAGCCTCAATATCATAGCACTCTGTAGCATAGTAGTCTCCCTTTTATAATGCCACCTCTCTTATAAGACCATCACCACTACAGCCTCAATATCATAGCACTCTGTAGCATAGTAGTCTCCCTTTAATAAGACCACCTCTCTTATAAGACCATCACCACTACAGCCTCAATATCATAGCACTCTGTAGCATAGTAGTCTCCCTTTTATAATGCCACCTCTCTTATAAGACCATCACCACTACAGCCTCAATATCATAGTACTCTGTAGCATAGTAGTCTCCCTTTAATAAGACCACCTCTCTTATAAGACCATCACCACTACAGCCTCAATATCATAGTACTCTGTAGCATAGTAGTCTCCCTTTTATAATGCCACCGCTCTTATAAGACCATCACCACTACAGCCTCAATATCATAGTACTCTGTAGCATAGTAGTCTCCCTTTTATAATGCCACCTCTCTTATAAGACCATCACCACTACAGCCTCAATATCATAGCACTCTGTAGCATAGTAGTCTCCCTTTTATAATGCCACCTCTCTTATAAGACCATCACCACTACAGCCTCAATATCATAGTACTCTGTAGCATAGTAGTCTCCCTTTTATAATGCCACCTCTCTTATAAGGTCATCACCACTACAGCCTCAATATCATAGTACTCTGTAGCATAGTAGTCTCCCTTTAATAAGACCACCTCTCTTATAAGACCATCACCACTACAGCCTCAATATCATAGCACTCTGTAGCATAGTAGTCTCCCTTTTATAATGCCACCTCTCTTATAAGACCAGCACCACTACAGCCTCAATATCATAGTACTCTGTAGCATAGTAGTCTCCCTTTAATAATGCCACCTCTCGTATAAGACCATCACCACTATGGCCTCAATATCATAGTACTCTGTAGCATAGTAGTCTCCTTTTTATAATGCCACCTCTCTTATAAGACCATCACCACTACAGCCTCAATATCATAGTACTCTGTAGCATAGTAGTCTCCCTTTTATAATGCCACCTCTCTTATAAGACCATCACCACTACAGCCTCAATATCATAGCACTCTGTAGCATAGTAGTCTCCCTTTTATAATGCCACCTCTCTTATAAGACCATCACCACTACAGCCTCAATATCATAGCACTCTAGCATAGTAGTCTCCCTTTTATAATGCCACCTCTCTTATAAGACCATCACCACTACAGCCTCAATATCATAGCACTCTGTAGCATAGTAGTCTCCCTTTTATAATGCCACCTCTCTTATAAGACCATCACCACTACAGCCTCAATATCATAGTACTCTGTAGCATAGTAGCCCCCCTTTCATAATGCCACCTCTCTTATAAGGTCATCACCACTACAGCCTCAATATCATAGTACTCTGTAGCATAGTAGCCCCCCTTTTATAATGCCACCTCTCTTATAAGGTCATCACCACTACAGCCTCAATATCATAGTACTCTGTAGCATAGTAGTCTCCCTTTAATAAGACCACCTCTCTTATAAGACCATCACCACTACAGCCTCAATATCATAGCACTCTGTAGCATAGTAGTCTCCGTTTTATAATGCCACCTCTCTTATAAGACCATCACCACTACAGCCTCAATATCATAGTACTCTGTAGCATAGTAGTCTCCCTTTTATAATGCCACCTCTCTTATAAGGTCATCACCACTACAGCCTCAATATCATAGCACTCTGTAGCATAGTAGTCTCCCTTTTATAAGACCACCTCTCTTATAAGACCATCACCACTATGGCCTCAATATCATAGCACTCTGTAGCATAGTAGTCTCCCTTTTATAATGCCACCTCTCTTATAAGACCATCACCACTACAGCCTCAATATCATAGTACTCTGTAGCATAGTAGTCTCCCTTTTATAAGACCACCTCTCTTATAAGACCATCACCACTACAGCCTCAATATCATAGCACTCTGTAGCATAGAAGTTTCCCTTTGATAAGGTCATCACCACCACATCCCCAATATCTTATCAGGACAGATTTCAGATGCACTGAGAAGGTAAAATACTACTAAATAGCCATTTTCAATAGAGAGGCCACCCCTCTTATCAGGCCAAATCATGTGTACTGAGATAGTAAAATACCACTTAATTGTCCCCCTAAAGAGAGACCACCCTTTTTGTAAGGCCAAATCATGTGTACTGAGATAGTAAAATACTACTTAATTGTTCCCCTAAAGAGAGGCCACCCCCTCATAAGGCCACCCCTACCATTGGTAACCCTCTTATGAGGCTAGATTTCAGTTACACTGAGATACTAAATTACTACTTAATTGTCCCTATCAAGAGAGGCCACCTCTTATAAGGACAATTTTTTTGCAGACGGGATGGTTTTATGAGAGGGATTGCTGAATACTTATTTTCATGGAAAAAACTTGTAAGATTTAAACTGGTGTTGCATGGTGAGATAACATCTAATATTTAACAAAAAATGACAATTATTTGTATAATTATGAATTCAAAATGCCAAATCAATTTGTATATGATATAATCTTTTCTTTTTCTTCCGAAAACTTGTTTTTCTTTGCTTATTTTAGAATCAGTCTCTGGAGATAGACTTTTTGTATATTGTATATTTAGTCCCTCTTTTATGTTTAAAGTTTTCAATAGATGGCCTGTTTAATGGTTACCATCCTATTTTTTATATCTAGTTAATTTGTTCTAGGTTAAAGTCAATAAATTAACTGATTATAGTGTGGTTTACATTCAGCAGAATGAGTCAAATAATTAGCATCACCATGTGTACAAATTACCTGCATTATAAAGTGTCAAGGCACAAATCAATAATGTTGTTTAGTCAACTAAAACTCTGGTAGGAATTTATACAACACAAAAAATCTTTTGCATATCAATATCCAGGTTTAACATATTTATTTGCAAGATTGGATCAGATGTTTTCTTTATGTGATTTTATGCAGTTTTTATTTAAAGGGGCATTATCTGCCAAAATCGTAAATTTTTGTTACCCATAAAAACTATCAGATATGATTGATGCCTTAATAAAACGTGTTTCTGTAACTTATAAATGTTATGAAATGTAAGCGCATCTGGGACAAAAGGTGCAACTGCTCGTGTTTTGAGATCGATCAAGAAATGGATGCCATCTTATTAATTATCGGCAGTGTTTATGGGGTTTGCCGAATCGTCATTAAATCAGTACAACAATGCACTTATTTCTTATTTTCTGTGAATCTGCTTTTAGTCTGCGTTAATTACGGACAAAGAACCATGCAAGTTTGCAGTTAATAAGCGACAAAATACAAATTATTCGTTTTTACCTGTCACTAGTAAGGTCAGTTGCATACGGAGAAAGCGAGGTCAAATTATTTGCTTGCAAGGAAATAATAAATCGATGGTAATTTTCGTTCTCAAAAGGCGAAAAGTGGTACATAAGCTGTTTAATGTGAAATATTTACCTTTATTTCATCATTTTAAAGCTATTTACCAATTTCCAAAACATATAATTTTTTTGGTCAAAATTGTAGCTAATGCCTCTTTAATATACAAAACATAATGTACTTTCAATACTGAACCATTCTTATCTTTATTCAAAACACCTTTAATCAGGTGATATATATCATTAACAATCAATTAGATCTTTACCAGTCTTATTTTTTAACATTTAAAAAACAAAAATCATGGAAGCAACTATTACAACTTAATACAATTGCTGGAAGATGCTACAAGTTTAATTATCTTAATTATTTAAAGATCTGAATTAATATCATGTACAATTCCCCCTACCTCTAAATGACACCAATAATTTGATCTCTACCCCCTCAAACCTAACAGACTGTTGAAATAATAATTACACTCGAAGGAGTCTGACTCTATAATGGAAGAAGAAGTACATTCCTCCAGAGCCCCAATCTCTCTATTTCTGTAAAATTGTATGTATATATCTATATATAATCAAAATAAATGATTATTGCACGATAGATTTAATACAACATAATCAGGTAATAATTGCACTGATTTTGCAGGCTGGTACATAATTAATTGTGTGCACATTAACTGCATATTCCAGACAAGATTTAATATTAAAGCTTAAATACATGTAAATCAAATGTTAAACAGTTAATTATTAACCAATAAAATTATTTTATGATTTTTATACTAATCACAGAAAAAATAATAAATGTTACCATAATTATCAAATATATAATTACAATAATTGCTGTCTAAATGTGTAAGATTATATAAAATAAATGGTAGAGATGACTTTACCTTATACATCCATTGGAGTATGGTACTTGATAGTCATGTGAATCATATGTATTGATTATGACTCAACATACAAACTCATGGGTCAATTTTATCCATTGTATTTATTTATTATTTAAAGCACTTTTTACAACAGCATCTAAATCAAAGATAATTCAAAAATTTTAAAGGGGAAGAAAAAAAAAAATTCTATGGAGATATCTCATTTCATTTGATATTTACAAGACAAATAGAAATTTGTAATGTGTATCTGAGAAGACATTGTTAAAAATAGCAACAGCTGGGATTTACATAACATATGTAACAAATAAATTCTGATTTAAATAAGTTTTTTATCTGACAGTTTCAGGGGCACATATAGGTATTAAACCATAAAGTATAATACAATAAGTATCAGCAATGGAAAAAGTCATTTTTTCCCCTCTAAATGAAGTTCACCAGAATTGTAGTTTTATTTCAAAATGAGTTTACAGTGAATATGTTACATCTTAATTTTGTTGGTCGATGCACAAAATCACAGATAGAATCAGATAATAACCAGTAAATTTTCAGGAAAACAATCTATTAAATCAAATTCTTATTAGAGAAGACATATGTAATTGCAATTCATTAGTAGGTTTTTTGTTTTTTTCTGTTGTTTATTCAAGAGGGGCCATCGTGGTCGTCATCACATGGTAGTTGGATTGACAACTACCTGTACAATCAGTACCTATCACCACTAAAGTTGTGAGTTCCAATCCCTCTCATTGCATGCTGTACTCAATGCAACATTATGTGATAAATTTTGTCAGTGACTTGCGACAGGTCTGTGGTTTTCTCCGGTTTCCTCCACCAATAAAACTGATCGCCACTGAAATTATGTTGAAAGTGGCGTTAAACACCATAAACATAAACCTTTTATCAAATTGCAAGTCAAACACACCCTTGATAAGTTTTTTCATGAACCATGGTCAAGGGGTCTCAATAAAACTGTTAACAAATGCCATATTTGTATATAAAATTCCACATCCTGCAAAGAAATCTAACAACAAGTTACTTGCATACTGAAAAAAATGGCACCTTGCAAATATCGTAAAATTGAACAAAAATCCACCTTCAAATTATTTGATATATATTTTCTTTTGTTCAATATACACATCTATCTCTGAAATAATATGAAGGGAATCTCTGTATGATTATATAATTATATACCAACTTTGTGCAATTTTCTTTCAATGTGTGGGTCAGTCAATGACCTTGAGGTTCATTACAACATTGCCTAACATGATTTTTATACTGACTAGAACAAACACCATACAAAGTTGAGAATTTTTAATTATTGCAGTACCTAGAAGTGCATTTTAAAAACATATCTCAATAAAAATTGCTAAGGTAACTGACCTGGTTTTTTGCTTTTTTTCATTTTCCAAAACCATGTGAAATCATGCACAAGTCCATGCTCCAACAAGAAGTTCAATGATACGGTCTACTGCACAGGTGTACTTGAATTGTTATTTTCTTTATATCAGAACTATTGTTCTCAGGAAAAAAATCAATAACACAATGAATTGTTTAAAATATGGATCATCTCAAAATTATTTTGTATTTACATGGAACCTAGGCAATTTCACATGGTTTTGGAAATAGGAAATAGGAAAAGAAAATGAACAGTAAATATCAGGTCATTTTTATTAGCAATTTTTATTGAAATAAAAAAAAAATACATATCTATGTGCCCATTAAAATCATAACGTTGTTCAGTTTTTGCTCTACTCAGTATAAGTATCATGTCTTTAACCTGGTCATTTTAGGCACTTGGTTATGATGAACCTTAAATATATTGAATGTGCAGTCTCAAGGATTGATCACATCATGCTTGTTGTCTAATTGGGGCCATTTTACAAAAGATTTATTTGTCTATAATTAGGATGAAACTGTGGTGATTTATTTTGGTTGATGGTCAGAAAAACAATTTATTTGCAAGGGGAGATTACACTACAAAGGTTTGTTCAGCCATTTAACAAAACTAGATGAATATAGCAATTTAAGGGTCTTTATGAGTCACCTGTCCCCCTCCATTGATATGTTAAACAATTTAGTTGAAAAGGGTGGAAATGTGAAAACATGAAAAAATGGATTCATAGAAAAACAAAAGAGAACACTTCACTGTGAAATATGGCAAGTGAGTGAGAAAATGAGAAAAATGTTCAGCTATATCATGGCGTCCCAACAAGAATAAGTTACATTGATGAGATGATAAGATGTCCACTTTGTACTATACTATCACACTGGAAGCAACAACTTTGTACTGTACCATCATACTAGAAGTAACAACTTTGTACTATACCATCACACTAGAAGTAACAACTTTGTACTATACCATCACACTAGAAGTAACAACTTTGTACTATACCATCACACTAGAAGTAACAACTTTGTACTATACCATCACACTAGAAGTAACAACTTTGTACTATACCATCACTAGAAGTAACAACTTTGTACTATACCATCACACTAGAAGCAACAACTTTGTACACTACCATCACACTAGAAGCAACAACTTTGTACTATACCATCACACTAGAAGTAACAACTTTGTACTATGCCATCACACTAGAAGTAACAACTTTGTACTATAACATCACACTAGAAGTAACAACTTTGTACTATTCCATCACTAGAAGCAACAACTTTGTACTATACCATCACACTAGAACTAACAACTTTGTACTATACCATCACACTAGAAATAACAACTTTGTACTATACCATCACACTAGAAGCAATAACTTTGTACTATACCATCACACTAGAAGTAACAACGTTGTACTATACCATTCACACTAGAAGTAACAACTTTGTACTATACCATCACATTAGAAGCAACAACTTTGTACTATACCATCACATTAGAAGCAACAACTTTGTACTATACCATCACACTAGAAGCAACAACTTTGTACTATACCATCACACTAGAAGCAACAACTTTGTACTATACCCTCACACTAGAAGTAACAACTTTGTTCTATACCATCACACTAGAAGTAACAACTTTGTACTATACCATCACACTAGAAGTAACAACTTTGTACTATACCATCACACTAGAAGTAACAACTTTGTATTATACCATCACACTAGAAGTAACAACTTTGTACTATACCATCACACTAGAAGTAACAACTTTGTACTATACCATCACATTAGAAGCAACAACTTTGTACTATACCATCACACTAGAAGCAACAACTTTGTACTATACCATCACACTAGAAGCAACAACTTTGTACTATACCATCACACTAGAAGTAACAACTTTGTACTATACCATCACACTAGAAGCAACAACTTTGTACTATACCATCACACTAGAAGTAACAACTTTGTACTATACCATCACACTAGAAGCAACAAATTTGTACTATACCATCACACTAGAAGTAACAACTTTGTACTATACCATCACACTAGAAGCAACAACTTTGTACTATACCATCACACTAGAAGTAACAACTTTGTACTATACCATCACACTAGAAGTAACAACGTTGTACTCTACCATCACTAGAAGCAACAACTGTGTACTATACCATCACAATAGAAGCAACAACTTTGTACTATACCATCACACATAGAAGTAACAACTTTGTACTATGCCATCACACTAGAAGTAACAACTTTGTACTATACCATCACACTAGAAGTAACAACTTTGTACTATACCATCACACTAGAAGTAACAACTTTGTATTATACCATCACACTAGAAGTAACAACTTTGTACTATGCCATCACACTAGAAGTAACAACTTTGTACTATACCATCACACTAGAAGTAACAACTTTGTACTATACCATCACTAGAAGCAACAACTGTGTACTATACCATCACAATAGAAGCAACAACTTTGTACTATACCATCACACTAGAAGTAACAATGTTGTACTCTACCATCACTAGAAGCAACAACTGTGTACTATACCATCACAATAGAAGCAACAACTTTGTACTATACCATCACACCTAGAAGTAACAACTTTGTACTATGCCATCACACTAGAAGTAACAACTTTGTACTATACCATCACACTAGAAGTAACAACTTTGTACTATACCATCACACTAGAAGTAACAACTTTGTATTATACCATCACACTAGAAGTAACAACTTTGTACAATACCATCACACTAGAAGCAACAAATACCAAATTTATTATATTTGGTTGTGATCCAAGTGGGGATTTGAAACTACAATCTACCACAATTGAGGCAAGCATGCTAACCATTACACCACCGATGCAGTTAAGAGTTTGATATTATTCCAAACTATTATTGATAAAAAAGTGTGTGAATAAAACAAAATGATGATAAAAGACCAAGGACAACAGCTTTGATACACAGGTATCAAAGAGATTATACATAAGGATCACAAGGTTTCATGTGGATATAATACAGTATTTCAATTTGTTTTTCTTTTGTTACCTTATTTCTAATCAGTGTATATGATCAGAAATCAGTTTTATTTTCCAATATGGGTGTTATGATGCATATATGTACCTCACTGCAATTTCAAACTTTTTTTCACATCTGTTATCATATTGTTATCAAAATTCCAATAGAGTTCAGTGATCTATTATAATCTTACATTCAATGAACTTTTTCCTCCAAGTTCGAAGACCTTAAATTCAAATAAAGTATTCAATTTTTTTTTATTCTGTATTATAGTAAACTAAATTGCCTTAGCCAATAACTTGTACATCCTGTGTACCTTAGCCAATCATTTGACTAGACTGAGCCTTAGCCAATAATTTGAACAGCATATGTGCCCTATTAGCCAATCATTTGACCCATCTGTGAGCCTTAACCAATACTGTGAAATCACTTTTATTCATGGGGTACCAATTTTCGTGGGTAAGTTGATCCAAGAAATCAAGAATCCAACGAACAATGAAACTTGGGAAGCAGTTTGACATCCATATATCACCATGCTGTCCTCGAATGACATCGACTTTCTGGACCAGCTGCATAGGGGACAGTTGACAATTTTAATGATGAGCATATCTTTTAATGGGTTATAATCCACATGAACATGTTTGTGAATGATTTGATTTTGAATGCATGTGTAAAAACAACAGAAATGTTTATTTGTGAAAAGATTCTAACAACTTCCAGTAATAAAATTTACTTCCAAACCATACACTAACGGTGACAAAATTTTAAGTGTTGAATAAACATTTCTGTTAAATTATAACACCCTTCAACTAACATATTTGATCACCTTTCTTTAAACAATTCAATTAAGTTAACTGTACATTTGCCCCGGGGTCAGGATTAATCTTGTGACCCCATTAGGAGTGGCTTCACACTCCGAGATAAGGGTAATGAAAGATCGAACATGTTGAAGTAATTTTACAAGTACAATCTGCCATTGAAATCAAAATAATGAGATAAAACAAAATTTATTGTTCTTTTTTTAGTTGTGAAAAACAAAAATTGAAAATAAAATGGATTAAATATTTGTAAAATATAAAAGCAAATTCAATATATATTGATGGAAATTGCTAATGTACGTGCTCATAAAATAATTTCAGATGATTTTTTTTTGATTTTTAAATTAGATAAAATAACACTGATAATTATAATTATGAAATTCAAAAGCAGATTTTGTTCCAATTCCAAGTTGATATATGTAAAAAAAAAAAATTGAAAAAATGAACACGTTTATATGCAAGTTCCACTTCCGATTACATAAATCTACGGCTCATCTGTCTAATGTATTGAAGCTGTATCGAAGTTTTGAAATCCAGTGAAACTTATTATGTTGAAAATATAAAATCCACGAAATTGTAAATTTTAACCAAATCACGAAAATTCATACCCACGAAGAAAAGTACTTTCACAGTAATTTGAACTGCCTGTGTGACCTATTAGTGAATCATTTGACCTGTCTGTGTGCCTTGCTAGCCAATCATTTACCAGCATCATACCTTAACCAATCATATGATCAGCCTGCATTTCCTTGTCCAATTAATTAAACAGTCTGTGCCCTATTAGTGAATCACATGACCAGTCTGTGTGCCTTTGCTTATCGTTTAACCAGCCTGTATGCCTTAGCCAATCAGTCGACTAACCTGTGTGCCTTAACCAATAAATTTAACTGCCTCTGTGCCCAATTAGTGAATTATTTGACCAGTCTGTGTGCCTTAATGAATCATTTGATGGGCATGTGTGCCTTAGCCTATCATTTGGCAAGCCTGTGTGTCTTAATGAATCATTTGGAGGGCATGTGTGCCTTAGCCTATCATTTGGCAAGTCTGTGTGCCTTAATGAATCATTTGATGGGCATGTGTGCCTTAACCTATCATTTGGCAAGCCTGTGTTTCTTAATGAATCATTTGGAGGGCATGTGTGCCTTAGCCTATCATTTGGCAAGCCTGTGTGCGTTAATGAATCATTTGATGGGCATGTGTCCCTTAGCCTATCATTTGGCAAGCCTGTGTGTCTTAATGAATTATTTGGAGGGCATGTGTGCATTAGCCAATCATTTGAACAGCTTATGTGCCCCATTAGTCAATCATTTGATCAACCTGTCTATTACTTTAATTCCATTGAATTTATGTTATATTTCTGTTTTTTTTTGTCAGTATAAATGCCTTTCCCCAATGTTTAATACTGATCCAGTCTACACACACAAAGCAAAATAATTTTAATATTTATTATGATTGACACAGTAAACAATTTACATCTACAAAATATGTGTACTACAAAACAGAAATTGTAAAGTCATTTTCACAATTTTTTTTTCAAGTACTAATTTATGATATTATTCTGTAATATACAATATTCATATTTCAGATGCCATATATCCATTCTACTAGCAATTCAACCATTTTTCCCCTCATAATCATATAATATTGCAAAAAAGTATGTTCTTCAAAATATATAATAAATATATACAATTGTTGATTTGTTTTGCGAGAATGGATTTGAGATGTCACATTGAAGGTGAAGCGTGGGATTTGAGATGTCACATTGAAGGTGAAGCGTGGGATGTGAGATGTCACATTGAAGGTGAAGCCTGGGATGCGAGATGTCACATTGAAGGTGAAGCCTGGGATGCGAGATGTCACATTGAAGGTGAAGCCTGGGATGCGAGATGTCACATTGAAGGTGAAGCCTGGGATGTGAGATGTCACATTGAAGGTGAAGCGTGGGATGTGAGATGTCACATTGAAGGTGAAGCGTGGGATGTGAGATGCCATGAGAAGTTCATTTAGAGAAAAACATATCAGTGATAATATGCTTATAATGTTTATGAGATGATGAGTGACATCGTTATAGCTTCACATTAATAAATATTATGTTCATATCATGATAATTGCATAATAGATATATAGATCAAAGGGAAATTGTACAAATCAATACAAATTTCAAACAATATAATGGAATAAATACAAGACATACATGTATGAACTAATGTTATCTTTGTTTATTTTATCATAGAATTATACACTAATGAGATGAAATGACATTGAAATGAAATTTATGACAAGATAAAAAAAAACAACTAATTAATATAATGAGAAGTTAGTTATCCCCCCTCTATATCAATTAACAGACATTTAATTTATTGACAGGGTAACAAATGTAATTTAACACCTGTATGTGAATTAAAACTAATTAATTCAGGTTTACATAACATATTTAAGTCAGCAAGTCAAAACCATACATCACCCTTTTTGATTACCTTGCAATCTTGCACGAGAGGTAGACAATTAGTGTATCATAGCTGCCAAGTACCCAAAATATATATCAGGGAAATCCTGATGACATTCGCTTTAAATCCAAAGTTTTGATTGTATGGTGTATTTTTATGAATCAATCGCAACTCCTTTAACATTAACGTTTTGGTATATTATAGAGCTCAAGTCATTTAATAAAACAATTGTCGACTTTTGATATCGGTTGATATGATATTTATCAACCCAAGAAGTGATAATCACCTCAGACACTTCTTCTGGATCAAGAAATTATTGTGTCAACCTTATCAAAAGTCATTAATTGAATAATATCACAAATGTGAGAAAACAAATTACCAAAACAAAAAACAAAACAAAACAGAAAAAAAGAAAAGAAAAATGTGTAAAATTACACATGTCCATTTTGAAATGTGATAGAAATAATACTAGTAATACATGTATGTATGTACTTTGATTTTATCTTATTTCTAATACAATTACAAATTAACAGTTTATTGACAACACACAGAAATCTTTACAAAAGCACTACACATTATTCAGTACTGAATCTTTGAGTACGGTGAAATCTTCTACTGGATTGAAAGGTATGTTGGCTGACAACAGGTCATGAAAAAAGTTACCATCATTGTTTCCTCCACCAAATATCAGAACTTCATCTTGTTCTTCATTCTCATGATTGTATGGTAGACAAATAGCTTGGTGACCAGCTCGAGGGATAGGACAGGGTTCCAGTTTTATCTTCATCCATGAATGGGTAGCTGAAATAAAATGATAAACTTTAATAAAAAATAATTACATTTACTCCTATACAGTAAAATCTTTCTAAACCACTCCAAATAAAACGTAAACCTGTATAAACTGAACTATAAACAAGGGCAATGCAAAGCGTGGCGTATCCCGTGGCCTAAAAATTTGACCCGGTGACCTTGACCTATGACCTTGAAAATAAATAGGGTTCCAGATTCTCTTAAGGACTAAGTATGTACCAAGTTTGGTCAAAATCCATTGAAGGATGTTGATTCTAGAGTGTTCACAAGGATGTTGCGTGGTAAAAATTTGACCCAGTGACATTTGACCTATGACCTTGAAAATCAATAGGGTTTCAGACTCTCCTAAGGACTAAATATGTACAAAGTTTGGTCAAAATCCATTGAAGGATGTTGATTCCAGAGTGGTCACAAGGATGTTACGGAAGGAAGGACAGACGGACGGTGGCATTATTATATCCCTTCGCAACTTCGTTGACGAGGGGATAATAAGTCCCAGTGTAGGAAATCTTTGTCACTATAATCTGATTGATTGATTTTTCGTGTTTAATGCCACTTTCAGCTATATCATGGCAACCAGTTTTAGTGGTGGGAGAAGCCGGAGCCCCCAGAGAGAACCACTGACCATGGGCAAGCAACTGGTAAACTTTATCACTTGCGGCTGCGAGTTAAGTGCACCCTTTTTTGTAATTTACAAAGCCGGGCGCAAAACCAACGCTGTATTGGTGATAGGCTTGTATGAGTTGTTAGGTAATCCAACTACCTAACTCATTGAGCCATCCTTCACTATAATCTGTCTAAATCAAACCCAGAATAAAAGGCAAACCTGTATATAGTGAACTCTAAACCAAACCCAGAATAAAAGGTAAACCTGTATATAGTGAACTCTAAACCAAACCCAGAATAAAAGGTAAACCTGTATATAGTGAACTCTAAACCAAACCCAGAATAAAAGGTAAACCTGTATATAGTGAACTCTAAACCAAACCCAGAATAAAAGGTAAACCTGTATATAGTGAACTCTAAACCAAACCCAGAATAAAAGGTAAACCTGTATATAGTGAACTATAAATAAGTCCTAGTGTAATCTGTATAAACCAAACACCTCTTTATTTGGAACACACAAGTTGGTCCCAAGGAGGTCTGGTTTAAGACAGATTTCACAGTAATGCAACAAAACAATGTTTGATTTATGTTTTATGCCAATTCATAAGATTAAATATAAATTAATCTAAAGTATTCATGTACAAAGTAGAACTTGTGGGGGCATCATATATTGTCTTACAGACATAGTAAATATACAAGTAACAAATGTAATATATAAAAATATAAACCCAGGATTGGGGCCAGGTGCAGGAATGTCAAATGTAATGTAGGTCATATTTTACCATGGACATTAATAAAATAAATAACTAGAGTCCACCCACACACTTGAACTTCAGAGGTTAAAAGAGCAAACAAAGATTTCTTACTTGTACATGTATGTCAGATATATTTACACTAGGTAAACAGTTCTCTGTTTTTCGCAAGTGTGGTGAGCCCTGAATGTGAACTTGTAAATTTACAGAATACAGTCAAATCTCATGTCTACATCAGAATACAGTCAAATATCATGTCTACATCAGAATACAGTCAAATCTCATATCTACATCAGAATACAGTCAAATCTCATGTCTACATCAGAATACAGTCAAATCTCATGTCTACATCAGAATACAGTCAAATCTCATGTCTACATCAGAATACAGTCAAATCTCATGTCTACATCAGAATACAGTCAAATCTCATGTCTAGATCCATGGGACCCCAGTCTTTGCCTTAATTCCTATAATTGCCCGAAAGCAAAATTTAGAACAATATTCTAATTATTCAAACAAATTCTTTCATAATTTCCGCTGGGACAGATGATTTTAATATAATATAGCTCAGTTTTCTAGTTATCAGTGATAAATAAAACTAAACACTAATAATAATGGACCAAACTTTTACTTATTTTCAGAGATGACAAGGTTTGATTGTATATGTACTGACTACAATGTCTTATATATAGAATTTGGTCACTTGTTTATATGTACAGTAGAGTTCGTTTATAACGAAGTTCAGGGGACTTCCGATCTTATTTCGTTATAGGCATCGTTCGTTATAAGAGAAATAATGTAGAATTACCTCCCCTTTTGAAAAATGATGTAGTTGACTCGCTATCTCGAATTCGATGGGACCATGGAAAAAATTTGAGTCAACCGTAGTTCGACTCAGAGGAGCCACGAAAATACCGGAAGTGTAGTTTGTTGAACGATGAAAGGGAGACAACTTGAGTGAAATTTTGAAGAGCTAAAACCAGCAATGTCTCGATTCTCAGAACGATTTTAAGCTTATTCGATGTTTTTGTTGCTGTTTTTTTCCCTTTTCATTACAACTGTTAATTATGAGTAACATTTTTTCAAATCTCTCAAATTTATACATCTTCTTTAATCAAAATTAATTTCCGACAAATAATTCAATAGATAAAACGCTTCGGTTGTGTACTTTTCATAATCATTGATGCATGTCGACCCAAGCGGCACTTATTATGAATCAATAATTTTTGATTGTACACATCTAACCTGTGTCATAATACCAAGCCAATTCAAATATTATCACTAATTAATTTGACAGATTGTAAAATTAACATGTGAAATAGCCTAAGGTAAAAATGTCAGTCAATGACCAGATGTTTAACCTGTGATTTTTTTAAGCCCAAAGTAATACACATGTTTTGACAGGTAAATTCAACTTAGGGCTAATCCATTTAAGTATACCTGGGAGGGGGGGAATGCCATTTTTTATTTTTCTGTTGGTTGTGGGGGTGAAACCATATTTTTTTGTTGGGGGGGGGGGGGAAATCTAATGACTAGAAAATTCAGTGGATGAGGGGGAGGGGGGTATTTATCTTGACTTCCCTTTGCCTTAAACTCTGGCTTTTCACAGAAATAAAAAGATATATCCGTTTTGTTGTCTTAAAGAGATCGCACTATTTTGCCAGAATTTGCTCCAAAACAGTAGTGAGTTATCTTCCTGGAAGTGGAGTTATCTACCCTTAAAGATGGCAACCTCAGTTTCTGTTGCCGTGTGGCTGGAAAAAATAGGTCTTCAGTCATTATCACCTATATTTGAAGGTAATTTTACAGACATTTTTCATAGCAATATTTAAGGGAGAGATTTACACGCCGTATATTGGTATATCATTAGTGCGAAGCTCTGGGTGTTTCTATAAAGGATTTTTTTTTTCTGGTGGTAGTGGGGTACTTTCAGAAGTAAATTCTGGTGGTGGTGGGTGGATTTTTTTCTTTCTTCTATTGGTGGGGGAGGGGGGTCTGAAATAAGTGGCATTCCCCCCTCCCATGTATATTCAAATGGAATAGTCCTTAACGAATGTAAATAATATGGCTTTCTACATCTCGGGACCAAAACTTTTATTCGAGACAACCGAAATTTCGACTCAACAGGAGTCAAATTGTATGTATTCATACACAACAAAATTCGACTCAACCGAGTTCGACACAATGAGAGTCAACTGTATTTCAAAAAAATTATTTCAAGTGATGTGTAACTGTTTTGTTTGTTATTTTTTGACAGATAATAATGTTTTTACTTCGATGATTTTGTTGTAATAAAATACTTTCAGCAGATTTTGCTTTGTGAGTCTTTGTTTTTTTTGTAACACCATTCATAATGCAAGCTATGTTGAGGAATAAATTAAATACACTGTGTGCAAAATATGTTTTTCTGAATAGAGAAAAACAAAAACGAGAATTGTTGAATAAAATTTATTAATTCAGCAGTTAAAATAAAACATTACTTCAACATTATATATTGTAACAATATCTATTGCCCTTCATACTGATTACTGAATGATCACCACAAGGATGTGTTACCATATTTATGACAATGTTCGGCTTGCAGTGTGAAAAACAACGGTAGAATTAAAATCTAAAAGCCGCTTTGTTGTTTAATTAAAGAGTCTATCATCAAAGAAAAAATAATTAATAGCGAATGAATTAATCTCACACATGACTGTTTTTAATTTCTTTAGCTTGTGTATCCATTCATTAAAATTTAGATTACGTTTTATTAATTTTTAATGCAACAAGATGTTGCACGCTATGTCGTGCTAAGAATACCCCCACTCGTTCATTTGTGTAAAATTTGTATATATCTCAACACTCATTACCTGAAAATGCTGGGGTTGAAATTTTTTTTGGGGAAGCCCAACCCCAGGGCTTTTTAAACTTTTTTAACCCAAGTCCGGTCAGTGATTTGCCAAGTCCCAATTTGTAGGATAAAATTTGAAATTTTACTTGCTTGTCAATTAAAGTTTGTGCAATTGATGCAGCAAAAGTTTTACAACTATTAATATCTCTATAGTTTTCACCCAGGTCAAGTCCATTTTTAACTTGTATTTCACATATCAATTCATAATCTGAAAATGGTTTTCCAGCTTTGACAACACCGTAGCCAGTATTAAACAAACTTTCAAGACGCTTTCTCTGACTTTCATCTAATTTCAATAATGACTGGCCTATTGGGGTGTCAGCAAAGGCCTGTGAAGGGCCGGCAGCTGCCTGGGGATCATCAAGTTCCTTAGCTTAAACCAATGCTTGACACATAACAAGTGCTCCTGGTGTTTATCATGTAACTTAAGTCCATTAATGCGTATATTTTTAGTTCCTCCGAGTATCTTTCCTATCTGACAAGTGTGGAAATTTGCAGTACATTTCCTGAGCATTCTCGTCAAAGACGACCCAAGGAAATTTATCTATCCAGAGTTTTGAAATGTTCTCGTTCGTTTCTCCCTATCATACTTAAGATCTTTATTTCTGGGAGTTTCAAGATCAGTTGGCTCGTCGTTCGCTTTCCGTTTTTCTGCTTTTTTGACTGTAAAATTAAAATTAAGCAACAACATTTTTCTCAAAAGTCAACAGAAACATACGATTGATCAATGTTATTCCGACGCTTGACTTTACATAGGTATGCGAGAAGCGCATAGGTGATTCGGAACGCATTAATATTCATGAGGAATATTGATCCGTCCAGGATGTGCATTACCGTTCTTAAAATAGCTCTTTAGTACTTACTTACAGTGAAAGGAGACAATTGACAAAAACTTGCATGTGATTTGATTTGAAAACAAGACGCTTAGAAAAAAAGGGGAGTTTTTATTTTATTAAAGGCATGCCCAACGGACTGTTTCCATGGAAAAACGGCAAGCCCGAAGTTTCAATTTTCTAGTCCGGGCATCCGACTTGAGGAATTTTCAACCCCTGAAATGGATCACAAATTAATCTGAAACATCGAGCTCTGCACAAATCAATATAAATCATTTCTTCCAGCAGAAGCTGAGATATCTGTTACAAAAGTTTTTATTACGCAAACATGAAAAATTCTAAGTCGCACTGTAAACAGGAAGTAGATGTGCGGTAAACCTGGAAAGGGGAGACACAGTACAAGTCACCATGCCAAAACCATATATCAAATATAAAATCATTTCTTCCAGTAGAAGCTGAGATATCTGTTACGAAAATTTTCATTACAGCAAACATGAAAAATTCTAAGTCACACGGTAAACAGGAAGTTGATGTGCAGTAAACCTGGAAAGGGGAGACACGGTACAAGTCACCATGCCAAAGCCATATATCAAATATAAAATCATTTCTTCCAGTAGAAGCTGAGATATCTGTTATGAAAGTTTTCATTACGGCAAACATGAAAAATTCTAAGTCGCACGGTAAACAGGAAGTAGATGTGCGGTAAGCCTGGAAAGGGGAGACACGGTACAAGTCACTATGCCAAAGTCATGTATCAAAAATAAAATAATTTCTTCCAGTAGCAGCTGAGACATCTTTAACGAAAGTGTGAATGGACGGACTAATGAACAAGGTGAATGCAATATAGCCCTCTCTCTATAAGTGGGGGTATAATAAATTAGCATGTGTTATTAATTGACAACTTGTTAATCACATCATTAATACCCATTTTAAAGTTTGAATATTTTAAAGAAAAGTCTTAATTGACATCATTAACAACATCACAGGTGGGATTATTGATTTTTTTCAATTACCAATAACGGAAGTGTCAAGTGTCATTCTAATATGTGATCGTCCGTGCGTAACGGAAGACAGGTAAACGATTTGTTTGTTCAGCAATTTTCTTGGTTATATCAGGTCAATTTTGAGTGAATAAAACATTGTTTGGGTTTAAAATTCTCTTCGTTATAAGCCTGATTTTCGCTATAAAAAATTTGCAATAGGCCTTCAAAAATACATTGTTTAAATAGCGATTGGACCGGGGATTTATCTTTACTTCGTTATAAGACTGATTTCGTTACAAGCCTGTTCGCTATAAACGAACTCTAATGTACCTACAAAATAATGCCATATTACTCAGGGATGACTCCACATGTTTTGAAATAGGTTCCCTAATCACAAAAATTGGGAAAATCAAACTAACCAAATAAGACTTTTTTGTATCTACAATGTTAAATATAAACTCCACACATTATAATAGTGCTTATAAAAAACAGAAATTTGAATGATAGGCCATTAGGATTACAAACACTTTTACTACTTAATTTAAATCTTCTTACTCCTTCTATGTTAAGTGATTCACATTGTCAGTATATTTTTTATAATTGTTGTTACCGGTATGTTTTATGTTCAAGTTTGACTTGTTTCATCTGTTGTTCCTAACTGCCATGTTGTGGTGGAGCTGTACACTGAGTAACAGATGTCAAATATTCCCTATTCTCATGATTTGAAATATTTTAATTGTTTTATACACAAGTATGTTTTATTTCTAAAGGTCTTGTAATTGTGTAATTTAATATATAAATTTTTTTCATGCCACAATATAGCTGAAATATTGATAAAGTTTGCATTAAACACCAATCAATCAATCAATCAATCAATCAACCAACATATTTTACCAATCTTATATTGTGTATGATTACTTCAACAAAAACTATTAGTTTTATCAAATGAGGGAAGCAAATCAATTTTATTAATTTCTCGCAATTCTATGTAAAGTTTATCCATACCTAGAGTAAATATATGTACATCATCTAAAGCTAGATCACCATCATATCCGCCATGTATCATGATTCTGTTGCCACTCAATGTACACGATGCATGCCAACTGTTAATATAAAAAAAAAACAAATAAAGTAAATATATGTACATCATCTAAAGCTAGATCACCATCATATCCGCCATGTATCATGATTCTGTTGCCACTCAATGTACACGATGCATGCCAACTGTTAATATAAAAAAAAAACAAATAAAGTAAATATATGTACATCATCTAAAGCTAGATCACCATCATATCCGCCATGTATCATGATTCTGTTGCCACTCAATGTACACGATGCATGCCAACTGTTAATATAAAGATAAATGTTGTCAGTATTAATGTGTCAAAAATTAGGGCTGTATTATGTGAAGGATTTTACACAGAGAACAGTTTTTGTCAGAAAAAAAAGTGTGGGGTATCATGCTTGCCAATGGACCAGGGATTTGTCCCAACTCTCAAAACCAGGAATGCTCTCAGTTTTACAATAATATTGATCATCTGTTTCGCTTATCACACAAAAAAATAAAATAATAATAATAATAATAAAAATTTTAAAAATCGGTGTTTTTTTGTTTTGTTATTCAGACAATAAAAATAATTTTTCTAAACTATGATGTTTGTGTGCATAACTGTGTAATGTTCAAAGGTCATGGCACAGGAATGTCCATTGCTATTATTTTTTGCTTAATCCTTGATAACTTAGTCAAATAGCACTGACTGTTGAAATTTTGACATCATTGCATATTTTGTGGGGTGTGTATTTATTTCATCTGTAATGATTGTCAGTTTGTTTACTAGCCACCATTTTTACAGGTAATTCATCATTTTTAAACAATTGATGCATCTGAAAAATACTGATCACAACTTTGTACAACTGTTTTGGCCATAAAAAAGTTGATAATTGTAATGATAAAATATATCACAATTTAAAAGAGGTACCAGCTTGTGCTCTTTATTTTCTAGATCAATTTTATTGCAAAAATGGTCCCAAAAAACTGTTAATGTTATTTGAGTTAATGACATCAGTCAGTACTGTCATTCTGAATGATAGTCAGACATTGGCAAATGTCAGGTAAAAATTGAGTTTGTTCAACATTTTTCTCTGCAGTCGAACCAAATGTCAGATTAAAAAAAAGTGATGTCTATTTTCTTCTTTACTGTAAGCTTATTAAATGAAGTTCACAAAGACCAAAGTTGTATGAACTGGTTAAACTAGAGGCTCAGTGGGCTGAGCCTGTGCTCACCTTTCATTCTGCTTTGAGGAAACTTAATACAGAACCTTCCATACATGTAGATGCTTCCTCTCAAGGTTCGGTTCATTTCAGAGAAGATTTTTTAGAAATCGACCAATCAGAAACAAGAATTGCCTGTGGTGGCCATGTTTGCTAACCGATCGGGACGAAATGAACAATCGTCATAGAGGACATTCCATAGATGCATCCTACCAGGTTTCGGTTAATTTGGCATAGCGGTTTCAGAGGAGATTTTAAACTAGTATTACTGTGCTCACTAAGATATACCCCCCACTCCCCACATCTGTCCAACCTATTTCCATAACCAAAACATTACTGATTGTTCCGACAAAAAATGAAAGGGACCATCCTCTAGATCTCTTCACCGGTAAGCTGCTGATAAAATTTCAATACATTCTGAGAAACACTACTCAAGTTATCATACGACATAGGGTATAAAAATTGGCTAATCAGAAACAAGAATTGCCTGTGGTGGCCATGTTTGGTAATGGATCATAATAAAATGTGCACTCTTTAGAGAGAACCTTCAATAGATGCTTCCTACTAAGCTTCAGTTCATTTGGCTGATGGGTTTCAGAAGAGGTTAAAATGTGAAAAGTTAAAAGATGACAGACAACAAACGACGGATGCCAAAAGCCCACATTGCCTTTGTCAAGGTGAGCTAAAAAGAATATTAAAATGTGAATACCTACATGTAATGTATAGTATAAACATGTTACACCTATATCAGCATTAGTTAATTTCTAAGGGAGATAATGGCAAGAATTATCTTTCTTTTAACAGTTTAAAGGCAAGAATTATCTTTCTTCTAACAGTTTAAAGGCAAGAATTATCTCTCTTAACAGTTTACTACAATGGAGAAGATTTTTTAGAATTGAACCAATCATAAACAAGAATTGCCTGTGGCAGCCATGTTTGTTAATGGATCGGGATGAAATGAGCAATCTTTATAGAGGACCTTCCACAGATGCTTCCTACCAAGTTTCGGTTCATTTGGCCAAGCGGTTTCGGAGGAGAAGATTTTAAAAAATCGGCCCATCAGAAACAAGAATTGCCTGTGGCAGCCATGTTTGTTAATAGATCGGAACAAAATGAGCAATCTTTAGAGAGGACCTTCCATAGATGCTTCCTACCAAGTTTCAGTTCATTTGGCTGAGAGGTTTCAGAGGAGAAGATTAAAATGTGAAAAGTTAACGGACGACAGATGCCAAGTGATGGCAAAAGCTCACATTGCCTTTGGCAAGGTGAGCTAAAAATACCAAAGTTCTATTTTTAGAATGAAGTGCTTTAGGTTGATATACTTATTTCGCATTTTTCATTGTGTTCTACATCTGTAAAATATATTTGTACAAGCTTTAGAAACAGCTTTTCTAGACTGTTTTCCAGCAAGTGAAAATATGTTTTATACAATGTAAGCATTTTATATTTATCCTGCAATGTCAAAACAAAGTTTGTCTGACTTGCAACAGGTCGATGGTTTTCCCTGGTTTCCTCCACCAATAAAACTGACCAGCACGATATAACTGAAATATTGTTGAAAGTGGCATTAAACACCATAAACCTAAACCCATCAAATGGTTTCAAACAACTGCCCAATTTTACTGAAAAAGAGCAGAAACGAGCACCGTTCCTGTAGTTTTCATGAGTGTCCTCTTTCTCATCAGCTCTCTATGATATCCATTCACTACATTAATTAAGTACCAGGAAACAGTTATTTGAAATTATCAAATAGATACTGACAAAAGTTCTGTTGTTTTACATACCTTCTTGGTGATGGAGGTGTACCATTAACTGTAGGCTTTATCCATTCAACAATGCCTAAACAATTGTAAAAATTAAAAATGGTTAAATACTGAGACCTTCTGACACCTTTTGTAAAATTTCAAATGATCAAACCAATGATTGTATCTATTGAATAATATAAACCTAAATTCTTGTTCACAATGGTAAAATAAGAAGAAATTTAGGTCTATATATTAATATTTTATATTTGGGATTATTAAGAAATCGACCAACCTGAAACAAGAATTGCCTATGGCTTCCATGTTTAACGGATTGGAACGAAATGAGCAAACTTAATAGAGGACCTTCATAGATGTTTCCTACTAACTATCAGTTCATTTGGCCAAGCAGTTTTAGAGGAGAAGTTTTTTTTAGAAATTGACCAACCAGAAACAACAATTGCCTATGGTGGCCATGTTTGTTAACAGATCAGGACGAAATTAGCAATCTTCATAGTATAGATGACCTTCAATAGATGCTTTCTACCAAGTTTTGGTTCATTTGGCTAAGTGGTTTTAGAGGAGAAGATTGAAATGTGAAAAGTAAACGAACGACAGATGCAAAGTGATGGCAAAAACTCACATTGCCTTTGGCAAGGTGAGCTAACAATAGGGGGCATCCCAACCACCAAACATAACTAAATAATAATAAATACTTACTCATATCTAAAATGTAGAGATCATTATAACAATAGGGGGCATCCCATCCCCCAAACATAACTAACTGGTCATTGATCAGGGTAGCAGAGTGTCTGAAAAAAACAAAAACAACACATTCAACTGATAGTCATGTTGTTTTTTGTGTACAGTATATGGACAAAGTTTGGCTTACAGGTGGTTTTGGACAAGATTAAAATGTGAAAATTTATAAACAAAACAATGGATGGCAGAAACAGCAGAAGTTAACATTGATTTTGACCAGGCGAGTTAGAGAAAGGAATACATTTTAAGAAAATAAAAATGTTTCATATGATATTTGATGTGTCATTTAATTAAGGAATATTTGAAATTTTTGAACAGGTTATATCATATAACCTGGTTTGGGGCAGTTTACGCTTAATAAACCATGAAGCGGTATATGAAAAGTGTACTGTTCCAAACCAGGTTATAATTTCAAATATTCCTTATAATCTAATTATTACAATAAAATTTAATGATTCTTGATTTTAATTACAATTATTTCATGTGACTATTTAAATTTGACGAATGAATATGTTGGTGACATCACAATACCAACCCAGGTTATCAAGTATAACCAAAATGTTCTCCAGGCTGATCAACCAATCAGATTGTAGTATTCAAATCAAATTAAATTATTTTCTTTTATTGATCTAAATGTTTAAATTAAGTGAACCTACCCTGATCTAGGTAAAGGTTTTTCTCCATTGACAATAGGTGCATACCAGTTTTCCATTACAGGACTAAAGATATGTACATCATTACTACAACCGTCTGGTTGAGGGTCAGGTCTGGGGTATACACCACCAAAAATCCATAATTCATTTCGGTATAGTGTGGCACTATGATAAGCTCTAGTTGGAGCTTTTCCAGCTACCTAAAATAAATCAGATTAAGAGTTAAGTCATTATAATGATACCTTAATGTCCTTACAACCTAACATCTCATCACATTTTATGGCATGTTGTGAACCCTGAGGTAAGAAAGTTTATTCAGTTACTTAATATAATCCACTTTTCAGTGATAAATTGTAAATAATATTCATATTATATCAGGGACAAAACTTATCATTTTTGCTGTAGTTGCCAGCTGGGTTCCCTAAAAAACAATTTTAGTAGCCCAGCAAAAAATGATGTTGCACATGAAATATTCAAAATTTCAGCTGCCAACTGGAGTAGTCTTTGGCCCAGATCAAATTTGAGTTATCTTGGGCTAATGAGCCCATGTTAAGCTTTATCCCTTTTATATTCATATATATTCTTCTGTAGGAGGCAATGAAGAATATATACTCACCACCACGAAAACTTTTTATAATAAAGGTAAAATAAAATGTTGATTTGATTATTTAAGCTGAAATGCAGTTTCTTGTAGACATTGCCAGTTTCAGTGGTGTAAATGTAAAAAAAGAATCAAATTTTACCTTTAAAAGCTGCCATTTCCATTCATCAACATCTAACATGTGTACATCATGGAACCATTTAATACTTTTAGATCCTCCATAAACATATATACATCTGAGAGTAGGGTCATAGGTCGCTGTGTGTCCCATTCTAAACTCTGGTCTCTGGTTTGGTATTTCACAAGTAATTTCTTGATCTCTCCATTTTCTTGTAACTAGAAAAGTAACACATTAAAGTTTATCTACAGAATGGACAACCACCACTCACCTCCAGCAATTGTACACAAAAAAGTTGACATGGCATTGGAAATATATGGATTGGTTTAATATCTGCCCAACAATATTTTCAGTCATATCATTGGGTTAATTTTATTGGTGGAGGAAACTGGAATACCCAGAAAAAAACACATCCCAACAGCAGGGCAGACAAACTAACATTCTAATCCAATAAAAATTCCACGAAATGGTGTTGATTACTTTGATACATAAATAATGTGACGTCATTCAAACACTTACTGTTTCAAACGTAAACATCGGATGGTTTTTGGCTTCCTGTACGCTTCAAATGTGGATACAATATATTTGAACAAAAAGATGTTTTGAAGGTACAGATTTTTGTTATTTTGTCTATATTGTTGTAATTATAACATGTAAGATTTTACATTTTCAATATGGAGGCTCCTTAGTTACGACATGTAGAATGCGAATTTTATATAGAATGTTAGCCAATCAAATCCACCGATCAAATAAATTGCCTTAGAATGATTTTTTACCTGGATCTAATGACCAAACAGAGTCTTTATTGATTTGTTGTCTCTCTCCTTGTCCACCAATCAGAACTGTCATATTGTCATGTACCATACAGAAACTATGTCCCCATCTATTACTAGGATGTGGTGCTGAAATATATCAAATAATTTGTACAGAAGATGTATTTGTCATTATCACTTCCAACTGACAAAACATACATTTTTTCCATGAAAAGCCCTCACCTATTTTATTCACAGCAATTATTTCCAATAGAATGCAACACAAATGAAAACATATACATGTACAGAAATGGTAAAGTATAATTGTCACAAAAAATTTCAATTTACTTATATTTTCTATTAAAAATACAGTCAACTCTGTATCAAAATGCCACCTTTCAGACAAAGTGAAAGTGGTCGCTTAAGACAGGTGACATCTTAAAGGTAGTGTTTTATCTAAAGAAAAATAGAATGGCGCGGCGCCATGCCCCTTTTGATAAAAAAAAACGTGGCGCCATGTATTTCCGATGTGTCCTTTTTCATTTCTTCAAACAATCAGTAAAATCGCTTGGTCGAAGGGCGACAACTCTAGCGAACTATCAAATTTTGACGCCATTGTGAAAATATTAAAAAATACCGACTGCCGACAGAAGGAAAAGAAAAAGGGAGGAGATGAGGAAGGCAGAAGCAGCCTCATGCCGAAACCTAATGAAATTCTTCAGCAGGTATATAAAATGTTTCACCCGCCGTAAACTTATGTGAACTTGTAATGAAGTGTCAATTTTTAATCAACATTCATCGGCGGTGGTGATGTTTACCTGAGCTTGGTAATTTGTCAACAATATTTTGATAGCAGTTTATATGGATTCCCCAAAACACCTGTAGGCCTTTACTATTCAACATTTGTATAAACATTAATTATTGTAGATGTTTTGATAGCATTAGCAGTTCTCTTTGACCCATCCCACATGTGTGTATGAATAAGGCCAGAAAAAAAAATATCTCTGTTCAAGGTTTCCCTACAGTACCATCCCTATTTTTTCTGCCTACCCTAGCACATTTTATTGGTATTTTTTGTAAAACGCCACTAAGTCATCACATTTTGGTTAAGCACTGTTAAGTCAAGAAATCAAAATAATTTTGAAAAATAAAATGGTTTTACCTACCTACCTACCTACCCTACTTTTTCTATGTGCCCTTTTTGGTAAATTCTATGTGCAAAGTACCCCTTTTCAGTCCTAGATAAAATACTATAAAGGGGTTCAATTTATATGACATTTTCTATGAGAGGACAAGAAAAAGATGATCTTTTAATACAGTTGACTGCTTAATAGAGGTGACCACAGTCACAAAACATGATTTACAATATTGCATCACTGGAAAAAATATTTGAAAAAAAAGAAAGCAAAAAAAAAGAATATCAAGAATAATTTACGACTCACTTCGACTAGTAGCGACTTTACAAACAACTAAAACAAGTTTGTCGCTAGCTAATGATTTAAGATTCTCACCTCGACTGGTAACATCTTTACAAACTGCCATGACTGGTTTGCTGGTAGCTATTGATTTACGAACAGGAGATAGAGTTTGTTTTACTGGAGACACTGTAGTAATCTGAGAAATACAGGCATTCTCTTTCTCAGAATTCTCATCTGTCACTGACGCATCTAACTTTGACTTTAGAGTTCTTTTTCTTGTCTTTTGTGTCTTTGGTGTTGATCGAGGAGTGCTCTCTCCCTTTGTTAAACTTGACCTACGTTTCTTTTTCACTGGTTTATTACTTTCTTCACTGTTTTGGTTTGTCTGTTGAAAAAGAATTTTCATTGTCAAATCTAGCAACATTGTTACATCTGATTGTGTGATCAGTACAGTGGGTACCTAGGAAGAACTGTTTTAGATACCTAAAACTTATGTCTCCCCTTAATGCGGCCATCTGTACAACAACCCATCTCAAAAGACAAAAATGTTATGGTCCGGACAAGAAAATACTATTTAAAAAACCATTATTTGACCTTGAGGTCAAAGGTCAAGGCTCAACGAAGGTCATTACGGTATACGACACATAGCCTTATGGTCATGCATCCACATACCAAATATCATTGACCTATCTCGAAAGAAACAATTATTTGACCTTGAGGTCAAAGTCCCACGAAGGTCATTACGATACGTGACACACCACCTTATGGTCATGCACCCACATACCAAATATCATTGACCTATCTCGAAAGACAAAAATGTTATAGCCCGGAAAAGAAAATACTATTTAAAAAACAATTATTTGACCTTGAGGTCAAAGGTCATTACCGTATGTGACACACCGCCTTATGGTCATGCACCCACATACCAAATATCATTGACCTATCTCGAAAGAAACAATTATTTGACCTTGAGGTCAAAGTTCCACCAAGGTCATTATGATACGTGACACACTGCTTTATGGTCATGCACCCACATACCAATTATCATTGACCTACCTCGAAAGACAAAAATATTATGGCCCGGACAAGAAAATACTATTTAAAAAACAATAATTTGACCTTGAGGTCAAAGGTCAAGGTCCCACGAAGGTCATCATTATGGTACGCGTCACACTGCCTTATGGTCATGCACCCACATACGAAATATCATTGACCTATCTTGAAAGACAAAAAAGTTATGGTTCGGACAAGCTTCGCTGAGAAGAAGCGGAAGAAAAAAATCAGACTAAAACAATATGTCTCCCCGAAGGGGGGACATAATTAATGCCAAATGAGCAATTTGACAATAATCACTCTTTATGATTTTCATAGACCAACACACAGAGTTAGAATTATATAGTGCTAACAGTCCGTGGATAGACAATTTGCTCCACTCAAGACACATTACCCTGATTCTGTGTCTTTGCTTTTTCTCCTTAATGCTGCATGCTTAACGAAGAAGCAACAAAGACCAATTTTACAGTCTTTCACCCGATCAGGGCTTAAAGCCACAAACTACCGCACTTGAGGCGAGCATGCTAACCATTACACCACCAATGTGGTATGTGTGATTAGTACACAATATACATAAAACTTAAGCTTTAAAATTTGAAAAGTGGTGAAATATTGTAATCTACTTGTAGCATATATATTTATATGATCATTTGTTTTCTTATCATTTTAAACATTTGTTTATTGTGCTGACATAAAGTGCTTTAACAGACAGTTTTCGTGACCTACATGAACTTTTGGTGTATCTTCATTTTCCACCTGCTTTATCACAGGATCTTCAGCCAATTCCATATCAGTCTGTCGACTTTGAATTTCCATCACAAGTTTTGCCATTCCATTTCCTTCAGTAGAAAAGATGCTGCTGTTCTTTTTAAGCATACGTCTTTCCCAACAAAGACATCTGTAAACAAAAAATTAGCAATTCAGATTATTTTGCAAAACCTGACTTGGTACACAGTTGTTATGTACAAATCTAAAAAGACCGTTTTCATTTCGAGACACTTTATTTGATGAGCAGGTAAAAAATTCAGTACAATTTTACCTCAATGTAATTCCAGTGTTCCTCTATTAATCTGTAACCTGTTAGTTAACACCTTTCTTTAGAGGTAAGCGAGGGTGGTAGTGTAACAAGGGACGTCTACTCTGGACAGTAGCCCTTATGGTCCTTGGGTCAATTTTTTTATATTTGCGGTCCACAAATATCAGAGAACTGGCCAAGGACCATAAGGGCTACGGTTCCGCAGCTACTATGGACAGCTGAACTACCAATGTGATTTGATTTGATTTTTGGTGTTTTAATGCCACTTTCAACAATATTTCAGCTATATCATGGCGACCAGTTTTAGTGGTGGAGGAAGCCGGAGTACCCGGAGAGAACCACCGACCATGGGCAAGCAATTGGTAAACTTTATCACTTGCGGCTGCGAGTTGAGTGCACCCTTTTTTGTAATTTACAAAGCCGGATGCAAACCCACACCGTATTGGTGATAGGCTTGTACGAGTTGTTAGATCCAACGACCTAACTCATTGAGCCACCCGGGCCCCCAACTACAAATGTGTCTTCTGATGAAGGAACCATATGATCATGGTTATAAGGGAATTTTAGACTTGTGTAATGCTTTATTTACGATGAATAAATATTTATCATGTTAATGCAAAACAGGTTACAAACAGGCTCATCACACTTGCAAATAATAGGGAAACAGAGAGACTTCTAAGAGCTACAGACATGTTTTCCAAAAATGTTTTCTATATTTGCATTTAAAATGTGCTTTTACTAATTTACTAACATATGGTTAATGTCTTCTGTTCATATTTAACTTTCAATTTTGTATTTTTTATTATTATTGTTGAGCTTATATTCCTTGACATTAAATTTTATTTGTTTCCTTTGAAATCTGCAAGATATAAAAAAAATGTAATAAATAACATAAACAATTTGTTTCCTTCCTCTATTTCTCTAAAACATCTCCATGATTAAAACTTGACAAGCTGATTGTTGGGCTTTGAAAAAGTTACAAATAACTCAAACTGGATGAAAATAATTAAAATCTAACACAATCCAACATGGTCTAGGGAGCATCTGTTTGTAATTGATTAGATTTGGGAATATATTCACCTGGAATTTCGTCAATATCAATTTAGAAGATGGCTGTGATTCTATTGTTTTAAAAAGTTAAACTCTTTATTTCTGGAATAAAACGTCTATCACTCATTCCTTATGCATTTTCACTACAATTTCTATTGCTTTGTCAAGTTATTCATTACAAGTACCTCTGGTTTCTTGTTATTTTGCCCAGTTGTAAAGGTTCGTCTTTGTAATTAACTGTAGCCTCTATATAGAGTTGTGATTTGGACCAGTCTCCCAGTGTAAATAAGATAATTTGTTCCGGCAGTGGTAATGGTATAAACTGATAATAGCTTCTACCATCTTCTCTCCTGCAAACAGAGAAATAGTTTTATATATCTGTTTGGTGTTTGATGCACACTTAACAAAAAAGTAAAAGTTCTAGTTCAAATCTGCAAATAAAAAGAAAATAATCTTTTACTGTTCTAAGTCCATAAATCCAAAATTTAATTCAAATCGTATGCTATTTTTTTATTCATGTACCACATGATCAATTTCGTGACATTTTTAGCTATGGTCCGTTTCTCAGTCAATAATTCGAAAAATTATACAAAACCTTTATAAAAACTGACATCGAGAAATGGACTATAGTTAAAAACGTCACAAATAAAAAATGGCTTACAACTCCACCTAAATTTTGGATTTATGGATCTTTAACTACTTAAAACAGTAAGAGATTATCATTACTTTTGCAGATTTGAACTAGAAAATATGTCTACATATGAAATCATACCTGTACCTGATCTGACACAATCTGTCCATGACAAAATATGTATCGGAATGCACCGAGGGGTCAAAAATTCTAAATTTCCAAAATTCCTTTGATAGGGCTTGTGACGAGATTAGACTGGTGATACAGAGCAGAAAATGTCTTTGGAAATCTAATCTCGAGATTAGTAATTGGTGTGGAATTTAATTTGCATACATTGAAAGTGGGATATTTAATGAAGCAAACCATTACAGCCTACAGTGACAAAAATATATTTTTATGCAAATAATGCATCTAATTAAAGTGGAGAGCATTAATTAGTCATTTTAGTTCTAGCTATATCATTTACATGGATAGATATGTGTGTGTGGGCCTTGCCCTTGGCCAAGCCAGCTTGGGCTAGACTGGTCAGTAATCTTGTTGAGATTTGACGTTCGAAGAAATTTCCTACCTCTGTATCTCAAGTAGATACAGAGCAGAAAATTCTTCGGAAGTCAAATCTCAACCCAGTGCCAGTATAAACTAACAATAGCAACAACCAGTGTAAGGGAGATAATCCAAAATTTTATTTCTTACCATATATTCCTTAGTCGCCCTCAATTAGTGGCTTGAAAGTACTTGTTTGTCCATTGTAATTCGCCTTTAATAAAACGTTTTGATGACCAGAGGACGTGGACTCTACTGCAAACAATGTGTAAACCCATTTTTACAACCATGAGTCAAACGTAAGTCACACGATGGGGTGAAGGGCTGCAATTCTCATTCTTTCCTTTCATATAGTTAATACATGTAAATAATTGTTTATTTTAGATAGATTTTGATCTGATGAAAGTAATTAATACAATATATATCGTTTAAAATCCTGTTCTTATACAAAAAAGTTGAAATCTTTTAGCAGTTGGAAACCAGGGTTGCAAGGGGAGGTAATTTTAGAACTTCCTGTTTATTTTTTTGGACATCGATATCAATGACTCCTGCTGATCATATTCATTTCAATCACAACAGTGTTCTAGCTAGGTTAAAAGGGCAGTTGGACACACTTTTAAAGTAAAGGGACATATTCTATGCTCTTCCAGGATCGAAATTTTATTGTAATTTAAATAACAGAAATAAAAAAATAAAAATTCTAGTCATGTTTTAAAGAAGTGAAGAAAAACCGAAGGGGCAATCAAAAATCAACATCCAAGGACATGATATTGAATTATCTCTCTTTTTATGGATTTTTTTCAACAATTTTGCAAATTTTTAATAATTTTTCTCATATATCAGGAAGTTAAGTGAATTATCATCAGACTTGCCAACTGACCCGCTTTTGGTGGCGGGTCACACCCGCAAAAACGCCCTATCACCCGCCCCCGATCATGACCCACAGATCATCGTATTCACCCGCAAAATCACCCACCAAAAATTGATGCCAAATGGGTAAAGAAAGACAACTCTTAATTCAATTAAAATAGGATGTACAACGCTAGATGGCGCTTTTCTTAGGAACGGATGTAATCAACAAAAAATCGCTGCAAGACAATTTGGCGAGTTGTTTTCATAATCATAATGAATTAGATTTAAGAAATGGCTTCTTCAGGGAGGCAGAGGTCTTTGTCTGGGTCCTGTACAAGTACACCATTAAAACGCAAGAAATATGTTTGCAAATATCAGCAGTTCTGGGAAAAAGAGTTTACGTGGTTAAAAAAAAGCGATACTGGTGAAGACATGGCACACTGTAAACTTTGCAATACCAATTTTTCAGTCGCTGCCGGTGCCCTTTATGATGTTAAACGACATGCCAAGAGGTCCACTCATATTACTGCTGTAGAGGTGTCCTCAAAAACCAAGAGTATAACCAACTTTGTTGATGATAAGAAATCATCCAGTGTTATATTATCTGAGACATTATTCAGCAATTTTGTGGCTGAACACAATTTGCCCTTTTCACTGGCAGACCACTTCACAAAATTACTACCAAAGCTATGCAAGTGACTGTTACGATTTTATGCCATCACCTGATGTTCTTAAAAGTGCTAAGATGGCATGTGTTAATTACAATTTGAGTCTGAAATAAATTGTATAACTGGTATTATATGTATGAACATATTTTCCAACATTACGTAACTTTTCTTCAAAATGGAGCGTCATGCGCTATGACCCACCATCACAGTCCTGGCTGGTGGGTCATGATCCACCATAGCATATCAAGAGGTTGGCAGGTCTGTATCACAAAGGTGGTAGAAATCAAGGAATTTTGGATCAAAAAGCCTCTCACAGAAGGTAACAGAAAAGATGTTGATGGATTGGAACCACATTTTATTACTTCCATTATTTTTTTTACATTTGATGTTAGTCTGAGTGTGGATTCAAATGACTCTCTTTTCGCTATTTTTTCAGATAATTTAAAAAAGTAAAGTGTTATGTATTTCAAAAGATGAAGGTGTTCATGTATCATGTCTTATTTTACTATATTTTATAAATTTTGAATTATGTGGTTGTTGCTACTAACAACAGTACTCGTCAGTCCAGTAGAGCTTAGACCGAATTATTTTGTCGCTTAGAAAGCCCTTTCTATCATTCTATATTTATCTTTTACTTATCTGACTTTTTATGCTTATTTTTATATGCTACTTTTTAACAACAGGCACTTGTTTCTGGCAAAAAAATATACCTATAGTGTTTTATCTAAAGAAAAATAGAATGGTGTGGCGCCATGCCCCCTTTGATAAAAAAAAAAAACGTGGCGCAATGTATTGCCAATGTGCCCTTGTTCATTTCTTCAAACAATCCGTAATTTGTCACTTGAATTTTCAACAAAATTGTAAAAAAATGTTTGTAACAATCCATTCTTCTTCATTTGCTGATTAAAACTAATTAGTCACTACAATGACAATTTTATTACATGTTACAAGCCAATCAACGGATTATAGAATTTTTGTTTTGATTGCATAATCTTTGATCTCACCTGGATAAAGAATTCAATCAACGATAATATTTTTTTTATAGTTATGACATGTACTCAAAATGCCACAGTATGTATTTAAAGTGGACATATTATGGGTGCAATTTCGCATTGGGAAAGTTGCCGTCAAAATATATAATTAATAGTATCGTATCGTCATTCATTGTACGATTCGTCTCAATGTATGAAATTTTTTGGGCCAGTAAAATATTAGTCACTGGCCCAAATAGCACAATGGTGGCCCATAAATTTTGTGACATTTTTTTATGAAAAAAAGACATCAGATATCAATATATAAACAGTTTTCAGGTCAACTGTTTTTTTTTTCATCAATAACATTAAAATTCATTCTTTCACTAGTCTCACAGGGATTGCGGCTCTTCAAGGTAATTTTGGTACAGTAACGGGTGTGCGGCTGAAATTGCGAAAACACCCCAATGCATATATTGCTATCAAATGAAACCTGAATTTACTTGCTATAACCTTTTCGACAACCTTGACCGCCATTGGCTAGGGTGGTCTCAAGAAACGATGCTAGTCCGTCGGATGGGGACAATAAAAGGCTGGTTTGTGTAAGGGGAGATCAATGCCATGATCACATTAAAGACATCCAGAAAAGAGTAGACTAATGCCACTACAAGGACCGCTCTTGCACTCTCCAAAGTGAAGAGTGACATCACTTGTTTCAATCCACTATGAAGAAGTGATTTTAAAGTAAAATAACTTCTCAGTTCGGGGTAATGTCAGTTGGTTATTTATTCCAAACGAGTATCTCACTTTGTTGAAATAACAAACGGTGCTGTCATTTCTGTTATATAAACAACTGTTAACTTTTCCTGTTATTTTTTAATTTGTAAACAAGTTCTGCTTCCAAAAAAAGACAACACTCCCAACTGTCATTAAAATGTAGCCGTGTACGTATAGAGATGAACTATGAAAAGTTTAAATGAAGTGACAGGCCAGATCGTTTCTGTAGTTTGACATTACTGTCAACGATTTTCTCTCCGTTGTGGAAGTTTTTCAATGATTACCTAAGGATTGACACAAAAAGGTTTCCGATTTCTGTAAGATGAAATTCGTACATGTACATTTTGCAGCAGATTGAATGAATAAATTTCCGAACCGTGGAAGATACCAGATCGCAAACATTATAAGTTGACAGAATTCTCTTTATTGTTCACAACTTTCCACTTCGTCCGTGAAAGTTAACAATTTTAATAATTAAATCATAAAGAAAGAAAAAACACGTTTCATTTCTAATATTTAGTGAATACTTGAGTATTACATCAAAACTAGATATGATAACGTAACCCTCAGTCCGCTTTAGGCTCCCAGCGAGGGTTACGAATCTGTCCCATTCAACGTATGAGAGCAGCGCCCGGAGTGATTCACACCGGGCGGTTTTTTGTCCTAATTCCGTTGTAAGTGGTTGGAAAAATTAACGGGGGTGAAAGATAAATATACTTAGGTAAACCTTGAGGTGTTAAGTAAACGCTGCATCAATCCATGGTAGACTTATATCCATCTGAAAATTTGAATGTATGAAATCTTCTTTCTGTCTGACATTTTACTTACAAGTTGCTATTGCACGTGCACTTGCCTCGTTTTGGAGATATCCTTATTTGGATCAATCGTAGTAATTATCGTTACTTTTCGTAGTAAAGTTTTTCATATTTGGCATTCAGATCCACATATGGATAGGCTCCGCCCATCACGAGAGCATACGTAAGGTGCCATGGCGGACAAGAAACAATTTTCGAATACTAAATCGATCGTGAAGATAGAAACAGGTATTGTAACACTTATTTCGTATCGCCATTACTTAAAAATTGTAGGGAATAATAAGTTATGACCAGATATGCAAAAAGAAAGTTGAAATATTCACTTGATGAAAATTTTAATTCGCTCCCATACGTTGAATGGGATCGATTCATAACCCTAACTGGAGCACAAGCGGAATGAGGGTTACGTTATCGTATCTACATGAAAACGTGAATTGATTGGCTCGATAAAAATAAATAATTGGGGAGAACAGTAAATTACATTAGCTGTGTATTCATTGGCTACAAAAATGTATTTGGACCAATCGCTGTGCTCGTAACAAACCTTTTTCGACTAGAACAGAAGAGTCATCTACCGTTGAAGTTACAGTTTATGTCCGGTTTCGGTAAAACAACAATTTTTAAAGGTCTTTTAGGCAATCGCCCAGACGTTTTTTGTTGGACCAGTAACTACCTAATTTGGAGCAGCTTTTGGTCACCCGAATAAGATATTAGTCGCATTTGGCGACCGTCCATTTCAGACACTGTGCCATAATAAACAATTTTTGCCAAATTTATGAAAATGTCGATATCATGTTTATTGAAATCTATCGTATCCATTAAGTATTTTGAAAGTGATTTTCTCGAAAAGTCATAACTTTGATCAAAGAAACCAAGGACATGTAGTCCTTTGAAGAAAATAAAAAAAATAAAAATGGTGCGATCAACAGGAGTTCGCAATCCACCGAAGCTACTTTTAACCAAACAAACTTTTGATGTATTTATTCTCATTTCTGTGAAATGAAATCTTAGTTTTCATATTTTAAATTTCATGCAAAGGTTGGCCATTCAATTCGCTGAAATGCACTGCCACGAGGACGCATATAAGTTTTTTTTATATATTGATCAACATCCGGGTAACAATTGCGTTCTATTAATAGAACTATTTACAAACAGATAGGTGTCTGCAATTAAAAAAAATAACTACAGTATTTTTATTCCAATTGTTGCAATTTGATTATGAGGTCTGAAAAATAATTATTTATTTTACAACTTGCTTCAGTTTTATACTGATTTCCTACAAAGAATCTAGATAGAAGTTGGACCATTGGGCAAACAGGCAGAATTTTGTTTTCTGCTGAAGACTACATAAATAAGAGTTATTACAATTGTTGTGGTATTAGACCAAAGCAATGTGACATTTCAAAAAGGGTGGGGGGGGGGGGGGGGGGGGGGAGGGGGGGAGGGGGAGAGAGAGAGAGAGATAGAGAGAGTATTACAATAAAAATAGTGGCAATGTTATGATGTTATGTTTCATCAGTTGATTGTTAATTTGCAGAGTATGTTCCCATCCTAGTAGGTTTTCAATCTCCATTACTAACCAATAAGGCAACATAACTGATTATAAGATTAAGCTCATTATATTCTTGTTTATTCATAATTTTAAAAAAAATATGTTCCGCAAAAGTGACTAATGGTCTCAAAATCCTGGCTAAATCCCTTTGTACCTGTGTCATGTGTGTATGAAGGCCAGAAAAAAAATATATCTCTGTTCAAGGTTTCCCTACAGTACCGTCCCTATTTTTTCGGTATTTTTTGTAAAACACCGCTAAGTCATCACATTTTGGTTAAGCACTGTTAAAGTCAAGAAATCAAAATAATTTTGAAAAATAAAATGGTTTTACCTACCTACCTGCCCTATTTTTTCTATGTGCCCTTTTTGGTAAATTCTACGTGCAATGTGCCCTTTTTAAAAAAAAAATACCATGCCCTTTTCAGTCCTAGATACTATATATACCACAAGGTACGTAACCGTTCATTTATAAAAAATCTAGGTCATCACGATTTTCAACTCGACGGACGCCAGCATGGAGGAATGGCCTACATCATCTGAAACTACGATAATTTATCTACAAAATGATGTATAAAACCCCTACCTTTGCTGAACCTCAACAATACAACAGACCTTTTTCTTGGGTTCACATATCAGCTTTCATCAATAAATACGGCAAATGGCATGTTGCTACTCCGCAGTGAATGAAAAAAGAAGAAAAGTTGTAATAAAAATGATATAAAAAATACTGAGGAGTAGCAACATGCCATTTGCCGTATTTATTGATGAAAGCTGATATGTGACCCCACGAAAAAAGGTCTGCTGTATTGTTGAGGTTCAGCAAGGGTAGGGGTTTTATACATCATTTTGTAGATAAATTATCGTAGTTTCAGATGATGTCGGCCATTCCTCCATGCTGGCATCAGTCGAGTTGAAAAAACGCGAAAATCGTGATGACCTAGATTTTTTTTACAAATGAACGGTTACGTACCTTGTGGTATATATAGTATCTAGGTGTATTTTTTTTACCAGAAACAAGTGCCTGTGTTTTTAACGACAGAAAGCAGCATAAAAAAATAAAAATAAACATAAAAAGTCAGAGAAGTAAAAGATAAATATAGAATGATAGAAAGGGCTTTCTAAACGACAGAATAATTCGGTCCAAGTAGAGATTAGCCTTAGGAGGGCAGAACATTCAACTTGTTGATGGTGGCCATTATTGGCATTAGCATCGTGTTATCGGTTTTCGTGCTATTATCGATTTTCAGATATAGCGATTAACAGTGTTAACCCTTCATTCATATGACGATTGGAATTTTCAAAGAATGGCTAGTTAAATATTTCTTTGTACATAAAATTGTTTTTAAAGCCATTCTTGTAGGAGGGTCAGACTTTTTAAAAAAATGTGTTAAAATATCTTAAAGTACACACCAAGGATCGGATCTCCTGAAGATATTTACAGTGGTGTTTAGTTTTTTAAAATCTGTTAAGCGGTTCAAAAGTTATGACAATTTGAAGTTCGGAAAATGACCACTTATATTTTATAATGGTGGCCATTTTGAAATTTATCTGTCTTTACCAAGAAATAGAATATCAGAAATTATTTGAAAACAATAATGAAATCTAATGAAACTGTACTTGATAAATGTAGTTTAGACATTGTTCTAAAAGAAATTGCATAGTTGTAGTCTTTGTTTCATCAGCAACATGTGTTTCCAAACACATTTTTAAAATTATTTTTTACCATGCATTTCAATGAGAAAATTGAAAACGGCACCAAAATTGGATAAATTTTACCCATAAAATTGAACGTATAAATACAAATTTTGAATTTTCTCATCAAACTGTATGAGATTATTAAAACCTAGCCTACTATCCACTACAGAAGAGTTTTACTTTCAGTCTAACTGGTCAGCAACACGTGTTTCTGGGAATAAATAGTTTCAAAATAGCGGTGCCATTTCCAAAGTTTCCATTCAATTTTGGTCGCTTCTGTCCAGTTTAAATATAAAAAAATTGTGACATATGAAGAATTTTCTCCAAACATGTGCATTATTTATTTATTTCAACATGTCACCTTTTAAATAATTCACTTTTAAATAATAGTGTTCTAGTGCATTGTCACTCTAGCTGTCTTCAAATGTAAGACAGAATTACAGAATTTGCCATTGTGTAAATAAAATTGAAAAATGTCTGACCTCCCTAATTCTTGTATTTTAATATACTCTCGATTATCTGGCAACTTTTGTTGTCAGTAAAATGGCGTCATCTGTTTTCGTGTGAAGTAAAAACAAGGCCGATATACGGGATGGAAACGAATATATAATCCGGAAATGGCTGTTTTAAAATTTCATGGTTCTGGCCATCTACCAAATCATACTACAATTGTGTTTACTTTTGATGTTTTTTTAGTGCTGAAACCACAATGCACTGCAAAGTGACATGTATTTTATATAAGAAACAGGCACATTTCAGTCAGCTCTTTTGTTTACAAGTACGATCAGTGACCCCATGACAGTTACATGACAGGAAGAGCCGGTGTCTGAGAGGCAGACGACAGTTAAATTTTATATAGCCCTTCTGGATTTTTTTCCAGCTACTTTATAAATCAAGTAAATTTTTAGCATTACAAAAAGTATGGTTCAGTAGGTAGGTTCACTGTTTTTGGTACTTACGTCTTTAAAAGCAAACTTTAACATTTTTTACAGATATCACGTTGTAGTCCTGTTTACATTCCATAAATAGAAACCGGAAGACACGTCAAAAATAATGTGTGCGCTGTGGAAATCAAAATAAAATGGATAAAACGAAAACAGATGACACACGAAAACACATACCGTGATGATAAGAACAAGAGGCAGAACACTCATTCTCACAAAAATGGACCAATTGATGTCTCCACTGTTTTTCAAAGTGGACTGAAGTGTTTGAAATATTGCGACTTGCGTTAACGTTCATCTGAAAGCCCTTTTCGAAAGCTTTAAAATGATATATAATATGCATATCTTTATATACAAAAAATGTACTACTGAGTGATAAAATCAGACTGCAAAACTTTAAAAATGTAGAAAATACCGTGTCTCCAATAATTTTTTTTTTCATGTAGATACCCTAGCTCTAAAAATGACACAGTTGTATACATAAATAGGGATGTAATCTGAGCTTGGTACAACTAGCCCGTCCATGAAATAACGGACATTTATTGGGCCGCGACTCGACAGATTGTCACGAACTAACTTTTAGTCTGTCTCCAATTTCATGTAACCTACGGTATGCTTACTCTCTTTATTGATTACTTATAAACTTTAGTGTATATGCTCAAATGAATGGTTTAATGGTGCTCTTTACAAACATAGTTTCATATCTACTTTTAATTGTGGGTTTGATCGAAATAGCAGACACAATAAACAAATTTGACATTTTCCAAAATTTTGAAATGTAACCTACGTGTCAGCAAAAAGCATAGTAGACACAACCTTTTGCGAATGATTTTATTATATTTGTAAAAAGAAACTAATGTTATCATTCCATGCAGCGCCATAAATAAATATGATTAGAATCAAACGAATAAGATCGAATTGAAATAGCATTTGTAACCTACGGGACATAACGTAGGTTACTGTTTATATTTGGTCCCCTTAAAAAAGGCCACCAAAACTATTTCTCCATTACATGACTACGGTATTTCTCTCACCTATTTACACTTGCAATACCAGCATCCTACAATTCATCGAAAACCTTAATAATATATATACGAGTATCTTATTCTTTCTAAATGTTCTTTCTTCTCATATGTTCATTATATGACTTATGTACAATGTATGCCAAAGTACTTAGTGGAATTTTACACTAATCTGCCGAAAGCAACATTAAATTGAATCCAAACTTAAAGAAATCAAAATAAAGAGATTTTACTATCAAAAAGGCCAGTGTAACCTATGTGACATAACGTAGGTTATAAACTTTGTTTCTAGTTGTCGCCCTTTAGTCACGTGGGTAACAATAACGATGGAAGATATATAAAGTGAAAACAGCGGCAACTTTGAAATATATAAGGTAACTTTTATCTCCGGGCAAATGGTGAACTAATCCATTACAGCTATGTAATAATTTCAGACAGTCTCAGGTCACAATTGAAATGCAGTCCTCACATTTCTTAACAAACTTGTACCTGAAATAAAGACTTTACTTGACTTACAAATGATTTATTATTTAACTGACAGCCCCACATCACAATACCGTAACAAAATGATATTTTCAGTGGTTGCCAATCACCATGAACTGTTTGGGGTAGATGCATCCTGGATGTACTTCGAGGCCCATGCGACGGAGTTGGTGGGACGGTAAAACGATTAGCTGACCAAGCTGTTAAAATTGGTCATGCCTGTATCCAGGACGCAATGGATTTCAGGGCTTGGGCAGTTTCCATTGAAAAATCATCATCTATGAGATTTCATTTTGTTTCGTCTGAAGATTTTACTTCTTATGATCAGTCGCTTGAATCCCGTGCACGGAACAATGCAAATTCATCAAATTGTAGGAATTGGCAACAACCAATTGAAATCGAGAAACCTCTCGTTTTTGCCGCAGCTGCTTCAATTCTGGTAAATTCCTCTTTGGGTGTGAGGGATGGTCAAGCCATTGCATAATCAAAGGATGCAAACCCTCAAATAAAAATGAGTTGGATGATGAACTTCCGCATGATAATCAACCTGAACCGGGTCAAATGCTGCCTAATCTCGACACTGAAACCGATATACATGTACAGTCTGATGACTTCGTTACCGCCATATATGATAACAAATGGTTCATAGACAAAATTGAAGAAATTGACAATACTGACAATGAAATTCTTGTCAATTTCATGGTTACCTGTTGTAAAACAAGCAGTTTTAAATGGTCAACTAAAAGAGATGAAATCTGGATCTGTCATGATCAAATCTTATGTAAAATTGATCCACCAATTGTCCATGGTAAATCCAAAAGAATGTATAAGTTACCCAATGACACTTTGAACAAAATTGAAGCTCTATTTTGAAAGAAAATGACAGTACATTTAGTATTGGTGTTCATGACAGCAGTCTTTTACTGTTTCCTGTTCTGTTACGCTCTGGCTCGCAATTAAAATTTGCAACCTACGTTATGTTGTCCTAATTGTCTTTCACATGATCACGATAAGCTGAGAATACAAAACATGGATTATGTTATTTTTAATTAATGTGTTTTTATCAAAATCTAGTTAAGACATGATATCCCGTCTTTGGGAATGTGTACATTATAAGAAATGATCACAATAACACCAAAAATTACAATTTTCTATTGAGAAAATAAAATATATGTGCATTTAGGACAAAGTTAAAGTATAAGTTTTACGTCAATGTTTTCTGTCATTTGGTTTCATATTTTTCTCAATTGAAAACAGAAACTATGCTTTTATCATAACCACGGCGATATTTTACTGTACCTTGAGATATTTTGTAACTTACGTTATGCTTTAACAATGGCTTCTTTCAAACACAATCACACATTTCCCAAAATTTAATCACACACATTTTAATGCAAGTCACTATTCAAAATATATTTTTAATAAAGAGTCTTTCTGTTTTCTTGTCAAAGTCGTAATTCCTCTAAATTTACTGATATTTTTACCAAAATGGAACAAACACAAAAAATATTTAGTGAAAAATAGTACAAGGTGAAATTCTAAGCAATTATAATTCAACAAGAGGACACAGATTTTGAATTAAAGCACACCGCCAGTGTTTACACCACTTCTGTTAAGAAATATTACAAATAAAATCTGGTAAGTTTCGTGTAAACTTATGAAATATTGTAACCTACGTTACAGAATTCTACATTTGGTTCTTTTAAATCTTTTTGTACGAAGTTAAATCTTTCTTAATATATGGGAAGCACAACACTGGAAGATTATGTTGGTGGTTTAAATCATATTTATATTCAAAATATTTATTCTGACGAATCAAAATACCTTTCCATGGCACATATATTTCAATAGAATTAGCAAGCCTTATTAGAATTTCAAAAACATTAACACAATTCTATGCAAGTTTCTTTTCTTGGGCATGTAAAACATAATTTAGTCGACAATGAGTCCTCCGCTAAATGATATTGACCTTTATTTCACGTAACTTAGGTTACACCTATGTAAAGTACTGACTACTAATGTTGATAGGGAGGTCAAAAGTAGTTGCCGATAACGTTATTATTTTCTGTCAGACTTAAAAAACACCTAAAATTTATTATTTCGTTAAAAAAAAAATATATCAGATAAAATTTGAAAACTAGAACTTTATTAATTTGGTAGTTATAAGTATTAAAAATATGATTGGGTACTACTACTGAACGTCCAAAGTGAAGTCGTTTCGAGAAAATCGGACGCCATGTTGATTTATGTGTCAACGAACAACCCATTTTCAAAAATAAATCCGGGAGCTATCCCTAGATCAATATCCTTCATGCATGGCTTAAAATTTGCAGAAAATCTTCAATTTTATCAATCCGACCGCCAAAAATTAAAAACAATCGAAATCGTAACGTAAAATATAAAAGTTTACAAAACAGTGTTTTTAAACTCGCTTACCACACTTCGGAAACAAAATTGGGGGTCAAATATCAATAATCTGGACCTTCCTCTAAAGATATGTCGCCAAGGTTTCAATGGATAAGCAGTAATAGCTCCCGGAAATCATTGGATGTTCAGTCCATATTTTCTGACTTTGCAATCAGAGTTGAGCGGGAAGAGTTATCGGACGTTGTATGGCGCATGACCGGGATGTATGTCTTCCGCCATTTTGGCCAGGACAATTTCAGAGTTGTACCAAAGAAAAATGGAATTTACCGACGTATTGTTCTACCAATTGATACAATAATTATCTAGCATTGATGTATTCAGACCACAGAGGTCAATCATGCACGGTAAGTAACAAAACTTCTTCTAAAATATAGTTTTATTCTCAAAAGAAATATCGTTTTCAACAGGATCAAATGGGGGTTAATTTTTAAAACAAAAGATGCACAAAAATCCACAGAAACTTTACACGAATTGAATAAATATATATCTTTTTGCTTCGATAAATGAAAAAGAGATGGGATTTAATTCACGATTTTATTATTTTACTCGAAAAATGGCGAAAACGGCAAGCATCAATATAAAGTTGTCAAATTCTCCCAATCTATAAATAACTTTATCCAAGCAGAGCTTTGGTGACGTAATCATGGCTGCTCGGAAATTATCGGGATTTATTAATACATCTATATAAAGGAGTTGTTCCGGTATTCTTTGATATTTTTAGAAAAGGGGGGGGGGGGGGGTATCTTTTGTGAAATGTTCAAGATTTTTTTTGATTTTTTGGTTTTAAATGAAATTTGTCTACATGAAAACTTTTTATGCATTTCTCATTAAGTTCCTAGTGTATATTGTAGCAATACATAGGACAATTGTTTTTAAATAGTAACATGAATTTCCATGCAACAGTTTTGAAACAATTTATTTAAATTGTTATAAAACATAATTATTATGTTTCAGTGCTATTAGGGAAGCTTTATGAAATCTATGCTTAATGCATACATTACAGTATGTGAATGTATTAACATTCTGGTTATACATGTATACAATGTAATCAGTGCATGTGATATGCTAAGTTTAATCAATTACATTTTTTTCATTACAGCATTACTGTGTGCAAACTTGTTTGGTATGACAGAACATTTATGATGCATGCAGCAAACATTTCTGGAATAATGCTATTTTTCATATATAATCTATTTGCCACCAAGCATATATGCATAAAGATAATTTTTAGTCGAAGAGTGCATTGTATTAAAGCTTTTTTCATTTGTACATGTATGATAAACTATTTCTGGAAAAGATAAATTATTTTTAGTTCTTTATTTTTATTCTGTATAACATATTTTAAATATTTATTTTTACTTTACAGGTGTGATCGTGGCATCTCAGTAGATCATTAAGAGTTTTAAATCATTAAAATGACACTTCTGAAAGTTGATGCTGTTGATTATGATTCAGTTAATCAAATATGCATAGGATCACAAAACACACAATTTAAAGAAATCACAAAAATTTCATTTGGAATAAGCTGGTCATGAACTGGGACACAGCACTATTTGTAGTCGTCAAATGTAAAATTATAGTATATAGAGGAAAAGAGAGTGACATTGAGGACTGTTTGTTATGAATTAAGATTATAAATAATAGTAGAAGATAACAGTTTATTGATTTGTGACAATAAAAATTATAACTTTGAAAATTTAGGACTTTCTAATCGTATGAACTGTTCGCTTAATTCAGCTAAAATTGTCAAATTTGAGGTTTTTCCCAGACAAAAAAATTAAAATCATGTATAAAATGTGCTAATTAAATGTTTAAAAGATAAAATAACTTCAAGCTGGCTTATAAATTGTACAGAGAACATATCTGATAATCCAAATAAGACTTTTCATGGAATACAGGGCCATAATTGAAATATTATTTTTACTAAATTTCCAGGTAGAGGGCTAATGAAACAGGACATAGTTCATACCAGTGTCAGAATTGGGGTTGCTGATAGTTTACTCCTTGTAGTATACAGTTATAGGATCAAAATGATACCAAACACTTGAACATTTAATATTATAATATTCGACAATTATTGAAATTGTATCAATTTCGGGAATTATCTGAAATTTTGATTGAACAAAGAAAATTGACCTTTTCAATGGGAAAAATGGCAGTTTTTACACAAACTGTAATAATAACTTCATTGATGTATGGATATTGAGGTTGTTTACCATAAAAATATCAATTTGAACATAAAAAATATAATTAATTCCCTAAAATAACTTATTTTTACACTTTACGGAACTCAAAATATTAAGCTGAAGAGTTTATAATTCTGGCGCTACAGACTTTGAGAAATTTTTTTGCTGATAAATATAGGTTTTCCCTGTTAGAGGGTTCTTTTCCCTACCAAAATCAGTATTCAGAAAAATTCTAATACTTTTTTCAGATATTTGACCACAAAGCTGGTAGTTTGAACAAGCAGACGGCTGACACATAAATTAAAAAAACTAAGTCCAAAGCAGTGAATACGAAATTGTAATTTTTTTTACAGGGCATTCGGTCTGGTGAACCAGACCGAAAGAAAATCGTATTTTTTTAATATTTCATTGTTGGTGGCTGGCCTGTAGTTTCCTTTACTTGTATAAAGCCTTTTTCATCGTTATTGATTTTAATTAGGGTTGTTTTCTTATTTCATATACCCATGTCATATGAAACCAACTAGGAGAAAAATGGTATGGGAACAAAAATTTTCATAACAATATATATTCCGAATAGTTTTATTGTTAACATTCTCTCTCCGAGAGAAGGAAAACTTCTCTCCAATTATCTTCTTCATCCATAAAATCAACACAAAAGTCATCATTGTCCTTGTCTGTGTCACATATAATATTCAGTGCATGAAGGTCACTTTCCTCACTGTAAATATCAAGCTTTTCCTGCAGTGTTTGCTTTCAAGCAAGGGCTACCAATTTTCCATATCTTGTTTTAGCAATGCAAATTTACTGTATATATATTTTTCTACTTTGAAGTAAACATTTTGTAGAATTTTTCTTTTTTATATAAATAAAGCAAAGTATTTTATTTAAATTCACAGAGAAATAAAAAATTTTAGTGGATATCTTTTCAACCATTTGTCTTAATCAGGAAAACGTTTGTAATATTTGTCCATTTCAAAGGTTTCAATATTTCCCAAAAGACTAAATCAAGCCCTCTATCATATTTTGCACAAAAGACAAGTTTAAATTTGGCGTCAAATTGATATCTGATAATTTTTACGTGTCCGGTCCGGAATGAGTCTTTTTCTTATATTTCAAATATTTATATTTTCGTTCATTAAAGCATTTCTGAGATTGTGACTTTTTTTGTCAATGTCCTTGAACTTCATCATAGCATGGAAGAACGAAAAATGATATGTACAATAAAAGAGTTTTGATCTGGCATTTCACTTTAGTTTTTATGAAATCCTATGCCAGAAACTGACAAATCAATTGTAATAGCCGAAATTGACGAAATCAAATGACAATCGGTCCTGAAATCCAAGGGTTTATATCGGACCGGCGGTCATCTTACCGAACTTGTCCGTCAGTATTTCGTTTTCACTGCCAAAGGCTATTTTCAATGTTTTAAATTCTGTGACATTTTTTCATATAACACCTACAGGTGTGTATAATACCTTTTTTTGAAGCATAAGGAGGATACAGTACTATAGAAGAAAGCATGATAACCTACTAGGTAGTGAAAAAAAAATATTTTGGTCCAAAAATTCCATTTTTTTTAACATTTTTCCAAAAAACAGACCACTTTTGGCTCACCAAAAAGGCCATAACTTTTGAACAGCTCAACCGATTTTAATAATTTTTGTACCAAAATTTCCCATTTTGTATGTACTGTCATATTAAACTATAATTGGATGATTTATTAGCATTTCAATTTTTGGCTTGACCACCCTAATGTTGATCAAAATGGTGGAATAAACTCGGCACAGCAACGTAGATTTTTCAATATTATTAAACACCAGGTACTGAAGTTTCGTTCTGCACAAATATTGAATGGTTTTGCACCATTTCATATTTTGACACACGAAGTTTGCATTTTAGCTGTTTTTCTGAGAACGAGTGAGAAGCATAAAGGACTGACAAGCGCCTCTACCACGTTCGCCTGTGTTATTTGCAAATCCTTCTTAACTGTGTGTGTGTGAATACATATACCTCTGTAATTTTACAGCAGGAGAATTCAAATCAGTAATACTGTAAATTTCTGTTTCATTCATGGTCTGCATTATTTCGTAAACACCGCCAAGTAAAGGCGGGAATTGACAAATAATGCACACTTAAGTAAAATATAGAGATGTATCGAAAGAACCTTCCAATGCTAATAAAAATATACTGGATCCTAACCCGAATAATCCAGTCGTTATATTACGCTCCCGCTGGTCGCCTCATCCAGCGATAGTGGGTTCCACTATTGAAATTGACCTGAAAATGTCCTGAAAAGTACATAAAGGCTTATATCTTTTTTATTATCCAATGGATTGAGTTCAAATTTGAAAATGTTAAATACATTAGCATATATTTAACGAATATTTAAAAAAAAAACTAAAAAAAAAACATTTTTAGGTGGAAATAATTTGACCTGAAAATTGTCCTGAAATGTCCTGAAAAGTAAATAAAGGCCTATATCTTTTTTTATTATCCAATGGACTGAGTTCAAATTTGAAAATGTTAAATACATTAGCATATATTTAACGAATATTTAAAAAAAAAATTAAAAAAAATATCACGGCTGCATATCTCCAAAATCACAACATTCGGTTGTGAAAAAGAAAACGTGAGAGGTATATCCGGAAAGAAACTCGCCGCTTCAGAAGGTAGGTACTCCTAGAAATTGATAGTTTTCTTATCATAATAACCTTTTTTCTCAAAAAAGGAGAATGTCATCAGCTGTGATATATATTAAAGTTTATGAAACAGCCAATTTCATTTCTATATTCCGTAAAACTTGAGCAGCATTTAATTTTCAGTACGTAAAAAGGGCTTTTTTAGTTTTGTTCACAACACTGAGGTCGTTCAAAGACATCATGACGATAAGATATGCATTTTTTAATGATATTTGCAACAGGCATACCTCATTTTAAGTGTACATTTCACAAACAATTCATTCATCTACATACGTTTGATTATTATCTTAGGAATGAAATGTTTTTTTTTTAAATTGACGCTTGAGGGGACCGGGTTGTGATTAAAGTGATCGGATGTGATTTAGGGGAATTTTAGATAACTAGTTTTCATGTTGGTAAATGTCTCCAGTAACGCTCCATTTTACAGAATCATAATGCTTTAATAAATGAAAACAAGTATTCCAAATCATTTTTGTTCTAAATCATACACAGTCTTAATTCTGAGGTATGTGTAGATTATGATTTACAGAGACCATTTCTTTGATAACAATGGAGAGGGTAAGAACAGCTAAGGAAGAAAAGCATTATTTCCCTAAAGCACCGAATCAGCCGGCGATGGTAGAGCAACCTATTAGACTCCGATAGAATAAATGAGGCAATGCTTTTACGATCCAAAAGACTTGGGATAGAACTAGGCGAATAATTTGAAGACTGTGTACACACATATACTTTTCTTTTTCTTTTGTCATTATGTTCATATTTAAAATATAATGATGACACACATAATATATTTATCTGTTTCCTAGTTTACCATGGAACACATGTTCTTTACACGCTTTAGCACATTAGAACCACTAGTAACTGGCTCGAGTACACCACCAGTACTATGGTTTTGATCCGTTTTGTAAATTTACGCACCCAAACTGACATACTTTCCAACCAATGATACTGGAGAAAGATCGTATTATTGAATTTAAGTATTCAAATATTTCGGTGTTGCCTGGGTTACCTGATAGCGCCTCTGTCTCGTATATAGTCTATATAATATTTGTTAACCTGAAATATTGGACAATCACATCAAAATTTGAAGGATTATATAATGCTGGAGTATTTTAGTCTGAGTTTTATTTCAAAATATAAAACAAGTTTGGTTGCGATCCAGAGAATCTGTTTAATGCCCATTTGAACAAAAACAATCACCCTCAATGTTATTCATTCCTTTTTATTTCAAATGCTCTTTTTTTCAAAGTACACGTATAACAAATATTAAAAACATAAAAGTAAAACATGATTGGTAGAAAAAATAACAAAAACGATTACCTATCTGGTAAAAAATACAAAAGAAACAATAAAAATAATTCGCAATTAACAGTGTTCATGTAAAAATAAAGAAAAAAAAAACATGGAATAAGGAAAAACGGCTAAATTAATATTAAAGTTCATCACTCTGTGTGATTGTTTTTTTGTGTGTCTTTTATATGATTATTCATAGTTAAATTCTTGTCCACAATCCTCATAAACATGGGTGTTGTTGGAGTGTTGTCCGCGAGAATGAACCTTTAGTGCTCTTTTGGTGGTAAATTCCGCCTCGCACTGGGAGCATCAGAATTTTCTTTGTTCTTTGTTAGAACAATGTTTTTTTTTCTCTCGAAATTTCGTTGTTTTAATTAAGCTATTTAAGGAAAATTTTTATTTTTTCAACAGGCTATACGATATAACCTGGTTTTGGGTAGTTTACGCTAGCGGTTTATGAATAGCGTAAACTGTTCCAAACCAGGTTATTGAAATATAACCTGTTAAAAAATTGAAAATATTCCTTATAATTTCATTTCTCAAACAAAATTTAATCATTCCTTGATTCAAATAAAGATTATTTCGTGGGACTATTTGAATTTGTCGTTGGCAAAATAGGTTATACTGTATAACCCGAGTTCCTCAAGGCAGATCAACCAATCAGATTGCAGTTAATTCATCATATAAAATTATTCATAAATAAAGACATGTATTCCAATCCCCTATATTAAATGCGGGTAATAACAACATTACCGAACACAGAGGTGTTAGTCTGAAGGGAAAGACAAGAACCATCGTAAACAAAGTGATAAATCCATAATTCACAACCAGAAAACGGGGGAAACTGTAATGTCACTGACTTGGTACTAGCACTTTCAAGGAAATGGTGAATTGAATCGGATTTTACGATGCCAATTTTCCAGTGTTGCCAAATCGTATGATTTTTAAGTCAAATTCATTCCCCTAAATCACACCCGATCCCTTTAATCACAACCCGGTTCCCTCAAGCGTCAATTTTTCAAAAACATTTCACTCCTGAGAAAATAATCAAACGTATGTAGATGAATTAATTGTTTGTGAAATGTACACTTAAAATGAGGTATGTCTGTTGCAAATATCATTAAAAATGCATATCTTATTGTCATAATGTCTTTGAACGACCTCAGTGTTGTGAACAAAACTAAAAAAAGACCCCTTTTTTCGTACTGAAAATTAAATGCTGCTCAAGTTTTACGGAATATAGAAATGAAATTGGCTGTTTCACAAACTTTAATATGTACCACAGCTGATGACATTCTCCTTTTTTGAGAAAAAAGGTTATTATGATAAGAAAACTATCAATTTCTAGGAGTACCTACCGTCTGAAGCGGCGAGTTTCTTTCCCTTTAATCACAACCGGATATACCTCTCAAGTTTTCTTTTCCACAACCGAATGTTATGATTTTGGAGATAGGCAGCCGTGAATATTCTTAGGTGGAAATAATTTGATCTGAAAATTGTTATGAAATGTCCTGAAAAGTACATAAAGGCCTATATCTTTTTTTTTTTTTATTATCAAATGGATTGAATTCAAATTTGAAAATGTTAAATACATTAGCATATATTTAACGAATATTTAAAAAAAGAATTGAAAAAAATAATTTTAGGTGGAAATAATTTGACCTGAAAATTGTAACGAAATTTTCAGGTCAAATTATTTCCACCTAAACAAATTTTTTTTATATATTTTTTTAAATATTCGTTAAACATATGCTAATGTATTTAACATTTTCAAATTTGAACTCAATCCATTGGATAATAAAAAAAGATATAGGTCTTTATGTACTTTTCAGAACATTTTCAAGACATTTCATGACAATTTTCAGGTCAAATTATTTCCACCTAAAAATATTGTTTTCAATTTTTTTTTAAATATTCGTTAAAAATATGCTAATGTATTTAACAATTTCAAATTTGAATTCAATCCATTGGATAATAAAAAAGATATAGGCCTTTATGTACTTTTCAGGACATTTCAGGACATTAGTGTAACCCAGCGGATAGTACCGATAGAGGGCGCAGTATTATTCGAGTTAACTGGATCCTTGCTGTACAACTTATAATTAGGTAACAGAAACAGTTTAGTGAGCTCCACTAATCCCCTAATGTAGCGACCAGCGGGAGCGTAATATAAAGACTGGATTATTCGGGTTACTAATCCCCTGGATTTTCTCATCACTTTAAAAAGTTAAAATAAAAAGAAGAAATATAATACTTAACTTAGTATGGGTCTGAAGATTCACATAGTTTATTGGTAAGTCATTCTTAGAAGTTAGAGTTTATCTAGACAAACTGTGTTTTATGTATGTAACATGTTGTGATATGTATCGACTCTAAATAAAACTTTATTTATTTATTTATTTATTAATGAATGTATATTTGTTATTGCCCCTTGAGGGACCCTAATTGGAATAAAAAATATTGTATTGTATTGTATTGTATACCACAGAGACTTGATCCCGACCACAAACAAATTTGTTTACTAAAAAATTAATCTCGTTACTAAAAAATATCTTCGACATTTTTTTTTACGATTAAAAAGTTGTGGAAAAATCTACAAATGAAAAGTACAGTTCTCTTAATTGATTACACAAACTTGCATGTGAAATGTACACAAAATTTACTCGTTGCAAAATGAGCAAAGCCAAAAGTTGGGAAAACTTCGATTTTGGAGGATTTTTCAAAGGGTGCATAACCGTTACATAATACCACTCCAAACAAGAGTTGCACATAATACTTTGAGCATGTTGATCAGCGTCTTTTGAACAAACAGTGCAAATGTACAAGGGTTTAATTGAATGATGATTATAATAATTAATTTATTATTATTATTATTATTATTATTATTTTGCTTGATATACTAAGCATATTTCAATCATTCATACACCTGTCTAGTTGAGGGGTGTTATTAAGTCTCCCAAACAAAGTTTGGGAGACTTATTCAAGTTATTGTTTTTGCTCCGTTTCTTATTATTATCATTATTATTCTTCTCTTTCTTCTCTTTTTTCTCTTTCTCTTTCTCCTTTCTTTCCGCGGACCATGAACTTGTTTACGGCAGATCTCAGGTACTACTGGACAGAATTTCATGAAACTTTGTTTCTAGTTGGTCCTAAAGTTTTCAGCTTTGTGGTAAAAGGGGTCAAAGTCATATTTTGAGGGGTTCAAAGGGGTGGGGGTTACTATAGAATCCTATGGGAAAGTTGAAATTTCGTACATTAATGTTGATAATTTCTAAATGAACAAGATATGATTATAATCTAACGATTATGAAGTCTCCCAAACCGGCCATTGACACTATCTACCCACATATCAAATTTTGATGATATCGGACAATGTTGAATTTTTACCCCCCATTTTAATGCTGTGTTTTGGCAGAAATCTTGAAAATTTTGAAAATGCAGCATTGCTCCTCTAATGGTGACCTATCACTATGTCAAAATTTATGTCTCTATCATTATCCAGTTAGAAGTTATCAACATTAATGTACGAAATTTCAACTTTCCCATAGGATTCTATAGTAACCCCCACCCCCTTTGAACCCCCAAAAATATGGCTTTGACCCCCTTTACCACAAATCTGAAAACTAGAAACATATATCTATAACTCCACCAAGTTTCATGAAATTCTGTCCTGTAGTTCCTGAGATCTGCCATGAACAAGTTCATGCTTCGCGGAAAGAAAGAATAAGAATAATAATAATAAAAATAAAAATAATAATAAGAAACGGAGCAAAAATGTTGTTTGGGAGACTTATTAATGATAGAGACATAAAATTTGACATAGTGATAGGTCACCATTAGAGGAGCCATTCTGCATTTTCAAAATTTTCGAGATGTCTGCCATTTTCAAAATGGCTGCCAAAACACAGTATAAAAAATGGGCGGTAAAAATTCAACATTGTCCGATATCATCAAAATTTGATATGTGGGTAGATAATGATGTCCCGAATTGATTGCCAAAATTTCTACCGGTCGCCATTTTCAAAATTGCCACCACAATACCGCAAAAATTCAACATTGTCCGATATCATCAAAATTTGATATGTGGGTAGATAAGGGACCGACCATTTAACTTGAAGGAGGAGGGGGGGTTATGGTTTTTTGTTTCGTTCAGAATTTTTTTTTTCGGACAACACAAGAGCTAGAATACTTTTTTTTTGTCACGCAAAGCGCGAATTTTTTTTCCAGGATTTAACATTAGGTTATATGACAAAAACTCTGAATCAGATTATTTTTTTTTCCTCCACCAAAATCAGAATATTTTTTTAGAAAAATGCCATAACCCCCCCCCCCCCCCCCCCTTCAAGTTAAATGGTCGTTCCCGAATTGATTGCCGACATTGAAAAAATTTTCCCGGTCGCCATTTTCAAAATGGTCGCCTCAATACAGCAAATATTCAACATTGTCCGATATCATCAAAATTTGATATGTGGGTAGATAATGATGTCCCGAATTGATTGCCGACATTGAAAATTTCTACCGGTCGCCATTTTCAAAATGGCCACCACAATACCGCACAAATTCAACATTGTCCGATTTCAACGACATTTCATATGTGGGTAGATTATGATGTCCCGAATTGATTCCTGACATCAAAAAATTTCTATTGGTCGCCATTTTCAAAATGGCTGCCACAATACCGCACAAATTCAACATTTTCCGATTTCAACGACATTTCATATGTGGGTAGATTATGATGTCCCGAAATGATTCCTGACATCGAAAAATTTCTACCGGTCGCCATTTCAAAATGGCCACCACAATACCGCACAAATTCAACATTGTCCGATTTCAACGACATTTCATATGTGGGTAGATTATGATGTCCCGAATTGATTCCTGACTATACCGCAAAAATTCATCATTGTTCAATTTCAATGGTAGCTTTTAATTAATTTTTTAAACCGGTTGTGGCCGGTTTGGGAGACTTCATAATCGTTAGATTATAATCATATCTTGTTTATTCTGTGTTTTGATTTCTTTCCTCACTTTTACTTATATATTCAATAATAGCCTTTAGAGTTATTATATTATGGATTTTGCATGTTTCCATTAATTTATGCCACCAAAGAAATTACTTGTATTAAAACTAGAGGTACTGCTGGACACAGGAGTCCTGCATTGATACATAAATGGAATAACTTAGCTGTCCCTATGTGGGACTAATTAATACCCCCTGCGTCCCCATCATCTTAATTGAGCCAAAGCATATTTGGAACACAACTTTTAGACTCATAATTCTGGGAAAACTTGATGGACCAGGATATACTACTAATGTGCACATCTTCATATTAGGATCTTGCAATGTACAAAGTTTCATGAACTTCTGATTAATCATGTAGGAGAATTTGCAATGACAAAGTGCATACTGAATTGTCTCAAAATTTCTAAGTCCAAAGAGGCATAACAGGGGTAAAACTCAATGGACAATAAAAATCCTTTATACTGCAAAGTTCACACATCATGATCTTAAATTCCACAAAGTTTGGTGGAAATCGGACAAAAGATGTGGAAGTTGGTCCAGACAGACGGACAGACAGACAGGCCGATTCCTATATACCCCCACTCCCCAAACTATGTTTGCAGGGGGTATTAAAATCCCACTTTTTTCACACATAAATCATAACATTTCATAGCTAGGAACATAACAATTATAAACATACTGCCTTTAGTTGAGGGTGTTATGGTAGATTACCACACGAGGGAAAAAATATCACACTCTGGAAAAAGAATATCGCCCTCGATTTTTCTTTTTTCAGAGTGTGGTCATCTACCATAACACCCTCAACTAAAGGCAGTACGTTTTTTTTTATTATACTGAATGCCAGTAGTAATGAGGACTTTGAATTTTTATTGGAGTCAGTAAACCAATGTACATATCACTACATAAATAAAGCAACAACTACTATCATTTCAACAAGTAATATTTTCATAATGGTTTTATCATTTTTCAATATTATTATTTAAAGATTAAAATTTTATGAAAACTGAAATATAAAAAAAAAAAATTGAAAATTTTGAAATCTTATGCAAACTATTTGTCCGGGTCCATACAAATAGCCACAGCCTTTTTTTATGATTTGAGACACCCACGGCCACGAAAAAGTTGATTTTTATGCACAGAAAACCGCAATGATTGTGTGGGTTTCATTGCTAACCTATCATCGCTTCACCTCGTTGAATTTTTTTCTTTTTCTTGGACTTCAAGGATTCAAGTCGAAAGGATACGAATCTCGTATTTTCTCGCTTTATTACACCAAAAGTTCGTGTTATACATGATCTATATACTACACTACACAAAACAATCCTTGGATTTGCCGATATAGGTTCAATGGAAAAGTTTTTTGATTTTTTTCTGTAATCACCCCTCATTGGCCTCATACACGTAAAATAAACAAATAGTACAGTAGCTATAGTATCATGCATTTAAAAACAAAATGATAAAACAAAGAAACAAATCATGCCAAGTTTTGTTCTACATATCAAATACACATTTATACACTTTGGTATGTCGATTTCATGTAAACAAGGAAGTTTATTGATTTCTAAATATGCCACCCCCATTTCCACCCAGAATGCTGCCATTTTGACAAATGATGGGAAACAATCCTTAATAAATACAAATCGGGAGCACTGTTTTCAATAAAACTCCTTCTATTCATTGAAAAATATTTATATTATCACAAAAATGACGACTCCACTTCAATATTCGGTATGATGAGAGAAGAGAGGAGTTTGAAATTTAAATTTGAGTCTTGACTGCCCATAATAGGCGGGATTATGAAGGTCAAAAGGGCAAATCGATTAATGTCAATTATTGATGAAATATGGGTGATACATCTACAAAAAGTCGATACTTTATTAATGATTGGTATTTAGGACAAATATTTTCACTTTATACCTGTAATTATGGTTTTATATATTTACAAATACTGGTTTAAAATGGTGAAGTGATGAAAATTTCCACCATTGATCAAGGCACGCGCATCGTCAACGAATTGCACTATGGGTAATCTCACTTGTTCTCGCCATGCAACATACTTACATACAATTTATGTTAAATCTCACGAGATTCATATCCTTTCTATTATATAAATCCTTGCCTTAGGCTTAGTATTTTTACTACCAAAAACACAGTCGAACATCATAAAAACAACATTTAAATTAAAGTTTAATACATTAAAATTAACACTGCATTTCTCAAAAATAATATAAAACACATATTTAACCATTTAAAGTTAATTTCATTGAAGGTTTTACTGTGTACCGGTTTAGGATAAGAAATTAGAATTATTGCTAAAGTTACCCCAAGTCTGGATGATGCAATCTTGTTTATATTTTCTGTTGTCTTTTTGTTGTTGTTATATTTGTTGATTTCTGAATATTGTTACAAATTTTAGATTAAATATTTAAAAATAAATTGATGTAACTGGTATGAAACTAATAATAAAATAACTGATTTATATAAATTGTAACAATTTAAAAAAGAATAATACAGAGAAGTTATGTAATTGATTTGTATCATTTTTTATTTAAAAAAATTTAAATATGATGTTGAGAAACTCATGAAAAAATATATTATAAAAAGAAAACAATGAAAAAATGATAATACAATGAATCTATGGTCTTATGGAGGATTTTGTCTTTTTAACATCAAATGGTAATTATTTCAACATATCAGTCAACATTTTGGAAATCCTGCCATTTTTACTAAAAAAAAAAGTAATGAACTTCGTTCTCCATATTAATGAAAAAATATAGTCATTATTGAGTTCAGCAGCACCATTTTAAACAGGAGGCCTCATGTCAAGCACATGTAAATAAAAAATGAAAGCAATGCATCTGTAATTAATTAAGCTACAAATAGTATTGTACATTACATCATATCTCATCAGTCAAAAAAACAAAAAAAATAGAAAATATATTAAACAGAACAAAAGATATATCCATCTCAGACTGTACTGTATATATGTGTGTTTACTAGAGTCAGCTGATAGTAATATTACATGTAATTATGGCTTTGGTGACCAATCCTATTTACGTATGATATATCTTTTTTAGAAAATTTCAAAGAGGGTAAAATTATTTTAAACTGTAGGAAATGTAATGCAATTTTATTTTCTTTTATAGCGGAGCCTGAGGATATGGACCCAAGGTAAGTTGATATTGTTTAGCGAACAAAGTACAATGTACTGACGATTTTCAGCCAAAGTAAGATAATGTTGTTTACCTATCTAAGTTCAGATGATTTTCACCCAAGGTAAGTTGGTGTTCTTCTTCCAAATACAGGACTAGACTCTTAAGGATAGAGTGGGTGATGTCCCGGAACTGTGTGTGCTATGTACATGGAGTCATGGACAATTTAATTTTAAAAGTATAATAAACAAAAACAAAAACAAATTAAACCAAACAAAAATAACTACTGTAATTATATATATATGTACAGTGGCTTGCTATATGTATTTAAAGGTGGGTTGGGAATCCTTCAAATGTTAATGTGGAGATACCACTTTTGAAGGATTCTAGGTTAGGTGAAAAAGCTATTGACTGAAGTAAACTGTTCACTGTTGTTTTACCTAACTAAGTTAAGATGATTTTCACCCAAGGTAAGTTAATGTTGTTTACCTAACAAACAAATTTTATGTACTGTAATGTTTTTCATTTTGTTTTTGTTTTCAGTTTCGTAAGTTAATGACGGAACTTAATGGTCAATTTCCTGGACAGTTAGACATAGTAAGTATCTATTCAAAATTTTACTGAAAGGTAATTTATGAATTATTAGTTGCTATATGCAGTTTAAATTCTTCCCTAATTAAATTGAGAAAAAGTTTAAAGTAAAGTTTGTTAATTAGCATTAATTTTTAAATGTAAATAGTGTTATTTACTACCCCGATAGGTAGAAAAGTTCAAGACTTGTTGATACTGTTATAAACCAAATCTGGGCTATTTAAAATTATGTTCCAAAGTTTTTGTCTTGTTAAATAACCATGGTAACTTGGACCAAAGCTCTACCCCCTAGCTGTTGTAATTGTTTCAACTCGCCTTGGCTGAAGTAATATTATGAACTAAATTATTTTAAAGAATTTTTTCCCATTTTTGAAATCTAAACCATTCATGTTTGCATGTATTCAAAGTTGCCAAGCACTGTCTACATTTTTGTGGTTATTTAAAAAAAGTAAATGTATAATGTTGAGTTCTGTTGGTATATGGAGACAATGAATTACAGATTGCACAATAGAATATTTCCTATAGATGAGTTATAAATGGTGTAATCACATTGTAGAGATATAAGATATATTAATCATGGATAATATGAAAAATGAAATCACACTTAATTTATAGGATTCATTTTTCTGTTACTGCCTAATGTTTTGTAAATGTTTTTATAAATGTTTGTTTTGTTTACAGACTGGAGAAGCAACTCCCCAATCTACAGGTTGGTTGGAAGTTGATGTTGATGGAGAACTTGTACACAGTAAGAAGGTACGGTATTCATTTAGAATCAAATATTTACACAGTTTATACTGTAATTTTTGCCTTATTTCTGATAAGATTGTGTTTTAGTTTTATTATTCCTGTGATAGAAAGGTTTTTTTTTTAAATGTAAATGTTTACTTGATTTGTTGGACATGACTATCTGACGACCTTTTCTGAGAGTTTTTATCTTACAGAAGAGATTACTAGATCCTATTTCTGTTATAAGTGCATATGCATGGATATCCATAGTGTTCCAGAATGATTATCTTGGCAACCATTTAATTGAGCAGACATTTAAGATCAAAACTAAAGTTGAAACTTTGGTGAATGATAAAACTTAATTAATTATAGCATTCTCTCCACATCATTTTGATTGGACTATTTTTTAAGAAGTTATCTCCCCTTTTCACTACATTTTAAATTGGAATTTCATCAAAACTTTGCATGCTTGTTTATTGCTGTATGAAAATTCATGTATTGTTATTGGACAATGTTTCCAGGAGTTATTGACCCTTATTAGTTGAAATATTTCATAAAAAAAGTTTGAACACAGAACTACTTCTACATTTCAATTAGAATACCTTAAAACTTTGTATGCATGCATTTCCTATTAATATAAGCAGATTCCCATACCATTATTCCAGTTTGATCGGACTATCTTGAAGGAGTTATTGCCCTTTTATGCTTAGAATATTTCATCTTAATTAACAATTTATGAGTAAGTTATAACTATCGTCAGTTTGTGAATTTTATATCTTCTAATGGGGCTGTCGTGATCGTTTGGTTGTTGAATTTATAACTACTTATTCAATCAGTGCCTATCACCACTAACACTATGAGTTTGAATCCCACTCGGGCGAGGTGTACTCGATATAACATAATGTGATAAAGTTTGTCAGTGACTTGCACAGGTTTTCTCTGGGTACTCCGGTTTCCTCCGCCAATAAATTTGACCGCCAGGATGTAACTGAAATATTCTTGAAAGTGGAGTTAAATACCATAATACTAACCCTAACCCCTATATCCTTTAATGTATCAGTAATGTATCAGCAATGTACCAGTAATGTATCAGTAATGTATCAGTAATGTATCAGTAATGCATTTAGTTCTCTTCAGGACTTTGTCTATATATTTTTTCAGAACGGTGATGGATATGTTGATTCAAGTGCCAAGAAAGATAAAATCATCAATGCAATAAAAGCAGCGCTAGCAAAATAAGATGTCAAAACACTGCTGATGTTAATTATACATGTAGGTATTCTGATTATTTCATTGTTTTTGTTTATTTGTTAGACATGGTATTCAGATCATCTCATTGTTATTTTTAGTGTTTTCCTTGGTAATTTTAGCATGTTGTAGCACCATGCCTTCCCTTTCAAGCACCATGCTGCCCTCACAATGGAAGTATGTATGCCCTTTTCCAATTTCTGAAATTATTTCACCTTGAAAAATACTTCTATCATTATAATTGTAGTAAAATAACATTACTGGAATCAATATAAATAGTTCTACATTTACAACATATGATAATTAACCAAAAAAAGTTGCCATGGGACACGTAATTGGGTTTCTTTAGATCTCCCAGGCGACGACATATCAATAAAAGGGACCATAATTTTAAAGATTACTATCTTAAACCTTTTGTAAGCTAGGTTAGTAGGTATTACAGGAGCCTTTGATTTATGTTACAAGATGTCAGTATATTGCTAGGTTAGTAGGTATTATAGGAGCCTTTGATTTATGTTACAAGATGTCAGTATATTGCTAGGTTAGTAGGTATTACAGGAGCCTTTGATTTATGTTACAAGATGTCAGTATATTGCTAGGTTAGTAGGTATTACAGGAGCCTTTGATTTATGTTACAAGATGTCAGTATATTGCTAGGTTAGTAGGTATTACAGGAGCCTTTGATTTATGTTACAAGATGTCAGTATATTGCTAGCTATTACAGGAGCCTTTGATTTATGTTACAAGATGTCAGTATATTGCTAGGTTAGTAGGTATTACAGGAGCCTTTGATTTATGTTACAAGATGTCAGTATATTGCTAGGTTAGTAGGTATTACAGGAGCCTTTGATTTATGTTACAAGATGTCAGTATATTGCTAGGTTAGTAGGTATTACAGGAGCCTTTGATTTATGTTACAAGATGTCAGTATATTGCTAGGTTAGTAGGTATTATAGGAGCCTTTGATTTATGTTACAAGATGTCAGTATATTGCTAGGTTAGTAGGTATTATAGGAGCCTTTGATTTATGTTACAAGATGTCAGTATATTGCTAGGTTAGTAGGTATTATAGGAGCCTTTGATTTATGTTACAAGATGTCAGTATATTGCTAGGTTAGTAGGTATTATAGGAGCCTTTGATTTATGTTACAAGATGTCAGTATATTGCTAGGTTAGTAGGTATTACAGGAGCCTTTGATTTATGTTACAAGATGTCAGTATATTGCTAGGTTAGTAGGTATTATAGGAGCCTTTGATTTATGTTACAAGATGTCAGTATATTGCTAGGTTAGTAGGTATTACAGGAGCCTTTGATTTATGTTACAAGATGTCAGTATATTGCTAGGTTAGTAGGTATTACAGGAGCCTTTGATTTATGTTACAAGATGTCAGTATATTGCTAGGTTAGTAGGTATTACAGGAGCCTTTGATTTATGTTACAAGATGTCAGTATATTGCTAGGTTAGTAGGTATTACAGGAGCCTTTGATTTATGTTACAAGATGTCAGTATATTGCTAGGTTAGTAGGTATTATAGGAGCCTTTGATTTATGTTACAAGATGTCAGTATATTGCTAGGTTAGTAGGTATTATAGGAGCCTTTGATTTATGTTACAAGATGTCAGTATATTGCTAGGTTAGTAGGTATTACAGGAGCCTTTGATTTATGTTACAAGATGTCAGTATATTGCTAGGTTAGTAGGTATTACAGGAGCCTTTGATTTATGTTACAAGATGTCAGTATATTGCTAGGTTAGTAGATATTACAGGAGCCTTTGATTTATGTTACAAGATGTCAGTATATTGCTAGCTATTACAGGAGCCTTTGATTTATGTTACAAGATGTCAGTATATTGCTAGGTTAGTAGGTATTACAGGAGCCTTTGATTTATGTTACAAGATGTCAGTATATTGCTAGGTTAGTAGGTATTACAGGAGCCTTTGATTTATGTTACAAGATGTCAGTATATTGCTAGGTTAGTAGGTATTACAGGAGCCTTTGATTTATGTTACAAGATGTCAGTATATTGCTAGGTTAGTAGGTATTATAGGAGCCTTTGATTTATGTTACAAGATGTCAGTATATTGCTAGGTTAGTAGGTATTACAGGAGCCTTTGATTTATGTTACAAGATGTCAGTATATTGCTAGGTTAGTAGGTATTATAGGAGCCTTTGATTTATGTTACAAGATGTCAGTATATTGCTAGGTTAGTAGGTATTACAGGAGCCTTTGATTTATGTTACAAGATGTCAGTATATTGCTAGGTTAGTAGGTATTACAGGAGCCTTTGATTTATGTTACAAGATGTCAGTATATTGCTAGCTATTACAGGAGCCTTTGATTTATGTTACAAGATGTCAGTATATTGCTAGGTTAGTAGGTATTACAGGAGCCTTTGATTTATGTTACAAGATGTCAGTATATTGCTAGGTTAGTAGGTATTACAGGAGCCTTTGATTTATGTTACAAGATGTCAGTATATTGCTAGGTTAGTAGGTATTATAGGAGCCTTTGATTTATGTTACAAGATGTCAGTATATTGCTAGGTTAGTAGGTATTACAGGAGCCTTTGATTTATGTTACAAGATGTCAGTATATTGCTAGGTTAGTAGGTATTACAGGAGCCTTTGATTTATGTTACAAGATGTCAGTATATTGCTAGGTTAGTAGGTATTACAGGAGCCTTTGATTTATGTTACAAGATGTCAGTATATTGCTAGGTTAGTAGGTATTATAGGAGCCTTTGATTTATGTTACAAGATGTCAGTATATTGCTAGGTTAGTAGGTATTACAGGAGCCTTTGATTTATGTTACAAGATGTCAGTATATTGCTAGCTATTACAGGAGCCTTTGATTTATGTTACAAGATGTCAGTATATTGCTAGGTTAGTAGGTATTATAGGAGCCTTTGATTTATGTTACAAGATGTCAGTATATTGCTAGGTTAGTAGGTATTACAGGAGCCTTTGATTTATGTTACAAGATGTCAGTATATTGCTAGGTTAGTAGGTATTACAGGAGCCTTTGATTTATGTTACAAGATGTCAGTATATTGCTAGGTTAGTAGGTATTACAGGAGCCTTTGATTTATGTTACAAGATGTCAGTATATTGCTAGGTTAGTAGGTATTACAGGAGCCTTTGATTTATGTTACAAGATGTCAGTATATTGCTAGGTTAGTAGGTATTATAGGAGCCTTTGATTTATGTTACAAGATGTCAGTATATTGCTAGGTTAGTAGGTATTACAGGAGCCTTTGATTTATGTTACAAGATGTCAGTATATTGCTAGGTTAGTAGGTATTATAGGAGCCTTTGATTTATGTTACAAGATGTCAGTATATTGCTAGGTTAGTAGGTATTACAGGAGCCTTTGATTTATGTTACAAGATGTCAGTATATTGCTAGGTTAGTAGGTATTACAGGAGCCTTTGATTTATGTTACAAGATGTCAGTATATTGCTAGCTATTACAGGAGCCTTTGATTTATGTTACAAGATGTCAGTATATTGCTAGGTTAGTAGGTATTACAGGAGCCTTTGATTTATGTTACAAGATGTCAGTATATTGCTAGGTTAGTAGGTATTACAGGAGCCTTTGATTTATGTTACAAGATGTCAGTATATTGCTAGGTTAGTAGGTATTATAGGAGCCTTTGATTTATGTTACAAGATGTCAGTATATTGCTAGGTTAGTAGGTATTACAGGAGCCTTTGATTTATGTTACAAGATGTCAGTATATTGCTAGGTTAGTAGGTATTACAGGAGCCTTTGATTTATGTTACAAGATGTCAGTATATTGCTAGGTTAGTAGGTATTACAGGAGCCTTTGATTTATGTTACAAGATGTCAGTATATTGCTAGGTTAGTAGGTATTATAGGAGCCTTTGATTTATGTTACAAGATGTCAGTATATTGCTAGGTTAGTAGGTATTACAGGAGCCTTTGATTTATGTTACAAGATGTCAGTATATTGCTAGCTATTACAGGAGCCTTTGATTTATGTTACAAGATGTCAGTATATTGCTAGGTTAGTAGGTATTATAGGAGCCTTTGATTTATGTTACAAGATGTCAGTATATTGCTAGGTTAGTAGGTATTACAGGAGCCTTTGATTTATGTTACAAGATGTCAGTATATTGCTAGGTTAGTAGGTATTACAGGAGCCTTTGATTTATGTTACAAGATGTCAGTATATTGATGTGACTGGTATGATATACAGTGAACTGTTGCCAGAACACAACCAACTAATTAAATTGACATTTTACCAAAATCTTCTTTTTTTGTGAGTTTGATTTAATTTTTTTAATATTTTGAATATTTATGTAATTTGTATTGTGACTTATTTATAACATTATTTCTGTACATTTTAAATATCATTCAATCTGATACATAACTTTTTTGAAAGCAGACATTTTTTCTTTCAAATGAAACTGGGTCTTTGGTGTAACGGTAAGGGTGTTTGCCTCCAAGATAACAACCACCTCTGAAACAGCTTCTTCTCAGAAATAAATTACACATTTAAGAATATAAGGGTAATACTAAGCTATTAATACCTTCTGTCTTTTTTCAGTAAGTACCTTGGTGGAATGAACAGGACTCTACGAATGAAAGTATAAGACTCAAATTTAATGCTTTGTACTAGATGAACTTTTAGATGACCTGTTGATGCTCACTGATGTCTTTATGTGTGTAAAATAGTTATTATATATTAATTTCTAATAAAATTACATCCTGGTATTTTGTCTTTATTGGCATGATATGATAATGACTGTTAGTCAAGCTATCCTGTTCACTGGAGTGCTTCAGATTTTAGCTCACCTGAGTCAGAGACTCAGCTGAGCTTTTCTGATTGAAAAGTGTCTGATGTCTGTCTGTCCTCCATCTGTATATCAGAAGCTTTTCACATTTTCAACTTCTTCAGAATCACTGCATACCCAGCCACCAAACTTACCACAATTCATCCTCCTGGGATCCTAAAGAAGTGTTGTATGTTTTGTTGCGATTAGAAATCCAAGATGACTGTTCTGGCCTATTAATTGACTGAGACATTTCGACTTCTCCACCAGAACTACTGCATGTGAAGTCAGCATACTTGCCAGAAATGTTCCTCTAGGGATCCTCAAGAAGTGTTGTTGTTTTTCAGAGCGAGTCAAAATCCAACATAACCGACCTTTTTTTTATATTTTATTTACCAAAACTACTTTATTTGAAGTCGGGATGTCGTTTGACTAGCTTGTGGCAATCCTCTTGCTGGACAGCTGGCCCTGGATGACGATTTGCCATGTAACTGGAGATAATTGATCTGTGTAGGTACGTACTGGCATTTGATCAGTTTGTCCATCATCATTTGGACCATTGATTAAAGATTGTAAATATGTTGTTTCTGAAATAATACTATTATGATACTTTGGAGAAAACCAATAAGAGGTTCTAGTCTCTTGCAAGTGACAGTTCTGCACGAAAATTTAGCCGCCACGATATAACTGAAATATTGTTGAAAGTGGCATGAAACACTATAAAACCACGAAAATTTAGCAGGGAAGAATTCTTAAATTTAGATCCCCTCATACATACTGTGGGTTGTTTCTCATATACATGTCTATAGATATCGCTTGGTATTGATACTGAAATCCATGGGTACAGGCACTTATTATTATTGATTATTAAAATTCAAACACCTACCAATAAATATAAGAAGAGTTGAAGATAACAAAGGGGTAATCAGAATCCGTAAACCGAAGACAACGAATCCGAGTCGTTTCGCCCCTATTCCCGTTTTCCCCGGGTCGTTTCGCCCTCATTTATTAATAGTGCTTTAAAAAATGAAATATGGAAAATACCATTGCAAATATTCGTATTTTGGATGTTGTAAGGCTTGTTCATTGTTTGACACCTGATTAAATGTGTAAAATTTCTTTGTTCACTTTCATTGTTTGACACCTGATTAAATTTGTAAAATTTCTCTGAACAATACAGTAATAAATTAGTATGTATGTATTGTTTGTTCTGCATGGCTTCAAATTAGTTGTTGACACCTATCAGTTATTTTTATTGTTCAAAATCACTCCTTGATTAGGTCAATGGGTATCATATCTGTATTTCAGAGCATGAATAATATCTTTTTACATCTTATTTGTCGAGGTCGAACCTCCTGGTCACAAACTACACAAGGGAATGGCATTTTGATTAATGAATCTTGTGACATAGCACCCCTTTTTTATACATACTCGCGGAAAGATCAAAGAATTTCTCAAACTGAGTATATTGTTACAACACTTTTCTCAATATGCACAAGTTTGCAAAAGCTTGGGTCGGACAGGTTCCTATGAAAGCATGTAGCAACAACAATTAATTAGTAATCGACAGATCAAAGAATAAAAATATTTTTTTTTTTTTATTAATTTCTCTTTATTATGTTTTTGCAGTTTAATTAGTAATTGACCAATTATTAAATATTATAATATAACATCATGATGATATTAACTCCGTTGTTTATCATATATTTTTGTTATATTTATTTTATTTTTATGTTATTATTTTTTTTGTATACAACTAATGAATAAATAATTACCAACAAATTGTCGAAAAAGACTTCATCTATTATTATATAATAGCGATTAAGTGGGGCGAAACGACCCGGGGCGAACGGGGCGAAACGACCCGGTACCAAGACAACACAATGGCCAAAAGAAAATGTTTTCTTAGATGGTCTATCAGGTACACCACGACTCAAATCTAAGGAGTTTTCTAAATCTGATCTAGGAATATTCTGATGATAAAAAGACTCGATAAAAACGGTGAAGAATACGGTCCCAGTCAAAGGGAACGTTAACAACAGAAAATCAAGATACAGTGTGAGAAATGTTCAGACCCGATGATAATTCTACCAACATATTCAGAGTAAATGTATGTCATTTAATCATTATTGGTCCCCACTCTATATTTTGTTCTCGTATTTACCTTTAATATTCGAAATGCTCAAGATTTAACGACCGTTATGGTGTTTTACGCCACTTTCAACAATATTTCAGTTATATCGTGCAGGTCAGTTTTATTGGTGGAGGAAACCGGAGTACACGGAGAAAACCACCTACCTGTCGCAAGTCACTGACAAACTTTATCACATAATGTTGTATCGAGTACACCTCACCATGAAAGGGGTTCGAACTCGCAACTTTAGTGGTGATAGGCACTGATTGCACGGCCGTTTACATGCTCTAAACAGAACAAATGAATCTAGTCTTTATAAGGATCAATAAGAGACGTTGCTAAAGTATTTTTGTAAACAAATGTGGCGGGTGTCTTACACATAACATTGCGAGTACATGGGTTCACTCCATGGAATCCATGTTGCTAATCTTTTTAATGTTGCGTGTTGTGTTTTCTTTTATTTGTTTGTCTTCGTCTTGTGTTACTGGTGTCTCTGGATTGTCCATTCTTGATTGCCCCTTCGATTGTCTCTAACGTGTTGGCGAAAGACAATGAACTTGCAGAACTGTTACAAAAAACAAGGACCCTATTGACATACAAACAAAACAAAAGTAGAAATAAAGGAATAAACATAAATTTCCCTGAATTAGGGAAAAGTCATGTTTCCTGCGGGTATTGTCCGAGGGAAACATGATTTCGCCAGAGAGCGAATCCTCGCATGCAAGGGAAATAAAATATTCAATGATCAATCAAACTGATGTTATTTGTATATATTTAATCCTTATTCTATATGACCACAACGACTAGTAATTTGTAAAATAGATTGTGTTCAAGATCCCAGGCCGTACTTATGTCACAAGGTTTGATATCACCGTCCAATTGTGATAAATAAGATAGCATATATAACAGTGTCATGTAGATTTGTCAATCATGTATGCTCAATTTATTTTTGGACTGATTTCCTTTACATCTTCGTTTTCTTCCATCTCTTCAAGTGGAACATCCTTACATTTGTTAGATATACTGACTGGACGATGTTTTGAATACACTACTATCCTGAATAAATCAAGGTAAACATGACCATAGCAATTACCTAGTTTTATTTTACTTGTCGTGTTACTCTAAACCAGTACACTTTGTTTTATACGAATGAATACACAATTACAACTGATCTGAATGTGTCTTACAAATTCCCAGGTAAACTCAGAAACACATTCTGAACGGGCCTTGCAAATTCCCAGGGAAACACCAATTGACTACAAATTCACAGGAAAACACCGAATCACATTCTGAATGGATCTGAACACCCCATCAATAGCATGACGGGTTCGTATATTAAAATGAAGAGGTTTGTCTTTATGATAGTATAATATCCTCGTTATGTGCACGAAGCAGTCTGATACAATCTTTGATCTTACTTTTGATTGGTATTGTTTTTCTCATCATTCTTCTGGGTACTAGTGAAAGTTCAGTGCTCAAGCCCACAGAGCTGCCCCCGGGTGGCGAATAGGAGGAGTCTTCTTGATGGGGGTAGTCGGATTATAATACGGATTGCCTGACCGTGGACCATAGTGGGTGATGTGTTTAGAAAGTACCAAGTTGCCTGCATGTTAAAGACCTATTTTGTAGATTTCGAAAAAGAGTAAGCCAGTTTAACTGCTACAAAAGACAAAGATTTTCGCACATTGTATTGTCTGTCCTTTGATTTACACCTTCTGATTACCCCTTTGTTATCTTGTGGTCATTTTATTGTCTGTCCTTTGATTTACACCTTCTGATTACCCCTTTGTTATCTTGTGGTCATTTTATTGTCTGTCCTTTGATTTACACCTTCTGATTACCCCTTTGTTATCTTGTGGTCATTTTATTGTCTGTCCTTTGATTTACACCTTCTGATTACCCCTTTGTTATCTTGTGGTCATTGTATTGTCTGTCCTTTGATTTACACCTTCTGATTACCCCTTTGTTATCTTGTGGTCATTTTATTGTCTGTCCTTTGATTTACACCTTCTGATTACCCCTTTGTTATCTTGTGGTCATTGTATTGTCTGTCCTTTGATTTACACCTTCTGATTACCCCTTTGTTATCTTGTGGTCATTTTATTGTCTGTCCTTTGATTTACACCTTCTGATTACCCCTTTGTTATCTTGTGGTCATTGTATTGTCTGTCCTTTGATTTACACCTTCTGATTACCCCTTTGTTATCTTGTGGCCATTTTATTATCTGTCCTTTGATTTACACCTTCTGATTACCCCTTTGTTATCTTGTGGCCATTTTATTGTCTGTCCTTTGATTTACACCTTCTGATTACCCCTTTGTTATCTTGTGGCCATTTTATTGTCTGTCCTTTGATTTACACCTTCTGATTACCCCTTTGTTATCTTGTGGTCATTGTATTGTCTGTCCTTAGATTTACGCCTTCTGATTACCCCTTTCTTATCTTGTGGCCATTTTATTGCCTGTTCTTTGATTTACGCCTTCTGATTACCCCTTTGTTATCTTGTGGCCATTTTATTGCCTGTTCTTTGATTTACGCCTTCTGATTACCCCTTTGTTATCTTGTGGCCATTGTATTGTCTGTCCTTTGATTTACACCTTCTGATTACCCCTTTGTTATCTTGTGGTCATTGTATTGTCTGTCCTTAGATTTACACCTTCTGATTACCTCTTTGTTATCTTGTGGCCATTTTATTGCCTGTTCTTTGATTTACGCCTTCTGATTACCCCTTTGTTATCTTGTGGTCATTGTATTGTCTTGTCCTTCGACTTACAGCTTCTGATTACCCCTTTGTTATCTTGTGGCCATTTTATTGTCTGTCCTTTGATTTACACCTTCTGATTACCCCTTTGTTATCTTGTGGTCATTGTATTGTCTGTTCTTTGATTTACGCCTTCTGATTACCCCTTTGTTATCTTGTGGTCATTGTATTGTCTGTCCTTTGATTTACACCTTCTGATTACCCCTTTGTTATCTTGTGGTCATTGTATTGTCTATTCTTTGATTTACGCCTTCTGATTACTCCTTTGTTATCTTGTGGCCATTGTATTGTCTGTCCTTTGATTTACACCTTCTGATTACCCCTTTGTTATCTTGTGGTCATTGTATTGTCTGTCCTTAGATTTACACCTTCTGATTACCCCTTTGTTATCTTGTGGTCATTGTATTGTCTGTCCTTTGATTTACACCTTCTGATTACCCCTTTGTTATCTTAGATTTACTCCTTCTGATTACCCCTTTGTTATCTTAGATTTACGCCTTCTGATTACCCCTTTGTTTTCTTAGATTTACGCCTTCTGATTACCTCTTTGTTATCTTAGATTTACGCCTTCTGATTACCCCTTTGTTATCTTAGATTTACGCCTTCTGATTACCCCTTTTTTATCTTTGATTTACGCCTTCTGATTACCCCTTTGTTATCTTAGATTTACGCCATCTGATTACCCCTTTGTTATCTTAGATTTACGCCTTCTGATTACCCCTTTGTTAACTTTGATTTACGCCTTCTGATTACCCCTTTGTTATCTTTGATTTACGCCTTCTGATTACCCCTTTGTTATATTAGATTTACGCCTTCTGATTATCCCTTTCTTATCTTAGATTTACGCCTTCTGATTACCCCTTTGTTATCTTAGATTTACGCCTTCTGATTACCTCTTTGTTATCTTTGACTTACGCCTTCTGATTACCCCTTTGTTATCTTAGATTTACGCCTTCTGATTACCCCTTTGTTATCTTTGATTTACGCCTTCTGATTACCCCTTTGTTATTTTTGATTTACGCCTTCTGATTACCCCTTTGTTATATTAGACTTACGCCTTCTGATTACCCCTTTGTTATCTTTGATTTACGCCTTCTGATTACCCCTTTGTTATCTTTGATTTACGCCTTCTGATTACCCCTTTGTTATCTTTGATTTACGCCTTCTGATTACCCCTTTGTTATCTTTGATTTACGCCTTCTGATTACCCCTTTGTTATCTTTGATTTACGCCTCCTGATTACTCCTTTGTTATATTAGATTTACGCCTTCTGATTACTCCTTTGTTATCTTTGATTTACGCCTTCTGATTACCCCTTTGTTATCTTTGATTTACGCCTTCTGATTACCCCTTTGTTATCTTTGATTTACGCCTTCTGATTACCCCTTTGTTATCTTTAATTTACGCCTTCTGATTACCCCTTTGTTATCTTAGTTTACGCCTTCTGATTACCCCTTTGTTATCTTTGATTTACGCCTTCTGATTACCCCTTTGTTATCTTTGATTTACGCCTTCTGATTACCCCTTTGTTATCTTTGATTTACGCCTTCTGATTACCCCTTTGTTATCTTCAAACCTTTCTTGAAAGATAATATTTAACAAAACAATACACAAAGCATCATTAAAAGTAAAAACAATACTGCCAATTACTAGTATTCAACAAGAACATTAATATACAGAGTTAACACAATTTAGCACTCCAATGACTATATTGTAAACAGAAAACTTGATGCGAATCTAGGTGATCTCATAACTGTTAAATAAAATGAACTATTTTCCATTGATACAGCTCATACGACTGCAGAGAAATATTGGATTCGTTTCTTGAAGCTTTTTCCTATAAAGAACCATGTACACTGACAAAAACATCATATGACGTTTTCATGAGCATAACAGCACCACGCATTCCAGAAAATAAGGTACATTCGTTTGATGAGCAGGAACATTTTCTAAATACATTGCTGTACACAAATTTGGTAAAGGGGTGGTATCTTTGTCAAGTACAAATGTCATGTGTATGATCAGGGAGTACTAGTATTCTCAAGGACGTCAGTGTAATAAGGAGGAAATCATACCTGGTAGACCCTATCTCAAGGACATCAGTATGGTCATAGCGAGAAACAGCTGAACATCGTTTCGGGAACATCAGTATGATTAAGATATAATCTGGCAGACTTTGTCTCAAGAACATCAGTATGATTAAGATATAATCTGGCAGACTTTGTCTCAAGGACATCAGTATGATTAAGATATAATCTGGCAGACTTTGTCTCAAGAACATCAGTATGATTAAGATATAATCTGGCAGACTTTGTCTCAAGAACATCAGTATGATTAAGATATAATCTGGCAGACTTTGTCTCAAGAACATCAGTATGATTAAGATATAATCTGGCAGACTTTGTCTCAAGAGCATCAGTATGATTAAGATATAATCTGGCAGACTTGTCTCAAGAGCATCAGTATGATTAAGATATAATCTGGCAGACTTTGTCTCAAGGGCATCAGTATGATTAAGATATAATCTGGCAGACTTTGTCTCAAGGGCATCAGTATGATTAAGATATAATCTGGCAGACTTTGTCTCAAGGGCATCAGTATGATTAAGATATAATCTGGCAGACTTTGTCTCAAGGGCATCAGTATGATTAAGATATAATCTGGCAGACTTTGTCTCAAGAACATCAGTATGATTAAGATATAATCTGGCAGACTTTGTCTCAAGAACATCAGTATGATTAAGATATAATCTGGCAGACTTTGTCTCAAGAACATCAGTATGATTAAGATATAATCTGGCAGACTTTGTCTCAAGGGCATCAGTATGATTAAGATATAATCTGGCAGACTTTGTCTCAAGAACATCAGTATGATTAAGATATAATCTGGCAGACTTTGTCTCAAGAACATCAGTATGATTAAGATATAATCTGGCAGACTTTGTCTCAAGAGCATCAGTATGATTAAGATATAATCTGGCAGACTTTGTCTCAAGAGCATCAGTATGATTAAGATATAATCTGGCAGACTTGTCTCAAGAGCATCAGTATGATTAAGATATAATCTGGCAGACTTTGTCTCAAGGGCATCAGTATGATTAAGATATAATCTGGCAGACTTTGTCTCAAGGGCATCAGTATGATTAAGATATAATCTGGCAGACTTTGTCTCAAGGGCATCAGTATGATTAAGATATAATCTGGCAGACTTTGTCTCAAGAACATCAGTATGATTAAGATATAATCTGGCAGACTTTGTCTCAAGGGCATCAGTATGATTAAGATATAATCTGGCAGACTTTGTCTCAAGAACATCAGTATGATTAAGATATAATCTGGCAGACTTTGTCTCAAGAACATCAGTATGATTAAGATATAATCTGGCAGACTTTGTCTCAAGAGCATCAGTATGATTAAGATATAATCTGGCAGACTTTGTCTCAAGAGCATCAGTATGATTAAGATATAATCTGGCAGACTTGTCTCAAGAGCATCAGTATGATTAAGATATAATCTGGCAGACTTTGTCTCAAGGGCATCAGTATGATTAAGATATAATCTGGCAGACTTTGTCTCAAGGGCATCAGTATGATTAAGATATAATCTGGCAGACTTTGTCTCAAGAGCATCAGTATGATTAAGATATAATCTGGCAGACTTTGTCTCAAGGGCATCAGTATGATTAAGATATAATATGGCAGACTTTGTCTCAAGAACATCAGTATGATTAAGATATAATCTGGCAGACTTTGTCTCAAGAACATCAGTATGATTAAGATATAATCTGGCAGACTTTGTCTCAAGAACATCAGTATGATTAAGATATAATCTGGCAGACTTTGTCTCAAGAACATCAGTATGATTAAGATATAATCTGGCAGACTTTGTCTCAAGAGCATCAGTATGATTAAGATATAATCTGGCAGACTTTGTCTCAAGAACATCAGTATGATTAAGATATAATCTGGCAGACTTTGTCTCAAGAGCATCAGTATGATTAAGATATAATGTGGCAGACTTTGTCTCAAGGGCATCAGTATGATTAAGATATAATCTGGCAGACTTTGTCTCAAGAACATCAGTATGATTAAGATATAATCTGGCAGACTTTGTCTCAAGGGCATCAGTATGATTAAGATATAATCTGGCAGACTTTGTCTCAAGAACATCAGTATGATTAAGATATAATCTGGCAGACTTTGTCTCAAGAACATCAGTATGATTAAGATATAATCTGGCAGACTTTGTCTCAAGAACATCAGTATGATTAAGATATAATCTGGCAGACTTTGTCTCAAGAACATCAGTATGATTAAGATATAATCTGGCAGACTTTGTCTCAAGAACATCAGTATGATTAAGATATAATCTGGCAGACTTTGTCTCAAGAACATCAGTATGATTAAGATATAATCTGGCAGACTTTGTCTTAAGAACATCAGTATGATTAAGATATAATCTGGCAGACTTTGTCTCAAGAACATCAGTATGATTAAGATATAATCTGGCAGACTTTGTCTCAAGAACATCAGTATGATTAAGATATAATCTGGCAGACTTTGTCTCAAGAACATCAGTATGATTAAGATATAATCTGGCAGACTTTGTCTCAAGAACATCAGTATGATTAAGATATAATCTGGCAGACTTTGTCTCAAGAACATCAGTATGATTAAGATATAATCTGGCAGACTTTGTCTCAAGAGCATCAGTATGATTGGGGAAATTTACAAAGCTTTGTCTCAATGGTATCAGTATAACTGGAAAATCCGCCAAACCTTGTCTCAAGGGCATTAGTATGACTGGGGAAAAATTCTCAAGACCTTGTCTGAAGGGCATCAGTACGATTAGGGGGTAATCCAACAGACATTGTCTGGAGGACTTCAGTATGATTTGGGAGAAATCTCCCAGACGACATTGTTTCAAAGGCATCAGTAAAATTAGGGAGAAATCCGTCGGGCCTTGTCTCGAGAGCCTCAGTATAAGTAGGAGAAATCCACCAGACATTGTTGCAGGACATCGACATGTTTAGGACTGGGAACCTGGATCTCTTATCTCTAGAACATCAGTATGGCCAGGAAAATTTCCACAGACGTTGTCTCAAGGATATCAGTTTTGGGGGTGAATCATCCATATTTTGTCGCAATTGCACCCAGTATGTTCATGGGAATTCTATGAGCGTTGTCGCTAATACATCGTTATGATCAGGGAAATTTCCTCTAACTTACAAATCAAGTACATCGTAACGATCAGGGAAATTCTTCTACACTTTGTATCAATTTCATCCATATGACCAGCTGGAAACCCTAAACATTGTCCGTCAAGTAGACATTTTGGAATGATGAATGTTTTACTTATGTCACTAAGGAGTATATTAATATATTAAATACATTCTAATAAAAACCTCAAGTATTCATGTTCTATGTTGTCATGCTATTTCATTATTATAAGCTGAAATCACTAATGATCTTGCATTATCTGTAAATGATCATATCATATGTCATGTAAGTAATGCAGTATGTTTTAATATTTACATGTTGTAGGCTATATTTTGGTCTGGAACATACACGATCGCCCATGAATATGCTGGATATGGTAAGCGATTTATCACACTTGAAGACACGTTAGTCGGCCATCTTGCTAATGGACTCACATGGTGTGGAACAACAGAAAAACCTGGAATAAACTATCAACGGTGTCCTTCTAATAGTGAATGTTCAAATGAAGCTAACAAAGCATTTTGGGGAGCTGCATCTAAACATGTGAGTAAGATACGTTAATCTAATACCGGTACTACAAAGTTTATAAACAATATGTATTTAATGTCAACATTTCTTACATCATTAAGACTGTCTTATGTAGAGTTTGAAGATACCAAAGGGGTAACACAATGGCCAAAGGAAAAAGGACAAATGTACAAGCAACGATCTACAAAACATACACATAAAACTAATGATACAACACGAACCCCACTAAAAACCGGGGGTGAACTCAGGAGCTCCGGAAGGGTAAACAGTTTTTCTCTTTTTAGCAAATAGTTTTCTTTATTAATATTTTTACTCCTCCATATTTATTAAACATGCATCACGTAATTCACATTCCATAAATGCCTTAAGTCCTCACTTTTAATACATACCCTAAAAGGTTTCAAACTTTCTTTTCTACCAATTTTCACGGTTAAGAAATGTTTACTACTATGGCCAAGTACAAGTGAACGGCCTTATGGTCTATGTACAAACAATGTATTATCTTTTTGTTTTTTGATTTTATTTCTTTTTCAGTATGCACTACATACATCAGGTGTTGTTACATTGCTTCTAAATGGATCTAATCCAAATTTACCTGCCTACAGAACAGACAGGTATGGTATGGGGTTATCACATGTTTATGTAAGGTTATGTTCACTATAGAACAGACAGCTATGTTATTGTGTCTATAATGTTGTTGCATCAGAAGGGTTATAGTGTTCAGAAGTCAGTAATCATTGCATCAGATGGGTTATAATATTCAGAAGTCGGTAGTCGTTGCAACAGAAGGATTATATTGTTCAGAAGTCAGTAGTCGTGGTATCAGAAGGGTTATAGTGTTCAGAAGTCAGTAGTCGTGGTATCAGAATGGTTATAGTGTTCAGAAGTCAGTAGTCGTTGTATTAGAAGTGTTATAGTGTTCAGAAGTCAGTAGTCGTTGCATCAGAGGGGTTATAGTGTTCAGAAGTCAGTAGTCGTTGCATCAGATGGGTTATAGTGTTCAGAAGTCAGCAGTCGTGGTATCAGAATGGTTATAGTGTTCAGAAGTCAATAGTCGTTGTATCAGAAGTGTTATAGTGTTCAGAAGTCAGTAGTCGTTGTATCAGAAGTGTTATAGTGTTCAGAAGTCAGTAGTCGTTGCATCAGAGGAGTTATAGTGTTCAGAAGTCAGTAGTCGTTGTATCAGAAGTGTTAGTGTTCAGAAGTCAGTAGTCGTTTCATCAGAGGGGTTATAGTGTTCAGAAGTCAGTAGTCAGTAGTCGTTGCATCAGATGGGTTATAGTGTTCAGAAGTCGGTAGTCGTTGCGTCAGATGGGTTATAGTGTTCAGAAGTCAGTAGTCAGTAGTCATTGCATCAGATGGGTAATAGTGTTCAGAAGTCGGTAGTCGTTGCATCAGATGGGTTAGTGTTCAGAAGTCAGTAGTCGTTGCATCAGAAGGGTTATAGTGTTCAGAAGTCAGTAGTAATTTCATCAGAAATGTTATAGTGTTCAGAAGTCAGTAGTCGTTGCATCAGAGGAGTTATAGTGTTCAGAAGTCAGTAGTCGTATCAGAAGTGTTAGTGTTCAGAAGTCAGTAGTCGTTGCATCAGAGGGTTATAGTGTTCAGAAGTCAGCAGTCGTGGTATCAGAATGGTTATAGTGTTCAGAAGTCAGTAGTCGTTGTATTAGAAGTGTTATAGTGTTCAGAAGTCACTAGTCGTTGCATCAGAGGGGTTATAGTGTTCAGAAGTCAGTAGTCAGTAGTCGTTGAATCAGATGGGTTATAGTGTTCAGAAGTCAGTAGTGGTTGCATCAGAGGGGCATAGTGTTCAGAAGTCAGTAGTGGTTGCATTAGAGGAGTCATAGTGTTCAGAAGTCAGTAGTGGTTGCATCAGATGAGCAATAGTGTTCAGAAGTCAGTAGTCGTTGCATCAGAAGGGCTATAGTGTTCAGAAGTCAGTAGTTATTGCATCAGGTGAGTTATATTATTCAGAAGTCAGTAGTGGTTGCATCAGATGGTTTATAGTGTTCAGAAGTCAGTAGTGGTTGCATCAGAGGGGTTATAGTGTTCAGAAGTCAGCAGTGGTTGCATTAGAGGAGTTATAGTGTTCAGAAGTCAGTAGTGGTTGCATCAGATGAGCTAGTATTCAGAAGTCAGTAGTCGTTGCATCAGAAGGGTTATAGTGTTCAGAAGTCAGTAGTCGTTGTATCAGAAGTGTTATAGTGTTCAGAAGTCAGCAGTCGTGGTATCAGAAGGGTTATAGTGTTCAGAAGTCAGTAGTCGTTGCATCAGAAGGGTTATAGTGTTCAGAAGTCAGTAGTCGTTGCATCAGAAGGGTTATAGTGTTCAGAAGTCAGTAGTCGCTGCATCAGAGGAGTTAGTGTTCAGAAGTCAGTAGTGGTTGCATCAGATGGTTTATAGTGTTCAGAAGTCAGCAGTGGTTGCATCAGAGGGGTTATAGTGTTCAGAAGTCAGCAGTGGTTGCATTAGAGGAGTTATAGTGTTCAGAAGTCAGTAGTGGTTGCATCAGATGAGCTAGTATTCAGAAGTCAGTAGTCGTTGCATCAGAAGGGTTATAGTGTTCAGAAGTCAGTAGTCGTTGTATCAGAAGTGTTATAGTGTTCAGAAGTCAGCAGTCGTGGTATCAGAAGGGTTATAGTGTTCAGAAGTCAGTAGTCGTTGCATCAGAAGGGTTATAGTGTTCAGAAGTCAGTAGTCGTTGCATCAGAAGGGTTATAGTGTTCAGAAGTCAGTAGTCGCTGCATCAGAAGGGTTATAGTGTTCAGAAGTCAGTAGTCGCTGCATCAGAAGGGTTATAGTGTTCAGAAGTCAGTAGTCGTTGTATCAGAAGTGTTATAGTGTTCAGAAGTCAGCAGTCGTGGTATCAGAAGAGTTATAGTGTTCAGAAGTCAGTAGTCGTTGCATCAGAAGGGTTATAGTGTTCAGAAGTCAGTAGTCGTTGCATCAGAAGGGTTATAGTGTTCAGAAGTCAGTAGTCGCTGCATCAGAGGAGTTAGTGTTCAGAAGTCAGTAGTGGTTGCATCAGATGGTTTATAGTGTTCAGAAGTCAGCAGTGGTTGCATCAGAGGGGTTATAGTGTTCAGAAGTCAGCAGTGGTTGCATTAGAGGAGTTATAGTGTTCAGAAGTCAGTAGTGGTTGCATCAGATGAGCTAGTATTCAGAAGTCAGTAGTCGTTGCATCAGAAGGGTTATAGTGTTCAGAAGTCAGTAGTCGTTGTATCAGAAGTGTTATAGTGTTCAGAAGTCAGCAGTCGTGGTATCAGAAGGGTTATAGTGTTCAGAAGTCAGTAGTCGTTGCATCAGAAGGGTTATAGTGTTCAGAAGTCAGTAGTCGTTGCATCAGAAGGGTTATAGTGTTCAGAAGTCAGTAGTCGCTGCATCAGAAGGGTTATAGTGTTCAGAAGTCAGTAGTCGCTGCATCAGAAGGGTTATAGTGTTCAGAAGTCAGTAGGCATTTCATCAGAAGAGATATAGTGTTCAGAAGTCAGTAGTGGTTGCATCAGAGGAGTTAGAGTGTTCAGAAGTCAGTAGTCGTTGTATCAGATGGGTAATAGTGTTCAGAAGTCAGTAGTCGTTGCAGACCAAAACTTATCATTCTTTTGCCATTGATATAGAACATTGTAGAAACAATTATTATTGAACTTATGACATATTAATCACAGTCTAATATTCAAAAATATCAAACTCTTGCTGAAAACTTATTGAAAGGCTAACAATTTATTTAATCATCTATGTAAATGATATCTTGAATAATATTATGCATGTGTATTTCATCTGTTATGTCTGCCATTTATTATCAAAATACATTGTTGTATATGCCTTTTCAGTTTCTTTGCGGAATTTGAACTACCCTCACTGTCTACAGATACTGTTACCAACGTGAATATACTGGTGATACATGATTTGAACAGTCAGAACAGGTATTCATTTGATTAATCAGTATCAGTGTGGTGCATGAATCAGCGTAAACATTAGAGAAAACCGAAAGGGAAATTCAAAATGGAAAATCGGCAACATTGGACACAAAACTCAGAACAAGTGGGGAAAAAACCAAAAACAAACAAACAAATAAACACAACACATAATACTAAGATATGAGCAACACGGACCCCGCCAACCTGCGCTACACCTTGAGGCGCCCGCGGAGGATATCCAGTTCCTGTTTCTTATAAGAAACCCGCCGTGTTACTTATAATCAAGTCGGTAAAAGTCCTGTCGATGATGGAGGAAAAAAACAAATCTACGTAAAAGGAAACAGATCCATTGCCATTCCAGATATGGATATTTCGTAACGATCAACCAGTTCGTAGAATTTGTGTAGCGATGACTTCAAGCTATGAGCTATATGGATATCTTAGAGTGGGACAGTCTTGCTTGTAGACGAACTAAAGCAAGTCTGATACTGCTATATAAAATAAACGGGGGTTTAGTAGAGGTACCAACAGCCATGCTATCCCAATATGACAGGGGTACTCGTGAGGCATATAAATTCAGACAAATTCAGTCAAATAAAGATTTTTTATACGTTTTCTTTCTTCCATAATACAATATCAGTCTGGAACAGCTTTCCTCAGTCAATAGCTCTTTCACCTAACCTAGACTCCTTCAAAAGTGGTATCTCCGCATTATAAGTTCTAAGCTCCCTAGTGACCGACTATGATTATTTAGACGGTCAGTAAATTGTTGAAGGGTTCTAAAGCGCTCACCCTTCAACAATTTATTGACCGTCTAAATAATCATAGTCGGTCACGGGAGCTTAGAACATTTTTGTACGATGTTGGTGATCTATAACTTGAAACAGTAACTAAGTTTTTTCCACGAACTATGCTTGACGGACTTTCTTGGAAGTTCTAAGGCTAAAGACGTAATGGTCACTAGACAAAATTAAGCACCGCCCACTGACCTTCTGTAATTTTTCGTCTGCATCGTTTCGTAACTCTTTTTTTGTTGTGTCTCAAAAAGACTTTTTTACTGTGTTATTTTAGAAGAAAATATAAATCATCATCTTTCTTGCAGTTGTGTTTAATTATGCTAAATCAAAATACACACACATATATATAGTGAGCCTGGTCAAGTACACTTGGCATACGTCGTCTCAGTTATCGATTACAATATTTCTTTATTTCGGACAGCGTCAAGGTCAAAATATGCAATAATAGATTACACAATGCTGCAGTCACCAGGTAATGGAATTTTCCACTGGCCAGTAAAGCGTATTAATCTTATTCTCTTGATTTCCATATATGGCTCTGGTTTCTATCGTTATTTTTAGGAATGATTTTATCCAATCATAGGTCGTCAAATAAATGCAACATCGTACAATAACATTTGAAGGATTCCCAACCCACCTTTAAATACATATTGCAAGCCACTGTACATAATATTACCGGTAGTTATTTTTGCTTGGTTATTTTTTGTTTCTTTTAAAATTATTGTCCATGTACACAGTTCCGGGACGTTACACACTCTATCCTTAGAGTTTAGTCCTGTATTTGGAAGAAGAAGAAGAAGAAGAAGAAGAACATCTATCGGTTATTTATATTTTACCTTTGACCTTCGTAATGGATGTCGTCAGTATCAAGGGACTGGCTGACACTGAAAATTATCGGTCAGTAGGACGCCACATTCTGTCGTTTAATACCGATAAAAACAGTAACGTCAGCTTTAAAGGTCTCGACATACATTATCACTAGTAGTTAATCAAGTATTGTATTAATAGAGAATCCCCTAATCAATTAGAGATATTTGTATTTATTTATTAAAGATCTTTCTAATTGACTTAAAGACCTCCTCAATGATATTATAGTAAGTTGTACAATGATAACGCATTCTCTGCAATCGTCCTGAATATAGCTGAAATACTGCTCTCTGGACGTAAATCAATCAATCAAACTCTGCAAACAATTCTCTGTCGCCACTCCATGTACTAACATATTAAATAAAACATTAACATAATTTAAACAAATTAATTCTTTATTTGTTCTTTCCAAAAGGGAAATGTGTGGAACTGGAAGTTTGTTAACTCTAGCAAAAGACATCGAAAATAAAGGATTACAATATGAATGTTTTGATGACCCACAGTGAGTATATATATCTTGGTAAGAATGAATGTAAATATTTTAATGAAGCAAAGCATTATAAGTCAAAAGCGAGTCCTGTCTGTCAAACGGCGAATCCTGTCTAAACAAAACACCCATAAGAGGACCAAATTGATCGTAATAAGCTGGTGATTAGATTAGAATGGTTATTTTTTTTTAACAATGAATGTAAATTTGACGTTCGGTTTACTCGGAATTTCGGTTTCTCATCGTTCATCCAAATACAATAATGATGTAATTAATGAAATATTTGACATTGAAATGTACAGTCCTAAATAATGTAATTATTATTATCCCCTCGCCAACGAAGTTGCGAAGGGATATAGTAACGCTACCTTCCGTCCGACGTCCGTCCTTCCTTCCGTCCTTCCGTAACATCCTTGTGAACACTCTAGGATCAACATCCTTCAATGGATTTTGACCAAACTTGGTACATATTTAGTCCTTAAGACAATCTGGAACCCTATTGATTTTCAAGGTCATAGGTCAAAGGTCAAGGTCACCAGGTCAAATTTTTACCGCATAACATCCTTGTGAACACTCTAGAATCAACATCCTTCAATGGATTTTGACCAAACTTGGTACATACTTAGTCCTTAGGAGAGTCTGGAACTCTATTGATTTTCAAGGACATAGGTCAAAGGTCAATGTCACCGGGTCAAATTTTTACCGCGTAACATCCTTGTGAACACTCTAGAATCAACATCCTTCAATGGATTTTGACCAAACTTGGTACATACATAGTCCTTAGGAGAGTCTGGAACCCTATTGATTTTCAAGGTCAAAGGATCAAATTTTTACTGCATAACATCCTTGTGAACACTCTAGAATCAACATCCTTCAATGGATTTTGACCAAACTTGGTACATACTTAGTCCTTATGAGAGTCTAGAACCCTATTGATTTTCAAGGTCAAAGGTCAAGGTCACCGGGTCAAATTTTTACAGCATAACATCCTGGTGAACACTCTAGAATCAAGATCCTTCAATGGATTTTGACCAAACTTGGTACATACTTAGTCCTTAGGAGTGTCTGGAACTCTATTGATTTTCAAGGTCATAGGTCAATGTCACCGGGTCAAATTGTTACTGCGTAACATCCTTGTGAACACTCTAGAATCAACATCCTTCAATGGATTTTGACCAAACTTGGTACATACTTAGACCTTAAGAGAATCTGGAACCCTATTGATTTTCAAGGTCAAAGGTCAAGGTCACAGGGTCTAATTTTTAGGCGAGGGGATACGCCACGCTTTGCATCGCCCTTGTTCAAACCAATGTTCTCCTCTTTCAACCATAGGCACTTCTCAGCCGATCTTGGTCATCATGTTTAGGCCCTTTGACTTACTCGCTCCCAAGAAGGTTTCGATTCTTTTGACTATGGGCGACTTGGGTGTACCCGATGAAGGTTATTCCAGAAACGTATCTTGCGCATTAAGTTAGATATCTACGTTAATATTGCAAGCAACAGCACAATCATTGCAGTACAATACTACATAGCATAAACCACATCTAATATTGGTTGAAATATCAAACAGCATCAAACAGTGCATTAAAACTGAATTAAAAATAGTATTTACGTTTAAGTATCCACAAAAACGGAGATCAGTATTAAATTCATTTCATTTGTTTTGTCCTTGATATGTTGTATATGTCGTCATTTACTTATTGTTCTGCATATGTTCATCATTTATTTATTGTGTATTTCTATTGTTTAGATCCATCATATATCTATTGTGTGTTGATGATCCTGATTCAAGAGAATGTCGCCATGTAATCACCTGATGAACTACTCTGAGAAAATCTTACCTCTGTAATGACATGATCAACCTTATAGTGTTAATGATAGAACCAGAATCGTAATAGAGAAATTACAAAGTACACAGTAATAAAACATTGTAATGACATAAAATATCAAAATAAATATACTCTGTTTTCTTCATGTCTTTATTGCCTTTAAGCCTAAATCAACTTTACTATTATATAAGTGTTATTACTCCTATGTATGACGTGTCTTGCTTTTAGGGCATCATCCATCCTGTTGTCAGTCTTTCGGAACCGACATGATTTATAAGATATGATAAGATATAGCTATTGCCTTATTTTGCTGTCAACCTTCCCATGGGTAGCAACAGTGCTTCTCTTCTCGACGAATTGTTCTTTCATACGTATGGAGCTGTCTTCATACAGCGGCTTCAGTGTAAAAACAGAACGAAGCTAACCCTGTACTTTATTTCACGTTCCACTATATAGATGATGTCATTTCACTAAATAATTCTCAGCTTTGTGATAATGTTGACTGCATACATTGAGCTTAAAATACACGACTTACACCTAGAAATTGACAGTGAGTGCCAGTAAAGAACGAAACATTGCGGCAAAACAGATGAGTTAAAACTAAGGGAATGACCAGGGGCGGATCCAGGATTTCAAGTTAGGGGGGGGAGGGACACTTAAAAAAATTGCACCGAGCGGAGGGAGCCGCGAAAATATTTTGGGTATTTCGCGTGAAAAATCACGATTTTACGCCAAAAACGAATTTTTGGGGTGTTTCGTGTGAAAAATCACGATTTTATGCAAAAAAAAAATCATATTTTTTCCAATTTTAGGGGGGGGGGGGAGATCCACCCCTGATGACCATTAAAGTTATAGGGGGGCTAAGTTTTTATTTGTTTTTAAAAACAATTTTCTGTAGCAAAATTGACCTGAATAAAATAAAATAAATAAGTAATATGACCTTGCAGTTTTTTCAGTTCCACACGTAAACAATAAAGGGCTAAGTAAAGCCAGGCTTGATATGACCGCAACATGACAACAAGGGGAAGTTGCACAAGCGTATATTAAAAGCAAATGTGGACACAGTATTTTGCTTGACACAATTTTGTATTGAACACGGTAATATGCTGGAAACAGTAATTTGCTGGACCAACTGTATTTTGAACATGTGTCTTGTTTTAATCTATTTTTGATAACATTCTGTCAATTAATAACTGCATCGGTGGTGGTGTAATGGTTAATGTGCTCGCCTCGAGTGCGGTAGATTGTGGGTTCGAGCCCGGGTTCGGTCAAACCAAAGATTATAAAATTGGTATGTGTTGCTTCTCCGCTAAACACGCATCATTATGGAGTATGAGCAAAGACGGATTGGCTTGGGATTAAGATAATGTGTCCGAGTGGAGAGACATGTCTATCCGCGGACTGTAGTTTCAGTGAGCTAGCACTATAAAAATCCAACTCAGCGTGTTGGTCAGTCTAGAACAAAGCGGACCTCATCATCATCTCATTGAAAATTAACTTGTTCTGTCATGAAACACAGGCGCTCGTGGCATGGACTTACCACCCCCCTTTTTTCTAACTTTTTGTTTACAAATTTATTTTCAATAAAATTTCTTTATTTCTTTATTTCATCTCTTTTTCCTTATTTTAACTTGTTCGTGTCAATATTCATACAATCTTATGTTAACATCAAATTGCATGTGTCGACCCTATATAGATACTAATAATCCACTATAAATTATAGGGTCGACACATGCAATTTGATGTTAACATAAGATTGTATGAATATTGACACGAACAAGTTAAAATAAGGAAAAAGAGATGAAATAATAAAGTAAAAAGGGTGGTGGTAAGTCCGTGCCATGAGCGCCTGTGTCATGAAATAGCTGAAAAATTGCTGAGTTGGCGTTAAGTAACAATCACTCACGCACTAATCCAAACTTTGCTAACTTGATTCCATTAGCAGGGACGGATCCAGGATTTGTGGTTAGGGGGGGGGGGAGGGGACGTGAGTAGGCGAGGGGTCTGGGGACCGCTTAAGGTCCCCCGCGGGTCCAAGGCAGAGCCCTGGTAGAGGGCCCAGGGTGGCTAAGCCCCCGGAAGCTCTGGGGGTTTGAGGAATTACAGACATTTATTTGAACGACAATTTTGAACCATCCACACCATTTTTATCAGACCAAAATAACTTGACTTTGAGTCTTAATTTTGTCGGATAATTGTTAACAGTATGTTTTTGTCAGATTATAAGAACCTAAAGTAAAACTTTTCTTTAACAACCGTGATGCGAATTGTTCAACTCATGACTGATCGATCACGATATTTAAACCCTTCAAATAACTATTGGTTTAGTTTTAACGCATTCCTCATTTCACTAATTGGTCTGTACTTTCGGGTGGTTCTAGTTAATACTGCCCGTCCGGATGGAGCTTTTCTTTTCGTCGTTTGATTCATTCATTGAAAACGTATGATTCGACCGTTCTTGTTTATAGACAAACGAAAGCGGAAATTGTCAATACATGAACTTGTTATTGATTTCTGATATGCTAACGTAACTAAATTAGATGATCAGAATCGTTTCATGCAGCATTAATGTTAACATATTCACCTTTGTTTGTCTATAAACAAGAACGAATCATACGTGTTCAATGAATGAACCAACGGCGAAACGAAAAGCTTCATCCGGACGAACAGTATACTGATTTTTATCAATGGTTAAAACTTTTTAGAATGATATCGCAAATTTACTCCTAATATCATTACTATTCATTTTGACTTACAGGTCACGAGTTAACCATTCATGAAAAAGTTGTTTGTTGAACTGCTTAATTAACGTTGTATAACATATGCTTTGCGAATTTTAGGAGGGGGGCCTCTAAATCCGCCTCTGATTAGTATACCCTCAAAGAACTCGAGATAAAAAAAAAACACAACAGAAATAGAGTACTAAACTATTAAGATTCAAGAATTTGTAAGAAACGTCTCATCTGATCTTTCAAAACGTGTGTCGGCAGATACCAACACCTTGTTGAAACGTATTCTGTCAAGTTCGTACAGATGGCAAAAGATTGTATTGGCCATTAGATTTTAGTTCAAAGTTGACTATTGTTTCACTATTATCACATACTTGAAAAGCACATTTAACACTTGAAATAGTAAAAAAAAAATGAAAAGCAAAAAATACCACGCTGTCGGAACAATTCCAAAATCAAATATCAAAATAGATACCTCAAACACACAAATGTATTATGTACTCACTTTCCTGGTTTTGTATTTCAAATAACAGAAACATCCATTTTAGCAACGTATGGCCTCTTGTTTGTAAACGGATAGGTTTACAATACCCCAAATCAATAGCAACCTGTATTTTGTGCCAAGGATGATTGTGTTCAAAATCCAGAAGAATCCGTCAACTAGATCTTAAGTTTTCCAGTTTGATACTAAAAAAAACTCTCAATCTCAAGTTGTTCAAGCAAAAATGAGTCCACATTTATGACTCCAAAAAGTCAACACCCCTTCCAAATTAAAAGAAAACTATTGACTTATTACAATTAGCGTTTCAATAGATTATTTAGACGTTTGTGCAACCTTGACTGTGACCGTTAGCCTAAAAAAATAGTGGAACGAAATGTAGTTGGATATTTCTTTTTCCCGCCCTTTTTGTTTGTCCGAGGAGCTCCGAAAAGAAAAGCGTCTTTGGTAACACGATCAACGACCACGATGAAAGTCATAAATATTTTCAGGGACATAAAATTCGATATCCTTTAATACCACAGATAATTCATCGATTATAACATTCACACGATTTAAAGCAGTATGTTAGGAAGGAATTGTTACACAAATTGTAAGTTGTCACGCAAGACTTTTATCATGCATCGCTCATTTGATAGACGTTATTTTTTGTGATTTTAACTAACTGGTATGAGCGGTCTCATACACAGGCACTTGTTTCTATCCATGGGAAGATCGACTATTAATGCATTTGGTTATGCATTGATAGTCGATCTTCTCATGGATAGAAACAAGTGTAGTCTCAGACTCAGTACTAATAACTTTGTTCTACTTTCATTGAAAGTTGTTAAAAAGGGTGTGTGTTGGGGGGGGGGGGTTTATTTATATTGAGTTGACCATGCTGTGGTGAAATACATAATGAAATGCTAAATAATCAACAGCGCTTACAGCAAAGTTTGAAATGCTTTTTTTACTGTCATAAATCCATTGTACATTGATACAAGTTGATTGAATTCTTTCAAGGTGTGCTTGCATACCAGACAGCTCCGTACTATAATCTCTAGTTATATCTAAATTTAAAAAAAAGTTGTTCCCCCCCCCCCCCCCCCCCCCCCCTTCATTCTTTACCTCCACTGATGTTCATTTACTTTCAGGGAAGATGGGAGTTAAAAGCTATATAATCTTATTCTGATTCCTTTTTAGTTTCGCTACATGTAATAATGACAGATAAATGTTATTCAACCGATAAAAATTAATGGTAACAAAATAAAATTCTTTTTCTGAACATGGACTTACATTTTCTTTTTTTCACAAAATTTTGTTTTTTTAATTTCTTTTTGGATAAAAAACAAACATAATTTATTTCATGATGAATTTAAAAGAAATGAAAATAAATTACTACATTACAGAAATATTTAAAGGTTAATAAAAAGATTTTTCTATAACTATATATTGACAGCTGGAATGTGTCAAACTATATGAAAATCAGAAAAGTAACAGCAATCTTCTCATTGAATAAGGACATTACAAAAAATTGTTAATTAGTAAATCAGAATATATATGTCTTCTTTCTGTCTTAAACATATGACTGAAATCTTCATTAATTAGTCGATGCAGTTAATTATTGTGTTTTTTTTATTAACCACAATGCTGCCACATTGACTTTTGATTAGCCACACAAATGAGTAAAAATAAATATTTAATGACTTTTTTTGTGTTCATTATCAAACACCAGAAGACAATGACATGGAATCCATTTTATGGAGAGGATTTATATAGGCTATTGCCTGCTATCCAATCCATTTCATTTATTTATGAATAAAATATGTTTAAAATGAAAATCCATTTTAACTTTGCCACATTGTGTTAATTCATGTAGTCTTCTTTTGACAATGTCTTCACTTCACCTCATACTTTTTGAATTCCTGTGCATTGTTGTTGAAAAGTTAGTATTATAGTTACATTGTAAATGTTTACGTTTGTGATTTTTTAAATAAATTAATATAAATCCTTTTAATTTTTATTAACCAACTGTGATAAAAATTTCATTCTGGCCTTTAATTAATGGTATTGCATTCTTTCACCCTTAGTCCTGTTCACAATGAATCATTTCATGCTTTTTAAATAATGAAAGGAGTTTATGTAAATTATTTGAAATATTTTATAGATATCATGCATCCAAATTGCTGAATTTTTCAAATTAAATCATTACAGTAAATTAATTGCAAATAATTATATAAAAAAAATGGTTTGGGATTGAATTTAATAAACACCACAATTAAGCTTTAAATATCTTGTTTTAGAACAGATATTCAAAGCAGTACTATGGTAGTTTTAATTAGTAAGCAAGGATATGAATGTAATTGAACACAAGAGACTATCCAAATGTACACTTCGACATAAATTAAAATAAAGGAACAGAGCTTTTACTGCTGGTCTACATTTCACAGTCACAGTAGAGTCTTCAATAATGACCATAACTTGTATCCTAAAATGAGCGTGAAACAGCCCCTATCCTGCAGTTACTGTTATTTGCTTGTCTAGGTTGATGTCTTATTGAAGGTGTACAGTATTTGCATACCTGCCAAGTAACCCGTTTTCGTCGGGTCACACCCGGAAATCGAGCTTGTCACCCTCATTTCCCTGAACACCCGTCGGGACACGGATTTCACTACGATCACCCGGAATTGGTCCAGATATTAGAAATATTTATTTATTCGGAAAATACCGGGATTTTACCTATCGAAAGGACAACAATCCGAATGGGCAACTACAATCAACAACAATATACCTTCGAGGTAAGTAATTAGCGATGATTGGGTCTTTTAAAATAAAGTTAATCCCCTTGTGGAAAGTTTGAGTTGTTTTTACAATAAAAAAGTTAAATCATTTCTGCAAAATGTCTACTGGAAGGAAGAGGTCCTTATCAGGTATACCGAAAGAAGAAGAAGAAGGGCCTGCTTGTTCTTCACCCGCTAAACGAAAGAAATATTTATGCAAATATCAAAAAGCTTGGGAAGCAGAATTTAGTTGGCTCAGTCACAGTGATCGTAGCGTAAATGATGCATATTGCATTCTTTGTAAATCACATTTATCTATTGGATCCGGTGCAAAGAATGACCTGACAAGGCATGCAAAGTCACAAAACTATATGTAGCTGGAGATGGTTGTTTGTAATAATGCCAAACAATTCTTTGAAGAGTTATATTGAACAGTTTTGGGGGGAAATGGGGAAACTTGATGGCAATTTTTCTGGAACAAAAAGATTTGGTGTTCTTTCAAAACTTCTGAAAGAGCTTTTTTAATCATTAAGAAGATACACACTGAATTCAGATCAGATTTGAACAATGACACCATATGTGGGTTACTGAGTTGTAAATTCAATCAAAATCAATGTTGTTATGAATATCAACCATCTACTTCTGTTCTAAAAATCTGCAAAGAATGCAACTAGTGATTATAACCAGAGCTTAGAGTCTATGACATAGTTTATTGATACAGCTGTTTATTTGTACATACATATGATCATTAATAATACATATTAAACTAGATATGATATCATACGATTTACAATAATTATGGCCGAAAATGTCGTTACGCGTTATGACCCTCATTTTCATTTAGGAATGAGGGTCATGACCCTGATTTGGTGTTCCAGAGGTTGGCAGGTATGTATTTGGTAGAAGTAGTAGTATATATAAACATTTGAAAGCTTGTATTGTGTTTATTCAAGTCATTTAATTTAAAACCTGTGTTTGTTTTAAAGAAATTGTATAAATATTTGGTTAAAAGAATGGCCATCTCATCTTTCAAACAATATCAAGTACACTTGAATTATTAGTTACTTTTTTACAACATTAATTTTTTTATATTTTATATGACAGCATAAAAACTTTCGTTTTACATGGGAATATAAAAGTTGGCGTTATTGCTATTCCGCTATACCCCAAAAGGAACATAACATCATTTTTTTTGTTTTAAGCTGCACTTTGGTGGCTCACAGCTAAAAAAAACAAGAATGGTGACCAAAATAATTATGTAGGTCAAGAATGATGAACCCCCCTGTTAAATTGATTTTCAATGTATCTTGTCAAGGTGTACTTTTTAAAAACAAAATCAGGAAGATTACAAGATATTCCATTTGGTATCATCTTAATGGGATCATTATAATGGCAACATATGTTACACTTTTACTGATTTCATTTTGTAGCTATTGACTACATTATGTGAAGTGTTACCATGGCTGCAGCTACCAACACAACAAATATTGGGTTATCCTCCCCTGGTGAAGAACGAGAAAAACTTGATCGTTTGTTGAAGCTGTTTGACAACAGTTCTGTGTTTGCTTTAAAAGACAACAAGGTAATAGGGATATTACATTTTTAACAAAGCAAAAATTGTCAGGTCAGTGTCTGTTATTGTTGGTTTGTTTTTGTCAGAGTTATGTCCTCTATGTGCATAATTAAGGGAGATAATCAAGTAATCTTTTTCCACACAAAATAATAAAATTATCTAATAATAATATTTACCAAGGGGGATTTCTAGACTTATTTTACTATATTAAGTAGTGGATTGTTTCATTTTGTTAACTTGCAAATTACATACATCAAGTTCAACAGAAATGTTATTAGCACATACTCCTGTACTCCCCCTATATAGTCGGCTTTAAGAGTTTCATGTAGCTCATGTTATTTGTTAAATGTATATATGTGCCGACTAAATAAAATTTACTTTACTTTATAGAATAGTTTAAAAAATCATGTACCAGTGGAAAAGGCCTCTTGGTTCTATATAAGTATATAGGTTTCTACTTATTTATCTCCCATGCAAAGCTTTATCATTCAATGTAGGCTGCAAATTGGAAAATTTAAAACAATTTTTTTCAATGAAAAATACAATTGTATATGGCGAGACAAGTGGTTGTGATATGAAGATTCAAGGTTGTAAAGATGATAGCTTCAGGCTCTTTGCCATTTGAACCCTGTAGATATCTACTGTAATTGGGTGAAAGAAAGAAAAAATATCGTCTTGTGAACCAGCAATGTCATACCTGTTAACCTCTGGGAACTGCTAGGGGGGAGATCTCCCCCCTACCAACTCTTCTAAGGGGGAGATTTTGTGCGTCGCCTTTAAACGTACAAAATTGTACCTTGTAGTTTCATACATGTGATAGAGTTGCTATGCTACAACTGGAGATTTGTAAATTTTTGGCTGGAGATTTTTTATCGAGGTATTTAATGCATGTTTTTGTTGTTAATTGATGTTTTCTTTTTGTTTGTTTCAGTATTGAAACAACTGCATCCCATTTCAATATATATTGTTTACATTTCTGTCTTATTAGTAGTGTTTCATATGATGAATGAAGAATAAAAACTGTATTTATAATTTATTCATAATCATTCATAATCATAAGGTTATAACAAAGCAATAACAATTAAGACAGAATGTTCTGAACAATAAAGTCATAGAGCACTAAAATTAAAAAGTCACTTTGCTGCTGGTGCGTTGGATGATAGCATACATTTCGTCATTTTTGTGGTTTATCAATTCCATCCTGGAACTTAGTCCTTAAATAATACTTTGATCGGCTTTGGTCCCAAACAAGCCATAACAACTCAATCCGAGATGAATTCATTGCACTTTTGATCGAAATAAGAAGTTTTCCTCGGCATCAAAGGTTGTCCGACTCCTGTTTGCACAACGGTTTATAACTATTTTTAATTGCCGCTATCACACTTCTAATCATCTAAGCGTGTGCCACAAACCCACTTCCTTATCCCCAATTAACTGTCAATCAGTGGATAATTGTTGTATAATCATCAACACCTTAATTAATCTCCATGACCCAATTTACCTGTAAAGGTGTCAAACAGATCAATAACCGGATATCATTTAAACACCTTTACTATTGGTATCTCTCAGCGTTTTTCATCAGCGCGGGAGTTCCAAATGGGGAATTTCCAGAAATATTGATCGCAAAATGTAGGTCAAGATTTTATTGTACTTGATTTTTTTGTTGGGGTGGAGATCGTGCGGGAGGAAAAGGTGTGCGGGAGATTAATGTCTCCCGCGCAGGAGACCCAGTCCATGCGGGAGATAAGGCTCTTACGCGGGAGACTCCCGCGAAAAGGGGGAGGGTTAACAGGTATGCAATGTATGTGTAATTCAATTTGACTTGAAGCATTAGAATAGGACATGGAGATTAATATTTTTTTTCAAATGATCACAAATGAAAATGCAAGGCCTTATACATAGTTGGTAACTCACAGCTGATCATGCTCTGATTACTCATCATTGACACGTGGGACAACTAGCAGAGAAATCATTTCGTTGAAAAAAGGCTATTAATAGTTACCAATTAAATTCATTGTTGATACTGTTAAGCTATACAGAAAAATGGGGACTCCCATAATTTCCAAGAAATTCCTTTCTTGATTTAGATACAATTAAAAGCTGTGGTTTGATTAGCTACAAAGACAGCCTGACACAGTGTCCTAAAATGATCACACAACTACGAGGATTTGTCAGTTGACCCACGAGTGATGAGCGAAGAGTAATCGCAGCATGATCAGCTGTGGGTTACCACAGGTGATGAGTGAAGAGCAATCAGAGTGTGATCAGCTGTGGGTTACCAACATTAGCTCTTAAACTTTATGATATAACCTCAAGAAGTTCATTTATTTTTTACATTGGATACAATAGGGTCACATTTTTCTATTTTCATATGCTATGATAGGGAATAGTTTAAACAAATCTCCTTTAAGGTTAGTTTTACAGACATTAGACTTGAATTTAACCTTAAAGCATTATACTCCTCAATGGGATAAGTCACGTGGTACATGTATTTTGTATTATTCTGTGTATATTTTTTTGCATGAAGAATGTAAATATTGTAATTAATTTGTCAGGTTGCAGATGATGGTGTAAGTGGTTCTAAGATCCTAAGTCTAACTTCACTTCTGTGTTATGTAAGATGTTCAGTCTAATTTGATTTTTTACATGTAGATAGTGGTTTTCACTGTACTTACCTAACATTGGCAACTAATATTGTGACATCAATGGAAAATGGCGATTTTAATGTGTGTTTTCTTTTTTATGCTTAAAAAAGGCTTTCAGTGTCGTGAATGACAAATCCTGTTATCTAACTTTAAGCTTCATAGATGTAATGAGCTCTCTATTAGATGGTTTAGATCATGCTTTTCAGAAAGATTGCAAAAAGTAAATATCGGTACCCTGAAGTATAGGAGAATGTCCGAGTAACTCTCCATTCCTTAAAAATAATGGAGCCGAGGCCCATTGTTTTTAAGGAATGGAGAGATACGAGGACATTCTCCAACTTAAAATCCACCCATTGTACTTTATTAATTTTATTAATTATTAATCTTGTAACAAAAAAAAGTCTGTGTATAATATCTAAAGTACAAAGAGAACAATAACTCTCCATTCCTTAAAAATAATGGAGAGTTTTGACAATAGATTTACATAACAGGTGAATTTTAATCAGAGTTCCTTACTTAGCCTCTTTTTTTAAAAGGTTTATAAATGATTTACTCTTATCTCTGCAGTTTTTCAAATGCAGATGACAATGCATTGTGCAATCTTCTCTGTAGGTTCCTGATATATATGTCTTAAACATGTATTTTCAAAATGTAATTCAGTTGTGCAATGAAAATGTCCATGAAAATGGCATGATTATAAATAATAGTAAATCTTGTGTTGACTTATTAGTTCCTCAAGAAAATTGTCAATTTGTAATTATGAACTCAAGTTAGAAACTGACATTTCATTTCAGATTGAAATTACAGATGTTAAAAATGTTTTTGAAAATTTGTTATGGCCCATACAGATTAAAAAGCTTTCTGCAGCTTTATATGGCAGAATATTTCTCTTATATTATACTTGTCAGCTGAAGGTCTAAAGTTTTATTATAACAACTGTATTAAATCTGTAATGAACTTATATTATACTTGTCAACTGAAGGTCTAAAGTTTTATTATAACAACTGTATTAAATCTGTAATCAACTATTGCTATAATATTTAAGGAATTCAGGAAATATTATTTGTGAAATAACTTCGAAAATTACAAAAAAGCAAGAATTAATCTTAAAATGCCTCTAAGATTGTGTTTGCCAAATTAGAATAGATGAACATTAAGAATGAATTATTTTCAGGCAGTTAACATGTAAAAATGTATGAAAGATTTAGCACCAGATTAGCTATCTGTAAAGTTTAAAGATTGTAAAGGAATATGCCATTACTCTTTAATGGCTTTAAGATCTTCATCAGGAAAAGTATCTCAAGGCCCAAGTCAGAAATTTTCAAATGAACATTCATATATTCTGGCCTTATGCTGTGGATATCACTTCCTTGATATGTTCAAATTATTTCTTGAAGTTACACATGGCATTGAAAACTAATAACATAATTATTATAATTTATAATCACTTGTTATGTTTAAAATTATTTATTTTGGCTCATAAAAATGAAAACTACTGACAAAATGAGACTTTTTATTATCACTAAGTAATTTTGTTTTTATAATATTTATTTGAGCCCATAAAACTAGTTTATTGAAGTGTCTGTACCAAGCCAGGAAAGTGGTTAGTCATGTATATGTGTGCAAGGAGTATCAGTTTTGTCCATGTTTATACAATTATTCTATTAGATTTTAGAACTGTTCTGACAGTGTGGTATTTTGGGTTTTTCATTTATATAGCTATTAATGGTACATATATTTTAGGCATCAAGATGATTGACATGTTTAATCTGTACTTACCTGACCTGGCCTCAGGTTAGATGAACTTTGTGTAAAGCTACCTTGTAAAATTAAGAATTATTATTATGACTGTGCATGGTGGCCTTTTGTCATTGATAAACATGTGATCAGAGCCAGGATGGTAGAGTGGTTAAGGTCGTTGACTTGCATGAGATCTCTCCCTGATACCCAGTTCAAGTGTAAAGGTTTCCAGATTCCTACCCATGGCATGACAAGGGTTTTTACCTGTCTGTTCGATATAACTGTACAGGTTTATCACCCATTAAGTCTTGTAGTAATAAAATAGCTGAAATTGATAAACATGTCAATAAACATTGTTGGCTTTTTGATAAACATATCAATACATAATGCTGGGTTGGCCACCAATATGGGATATTGTTAAATAGGTATGTATATAATATTTGTTTGGTACATTAATTCACAATTTACACTGGCTTTGAGAGTCTGCAGCCTTTTTTTTTGGGCCAGTAAACATTTTCTATCACTGGCCCAAATTGAAAACTGGTAGCCCAAATTTTTCAATAACATTTTTTTGTGTTGTTGACTAATAAAGCAGTTAGTTATGTTTTATTCTTCAATTATTCCCTCCCTACACATAACCCTATAAACCCTTCCCTCATTCACAGGCGCTCGTGGCACGGACCACCCCTTTTTTTCTAACTTTCTGTTTACAAATTTATTTTCAATAAAATTTCTTTATTTCTTTATTATTTCATCTCTTTTTCCTTATTTTAACTTGTTCGTGTCAATATTCATACAATCTTATGTTAACATCAAATTGCATGTGTCGACCCTATATTGCATCGTGTTATCGGTTTTCGTGCTATTATCGATTTTTCGATATAGCGATTAACAGTGTTAACCCTTCATTCATATGACGATTGGAATTTTCAAAGAATGGCTAGTTAAATATTTCTTTGTACATAAGATTGTTTTTAAAGACAATCTTGAAATTCTGGAGAACTGAGCTATCGTATGCACAAAACAAAAACAGGGGCAAAAAGATGCGTCTTTTAGGAATGGATACATGTCCTAGTTTGAATGACATAATGGAAATAAGGTGCAATAAATGTACTCGAAGCGAGCAGGGATATGATTTTTAAACCTGCCGAGTTGCATGCATTTGTGTATTCTATATAGGGTCGACACATGCAATTTGATGTTAACATAAGATTGTATGAATATTGACACGAACAAGTTAAAATAAGGAAAAAGAGATGAAATAATAAAGAAATAAATACATTTTATTGAAAATAAATTTGTAAACAGAAAGTTAGAAAAAAGGGGGGTGGTCCTTGCCACGAGCACCTGTGGCTCGGATGCTATTAAGGGTATCAGCTGGATTTTATTATACTAAGGTCAAATGACCTAACTCATATAAATTCCTCAGGCCTTTTTTCCTGAAAGGCACTTATTCAATAGGTCAATAGTGTCCTAATTTGCCTAATACTTATAGGTCATTTAATGCATACTTATTATGATATTTAGAATTGACAGCCAGACAGGTTTTCAGAGGTCACCATCCTATTTTCAAAAAAAAGTTAAACTTAAGTGAAAATAAAAATAGATTAAAATCAAATCCCCCAATGAGGAATGAGTCAAAGACTTACGAGAAAGCTACCCTAAATAGGTCACAAAAAAAGTCTGCTTTGAAGTAAACATTTTTTTTTATATATAAATCAAAGTATTTTATCTAAATTCACAGAGAAATAAAAATTTTAGTGGATCTTTTCAACCATTTGTCTTAATCGGGAAAAAGCTTATAATATTTGTCCATTTCAAAGGTTTCAGTATTTCTCAAAAACCTAAATCAAATCCTCTATCGTATTTTGCACAAAAGACAAGTTTAAATTTGGTGCCAAATTGATATCCGATAATTTTTACGTGTCCGGTCCTGAGCGATTCTTGTTCTTATATTTCAAATATTAATATTTTCGTTCATTAAAGCGTTTCTGAGATTGTGACTTTAATTTTGTCAATGTCCTTGAACTTCATCAAGTAGAATCGTATTTACTTTATCGAGTACCCGGAAAATAAGATGAATATATAATAATATTTGTACTCGCCCATATATTTAAATTTGGGCCAGTTACTACCTGTCTTGACAATATCTAGTCGCCCATATGCAATTTGATGTTAACATAAGATTGTATGAATATTGACACGAACAAGTTAAAATAAGGAAAAAGAGATGAAATAATAAAGAAATAAATACATTTTATTGAAAATAAATTTGTAAACAGAAAGTTAGAAAAAAGGGGGGTGGTCCTTGCCACGAGCACCTGTGGCTCGGATGCTATTAAGAGTATCAGCTGGATTTTATTATACTAAGGTCAAATGACCTAACTCATATAAATTCCTCAGGCCTTTTTTCCTGAAAGGCACTTATTCAATAGGTCAATAGTGTCCTAATTTGCCTAATACTTATAGGTCATTTAATGCATACTTATTATGATATTTAGAATTGACAGCCAGACAGGTTTTCAGAGGTCACCATCCTATTTTCAAAAAAAAGTTAAACTTAAGTGAAAATAAAAATAGATTAAAATCAAATCCCCCAATGAGGAATGAGTCAAAGACTTACGAGAAAGCTACCCTAAATAGGTCACAAAAAAAGTCTGCTTTGAAGTAAACATTTTTTTTTATATATAAATCAAAGTATTTTATCTAAATTCACAGAGAAATAAAAATTTTAGTGGATCTTTTCAACCATTTGTCTTAATCGGGAAAAAGCTTATAATATTTGTCCATTTCAAAGGTTTCAGTATTTCTCAAAAACCTAAATCAAATCCTCTATCGTATTTTGCACAAAAGACAAGTTTAAATTTGGTGCCAAATTGATATCCGATAATTTTTACGTGTCCGGTCCTGAGCGATTCTTGTTCTTATATTTCAAATATTAATATTTTCGTTCATTAAAGCGTTTCTGAGATTGTGACTTTAATTTTGTCAATGTCCTTGAACTTCATCAAGTAGAATCGTATTTACTTTATCGAGTACCCGGAAAATAAGATGAATATATAATAATATTTGTACTCGCCCATATATTTAAATTTGGGCCAGTTACTACCTGTCTTGACAATATCTAGTCGCCCATATGTGGTTTTGAACGTCAACCAGGCGACCGGCTGTGTCCAGCACTGCTGTGGTGTTAAATCTGACAGGGAATACAAAATGGTTCTAATTGAGTGCACTAGGAACAAATATGTTGATATCACAGACAAGATTCTGATGTCATTCAAGTAAACAAACTGGACAGTCGACTACACACATAGGTAGTTGGCTTTTTAAAATATTTTATAGACTTTAAATCAGCACATTGCCCGATTGATGTTCTAAATTTGGATTTGTAAGAGCTTATCTATTTGTAAACTCGGCTGCATCACCCACAAACTGAAGTAATGTATTGAAAGTTTGTGAGTGAAAAGCTGAGTTTAAACTTGGTCCTACAAACGAGAAAGTAGATTGATTAATATTCTGTGTTTAATTTTGTAGAGAAAGAGAGTTGGATTCACAGATGATGGAGAAAAGGATGATGACCAACCAAAGCTGACACAACGAGTAAAGACATTTTATGTAGAATCATGGCCTGAGGTCAAAGTCAGGAGAGGTAAAAATATAACATTAACTGACACAAGTAAAGACATTTTATGTAGAATCACATGACTTGAGGTCAAGGTCAGAAGAGGTAAAAATATAACATTAACTGACACCAGTAAAGACATTTTATGTAGAATCACATGACTTGAGGTCAAGGTCAGAAGAGGTAAAAATATAATATTAACTGACACCAGTAAAGACATTTTATGTAGAATTATGGCCTGAGGTGAAGGTCAGAAGAGGTAAAAATATAGCATTAACTGACACTAGTAAGGACATTTTATGTAGAATCACATGACTTGAGGTCAAGGTCAGAAGAGGTAAGCATATAGCATTAACTGACACCAGTAAAGACATTTTATGTAGAATCACATGGCTTGAGGTGAAGGTCAGAAGAGGTAAAAATATAACATTAACTGACACTAGTAAGGACATTTTTTGTAGAATCATACACTGACATAGTGAGTAAAAAGATGATTTATATGTAATCATGGCCTGAGGTCAAGGTAATATCAGGTAAACATACAATAAACACGGACACCAGTAAAGACATATTATGTAGAATCATTACCTGAGGTCAAGGTCAGATAATGTAAACCTATGATGTACACTGACACAAGTATGGTAGTTGGATTTACAACTACCTGTGCAATCAGAGCCTATCACCACTAAAGATGTGAGTTTGAATACCACTCATGACGAGATGTACTCGATACAACATAAAGTTTGTCAGTGACTTGCAATAGGTCAGTGGTTTTTTCTGGATACTTCGGTTTCATCCACCAATTAAATTGACCGCAACGATATAACTAAAATATTGTTGAAAGTGGTGTTAAACACCATATTGGCATACCCTAACCTATTTTGTTTATAAACTTTGTTGAAAAATTTGTTGATAATTTTTTTTTTTAATTTGTTAATAAACTTTGATGGTCAATTCTGTTGGTAAATTTGTTAATAATTGAAGATGATAATACAACTTCTTCTTCTGGTCCCTTTTAGTATATAGTATTCTTGTTATAATGAAGATTACAATACAGTTAAATATCTGAAAGAGGTTGGATAAATAGAGAATTCATCTCAACCTCTGGTAAAAGTTAGATAACAGTACTTTTATTGCTTTTAATGCAGTTCTTGATCTCTGTGTAATCAGTAGGTCTAAGTACTATGATTGTAAATTAGACACAGTGAAAATCTATAATAAAACTTACATGAACAAGTTTTATCAAATGTTTCAATGATTTTATCACTATTTTGACTTTAGTTAAAGCGTTAAGCACTTTTAATCAGTTATAATTGTATCTATGTGTAATGTATCAAATATTGATCAATAGAAATTATACTTTGTCCACTTGACAATCAATAGATTTAAACTTTTATTATAGATAAATCTACATTGAAGTTTTCATTTAATAAATTCCTGTAACAATATTTGATAACATGTATAAATCGTTTGTTCTAATCTTGAATTTTATTTGAAAAGAAAACTTCAAAGTATTGATATAATAATTATTGCATGGTAATATTGTAGGTAGTTATCACTGCAAATAATACTTTAAAATTGAATATTCTATATCAATATCAACATTGTTTATATTTTATCAACATGGTGTATATAATATCTACATTGTGTATATGATATCAACATTGTATATATAATATCAATGTTGTTTATATAATATCAACATTGTATACACTTCAAACAAATAATATTTCTGCAGACTTACTAACATTTTAGCTTCACAAACTTTCCTATCAAGTCAATCTGATTAAATAAATCGTATTTAATTTTTGGGTTCAACCAATTAAAAAAAATTATGTCCATTTCTGCTAAGCGTGGATGAGAGGGGGTGGGAGTGCAGTAAGTTATACACACGTCCATACTTTTGTTCGTCTTGCTCTCCATATGTTTTCCATTCGATAACTTTAGTTCTATCTAAACAAATCATTTGAAATTATACACCAGGTTAGAGATCTTCAACGACAAGCCAATTTCGATATTGTACCTTAGTACAATTTTTTGCTCTGGAGTTATAGCCCTTGATTTGCAGAAAAATACAAATTTTAGTTTCAGCTCAATAACTTAGGTCCCCTTTAGCAACTAATTTGAAATTTTTACAAAAGACTAGGGTCAAAAAGGTTAAGCCAGTATTAATTTCAGACTTTAACACTTTATCCATTATAGAGTTATGCCTTCGATTTAGTGATAATACAAATTTCTCATGTTTTGTACAATTACTTAAGTTTGCCATAGTTAAATCAATTGCAATTTATACTCAAGGTCTTGGACAATAAAAGACAAGTCAAGCTTGAATTTAGACTTTATCAACTTGTTCTGTTCTGGATATGTGCTCCTTAATTTGCCAAAATATACCAATTTCTTAGTAACTTTGAAGCAAGCGATTTAAAATTTATTATTGAAGTTAACATGATACAATGTAGAATACATAGCACAATTTAACAAAAATGATTGATCATCAACACACATGGTGGAGATTCAGCTTCATAGTGTCTGCTGAGTGGGGTCACATAAAAAATCACCATGAATAAGGTCCAAGGGATTTTTTTTCTAGGAAAGTATTCAATTTTGTCAGTATTTTAAGCATTTCTATTGTGTTTGCAACATATTTTTTAATAATTTTTATTAATATATTAGTTAATAAATTAATTTTAGAGTCACATGTCATTTTATACGTGTTTGGATTGGTTTAAAAAGTTGAGGTTATTTGTCAATGAACGTACTCTAAAAATAGACTGTGTTCTCAAGGCGTCGCATGCCATTGTCATCAGGTGATTTTCTTTAAATTTGGAACCTTTGGGGTTATTTAAATTTATTTCCGATTATTTGCCTTATTTTGAAAAAATAAATATATTTTTCAATATCATAGCAAAAAAAGTGTGAATTAATTTATAAGGATTGATCGCAAATTATTTGTTCGGTTCATTCGAAATAACCTCAATCAAGTTGTACACACCCTTGCATAACCCGCTATGCGGGTTACTCGATGTGTACAACCTGATAGAGGTTATTTCTTCATGAACCGAAAAAAAATTGTGATCAATCCTTAATTAAACATTATATGAAAAAATACAAGTCAATGAGAATCTAGGACATGGTGTAGGCAAGCACAAAAATGTGGCAAAATTAAAATGGGCTATATGATTCCTATCTCCAATTTTGATGCCTAAATCTGCAGCAGCCAATCAGACAAAAACAGCACAAATTTACTAAAACTGAAAATACTGAGAAATGACAATCTCAATAATATGGATAGTATAAAAGCATGTGGAATATGCTTGTATTGTGTATAATGCTTTATTGTATCAAGTCTTTGTTGTGTTTTGTAGTTGCTCATACTAAGTGATAAAATGTAATATAATAGCTAAAATTAAGTAGAAAGAGTTAATAGAAAATAATTGTGTCTTCATGCTATATGTTTCAACATATGTAGTAGTTCCCTGTACAAAATGATATATTTTTTATCTTTGTGTAGTTCTAAAGTTGCCATAGTAACTTAATACCGATATTGTGATTGTTTTTTATTTGTAGACAATTCAATACGACCTCGGTCCGGTAGAATTCTTGGAGGAACACCCATCACAATTGACACAGCTGTTGTAAGTCTATCATTTGAGATAAATCAAGAAAAAACTTCTGAAAGTCCAAAATTCAGATGGGTATTAAAATTAAGTTAATGTTCCCTGTCTGTCTGTTATTTATGTCATGAAAGTAGAATGATAGGTGACTAGTTCACTATGATATGGCATCAGTTTCCTGTGTTAATAGTTTATTGAGAGAGTCTGTCTGATATTTAGTAAATTAATGAATGAAAAGTAGATATCTAGTCTACTTTAGTGTGCATGACACGTTTCTAGAATAACATTCATCAGCTGGAGGTACGCTCAGAGTTAAAAGATTGTAATAACATTCATCAGCTGGAGGTACGCTCAGAGTTAAAAGATTGTAATAACATTCATCAGCTGGAGGTACGCTCAGAGTTAAAAGATTGTAATAACATTCATCAGCTGGAGGTACGCTCTCAGAGTTAAAAGATTGTAATAACATTCATCAGCTGGAGGTACGCTCAGAGTTAAAAGATTGTAATAGCATTCATCAGCTGGAGGTACGCTCAGAGTTAAAAGATTGTAATAACATTCATCAGCTGGAGGTACGCTCAAAGTTAAAAGATTGTAATAACATTCATCAGCCGGAGGTACGCTCAGAGTTAAAAGATTGTAATAACATTCATCAGCTGGAGGTACGCTCAGAATTAAAAGATTGTAATAACATTCATCAGCCGGAGGTACGCTCAGAGTTAAAAGATTGTAATAACATTCATCAGCTGGAGGTACCGTCAGAGTTAAAAGATTGTAATAACATTCATCAGCCGGAGGTACGCTCAGAGTTAAAAGATTGTAATAACATTCATCAGCTGGAGGTATGCTCAGAGTTAAAAGATTGTAATAACATTAATCTGCTGGAGGTACGCTCAGAGTTAAAAGATTGTAATAACATTCATCAGCTGGAGGTACACTCAAGAGTTAAAAGATTGTAATAACATTCATCAGCTGGAGGTACGCTCAGAGTTAAAAGATTGTAAAAACATTCATCAGCTGGAGGTACGCTGAGAGTTAAAAGATTGTAATAACATTCATCAGCTGGAGGTATGCTCAGAGTTAAAAGATTGTAATAACATTCATCAGCTGGAGGTACGCTCAGAGTTAAAAGATTGTAATAACATTCATCAGCTGGAGGTACGCTCTCAGAGTTAAAAGATTGTAATAACATTCATCAGCTGGAGGTACGCTCAGAGTTAAAAGATTGTAATAACATTCATCAGCTGGAGGTACGCTCAGAGTTAAAAGATTGTAATAACATTCATCAGCCGGAGGTACGCTCAGAGTTAAAAGATTGTAATAACATTCATCAGCTGGAGGTACGCTCAGAGTTAAAAGATTGTAATAACATTCATCAGCCGGAGGTACGCTCAGAGTTAAAAGATTGTAATAACATTCATCAGCTGGAGGTACGCTCAGAGTTAAAAGATTGTAATAACATTCATCAGCTGGAGGTACGCTCAGAGTTAAAAGATTGTAATAACATTCATCAGCCGGAGGTACGCTCAGAGTTAAAAGATTGTAATAACATTCATCAGCCGGAGGTACGCTCAGAGTTAAAAGATTGTAATAACATTCATCAGCCGGAGGTACGCTCAGAGTTAAAAGATTGTAATAACATTCATCAGCTGGAGGTACCGTCAGAGTTAAAAGATTGTAATAACATTCATCAACCGGAGGTACGCTCAGAGTTAAAAGATTGTAATAACATTTATCAGCTGGAGGTACGCTCAGAGTTAAAAGATTGTAATAACATTAATCTGCTGGAGGTACGCTCAGAGTTAAAAGATTGTAATAACATTCATCAGCTGGAGGTACACTCAAGAGTTAAAAGATTGTAATAACATTCATCAGCTGGAGGTACGCTCAGAGTTAAAAGATTGTAAAAACATTCATCAGCTGGAGGTACGCTGAGAGTTAAAAGATTGTAATAACATTCATCAGCTGGAGGTATGCTCAGAGTTAAAAGATTGTAATAACATTCATCAGCTGGAGGTACGCTCAGAGTTAAAAGATTGTAATAACATTCATCAGCCGGAGGTACGCTCAGAGTTAAAAGATTGTAATAACATTCATCAGCCGGAGGTACGCTCAGAATTAAAAGATTGTAATAACATTCATCAGCCGGAGGTACGCTCAAGAGTTAAAAGATTGTAATATCATTCATCAGCCGGAGGTACGCTCAGAGTTAAAAGATTGTAATAACATTCATCAGCCGGAGGTACGCTCAGAGTTAAAAGATTGTAATAACATTCATCAGCCGGAGGTACGCTCAGAGTTAAAAGATTGTAATAACATTCATCAGCCGGAGGTACGCTCAGAGTTAAAAGATTGTAATAACATTCATCAGCTGGAGGTACGCTCAGAGTTAAAAGATTGTAATAACATTCATCAGCTGGAGGTACGCTCAAGAGTTAAAAGATTGTAATAACATTCATCAGCTGGAGGTACGCTCAGAGTTAAAAGATTGTAATAACATTCATCAGCTGGAGGTACGCTCAGAGTTAAAAGATTGTAATAACATTCATCAGCTGGAGGTACGCTCAGAGTTAAAAGATTGTAATAACATTCATCAGCTGGAGGTACGCTCAGAGTTAAAAGATTGTAATAACATTCATCAGCTGGAGGTACGCTCAGAGTTAAAAGATTGTAATAACATTCATCAGCTGGAGGTACGCTCAGAGTTAAAAGATTGTAATAACATTCATCAGCTGGAGGTACGCTCAGAGTTAAAAGATTGGAAAGACAAATAAATTAAAAATCTTTTAGAGCAAGAAAACCAAAGGGCCTTAACAGGATAGCAAAAGAATCAGCTAATATTATATACTCATATAAATATCTTGAATCTGATTTGATAAAAAAACTGTCACGTGATATTTATCCATTCGTTGGGTCAACCGCTAATCGTAAGGTCTCATAGTAAGGTCCACCGCTCGCGAGGAAATCCCAAGGAAATTCCCACGTGAGCCTCACATGTTTCCAATTATAATTACTTCCTTTGATTCAACAGACAACAAATATGGCGTCCAGCGACAGGTTCGTCGCTGTAGGCGAAGAAGAAATTTTATATATATATATCGAATATTTTCGTAAAGCCTCAGGTATTCTGTTACTTGGTGTCTGATGCAAAAATATTCGATATAATATACCAATTATCACCCTTGTTGGAGTGTGACCCGACGGTTTGTCTCCCAGAGAAAAGTAAGGTCACCCAAGCCAATTATCACCCTTGTTGGAGTGTGACCCGATGGTTTGTCTCCCAGAGAAAAGTAAGGTCACCCGTCGGGTCACATTCCAACAAGGGTGATAATTGTATAAGGTCACCTATGTATGAGGGAGATGAACCATAGTTTTATTTATAATCACATTATTTAGAAACTGAAAATTTCAATAATAGATTTATCTTATAGGAACCATTTAATGTTAATTCTAATATGACGTCCTTCAAATGCTTCGAGTCCAAACCCATGGTAAAAATAATATTAATCTATGACCGTTTACGTCATAAAGGTAATAACAAAATTACCGAACTCCGAACAATCTTACAAAGGGAAAGTCAAAACTCATAATTATATAAACAGACAAAATCAGTCAACAACCGGAAAACTGTGAAAACCGTAATGACCCTGACTTGGTACAGGCATTTCTAAAGAAATGGTGGGTTGAATCAGATTTTAAGGCGCCAAACCTCCCGCTCTCATTACGGTTCAAAGGTTCCGGCTGTCACTGTAACAGTATTTAAATACAGGAACAAAATAGGTAAAATAGTAGTCAAAGCAGTACCATATTCGGTGACGTAAATGTCAAAAATATTTTTACGTCACACATTGACAAAAAAAATTCTTGACATTTTTGACTTCTTTATCTTTATACATTTTCACTATATGAAAATGCATCGCTTATAATTTTTTCTGCAGAGACGGAATATATTTCGACAAGATATTGGTATCGGAATATAAACTTTTTAAGAGATCGAATAAGGCGAATCTTTTTATAGCCCTGGTCCAGTAGCCTGTTTCTCAGATGAAGATGACGTTTCAGGAAATCAGAATAATTGCTACTGGCCCTTGCATAGCGAATCAATTGCGAGATGTAAACACCATATGCAGGAGAAGCTGGTATATTGCTGCACATGTTTGGAAAATTTATGATTTTAAAATTGAAGTCGTCCCGCTTATCATAAATTTTAGTACTGAGTTGACCACTGTCGTCAAATTCGAGGTATAAGTCCAAAAATGATGCGGACGAAGCTGTATCGGTGGTCTCTTTAACTTCCAGCTCTGGAGGGTATATCAATGGAAGAAATTCTGCAAATCTAGAATTATTGATAGATAAAACGTCATCAATATACCTGTATGTGAAATTAAAGGCTCTAGCCTCATGAATCTTCTTATCTTTTACAAGCTTTTGAAGAAACTCCGACTCATATGAGTATAAAAATAAATCGGCTAGAAGAGGGGCACAATTCGTACCCATTGGTATGCCGACGACCTGCTGAAACAGTGTCCCTCCAAAGGAGACAAATATGTTATCGATGAGGAACTCCAGCATACTGATCACTTGTTCCTCGGAGTAACATGTTTTACCTTTATGAATTTTGTTTGAAAAATATGTGGAATTGTAGCCTAACACAACAAATTTTGAGCCATAGTTTCTATGACTAAAAGCTTTATGAATTGTTTCTTTTAAGCGGGTTTTTAATTTGTCATGCGGTAGGGTGGTATATAGAGTTGAAAAATCAAAAGTTTTGATGGAGGATACCTGAGAGAAAGATCTTGATTTCAGGTTATCCAAAAGATCTTTAGAGTTTTTCAAAATCCACATGTGATTTATGCCACTACGCGAGTAAACAGTTTCACAATATTTCTGTTGTCCCTCTTTTACTGCAGACAGAATCTTTGTCAGGTGAATAGACAATTCTTTCGTCGAACAAGTTGATGATCCCGCTATGTACCTTTCTTTGTATGGTGTCTTATGGAGTTTAGGTATCCAATATAAATAGGGTAAATCCTCAGACTCTTTACCAGAGGGAATGTTTAAAGAGGTCATGAATGATCTGTGGTTAGCTAGGATTTCATCTTTGTCGAACGAAGTTGGTTTGTATGTGGTATTACTAGAGGTGTTGCTATTTATGCCTAATTCCTTGATTAGGCATTCGAAGTAATATGATTTACATACAAACACGATATTGTTGGAAGCCTTGTCCGCAGGAACGATAACATATTTGTCATGAAGAGAGGAAAGACACTTAACGGCTTCTTGGTCTTTAAATACAGACTTAGGTCGACTATTAACACAATTTTTGAGTTTGTGAATCCGACCTTGTACTAGAGACCTAATTGTTCTAACCCAGTCTGACAAGGACTCTAACTCAGGATCTTGGTCTACTTCTCTCTTTATCCACCTTCTGGCATAATCTTCAACAGCATCCATAATTATCTTGAAATTATGTTTCCAATTGATGTGTTGAGGTTCTCTGAATTTAGGACCATGAGAAATCACCTTTCGGAGACTCTCATGTTGAATGATATTCAGATCACCAGTGATTACATGTCCAGATGGGTTGTATTGAAAAGGAGAGTGGGAGCAGTCACAAGTCAGAGGGTTCTTAAGGTACTCTTCTATGTTAATATCTTGCAATGCTTCTTTGTAGTTGAAAATTTTACGGCCAATGCTGTTAGTGTAGCTATAGGAGACAATGGGAACAGATTGATTTTTGAAATATGGTGGAATTTCTTTTACGACCTCTTTTCTATTAAGAATGTTGCTGATGTTAATAGCATCGATTCCTTTGTTAGCAAACGGAATATGGAGGAATTTTCTGTTGTTATCATGAAGAGGTTCAGATCGAACTGGTTTAAAAAGACGAAAGGACGCCACGTCACATATAATACTAGACAATCTGTACTTAGGAGAAAAAGGATCTACGCCTCCTTTGTCAAGTCCAAAATCCCTAAGATCTTTGAGGTAGTTTACAGGTAGTGAAAATAAGATTGTACGAATATGATGAATTCCAAGAGGTTTCTGTATATTAGAAAGTAAATCATTAAAAGTATCTTGTAACGTTCTTGGTTTAGAGGACTTTTTAACATTAGGATGTTGAATTCTTTTATATAGGATGTTGAATTCTTTCATAGATAGACGTGGTCTGTGCTTGTAAAGCGGCTGTTCCATGACACTCCCTTGTAAAAGATGCATAATAATAAGTATGCAATACACAAAATAAATAAATATTTGTGTATTGGAAATCGGCTCAGGCGATATAGAAAGCAGACAGGTATTATAAAACCGTATCCCTTGCGAAGATCCAGAATAGCATATAGCATTCTTGCATATCCCTGGGTCTAAAAATTGCACATATTAAAATTCCGCGAAATGTTGTTCATGACTTTGGTATATAAACAACATGACGTCGTAAGAAGACTTCCAGTTTAGAACGTAAAGATCCTGACGTTTTTTGGCTTCGTGTACGCCTCCTTGTCAAAGTGGTATTTGCAGTATATTCCCTTTCTTTTGAATTGATGTTCATGAATGACAACATTTAGTAATCTCAAAACATATTTACTATCGGCATTGAAACACCTTTTCGGTTGTCATTTCAAACATCTTTGGAAAAAACGGAATATTATTGTAACATTTCAGTCGGGTCAATTAACGGAACAACCAAAAACCCTGGATGACCTAGGCCGTTTCGATTTGAAAATGTTCCGTAATTGTCCTATTAGAATCGAAATAATTACCGATAGCCATATATTTATATTGTTTTTACCACGGGTTGTCACTTTATGCCTTCATTTTATCCCTTGCTACCACTCGTGGTAAAATATTTGGCATCAGGTGCCAACCTGTGGTAAAAACAATATAAATATATGGCTACTGCTAATTATTATTTAGCTCACCTGACCCAGGTGAGCTATTGTCACCACTGAGCGTCCGTCGTCTGTCGTCCGTCGTCCGTCCGTCCATCCGTTAACTTTTCAGATTTTAATCAACTCCTCTGAAGCCACTGGGCCAATTTGAACCAAACTTTGGTGGAATGGTCCTTGGATGGCCCCCTTCCAAAATTGTGTCCGGTGATCCTGACTTCCAACCAAGATGGCCGCCAAGCTAAAAATAGAAAAAAAGGGGGGATGAAATTTTAATTGTCCATTGCTGCTTTAGTATAAGTCAAAATTAACTGCAGCTACATGGTAAGGAGTAGTTTAACATTATTCTGCGTTTTTCTGTGAAATTTTTCTTTCAGCCGATATATACCGATTATGCAAATTAGGCATATTTTGATAAAAGATCACATTTAAATCTTCTCTTCTGAAACTGCTGAACCAAATTACACTAAACCTGGCAAGGATGGTCCTTGGGTGGGTCCCTTTCAAAATTGTGTCCGACAGCCCCGTCCTCCATTCAAGATGGCTGCTGTTACTAAAAATAGAAATTTCTTCAATTGTCCATTGCTGCTTTATTATAAATCAAAATGAGCTCAAATTTTAACTGCAGCTACATGACAATGAGTAGATTAACATATATTCTGGGTTTTTCTGTGAATTTTTTCTTTCAACCGATTTATACTGATTATACAAATTAGACATATTTTGATAAAAGATCACATTTAAATCTTCTCTGATGAAACCGCTGAACCAAATTAAAGCAAATTTGGCTGGGATGGTCCTTGGGTTGTCCCCTTTCAATATTGTGTCCGACAGCCCTGCCCTCCATTCAAAATGGCTGCTGTTACTAAAAATAGAAATTTATTTAGTTGTCAATTTCCGCTTTATTACAAATCAAAATGAACTAAAATTTTAGCTGCAGCTATATGGCAATGAGTAGTTTAACATATATTCTGGGTTTTTCTGTGAGATTTTTTCAGCCAGTTTATTCCGTTTAGGAATATTTTGAGATAAAAATCACATCAAAATCTTTTGCTCAGAAATTTGAGTTAAAATGATCTTTGGGTGGCCCACTTTCAAAATTATGTGTAACACCCCCATTTTCTATCAACTTTAGATGTCAAATTGAAAAGCAGGTGAGCGATTACAGGCTCCTGGGAGCCTCTAGTTTAAATTAAAACCTATCTACAAAAGATATGTATTTGTTGACTTTTCAGGCATTAAGACAGATAGTGTATGGGTCATCTTACCATTCATTTAGCAGAGAATGGAGGAAATCTTCAATTACATTTCAAGACACCTCTGGTATATTTCCATGGGGTCTTCAGACACATAGAGTAAGTGTTATTACTGAGTTTTTTTTCGGTTTTATTTCATTCTAATAAGTCTCTAACAATAATACTCTTTTTATCAAGATTTACAAATGTATTCATATTTTCCATACCGGTATATAAAAGCCAAGTCAAGATTTACAAAATGTATTGTATTAGGTTTATTTGATTGCAATTTCTTCAAAATATATCATGTAAAACTACAAGTTTTCAAAGTATTATCCTGAAATCCATTCATGTCCAATTTTGATATTTTTTTCATCAATAAAAGCAGAATTAGTTTTAGTTTTACACTCTGATTCCAATTTTTTTTTATAAACTACAAATTTTGATAATGCACAAGTTAAAGACAGAGCTGAATTAATTTCGTCCATGACAAAATACAATGATAGTACTTTTGTTGACAAATAACCTAAGGTCGTGTTTAAATCATCAAGAATAAAAAAAAAATGCTTCTTAAGTTTATGTTTAAGTCGTGAATATTTAAAATCTATGCTTCAAAAAAATATTCACAGAGAACAACATACGTTGTTGCATTTGTTGGTTAAAATTTCACCAAAATCGAACAAGAACTGACTGAGGAATAATAATTTGAAAAAATGTGGTTTTATATGTAAAAAGTTACAGTGACCGAATATGTTTTTGCATGTCTCTGTACATACTTTTCTGCTTTTGTTGATAACATTTTTTTCAAAATTGGAAGTGTGCATATACATTTATCTACTGTCTGTACATGGTCAGGTGTATATTTTATTCTCTGATTTATTTTGTTTCAGTGTGGTTCTCGTGGCTTGGTGCTATGTATACAAGGATTTTTACTAAAGCATTTAATATTTGAAAGAGAATATTTTTCTTCCGACTTGGCAAAAAAGTAAGTTTTAGGAAGTTTTTACAGTGAGTATATCAATTCTATTGATAAGAAAAAGTAATTATAGAAGAATAACTTTAAGTTTAATATGAACATACTAACACAATAGAGAAACAAACTGAATAATTTAACGAAAAAACCTGAAATCAACATTTCTGACTGATCACTTTTGTTCTGACGTCAGCGGTTTCTAGTTAAAAAATCTTCAAGCAATAATTGTACTATGCAATACAGAAAACAGACTTTCCTTAAATGTTAAAAATATCCTAATTTTAAGATTAAAATATAATTTTTAGCAACATGATTGTCAGGTGTTTAACATATATTCCAGTTTTTTTCTTTTTATTTTGTAATTTTTTTGGGGCCGTCGTGATCGGGAACGTATTATAGTTGGATTTACAATTAACTGTGCAATCAGTGCCTATCACCACTAACGTTGTGAGTTTTAATCCTGCTCAGGCGAGGTGTACTCGATACAACCTTATGTGATAAAGTTTGTCAGTGACTCGCGACAGGTCTGTGATTTTCTTTGGGTACTCCAGTTTCCTCCACCAATAAAACTGACCATTATAATATAACTGAAATAGTGTTGAAAGTGGCGTTAACACCATAACCCTAGCCCTACCCTGAAATTAACTAATTATACAAGTTGGAACCTCCTTTTGGTGATTTAAACAAAATGAGTAGGAATATATTAAAAAAATAATTATTTTTATTCAGTGCTTTAAAGCCCAATGAGTTTGAGAGAAGAAGAGCTTTAATTAGTGCCTTGTGTGATATTTTATGGGCAGCTGGAGAGAAAAAGAGATGTTGTATATGTCTGCTGCAGGAAGATAGATGCTATGAACAAGATTACAGCATCAGGGACGACAAAATTACTGAAAAGGTTTGAAAAGATCTGTGTATTTACCTATTGAAACCTGACTGTATATTAGTGATTTTATTGGATGATAACTTCAAAACTTTTGTGTCTGTACTGACAGAAAAACAAGATGCTGGACATATTTGAACACTGTATGCTATAGGGAAATGTTTATTAATCTTTTTCAGAAACTGTGGAATTGAAGATCCCAATGTATACATTTGTAATCACTGATTTGTTGTTTGTTGGTCACCATGACTGTACATAGGTTTAACATAGAACCCCATACAAAGTCTTAGAAGTTCTCCCTTAATGAATGGAGCCCAATCTTTGTATGGTTTGTGAAGTTATCTTAGAAACTTCTAAAATGATTTTCGTATATTGTCCTGCAACGATTATAAGTGCATGTTAGATTTTGTGTATTTGATCTGTGCTGCACAACTAGCAGATTCTCCTTTGGAGGATTTTACCCAAGGCAGATAACTAGATCTTATTTTTATGTCCTAGGGATCTATGGGGGTATATTAATATGAAGTTGGTATTATGTTTTGAGAGTTGATATGCTATTTGTGGTTAAGTGAATACAAGCACAGTCAAACCTACCTTAAAGGGGAATTTGCGGTAGTGCCTACCGACAAAATTTGTGGGCGGAGCTTATCATCAAGAATTCCCGTTGATATGAATAGCATATTTATGAAACTGTATGTCACATGACCAACGACCTAAAGGTGACATACCTCAGAAATTTGAATTTTCGAAGAGATTTTTGTATTTTTAGACTGATGAAGAATATTATTTTTAATAAGACTAAAAGTTTCGTAGGGAGGAACACTAGTGACCATGCCTGTCAAATATTTTGCTCCAAAGGTAACTGAAACTATGTATCATTGATTTTTCCTCCTCGAGATAACCGTGGTCAAAATAATGAACAATCTGAATGTTTTCTCCACCCACAGCTATTTATACCCACAGTCCCGGTTTAAAGGACACCTCTGTTTAACAAATCACTGTCTAAAAAGAGCAGCCTCATTTTTTACAATAAATGAATAGTTACTTTTAACCTGTGTATAAAGGGCAGCTGCTCATAAAGAGCATATTTTCTGGTTACTGTGAGTGCACTTTATATACAGGTTAGACTGTAGTTAAATTGATTAATTTCTTATCAAAAATTGAAAGAATGTTCGCATTAAAATAATTGCATAATTGTAATCACATGACATTGGAAAGACAGTTTTGATTGGATATACCTTTATGATTATTTATTGAATGTCTTGGAAGCATTAGAGGAAGACAAGACATGTTCTTTTCTGAAAAAGTTCATATATAAACTCACTTTTCTTTTTCAGTTATATTTGTATGAATTCAAGAAATTTCAAGATTTACAACTTTTTATGAAAAGAAATCTGGAATTTGTAAGTACATATAAATTTGAAGGGGACATCATGGTCGTTATCGTATGGTAGTTGGATTTACAACTACCTATGCAATCAGTGCTTATCACCACTAATGTTGTGAGTTCGAATCCCACTCAGACGAGGTGTACTTGATACAACATTATGCGATAAAGTTTGTCAGTGACTTGCGGCAGGTCAGTGGTTTTCTGCAGGTACTTCGGTTTCCTCCACCAATAAAACTGACCACCTCGATATAGCTGAAATATTGTTGAAAGTGGTGTTAAACACCATGACCCTACCTCATATAAATTTGATAAAAATGTCCTTTTCTGTTTTACTGCAGAAAATTGCTATTGTAAGATGACAAAAGATTAATATAATCAGTAACAATAAAACGTAATCAAAACCAAAAATGTTACTTCCTGTAGAACTCTATCTGGTTAGGGTATGGTGTTTAATGCCACTTTCAACAATATTTCTGTTAAATCGTGGCTATCAGTTTTATTGGTGAAGGAAACCGGAGAAAACCACTGACCTGCCACAAGTCAATGACAAACTTTATCACATAATGATATATTGAATACATCTTGCCTGAGCAGTATTCGAACTCACAACATTAGTAGTGATATGCATTGATTGCATAGGTAGTTATAAATCCAACTACCATACGATCACGACCATGATGGTCCCCTATCTAAATGAAATTTGATCTATGAACAAAACAAACAATCGCCTCTCGCATCAAATCATTGAGCATAAAAAAGACTGACATAAGATGTTGAAAATTCAGATCCTGGCTTGGGACATGTACAAAATACAGGTCCTGGCTTGGGACATGCACAAAATACAGGTCCTGGCTTGGGACATGCACAAAATACAGGTCCTGGCTTGGGAGATGTACAAAATACAGGTCCTGGCTTGGGACATGTACAAAATACAGGTCCTGGCTTGGGACATGTACAAAATACAGGTCCTGGCTTGGGACATGTACAAAATACAGGTCCTGGCTTGGGACATGTACAAAATACAGGTCCTGGCTTGGGACATGCACAAAATACAGGTCCTGGCTTGGGACATGTGCAAAATACAGGTCCTGGCTTGGGACATGTACAAAATACAGGTCCTGGCTTGGGACATGTACAAAATACAGGTCCTGGCTTGGGACATGTACAAAATACAGGTCCTGGCTTGGGACATGCACAAAATACAGGTCCTGGCTTGGGACATGTACAAAATACAGGTCCTGGCTTGGGACATGCACAAAATACAGGTCCTGGCTTGGGACATGTGCAAAATACAGGTCCTGGCTTGGAACATGTACAAAATACAGGTCCTGGCTTGGGACATGTACAAAATACAGGTCCTGGCTTGGAACATGTACAAAATACAGGTTCTGGCTTGGGACATGTACAAAATACAGGTCCTGGCTTGGGACATGTACAAAATACAGGTCCTGGCTTGGGACATGTACAAAATACAGGTTCTGGCTTGGGACATGTGCAAAATACAGGTCCTGGCTTGGTACATGTACAAAATACAGGTCCTGGCTTGGGACATGTACAAAATACAGGTCCTGGCTTGGGACATGTACAAAATACAGGTCCTGGCTTGGTACATGTACAAAATACAGGTCCTGGCTTGGTACATGTACAAAATACAGGTCCTGGCTTGGGACATGCACAAAATACAGGTCCTGGCTTGGGACATGTGCAAAATACAGGTCCTGGCTTGGGACATGTACAAAATACAGGTCCTGGCTTGGGACATGTACAAAATACAGGTCCTGGCTTGGGACATGTACAAAATACAGGTCCTGGCTTGGGACATGCACAAAATACAGGTCCTGGCTTGGGACATGTACAAAATACAGGTCCTGGCTTGGGACATGCACAAAATACAGGTCCTGGCTTGGGACATGTGCAAAATACAGGTCCTGGCTTGGAACATGTACAAAATACAGGTCCTGGCTTGGGACATGTACAAAATACAGGTCCTGGCTTGGAACATGTACAAAATACAGGTTCTGGCTTGGGACATGTACAAAATACAGGTCCTGGCTTGGGACATGTACAAAATACAGGTCCTGGCTTGGGACATGTACAAAATACAGGTTCTGGCTTGGGACATGTGCAAAATACAGGTCCTGGCTTGGGACATGTACAAAATACAGGTCCTGGCTTGGGACATGTACAAAATACAGGTCCTGGCTTGGTACATGTACAAAATACAGGTCCTGGCTTGGGACATGTACAAAATACAGGTCCTGGCTTGGGACATGTACAAAATACAGGTCCTGGCTTGGTACATGTACAAAATACAGGTCCTGGCTTGGTACATGTACAAAATACAGGTCCTGGCTTGGGACATGTACAAAAATGTGATGGATTTAATAGGTTAATCAGTACCTCCTTCTCTTGATATAGTTTGTTGACACTTGATATATTATATACTTCTTTTATTAATCAAATATTTGATTATTTTAACAGTTTGATTCAGAGGGCAGTAATGGTTGTATATGTTTTCTGTATAGTGTAGTATTGTCTAGGACAATTTGTAGGTATGTATATATGTGTGTTTATTTGTACCTATATATTCAATAATCAAAATGATTGTTTAATTGAAATCCTTTACAGGGGTGGGGGTGGGTTATGGTGTTTAAGACCACTTTCAACAATATTTCAGTTATATCGTGGCAGTCAGTTTTATAGGTGGAGGAAATCGGAGTACCCGGAGAAAACCACCGATCTGTTGCAAGTCACTGACAAACTATATCACATAATGTTGTATCAAGTACACATCGCCATGAGCTGTGACGGGAATATATTAACAATATCCCCCAAGGTGGGTTATTGTCTGTTACCCCAAGGTAGGTTATTATCTGTTACCCCAAGGTAGGTTATTGTCTGTTACCCCAAGGTAGGTTATTGTCTGTTACCCCAAGGTAGGTTATTGTCTGTTACCTCAAGGTAGGTTATTGTCTGTTACCCTAAGGTGGGTTATTGTCTGTTCCCTCAAGGTAGGTTATTGTCTGTTACCCCAAGGTGGGTTATTGTCTGTTACCCCAAGGTAGGTTATTGTCTGTTACCCTAAGGTAGGTTATTGTCTGTTCCCTCAAGGTAGGTTATTGTCTGTTACCCCAAGGTGGGTTATTGTCTGTTACCCCAAGGTAGGTTATTGTCTGTTACCCCAAGGTAGGTTATTGTCTGTTACCCCAAGGTAGGTTATTGTCTGTTACCCCAAGGTAGGTTATTGTCTGTTACCCTAAGGTAGGTTATTGTCTGTTCCCTCAAGGTAGGTTATTGTCTGTTACCCCAAGGTGGGTTATTGTCTGTTACCCCAAGGTAGGTTATTGTCTGTTACCCCAAGGTAGGTTATTGTCTGTTACCCCAAGGTAGGTTATTGTCTGTTACCCCAAGGTAGGTTATTGTCTGTTACCCCAAGGTAGGTTATTGTCTGTTACCCCAAGGTAGGTTATTGTCTGTTACCTCAAGGTAGGTTATTATCTGTTACCCCAAGGTAGGTTATTGTCTGTTACCCCAAGGTAGGTTATTTTCTGTTACCCCAAGGTAGGTTATTGTCTGTTACCCCAGGTAGGTTATTGTCTGTTACCCCAAGGTAGGTAATTGTCTGTTACCCCAAGGTAGGTTATTGTCTGTTACCCCAAGGTAGGTTATTGTCTGTTACCCCAGGTAGGTTATTGTCTGTTACCCCAAGGTAGGTTATTGTCTGTTATCCCAAGGTAGGTTATTGTCTGTTACCCCAAGGTGGGTTATTGTCTGTTCCCCCAAGGTAGGTTATTGTCTGTTACCCCAAGGTAGGTTATTGTCTGTTACCCCAAGGTAGGTTATTGTCTGTTACCCCAAGGTGGGTTATTGTCTGTTACCCCAAGGTAGGTTATTGTCTGTTACCCCAAGGTAGGTTATTGTCTGTTACCCCAAGGTGGGTTATTTTCTGTTATCCCAAGGTAGGTTATTGTCTGTTACCCCAAGGTAGGTTATTGTCTGTTACCCCAAGGTAGGTTATTGTCTGTTACCCCAAGGTAGGTTATTGTCTGTTACCCCAAGGTAGGTTATTGTCTGTTCTCTCAAGGTGAGTTATTGTCTTGTTACCCCAAGGTAGGTTATTGTCTGTTACCCCAAGGTAGGTTATTGTCTGTTACCCCAAGGTAGGTTATTGTCTGTTACCTCAAGGTAGGTGATTGTCTGTTACCCCAAGGTAGGTTATTGTCTGTTACCTCAAGGTAGGTTATTGTCTGTTACCCCAAGGTAGGTTATTGTCTGTTACCCCAAGGTAGGTTATTGTCTGTTACCCCAAGGTAGGTTATTGTCTGTTACCCCAAGGTAGGTTATTGTCTGTTACCTCAAGGTAGGTTATTGTCTGTTACCCCAAGGTAGGTTATTGTCTGTTACCCTAAGGTAGGTTATTGTCTGTTACCTCAAGGTAGGTTATTGTCTGTTACCCCAAGGTAGGTTATTGTCTGTTACCCCAAGGTAGGTTATTGTCTGTTACCCCAAGGTAGGTTATTGTCTGTTACCCTAAGGTGGGTTATTGTCTGTTAACCTAAGGTAGGTTATTGTCTGTTACCCCAAGGTAGGTTATTGTCTGTTACCCCAAGGTAGGTTATTGTCTGTTACCTCAAGGTAGGTTATTGTCTTACCTCAAGGTAGGTTATTGTCTGTTACCCCAAGGTAGGTTATTGTCTGTTACCCCAAGGTGGGTTATTGTCTGTTACCCCAAGGTAGGTTATTGTCTGTTACCCTAAGGTAGGTTATTGTCTGTTACCTCAAGGTAGGTTATTGTCTGTTACCCCAAGGTGGGTTATTGTCTGTTACCCCAAGGTAGGTTATTGTCTGTTACCTCAAGGTGGGTTATTATCTGTTACCTCAAGGTAGGTTATTGTCTGTTACCCCAAGGTGGGTTATTATCTGTTACCCCAAGATAGGTTATTGTCTGTTACCTCAAGGTAGGTTATTGTCTGTTACCCCAAGGTAGGTTATTGTCTGTTACCCCAAGGTGGGTTATTGTCTGTTACCCCAAGGTGGGTTATTGTCTGTTACCCCAAGTTAGGTTATTGTCTGTTACCTCAAGGTAGGTTATTGTCTGTTCCCCCAAGGTGGGTTATTGTCTGTTACCCCAAGGTAGGTTATTGTCTGTTACCCCAAGGTAGGTTATTGTCTGTTCCCCCAAGGTAGGTTATTGTCTGTTACCTCAAGGTAGGTTATTGTCTGTTACCCCAAGGTAGGTTATTGTCTGTTCCCCCAAGGTGGGTTATTGTCTGTTACCCCAAGGTAGGTTATTGTCTGTTACCTCAAGGTAGGTTATTGTCTGTTACCCCAAGGTAGGTTATTGTCTGTTATCCCAAGGTGGGTTATTGTCTGTTACCCCAAGGTGGGTTATTGTCTGTTACCTCAAGGTAGATTAATGTCTGTTACCTCAAGGTAGGTTATTGTCTGTTGCCCCAAGGTAGGTTATTGTCTGTTACCCCAAGGTAGGTTATTGTCTGTTACCCCAAGGTAGGTTATTGTCTGTTACCCCAAGGTAGGTTATTGTCTGTTACCCCAAGGTAGGTTATTGTCTGTTACCTCAAGGTAGGTTATTGTCTGGTACCCCAAGGTGGGTTATTGTCTGTTACCCCAAGATAGGTTATTGTCTGTTACCCCAAGGTAGGTTATTGTCTGTTACCCCAAGGTAGGTTATTGTCTGTTACCCCAAGGTAGGTTATTGTCTGTTACCCCAAGGTAGGTTATTGTCTATTACCTCAAGGTAGGTTATTGTCTGTTACCCCAAGGTAGGTTATTGTCTGTTACCCCAAGGTAGGTTATTGTCTGTTACCCCAAGGTAGGTTATTGTCTGTTACCCCAAGGTAGGTTATTGTCTGTTCCCCCAAGGTAGGTTATTGTCTGTTACCCCAAGGTAGGTTATTGTCTGTTACCCCAAGGTAGGTTATTGTCTGTTACCCCAAGGTAGGTTATTGTCTGTTACCCCAAGGTAGGTTATTGTCTGTTACCCCTAGGTGGGTTATTTTCTGTTACCCCAAGGTAGGTTATTGTCTGTTACCCCAAGGTAGGTTATTGTCTGTTACCCCAAGGTAGGTTATTGTCTGTTACCCCAAGGAAGGTTATTGTCTGTTACCTCAAGGTAGGTTATTGTCTGTTACCCCAAGGTGGGTTATTGTCTGTTACCCCAAGGTGGGTTATTGTTTGTTACCCCAAGGTAGGTTATTGTCTGTTACCCCAAGGTAGGTTATTGTCTGTTACCCCAAGGTAGGTTATTGTCTGTTGTCTTCTATGTTCATTTATTACAGTTTCACTAACTACAGTAGTGAAACATTTAAGCGATAGATGTCAACATCAGAATAATAAAGTATATTGCTATTATTGGAGTGTTGGTGAGTTTTTTTTAACTCCAAACTAACAATTTTTATACGCCCGTCTCGAGACGGGACCTTATTATGTGATTGGGTATGACGGGCAGGCATCCACACAGGTTTCTGCACAATAATTTTTGTTCTGTATATTGGATCTTTACCAAACTTGGCCACATGATTCCCCTGTGGAAGGGGAAAAACTCTATTTATTTTGGGGTTATTATGTCAAAGGTCAAGGTCACCGTTACTATAAATAGAATATTTGACAACAGGGTCGTTTCTGCACGATAACTTTAGTTCTGTATATTGGATCTTTAACAAACTTGTCCACATGAAATTTTGGGATCATTAGGTCAAAGTTCAAGGTCACTGTTGCTATAGATTTCATTTTTGACAACAGGGTCGTTTCCACATGATAACTTTAGTTCTGTATATTTGATCTTTACCAAACTTGACCACATATGTATATTTAATCTTTACCAAACTTGACCACATGATTGCCCTGTGGAAGGGGAAGAATCCTATTTACTTTGGGGTCATTAGGTCAAAGTTCAAGGTCACTGTTACTATAAATAGAATTTTTGACAACAGAGTCGTTTCCGCATGATAACTTTAGTTCTGTATATTGGATCTTTACCAAACTTGACCACATGATCCCCCTGTGGAAGGGGAAGAACCCTATTTATTTTGGGGTCATTACCATTATACCGTTTGATAATTTATATAGACGGGCGTATTTTGTGATGCACACATTTCTTGCTCAGCTATATCATGTGGAGAACATGTTACATTTGATGAGATGATGTTTGATGTGTACTAGACCAACATGATTAGTTGCATCTTTAGAGTTCACTGAAACACTTGGACATATTATCCTGATTACGGGCCAACCAATCTTTGCTCTTGGTCCTTAATGCTGCATGCTTAGTGGAGAAGCAGCAAACAATCTTTGGTTTGACCAAATCTGGGCTCTTGATCTACCTGAGGCGTGCATGCTAACAATTACACCATTGCTGCAGTAATCTGGGCTCAATCTCATGATCTACCGCACCTGAGGCATGCATGCTAACAATTACACCATTGCTGCAGTAATCTGGGCTCAATCTCATGATCTACCGCACCTGAGGCATGCATGCTAACAATTACACCATTGCTGCAGTAATCTGGGCTCAATCTCATGATCTACCGCACCTGAGGCGTGCATGCTAACAATTACACCATTGCTGCAGTAAATCTGGACTCAATCCCATGATCTACTGCACCTGAGGCGTGCATGCTAACAATTACACCATTGCTGCTGTGAAATTATTAGAGTGCTATTTTCAAATGAAAAAGATAATATAATTAGAGTATTATGTAATGACTGTTAAACATGTTATAACAGTATAAAATAATGAGTTGTCTTTAAGGTTAATTTTTAGTTATATCTAGAATGTGATATGTTGTATATGGTTACTTTCTAACCTGGTTAATTTTTAGTTATATCTAGAATGTGATATGTTGTATATGGTTACTTTCTAACCTGGTTAATTTTTAGTTATATCTAGAATGTGATATGTTGTATATGGTTACTTTCTAACCTGGTTAATTTTTAGTTATATCTAGAATGTGATATGTTGTATATGGTTACTTTCTAACCTGGTTAATTTTTACATTTGATGTCCTTTATATTTCATTTATGTCTGAATGTATTTCTTAACCATGCTGAGGGCTGGCATGGTTGTGATCATATGGTAGTTGGGTTTACAACACTCTGTGCAATCAGTACCTATCGAGTTCAAACCCTGTTCATGGCGATGTGTACTTGATACTACATTATGTGATAAAGTTTGTCAGTGGCTTGTGACAGGTCGGTGGTTTTCTCCACCAATAAAACTGATCGCCATTGTTGAAAGCGGCGTTAAAACACCATAAACCATTAACCATAAACCAATATGATTTCTTAACCGTATTATTTTGTAGAATTAAAGAAGATTTACAGATGTCTGAAGACTGTAAAGAAAAGCTTTTAACAGACAATGAAGAATGTTCACAAGCCCTGATCAATCTCTTGTTGACAGGACAAGCTGTCAAATATCTACATAATGGAAATATGATATACAATAACGTAGGAAAACTGTTGGTAGGTAGATTCTACTGTGTATTATGTTTTCTGTTGGTAGGTAGATTCTACTGTGTATTATGTTTTCTCTAGTTTGTTGCTATCTACAAAGGCATTTGGTTAAAGCATAAAACTAATGCATTGTGAAGAAAGATTTGTCATGATTTAAGGTATGCAATGCTGCCAGTGCAATGTCGTGTGATGTAAAATATTTTTTGTAGTTTATCGTCTAATTCCACTCAAAGGGGGCCATCATAACTATGATCTTATGGAGGTAGGAGTTATATCTACCTATAGATGCAATAATTATGTATATATATGTTTGAGTTCTATTATTGACGTTGCCAAGTTTACTAAATTTGATATCTACGTTTTTATTACTATCACTGGGTCGATGCCTCTGCTGGTGGACTATTAGTTCCCGAGGGTATCATCCACCTAGTAGTCAGTGTTTCCCCGAGGGTATCATCCACCTAGTAGTCAGTGTTTTAGCACTGACATGGTTTATTAGAATTTGTTATTGAAATTTACAGTTCTTAAATAATTTAAATATTATTAAAACTAAGGATCTCCTCCCTCAGACATAAGTGACCTTAGCTGATTTTAACTATCCTGTCAGACATAAGTGACCATAGCTGATTTTAACTATCCTGTCAGACATAAGTGACCATAGCTGATTTTAACTATCCTGTTTAGGCCTCACACAGACATAAGTGACCATAGCTGATTTTAACTATCCTGTTTAAGCCTCACACAGACATAAGTGACCTTAGCTGATTTTAACAATCCTATCAGGCATAAGTGACCATAGCTGATCTTAACTATCCTATCAGGCATAAGTGACCATAGCTGATTTTAACTATCCTGTTTAGGCCTCACACAGACATAAGTGACCTTAGCTGATTTTAACTATCCTGTTTAGGCCTCACACAGACATACGTGACCTTAGCTGATTTTAAATATCCTGTTTAGGCCTCACAGACATAGGTGACCTTAGCTGATTTTAACTATCCTGTTTAGGCCTCACACAGACATAGGTGACCTTAGCTGATTTTAACTATCCTGTGAGGCATAAGTGACTATAGCTGATTTTAACTATCCTGTCGGGCATAAGTGACCTTAGCTGATTTTAGCTATCCTGTCAGGCATACGTGACTATAGCTGATTTTAAATATCCTGTGAGGCATAAGTGACCATAGCTGATTTTAACTATCCTGTCAGGCATAAGTGACTATAGCTGATTTTAACTATCCTGTCAGGCATAAGTGACCATAGTTGATTTTAACTATCCTGTCAGGCATAAGTGACTAGCTGATTTTAACTATCCTGTTTAGGCCTCACACAGACATAAGTGACCATAACTGATTTTAACTATCCTGTTTAGGCCTCACACAGACATAAGTGACCTTAGCTGATTTTAACTCTCCTGTTTAGGCCTCACACAGACATACGTGACCTTAGCTGATTTTAACTATCCTGTTTAGGCCTCACACAGACATAGGTGACCTTAGCTGATTTTAACTATCCTGTTTAGGCCTCACACAGACATAGGTGACCTTAGCTGATTTTAACTATCCTGTGAGGCATAAGTGACTATAGCTGATTTTAACTATCCTGTCGGGCATAAGTGACCTTAGCTGATTTTAGCTATCCTGTCAGGCATACGTGACTATAGCTGATTTTAAATATCCTGTGAGGCATAAGTGACTATAGCTGATTTTAACTATCCTGTCAGGCATAAGTGACCATAGCTGATTTTAACTATCCTGTGAGGCATAAGTGACTATAGCTGATTTTAACTATCCTGTCAGGCATAAGTGACCATAGCTGATTTTAACTATCCTGTCAGGCATAAGTGACTATAGCTGATTTTAACTATCCTGTCAGGCATAAATGACCATAGCTGATTTTAACTATCCTGTCAGGCATAAGTGACCATAGCTGATTTTAACTATCCTGTCAGGCATAAGTGACTATAGCTGATTTTAACTATCCTGTTTAGGCCTCACACAGACATAAGTGACCATAGCTCATTTTAACTATCCTGTTTAGGCCTCACACAGACATAAGTGACCATAACTGATTTTAACTATCCTGTTTAGGCCTCACACAGACATAAGTGACCATAGCTGATTTTAACTATCCTGTTTAGGTCTCACATAGGCATAAGTGACCATAGCTGATTTTAACTATCCTGTTTAGGCCTCACACAGACATAAGTGACCATAGCTGATTTTAACTATCCTGTTTAGGCCTCACACAGACATAGGTGACCTTAGCTGATTTTAACTATCCTGTTTAGGCCTCACACAGACATAGGTGACCTTAGCTGATTTTAACTATCCTGTTTAGGCCTCACACAGACATAGGTGACCATAGCTGATTTTAACTATCCTGTTTAGGCCTCACACAGACATAAGTGACCATAGCTGATTTTAACTATCCTGTTTAGGCCTCACACAGACATAGGTGACCTTAGCTGATTTTAACTATCCTGTTTAGGCCTCACACAGACATAAGTGACCATAGCTGATTTTAACTATCCTGTTTAGACCCTTTGGTTTTATTGCTCCCAAGAATATTAAAATGATCTGGTTTTCCAATCTTTCGACTTTGAGCGTACCTGATAAAAGTGATTCCAGAAACGTGTCATGCACACTAAATTTGATATCTATGTTTTTATTACGTGATGCATTAGTAATTTTCTCCGGGTACTCTGATTTTCCCCAATTATAAAGCTGGCCTCTATGCTGTAACTTAATTGTTGACAGTGTCATTAAGCACCCATTACACCTAACTAAATCATCAATGAAAGACTGGAAATGAATTGCTATTACACCATTCATTAATGTTCTGAAGCAATATAATTGTAGTAACTATGATATTTAATTTTATCTTGCACTTGTTCTACTTGAGCAGGCAAATTGCATTGACTGGATAAATATTTGTTATATACTGGTACTGACCGAAATATAGCTTTTTCTGGTACCCCTGTCACATGTTACCTGTTGAGCTTTGGGAACCTATTTGTATATTCAGTTCACTTCCTGTTGGCAGAAATATCAAAAGGGGCAATCTGTAAAATTAGGTGGGCACCGGACTACCATTAGTGTCAAACCCCGCAAGGGTGCTAAATGGTTCATCAATATGCTATCGACTTGGTGCAATATGTGTAGGCTCAAACTAGCTGAGGGAAAATGTAATATAATGTCAACTGAAAAGTCTAACTATAAAACTGTAGGGTTGAATTTTCAGCTGTATATTATGTTGTTATTCTTGGTTTGATAAGTATGAAGTTTATTTTTCATGTTTAAGAGTCTAATTACAGGGTAAAACAGTTATTAGTGTAGGAATATTATTTTTTCACAATGACTAAAGTATAACTTAGATATTTGTTATGTTATGCAGGAATTTTCTGTAAGTAACGTTGATCTACTATGTAGCTTTAGTTTATACTTACACATATTTCTAATGTATTGTCCTCCATACCTCCAATGTATTGACCTCCCTGTACTTACACAGAGGTAGTGATCAGATATCTAATGTGTTGTCCTCCATATCTCCAATGTATTGACCTCCCTGTACTTACACAGAGGTAGGGATCAGATATCTAATGTGTTGTCCTCCATATCTCCAATGTATTGACCTCCCTGTACTTACATAGAGGTAGTGATCAGATATCTAATGTGTTATCCTCCATATCTCCAATGTATTGACCTCCCTGTACTTACACAGAGGTAGTGATCAGATATCTAATGTGTTGTCCTCCATATCTCCAATGTATTGACCTCCCTGTACTTACACAGAGGTAGTGATCAGATATCTAATGTGTTGTCCTCCATATCTCCAATGTATTGACCTCCCTGTACTTACATAGAGGTAGTGATCAGATATCTAATGTGTTGTCTTCCATATCTCCAATGTATTGACCTCCCTGTACTTACACAGAGGTAGTGATCAGATATCTAATGTGTTGTCCTCCATATCTCCAATGTATTGACCTCCCTGTACTTACATAGAGGTAGTGATCAGATATCTAATGTGTTGTCCTCCACATCTCCAATGTATTGACCTCCCTGTACTTACACAGAGGTAGTGATCAGATATCTAATGTGTTGTCCTCCATATCTCCAATGTATTGACCTCCCTGTACTTACATAGAGGTAGTGATCAGATATCTAATGTGTTGTCTTCCATATCTCCAATGTATTGACCTCCCTGTACTTACATAGAGGTAGGGATCAGATATATAATGTGTTGTCCTCCATATCTCCAATGTATTGACCTCCCTGTACTTACATAGAGGTAGTGATCAGATATCTAATGTGTTGTCCTCCATATCTCCAATGTATTGACCTCCCTGTACTTACATAGAGGTAGTGATCAGATATCTAATGTGTTGTCCTCCATATCTCCAATGTATTGACCTCCCTGTACTTACATAGAGGTAGGGATCAGATATCTAATGTGTTGTCCTCCATATCTCCAATGTATTGACCTCCTTGTACTTACATAGAGGTAGTGATCAGATATCTAATGTGTTGTCCTCCATATCTCCAATGTATTGACCTCCCTGTACTTACACAGAGGTAGTGATCAGATATCTAATGTGTTGTCCTCCATACCTCCAATGTACTTACTACCCTCTTACATTGAGGTAGTGATCAGATGTCTAATAATATATCCTCCTACCTACACAGAGGTAGTGATCAGATGTCTGATGTCCTCCTCATGCTTACACTGGACTAATGATCAGATTTCTGGTGTGTTGTCATCAAAGATAACATTCTGACTGGTTTTATGGTTGGCGTGCAAGCCTGTGTGTGGTTGATCGATGATTGAACAAAGACTGTGTATGCTACTTCTCAGCTTAGCAAGCAAACAGACAAATATCACAAATATGTGTCCGTGAAGTAGCACTATAAAAATCTGACCCTGCATGATGATCTAGTACAAGATTATGTCATCATTATCATTGAAAGGTGACCTGTTCTCACCATGATATAACTGAGTAATTGCTTAATTGGCATTAAAACAACAATCACTCAACGCTTCAATATTAATATACTACATCAGCTACTGTATTTAAAATCATTAACATTGATTGTCTATTAATAGATTGTTATATTTAGAATTAGTCTGTGTCTAATAGATTGTTATATTTTTAGAATTAGTCTGCTTCGTAATGAGTTTTTCTCTCTTTATTTCAGCTTTTCTCAAAATGTTTAATCTGTTTGTTCTTCATAATTAAGTAGGTATTGAGCACTAACACTTCAACTTCAACTTCAACTTCAATCAGGTTACTTAGTAACATCCACAAGCAGACATCTCACTAAGGACACTGGGTATTATTGTGTTGTATTTGGCAATATGGTGTCAGAATTCATTATATCTAAGTGTATGCACTCATTTCTTTATGAAAACATTTAATTACAAAAAGAAAGAAATAAAAGAAAACAAGAATATAGATATTGGGATAAAATTTATTAAATAAATATGTATTAAGTTTTCTGCACTTATTGCATGTAGCGAGTGTAATAAGGTTGTAACAAATGTGGTAAGGACCTTACCGTAAGGTTGTAGTGAATGTGGTAATGTTGTAGCGAATATGGTAATGTTGTAACAAACATGGTAAGATTGTTGCATTTTTATTAAGGTTGTAGCTAAACAAACATAATTTTTTTTGCACATATTAATTAGTATATGTAGCAACCCTGAGTTACCACAGGTAGATTGTGAATTTTAATAAAAAAAAATTAGTTAATCCAATTCTATGAAAAATAAAACTTGCTTTAGAATTTCCATTACAACAATATGTGTTGACTATAAGGGAAGAACAGTGGTTCATTCACCATACACATGTATTAAGAATATAAGGGAAGAACAGTGGTTCATTCACCATACACATGTATTAAGAATATAAGGGAAGAATAGTGGTTCATTCACCATACACATGTATTAAGAATATAAGGGAAGAACAGTGGTTCATTCACCATACACATGTATTAAGAATATAAGGGAAGAACAGTGGTTCATTCACCATACACATGTATTAAGAATATAAGGGAAGAACAGTGGTTCATTCACCATACACATGTATTAAGAATATAAGGGAAGAACAGTGGTTCATTCACCATACACATGTATTAAGAATATAAGGGAAGAACAGTGGTTCATTCACCATACACATGTATTAAGAATATAAGGGAAGAACAGTGGTTCATTCACCATACACATGTATTAAGAATATAAGGGAAGAACAGTTGTTCATTCACCATACACATGTATTAAGAATATAAGGGAAGAACAGTGGTTCATTCACCATACACATGTATTAAGAATATAAGGGAAGAACAGTGGTTCATTCACCATACACATGTATTAAGAATATAAGGGAAGAACAGTGGTTCATTCACCATACACATGTATTAAGAATATAAGGGAAGAACAGTGGTTCATTCACCATACACATGTATTAAGAATATAAGGGAAGAACAGTGGTTCATTCACCATACACATGTATTAAGAATATAAGGGAAGAACAGTGGTTCATTCACCATACACATGTATTAAGAATATAAGGGAAGAACAGTGGTTCATTCACCATACACATGTATTAAGAATATAAGGGAAGAACAGTGGTTCATTCACCATACACATGTATTAAGAATATAAGGGAAGAACAGTGGTTCATTCACCATACACATGTATTAAGAATATAAGGGAAGAACAGTGGTTCATTCACCATACACATGTATTAAGAATATAAGGGAAGAACAGTGGTTCATTCACCATACACATGTATTAAGAATAGATGTGGTCATTTTTTGTTGTTTGCTAGACCTATGCTACACCACACTGTTGTTGTATCATGTATACATCACAACATCTACATTTAAAACCCATACCCATTTCATGTTGATATAGTGATGCCTCATTGTCACACATGACCTTATCACTTTGTCTTATTGTTGATATAGTGATGCCTCATTGTCACACATGACCTTATCACTTTGTCTTATTGTTGATATAGTGATGCCTCATTGTCGCACATGACCTTATCACTTTGTCTTATTGTTGATATAGTGATGCCTCATTGTCACACATGACCTTATCACTTTGTCTTAATTCATTTGTTTTCTTTTATCAACATTACTAGGTTTACTTGATATTGGAATAACTGTGGTATGCTAGTTTTAAATCAATATACATGGGCCATTGTGGCCATGGTCGTATGGTAGTTGCATTTACAACTACCTATGCAATCAGTGCCTATCACCACTGATGTTGTGAGTTTAAATCTCGATCATGGCGAGGTGTATTCGATATAACATTATGTGATAAAGTTTGTTAGTGACTTGCGACAGATTGATGGTTTTTTCTGGGTCCTCCGGTTTCCTCCACCAATAAAACTGACAGCCACGATATAACTGAAATATTGTTGATAGTGGCATTAAACACCATCAAGCAAATCAATATACAACAATGAATATATATATTTAAAAAAACGGGAATATATAAGATAATGGGTACTGTTTTAGAAAGATTTTTTGTAATACAGGTATACTAACAGCTTTTGTATTGATTTTACTGTTTTCAGGTATAAGGGGCTCAAACAGAAGATAACAACCCTAATTTTTTATTTTTCAATTGAGGTCTGATTTAGATTCCTTTTGAAATTTCCTGTATGCCTTTAAAACAAATTGACCTGGCAATTTATTTTTTGTTGTGTATGAGTTTTTTCCACATTAACTTAAGTTCCCCAGAGAAAATACTGTGTAGAATATTGCAAAAGATTTGTTTTAGGGCTTACTGTTTCCACTGTTTGATGGGCCAAAGAGCCCAATGTCCAATCAAGATTTAAAAAAAAATTAATCTGATTTTAATGTTTTTTATATTCTTTACATTCCTTTTGAAATTCCGTCCTGCACTTTTTAAACAGATTCTACAGAATTTTCCTGGACAATTATCATTTACAGTAAACTTAGTACAAGAGGAAGTCCATGTCTACTTGTTCAATAGGGTCATACCACATTAATGAGTTATATTATGTTTATTGTGTTATATGTTTATCTTCTCACTATCTAATGTTTATTGTCTGGTATCTAATGTTTATTGTCTGATATCTAATGTTTATTGTCTATAATCTAATGTTTATTGTCTGATATCTAATGTTTATTGTCTGATATCTAATGTTTATTGTCTGGTATCTAATGTTTATTATCTAATATATATTGTCTATTATCTAATGTTTATTGTCATCCTTTCAAATGTTTATTGCCGTAACTTTTGATGTTCATGTTTTACTCTTTATATTCAGCCTAAACCTTTGAAAGGGATCAAGGAACGGAGTCATGTTGGATTTTTATTCTGGGATAAGTCAGAAGATCCTGACAATAGGACTGAGGTATAGTAGCGTACTCATATCAAATTAGATTTTATTTTCAGATAAGTTGGACCAGGCCAATATAACATAAGACTAAGGTAAAGTTACCATATGAAGTTCAAATTAGATTTTTTGGGGAAATAAATTGAAAGGATCTGACCTTAGACTTAATGTATGGTAACATCTTGAAGTCAGATGTTTATAAGTCACAGATTCAAATGTAAAATGAAACTTGTATGCAGGTTAGGCATAATTGTGTGGTATTCTATCATCATCTTAAACTGTATATACATGGTCAATTAACTTTAAGTTTTAAAACTAGATTAAGACAGGTAAACAGCATGTCAAAATGGAATGTGATTTAAGCTTGAATCATATTTTTCTCATTCATATGTAGGATTGCCACTTCCCCTCTGAAACCTCTTGGTTAACAAACCTTAGCTTATGAATATCTTATTTTGTTATGATCGGAAACAAACATTGGATACATTCAGTGTAACGGCTGGATACCATTGCCATAAAGACTAAACCCATTTACTGTAACAGATTGACACATTTGCTGTAATGACTGGATGTCATTAATGTAATGACTTGATTGCTTTAGTGTACAGACTAGATACCTTATCTGTAATGACTGGATGTCATTAATGTAATGACTTGATTGCTTTAGTGTACTGACTAGATACCTTATCTGTAATGACTGGATACATTTACTGTAATTAATTTATACCTTTGCTTACAACGCTGGAATAATTTGGCTTTCTAATCTTTTGACATTGAGCCTTATAGAGGTTATTACAGAAACCTCTTGAGTGCTATAAATATGATATCTACGTTATTATTACTTCAAGCATACCTTATAGAGGTTATTACAGAAACCTCTTGAGTGCTATAAATATGATATCTACGTTATTATTACTTCAAGCATACCTTATAGAGGTTATTACAGAAACCTCTTGAGTGCTATAAATATGATATCTACGTTATTGTTACTTCAAGCATACCTTATAGAGATTATTACAGAAACCTCTTGAGTGCTATAAATATGATATCTATGTTATTGTTACTTCAAGCATACCTTATAGAGGTTATTACAGAAACCTCTCGAGTGCTATAAATATGATATCTACGTTATTATTACTTCAAGCATACCTTATAGAGGTTATTACAGAAACCTCTTTGAGTGCTATAAATATGATATCTACGTTATTATTACTTCAAGCATACCTTATAGACATTATTACAGAAACCTCTCGAGTGCTATAAATATGATATCTACGTTATTGTTACTTCAAGCATACCTTATAGAGGTTATTACAGAAACCTCTTGAGTGCTATAAATATGATATCTACGTTATTATTACTTCAAGCATACCTTATAGAGGTTATTACAGAAAACTCTCGAGTGCTATAAATATGATATCTACATTATTATTACTTCAAGCATACCTTATAGAGATTATTACAGAAACCTCTCGAGTGCTATAAATATGATATCTAAGTTATTGTTACTTCAAGCATACCTTATAGAGGTTATTACAGAAACCTCTTGAGTGCTATAAATATGATATCTATGTTATTGTTACTTCAAGCATACCTTATAGAGATTATTACAGAAACCTCTCAAGTGCTATAAATATGATATCTACGTTATTGTTACTTCAAGCATACCTTATAGAGATTATTACAGAAACCTCTTGAGTGCTATAAATATGATATCTATGTTATTGTTACTTCAAGCATACCTTATAGAGATTATTACAGAAACCTCTCGAGTGCTATAAATATGATATCTATGTTATTATTACTTCAAGCATACCTTATAGAGGTTATTACAGAAACCTCTCGAGTGCTATAAATATGATATCTACGTTATTATTACTTCAAGCATACCTTATAGAGGTTATTACAGAAACCTCTCGAGTGCTATAAATATGATATCTACGTTGTTGTTACTTCAAGCATACCTTATAGAGATTATTACAGAAACCTCTTGAGTGCTATAAATATGATATCTACGTTATTGTTACTTCAAGCATACCTTATAGATGTTATTACAGAAACCTCTCGAGTGCTATAAATATGATATCTATGTTATTATTACTTCAAGCATACCTTATAGAGGTTATTACAGAAACCTCTCGAGTGCTATAAATATGATATCTACGTTATTGTTACTTCAAGCATACCTTATAGACATTATTACAGAAACCTCTCGAGTGCTATAAATATGATATCTACGTTATTATTACTTCAAGCATACCTTATAGATGTTATTACAGAAACCTCTTGAGTGCTATAAATATGATATCTACGTTATTATTACTTCAAGCATACCTTATAGAGGTTATTACAGAAACCTCTCGAGTGCTATAAATATGATATCTACGTTATTGTTACTTCAAGCATACTTTATAGAGGTTATTACAGAAACCTCTCGAGTGCTATAAATATGATATCTACGTTACTATTACTTCAAGCATACCTTATAGAGATTATTACAGAAACCTCTCGAGTGCTATAAATATGATATCTACGTTATTATTACTTCAAGCATACCTTATAGAGGTTATTACAGAAACCTCTCGAGTGCTATAAATATGATATCTACGTTATTGTTACTTCAAGCATACCTTATAGAGGCTATTACAGAAACCTCTCGAGTGCTATAAATATGATATCTACATTATTGTTACTTCAAGCATACCTTATAGAGGTTATTACAGAAACCTCTGGAGTGCTATAAATATGATATCTACGTTATTGTTACTTCAAGCATACCTTATAGAGGTTATTACAGAAACCTCTCGAGTGCTATAAATATGATATCTACGTTATTATTACTTCAAGCATACCTTATAGAGGTTATTACAGAAACCTCTCGAGTGCTATAAATATGATATCTACGTTATTATTACTTCAAGCATACCTTATAGAGGTTATTACAGAAACCTCTTGAGTGCTATAAATATGATATCTACGTTATTGTTACTTCAAGCATACCTTATAGAGGTTATTACAGAAACCTCTCGAGTGCTATAAATATGATATCTACGTTACTATTACTTCAAGCATACCTTATAGATGTTATTACAGAAACCTCTGGAGTGCTATAAATATGATATCTACGTTATTATTACTTCATTAGAATTCTTAATTGTTACAATTGGATATCTTTATTGACGGTTTTGTCCATTTTTATTTTTAGGTTGGAAGTATGTTAAAGACTCCTAAATGTCCTGTGTGGATTACACTTATAAATGGTCAGATTGGACTTCTATTTAGTATTAACATAGATCTAGTCAGTGATTGGAGGATTGAAAACAGGTTCCTGTTGTACTATTATACTGGATTACCTAATCACCCTAAATGTTGCCTCAATATAGGTAAGTGTACTATTATACTGGATTACCTAGTCACCCTAAATGTTGCCTCAATACAGGTAAGTGTACTATTATACTGTATTACCTAATCACCCTAAATGTTGCCTCAATACAGGTAAGTGTACTATTATACTGTATTACCTAGTCACCCTAAATGTTGCCTCAATACAGGTAAGTGTACTATTATACTGTATTACCTAATCACCCTAAATGTTGCCTCAATATAGGTAAGTGTACTATTATACTGTATTACCTAATCACCCTAAATGTTGCCTCAATATAGGTAAGTGTACTATTATACTGTATTACCTAGTCACCCTAAATGTTGCCTCAATACAGGTAAGTGTACTATTATACTGTATTACCTAGTCACCCTAAATGTTGCCTCAATATAGGTAAGTGTACTATTATACTGTATTACCTAATCACCCTAAATGTTGCCTCAATATAGGTAAGTGTACTATTATACTGGATTACCTAGTCACCCTAAATGTTGCCTCAATACAGGTAAGTGTACTATTATACTGTATTACCTAATCACCCTAAATGTTGCCTCAATACAGGTAAGTGTACTATTATACTGTATTACCTAGTCACCCTAAATGTTGCCTCAATACAGGTAAGTGTACTATTATACTGTATTACCTAATCACCCTAAATGTTGCCTCAATATAAGTAAGTGTACTATTATACTGTATTACCTAATCACCCTAAATGTTGCCTCAATATAGGTAAGTGTACTATTATACTGTATTACCTAGTCACCCTAAATGTTGCCTCAATACAGGTAAGTGTACTATTATACTGTATTACCTAGTCACCCTAAATGTTGCCTCAATATAGGTAAGTGTACTATTATACTGGATTACCTAATCACCCTAAATGTTGCCTCAATACAAGTAAGTGTACTATTATACTGTATTACCTAATCACCCTAAATGTTGCCTCAATATAGGTAAGTGTACTATTATACTGTATTACCTAGTCACCCTAAATGTTGCCTCAATATAGGTAAGTGGACTATTATACTGGATTACCTAATCACTCTAAATGTTGCCTCAATATAGGTAAGTGTACTATTATACTGTATTACCTAATCACCCTAAATGTTGCCTCAATATAGGTAAGTGTACTATTATACTGGATTACCTAGTCACCCTAAATGTTGCCTCAATATAGGTAGGTGTACTATTATACTGGATTACCTAGTCGCCCTAATTGTTGCCTCAATACAGGTAAGTGTACTATTATACTGTATTACCTAATCACCCTAAATGTTGCCTCAATATAGGTAAGTGTACTATTATACTGGATTACCTAGTCACCCTAAATGTTGCCTCAATACAGGTAAGTGTACTATTATACTGTATTACCTAGTCACCCTAAATGTTGCCTCAATATAGGTAAGTGTACTATTAAACTGGATTACCTAGTCACCCTAAATGTTGCCTCAATATAGGTGGGTGTACTAGTATACTGGATTACCTAGTCACCCTAAATGTTGCCTCAATATAGGTAGGTGTACTATTATACTAGATTACCTAATCACCCTAAATGTTGCCTCAATATAAGAAAGTGTACTATTATACTGGATTACCTAATCACCCTAAATGTTGCCTCAATATAGGAAAGTGTACTATTATACTGGATTACCTAGTCACCCTAAATGTTGCCTCAATATAGGTAAGTGGACAATTATACTGGATTACCTAATCATCCTAAATGTTGCCTCAATATAGGTAAGTGTACTAGTATACTGGATTACCTAGTCATCCTAAATGTTACCTCAATATGGGTAAGTGTACTATTATACTGGATTACCTAGTCACCCTAAATGTTGCTGATTTCGTCCCGATCTGTTAACAAGCATGGCCGCCATAGGCAATTCTTGTTTCTGATTGGTCGATTTTTAAAAATCTTCTCCTCTGAAACCGCTTGGCTAAATGAATTGAAACTTGGTATGCAGCATTTATGGAAGGTCCTCTTTGGAGATTGCTCATTTCGTTTTGATCCGTTAGCAAAAATGGCCACTGGCCACCACAGGCAATTCTTGTTTCTGATAGGTTGATTTCTAAAAATTCTTTTCCTCTGAAATCGCTTGGCCAAATGAACCGAAACGTGGTAGGAAGCATCTATGGAAGGTTCTCTATTAAGGATGCTCATTTTGTCCCGATCCGTTAATAAGCATGGCCTCCACAGGCAATTCTTGTTTCTGATTGGTTGATTTCTAACAAATCTTCTTCTCTGAAACCGCTTGGGCAAATGAACTGAAACTTGGTAGGAAGCCTCTATGGAAAGTCCTCTATAAAGATTGATCATTTCGTCCCGATCTGTTAACAAACATGGCCACCATAGGCAATTCTTATTTCTGATTGGTCGATTTCTAAAAAATCTTCTCCTCTGAAACTGCTTGGCTCAATGAATTGAAACTTGATATGAAGCATGTATGGAAGGTTCTCTTTGGAGATTTCTCATTTCGTTTTGATCCGATAACAAAAATGACCACTGGCCTCCACAGGCAATTCTTGTTTCTGATTGGTCGATTTCTAAAAAATCTTTTCCTCTGAATGAAATCGCTTGGCCAAATGAACCAAAGCATGGTAGGAAGCATCTATGGAAGGTTCTCTATGAAGGTTGCTCATTTCGTCCCGATCCGTTAATAAACATGGCCCCCACAGGCAATTCTTGTTTCTGATTGGTTGATTTCTAACAAATCTTCTTCTCTGAAACCGCTTGAGCAAATGAACTGAAACTTGGTAGGAAGCCCCTATGGAATGTCCTCTATAAAGATTGATCATTTCGTCCCAATCTGTTAATAAACATGGCCCCCACAGGCAATTCTTGTTTCTGATTGGTCGATTTCTAGAAAATCTTCTCCTTTGAAACCGCTTGGCTAAATGAAGTGAAACTTGGCATGAAGCATGTATGGAAGGTCCTCTTTGGAGATTGCTCATTTCGTTTTGATCTGTTAACAAAATTGTCAGATATTCACAAAATGACAGGTAGTTGGACTTCATTTCCTTCTTACTAGCTACATAATGGAAACATGGTTTGTATGGGGAATTATACCCATTTCACCACAGGTAATACCTTTATATTTACATATCAGGAATGAAAAAATTTATGTCATCAATTGATATAAATAAACTCATGTGGCGGTAGTGGATATATAGAACAAGTAATAGAAAGTGTAAAAAATCAATTTTGGAAGGATGTATTATATGCTTGGAAATCTGTTATTGAAAAAGACGAAAACAAAGATTGGACAAACTTTCTTGCCAATACAGTTTGGTTGAATAAACAGGTAAAAATTGATAAAAGAACTATCTTTTATCCAGAGTGGTTCAACAGGGGTGTAAAGTTTGTTAACGATTTTGTCAATGATGATGGTTCTTTTCTGACTTTAGATCAGTTTTCAAACAAATTTGGATTTTGTGTAAATTTTTTGCAATATAATGGGGTTATTAGTTCTTTACGACAAATGCTAAAATTATATCCATATGGAGACAAATCATCTAATTTACAGACTCCTTTTGTCCCATCATCTCTACAAAATATTTTTTGAAGTTCTACAGGTTCAAAAGATATGTACACAATTCTAAATAAAAACAGTAGTGTTCCTACAGCTCAAAGTAAATGGAATACAGTTTTCGATATTAATTCAAATGAGTGGAAGCAAATTTATATACTCCCATTTAAAGTTACAGCATGTACAAAATTACATTGGTTTCAATTTAGAATAAACCACAATATTCTGGCTACTAATTATTTCCTGAAAAAAATTAAAATTATTGATGATGCAAATTGTAATTTTTGCCAAAAGAAAAATGAAACCATTGAACACATTTTTTGGGGTTGTGAAAATGTACAAAATCTTCTAGGGCAAGTAAATTCTTGGTTTGGTGACAAAGACATAAACCAAACATTTTTAAAGAAGACTCTAATTTTTGGTGATGTTGATAAAGTATATAAAGATGATGTATACAGTGCCATTTTACTAAACATAAAATACTATATATATAAAAACAGATGTCTGAAGAAAAAATTATCCTTTCATTCGCTTAAAGCCTGTTTGATAAATTTATATAAAATTGAAAAAAATGATTGCTGTCCGAAATCAAAGAATTGCAGAATTTCAATTACATTGGAGTACTTTTGAAAAACTGTTTGAGGATTGTTGACATATTTTTTATTATTATGTAAATTCCCTTTCCATAGAGACACCATTAAATATTAACTGATATAGTCTATCTAAATATACTTTTCTTGGTTATATTTACTATACTATAGTATACTTTATAGTATACTCATTATGGGATAATTAAAACAATATGAATGTTTGATCCAACCAAATAATACTTTTGTATATCTGGTACAGTGTTATAGTCCAATTGATTGTTTGCACCAGGCCAGACCATAAAAGTTTTACACATAAATGCCAATATAAAGTACAATCTCATCTTCTCAATGTCTTTTTTTTTTCTTTTTAAAAATACACTAAATTTTTTTTATCACTTGTATTAATAGTAAACAATTTTAAACTCTGCGAAATACCTCTTTTCTCATCTTTTATATTCTAAAAAAACCAAACAAACCTCCAATGCAATATACATATGATTATATATTGGAAAAGATTGTAAGAAGATTTAATTGTACTTTACTATATAGATTGTATGATGTTTTATATGTTATTATATTACTGTACTCTATTCTGTATTGATGTATTTTGCAGTTGAGAGAAAAAAAAAAAAAAAAAAGGAATGAAAAATTAAAGGTACATTTGTACTATCTGTATACAAGTTGAGTATGATAGAACATCATACAGTGTTAAAGAACTTTTGACTTGTTTATAATTTCCTATAGTCAGGCGGGGACATCATTTGTGTCTTACAGACACACTTCAATTTAAAAAAATCACTCCTAACAAAACAACTTTGTCCATAATTATCAAGTGCGGTGGCATACTTCTTTTCCAGTTTCTATTAGATTTAAAGAAAACTACCCAATACCAGGGGTTTAACTGATCAGTTGATTATATCTGTCCAGGCTTTCCTCTACCTTGAGTCTGGAATTAGGGATATAGCTAAAAAATTACTGAAAGTAACAATGAACATCAATAACACCACTGAGAGTAGATAAGTTAATGTATTATACCACTGAGAGTAGATAAGTTAATGTATTATACCACTGAGAGTAGATAAGTTAATGTATTATACCACTGAGAGTAGATAAGTTAATGTATTCTACCACTGAGAATAGATAAGTTAATGTATTATACCACTGAGAGTAGATAAGTTAATGTATTATACCACTGAGAGTAGATAAGTTAATGTATTATACCACTGAGAGTAGATAAGTTAATGTATTATACCACTGAGAGTAGATAAGTTAATGTATTATACCACTGAGAGTAGATAAGTTAATGTATTATACCACTGAGAGTAGATAAGTTAATGTATTATACCACTGAGAATAGATAAGTTAATGTATTATACCACTGAGAGTAGATAAGTTAATGTATTATACCACTGAGAGTAGATAAGTTAATGTATTATACCACTGAGAGTAGATAAGTTAATGTATTATACCACTGAGAGTAGATAAGTTAATGTATTATACCACTGAGAGTAGATAAGTTAATGTATTATACCACTGAGAGTAGATAAGTTAATGTATTATACCACTGAGAGTAGATAAGTTAATGTATTATACCACTGAGAGTAGATAAGTTAATGTATTATACCACTGAGAGTAGATAAGTTAATGTATTATACCACTGAGAGTAGATAAGTTAATGTATTATACCACTGAGAGTAGATAAGTTAATGTATTAGCTCAGCTCACTTTGGAAGTCTTTAATACTGAATATGTATGCTTAAACTTCACCTTTAAATTTGGACAATTAATATACTTTCATCGTTTATATTTTTAGAAACTCGACATGGACGTAAGTCACATGCCAGAACAACTTTAACAAGAAGAGACGAAGAAGGAAAAATTCCACAGTTAGATCAATGCATTATGACAAAGTAATTTATTCTATTCTATAACCAACCTTTTATATCATAGAATTATCTCACACAGCACTGCCAACTAATGTATGGTGTTTGTCTGTTCAGTGATAGTCCGAAGGTCCGATAGTCAGTGGTTTCATTTAGATTTTGAATAGAAGGATTTTTTTAAAGAATAGACAGAAAATGGAGTGAGCGAAGCGAGCGACCCTTCAGGCGAGGGGTCTGGGGGCCGCTTAGGCCCCCGGAAGCTGACAACAAAATGATGCAAAATCCTGGCATCTGGGCATTTCCTGGGAGATAAATAAAGCTTTGAATTTGTCACTTTTTACACATTAATTTTTTTTTTTTTTTTTAGGTTTTCAGTGGATTACATTTTGTTATACTGACTAGCAAAATAAATGGGTGTGAATCTTTGCTGTTAGCACCCTAATGATAATCAGGATAATTTGTTTGTTAATAGAGATTCGATTTGTTTATATCTTTTATTCAAAGAAATCAAATTCATCTAGGTCAGTTGTGCAGAACTGCTTTGCTTCAGCTACAGATTTAGCAATCTTTAGCTGTTCAAGTAAAGTCTGTTCTAACTGTCTTTCATGGTTTTCAATTTCAGCATCAGAGTCCATAGAATCAGTGCCAGAAGCAAAATTTTCAATGTCGATTGGAGTAATCGGATCACTTGGCTCAATAATATTAACTTGTTCTTCCTCTGTCTGAGTTTCTGCCTCCATTGTTACACTAACAGTAGGATTCCCCGATTAGACTGTCTTGAAACTCTTGTCCCTGCAGAAAAAAGATTCTTAAAAGTTATAGCAAATAAATGATAGTAAAACAGGGAACTAACAGATATTTCTCAAATTCTGTTTCTATAGGAAAGCTGACTGTTCATATTGGAAATTGTAATGGGTTATTTTATGCATAGAAATATTGCTTTTTGGATAAAGTTTATCTGCAAGCATCATTGGTTTGAAAAGGACTTACAGAATCATTAAAACTCCCAAATAATAATTATGGTGTATTGTTAATGAAACATTTTCAGGTGTATTGACAGAGTGAGACAATCTGATGAAGATACATTTTCTGAGGAATGTATGGCATAATGGATTTTTTTTTAAACAAAGTCAATGTACTAAGATATTGTTTTTTTCTGGCCATGCTTTTTAAAAAAAATAAAACTGGCATACTTGTATACTGTATTACAGATATGACAGTTACATAGATTAAAAATCCCCCAAAACATAATTCAGATTTTCTATTTCAGTGTTCAAATGATGTATGTTGTAAACAAAATAGATAAATGAAAATCTACCATTTAATCAATTCATTTTGATAATTTTGTAGCTACATATATGGTAGTTTTTGGATGAATAAAAAAGTAAATTGTATTTATTACCTTTATTCCGATTTGGTAACTTTCTTCTGGATTTCGTCTGTAACCAGTTTTTTAATAGAAGAGGTTATTAGGTCATCACATTGATCTGTGCATATGTCTGGTCCATTAACTGTTAAGTGCATCAATCCTTCCAACATATCGTTTTTTAGACGGTTTCTCAAGTCTGTTTTTATAATTTTTACTTTGGAGGCCCCTCTTTCAGGCCATGTGTTACTAACAGGAATCGTAAGTACTAGTTTTGCTAATCTAGTTAACTTTGGGCACATGTGCTCATATTCGTGCTTCTGTTTGACAATTCTGGTTAAGCACCATTCTGATGGTGTGAGACAGTCAGCAGTCACATCTTCTTTCTTAGGAATAATTGTTTTCAACCTACTAAACTTGTATTACAAAACAATCCATTCAGCCATACATTCCTCCAAAGATGTATCTTCATCAGAATGAGATGCATAGAAGTACATGTAGTTGAAAATTACTGCAATTGATTCATTGCCACAACATGCAAATTGAGTACTGTTTTTATCTGGTAAAAGCAATGGATTAAATAATTCCAGTGCCGTAAGCACTTCAATATCTGGAAAGCATTTGTTAACATTTTCAACTAGAGCAATTGTTTAATTATTCAAAGTAAACTGATTCTCAGTGCCTTCTTTTAAACACAATTCTAAAAGTTTCAACTTGCCAACTGGCTTTAGATCATCTTTCAAGGACTGAATAGGAGTTTTACTTTCAGCTAGGGCCATCAGTTCAGACTTAGCACAATCCAACATTTGACCTGAATTTCCGGTAGTTGGAAACTGTACATGTTTGCAAAATTTACATTGATAGTCGCCAGTTGAGCGCCATTATTTTATTTATTCACTTCATAAATTTATGAAATACAAACCTCTAGACTGCTTAGCCTTTGGGCCTGACTGGAAGAAGTCCAGTATCGTCCTTTCAGACATATTAATGATATTTCAACCGTTTCTCACGTTGTTCTGCGGTGTCAAATAATTGTACATATTTAACACAGAAAACTCGCCAGGGTTAAATCACGGAAATTATTTAGATCGAGTAATGACTGGTTTCCCGTTTCAAATCCGAAAAACAGGCTAAAGCACACACTATCAAATACGGAACCAGAATAAAGAAAATCCCAAAACACGTACAACTGGTCCCGGAAAAGTACCGATCTATTTTTGTCGGAAATAAAACCGCAATAGACGGCGAAATTCGCCGGCTTCCGGCTCTTATTGAAAACACCGATAGTCCGAAGGTCCAATAGTCTGAAGGTCCAATAGTCTGAAGGTTCGATAGTCTGAAGGTTTGATGGTCCGAAACCCAAATAGATTTTTTTTCGACGGGAGCTCGATAAACGATTTTCCTCCCGTTTTTAAGCTTTTTCAGTGAATCAAGATTGATAAAAGATGGATTCTCTTTGTTAGAAATTGGATATGTAACTTCACGGTAGTACAGTAGATGAAAAAGAACACAGTTTAGCTACAATAACGAATTTTTGGACCAAGGTGGTGACAGTTACACATGTATATCGGCTCTAACTACAATTTTATTTAATTAAGTATACATATGCATATATTTCTTCCGTTAATTTTATTTATTCTTTTATTTATTTTTAAAGTAATTCAAATTCGGATTCATTTAATATCTAATAGGGTTGCTACTACGTGCATGCATACTGACAAATATGTCGTGGTTCGTTGCTTTCTGAACAAAAAATGTGCCGTTTTTGCAATAGAAAGCATCCATTTTTGCCCTGGCTATGCCACTCTATATTTAACTTGAAACACATACATTTATAATTATAACTTAGATGTAAACAGTCACCGATCTGGATTTGTTCACCTGGGTTAAGTTCATGAGAAATGATCAGAAATTTCAATTGATGCCTTTGCTACCATATCTGTGTACACATAAGTTGCATCATTTGTGCATGATCCGACAGGTAAAACATTTAATTGAATTCAATGTCTTTTGACCTTAGCTGATGACAATTTTGAACTTCTGATCTACACCAAAACTATTATTGGGCCGTCGTGGTCGTGATCATATGGTAGTTGGATATATAACTACCTATGTAATCAGTGCATATCACCACTATAACGTTGTGAGTTCGAATCCCGATCAGACGAGGTGTACTCGATTCAATATTATGTGATGAAGTTTGTCAGTGACTTGCTGCAGGCCAGTGGTTTTCTCTGGGTACTCCGGTTTCCTCCAACAATAGATTATCATAGCATATAGAACTTCTCTGTTTTCATTATAATGGATCGGCAGGCATATCTTTTTTACTTCAACGGTGCATTGCTTTGGACGATTTTCGGAAGGTCATTGGGACTATTGAGCTTTCGGACTATCGGGCCGACACCGTCTGTTCCACTCACGAACAGTTTATGTATGAAAAAAGATTGTTTTGTAATATCTAATCCTGTATTTGGTATGGTATAATACATACTATTTCTATGATTTGTCAGGTATCATGTCTAGTTACACTGAACTGTGGGATTTGTAATTATATGCAGATTCTTCATAAATAAATATCATACTAACACCTCATCTATTTCGTGAATGAATACTAAACTGACAGCAGGTTTACTCTTTACTAAATAACTAAGTTCAGAAAATATACCGCTAATGTAGAAGTGTGAGTTAATGAGTTAATGAGTGATTATTGTTACTGCCAAATGAGCAATATTTCAGCTGCATCATGGTGAGAACAACATATATTTCAATGAAATGCTTTTTACTAGACCAACATGTTTTGTTTGATTTTTATAGTGCCAACTCACTGACACAACAGTCCGCAAGTAGACATGTCGTTCCTCTTGAATACATTTCTTGATTTTCAGTAGACATGTCGTTCCTCTTGAATACATTTCTTTTTCAGTAGACATGTCATTCCTCTTGAATACATTTCTTGATTTTCAGTAGACATGTCGTTCCTCTTTAATACATTTCTTGATTTTCAGTAGACATGTCGTTCCTCTTGAATACATTTCTTGATTTTCAGTAGACATGTCGTTCCTCTTGAATACATTTCTTGATTTTCAGCCTATCAGTCTTTGCTCCCATTCCTTAACACTAGGAAATTGGAAGAAATTATTAAAAAAAAAATGTTAAGTGAATATAGACCTATAAATAATACATTGGGCTAACTTTGTTCCTTTGTTTCATCTTACTTATATGAAGATAAGCATTTATTGTGGAGGGTGATTACCAAGCGAGACAAGATAAAATGGCTATGATCTGTTTGTTTTAGGTGGTATGGTGCTGCAGTCAATTGGAACGGTACCCCTTACTTTTATTGATGACAGCAAAGCTAGGATCATTGTAGAAATTGACATTGATGTGGACCAGCCGACTTACAACTTCATGCTTTTCTTGGCTGAACCATCTTCCATTGTAGTAATTGGACCTTCGCATCATATACAACATATTATTTTATTAAATGATTATGAATTTTCTTAATTCTGATTGGTTTAGAAGGTTCAATGCTTCCTCTAACAGAACTATATGTCCACCACGCAATTTTGCGCGTTAGGTTAATAAATCTCATGTTGCAGTTAGTACGTACCCAAATATAGTAACAGGGGAAAACCAGTAGACTGATTAATATCGATAAATTTGATTGGCCGACATTTTGAACCTCAACCAATCAGAAGCGGTCTTGCTAACGAACATCGGTAATCAGCAGACGACTGTGAGTAAACAAAAATGAACGAAGCAGCTTCAGAAGTTAAAACACTGTGATATTTTATTTGTTAAAATTTTGAAATTGTATTCGTTTTTTCTTAATCAATTTTATTGTTTTGAAACATTAGAAATGTCAAGCTTTAAAAACTGGTGTTTGTTGGTATGAAGCAGCTACATATAAAAAAGAATAAATGGAAATGTCTAAGAAACAGCAACAATTCACAATTTTCACCCCAAAATTATACTTAGAATGTGTCATTTAATAAAACAATTGATGACTTTTCATTTCGGTGGACACTGATTTATCAACCCCTTGGAAGTGATGTTCACCTCAGCCGTTGGCTTCAGTGAACATCACTTCCTCAGGGTTGATAAATCACAGTGTCCACCTTATGAAAAGTCATTAATTGTATAATGTCTCCCTACCCATCTGGGAAAGACTCGCGAGGTTTGGTCAAAGAGGGATAACTCTAGGAGAAATAATTGAGATATATCTAAAAGTTTAACACAGGACCCTATGTGAAAAAAAATAATCTTAAATTATTCTTCTCTAAAACCACTGAACCATTTGAAATATTAAAAAATACTTGAATATTCATTATATATTGCATACCAAAATGTCTGTTTTTGTGTTGATTAGAAATCAAGATGTCCGCCACCACAGAGAATTTAATATAGGATCCAATTTGAAAATGAATAAAATGATTTGATGCCTGCTCAAGTGAGCCTCTAGTTAACAGTATTGTGTGTATCACATATATCCTGCTTTAATTGATATATATATCTACGTATTTATCTATTGTTTGTTATATTTATATTTTTTCTATTGTTTGTTATTTACATATTTTTCTATTGTTTGTTGTTATAATTTTAGTGTTTACGCTGATTTTGTTTCAGTTAATTAGTAATAATTCTATTCCCTGTTTTAATTGTACAGTTATTCTGTTTGAGAATGGTCAACTTTGGTGCTGTTAATTTTTTCTGTTATAATCAGAAGATAGTGATTTTACATTTGAGATTGTTGATATGGTACAACATTCAGGAAATATGATGTTTATATTAGAAACATTCAAGGAAATAATCTTCTGACACACGTTTAGAGATTGGAGATAATGAAAGACGTGAGCCAGGACATACAATTTCTTATGTGTAATAAACATATATATGCTATTTTTTTTCTTAGTAAAAATTTGTGTCGGTTAATACACCAGTTTTAAGCATTTTTTGGTTGACCCATTATGCGTTGATGATCAACTTTTATTTGATCTCTGTAAGTACCATCATTATAAAAAGGAAGTTATTGTATGTTTTGGTGGAAGTAGATAGACGGTGATTTGTAAAATTATCTTATACTTTCCCCGTCTTTTCTGTGTTATGCCTGTTGTTTTATATTCTGTTAACTTAATCTGTTATTTCTGTAATATATTTTATATTCTTTTAACTTAATCTGTTATATCTGTAATATATTTTATATTCTTTTAACTTAATCTGTTATATCTGTAATATATTTTATATTCTTTTAACTTAATCTGTTATATCTGTAATATATTTTATATTCTTTTAACTTAATCTGTTATATCTGTAATATATTGTTATTTATAATGCTTGTACATGCATATAAGAATACTTTATAAGTTTTTTTTTAAACTTATGTCTGACCCATTTGTTGATAAGCGAGCAATAGCTCGTTCTTTACGTTAGAAATATGGTAAAAATAAGAAATAAAATAAAAGAGTTAAATACTATGGAAATAAATGTCTTCGTCGAAACCGGGAACGAAAGAAAAAAATAGCTTATCAACCATTTTGGTTATGTGCAAGAAAATTCAAGATGGCTTCTGGTTCTAAAAAAAGCAATAAAAGTAACAAAGTGTGCATTTGATTCTTTGTAATAAATTATTTAAAAATCTTTGGAGTATTCTGAAGTATTTTGACATTTTTGACAAATCGATTCAATATTTGAATCAGTAATGTACTCTGGAAGGAAACATGTGACGCATTGCATTGTCATTGATATGACGTCATGTCTACAATGATGTCATGTATGTACTATTGACTTTTATGCTGTAAAGATATTGTAGACATTTCAAGGATTTTAAATTTATGCTTGTTGTAGACCAATCAAGTCATTATTACAATCAAAACAATTTTTTTCTTTCTTAGTGGAACCTGTCTGAATCGGCACCTCTATATAGCAAATCACTGTCTATAAAGGGCAGCCTCATTTTTTCCATTAATGAATACTGCATATAATTTTAACCTGTATATAAAGGGTAACTACTCATAAAGGACACATTTTCCCTAGAGTGGCCTTTATATACAGGTTTGACAGTAATTGTTTTAGGATTCAGTTTATTGCAATTTTGCCAAAAAATGATAATGAATGTCTTGCAGTATTTAGAAAAGCTTTATTATACATAGGCTTTTTACATTATTAACAGAAATTTTGGAAGCAAAAAATAATTACACGTTCCTTTCATCGTGCATACATTACATATACATTGTATTTTGCGCTAAGCAATAGTTGTATTGACTAAGACTATCTTTCGCACTTCTCAGGTCGTACCTGCTCATGATAACTAGCTTGGCAGATATAATTGAGTATTGTAACTCGATTGGTGGATTAAATGGATATTGTAACTTGATTGGTGGATATTAATTGGTATTGTAACTTGATTGGTGGTTATTAATAGGTATTGTAACTCGATTGGTGGTTATTAATAGGTATTGTAACTCGATTGGTGGTTATTAATAGGTACTGTAACTCGATTGGTGGTTATTAATAGGTATTGTAACTCGATTGGTGGTTATTAATAGGTATTGTAACTTGATTGGTGGTTATTAATAGGTATTGTAACTCGATTGGTGGTTATTAATAGGTATTGTAACTCCTTTGGTGGATATAAATCAGTATTCTAACTTGACTACTATGTAGTAATTATGATGCTGAATATTGACCATTATAAATGTGTTGAAAACTTCAATCTAAGAAATCTAAACATCAATTACAGTGTTCAGATTTTCAAATGAAAACTTTTTCCATTTAAATTGTTGTCAATACATTTTGATTACAGATTCTAATGGTTGTGATATTTGTTGATAATAAATATTGGTATATTGATTGTCTTCTTATTATTAATGCATTGGAGAAATATATATTTTTATATTTAGGAAAGTATTCATTTCAAGATTATAATATTGATCACACATTTACCTATCAAAGAAACAAAATGTCCACAAAATATGACATCATTAGTACCTGTGGCCTTAGCATTTCACATTTTAATTTTTGCTCTGATGACACATAGCCAAATTATATCACAGGTTTCTTTGATGGTCCTTGGAAAATCACAATTGTTGTAAGGTGTTTTGTATAATATCTCAATACTGATAACTTCCACTGTTAAGGAAAGTGTTTACCAGGTGAGCTATTCTAGGTTCAGTGGAGACTGTATGCAATCATTTCAAATATTTTATTGATAAATCAATAGGATTGGATAACAGGCTATGCCTATACAAATCCTCTCCAACAACAAGATGGAACAATTAGAACACAATTTACATAAGACATAGAGCAATCTACCCATCATGTATACATGCAATTCATCTTAATTACCAAGCATAAACACATGTATATTAATAGCAGAATCATACAAAAAAAACAAAAGATTTTTCCCTTTCTTTCCCTTCTCCTTCCCTTTCTTTTCTTTTTTTGTTAATAGGTATGATATAATACGTATTTTAATAGCAGAATCATACAAAAAAAAAGAAGAAAAAACATTTTTTTTTCTTTTTTTCCCCCTTTTTTTTTCTTCTTTTTCCCTTGTTAATAGGTATGATATAATTTGGAATAGCCAAATTATGGCTTTCTATTTAAGTTATTATTATTTATAATGTTAATGATGATGAATTGGCATAGCATGATGGATAGACTGAACTTACATTTAACACACAATATATACAACATGTAAACTGAAATTATGAAATCAAAATCACTAATTAAGTGAGGTCCACCATATCAATATGAATTAACTCTTTTTCAGTATATATATTTATAATTGAATAAAGGGAATTTGGGAGAGATGGAGGAAGAAGAGACAAATAAGTAAATAAGGGGGGAAATATCTAAGCAAAATAGTGATTAAGATAGGCAAGTACAAATTGGGTAAAGGGGGAGGGGGAAGGGAGACCTGAATAATTGAAAGATGTACAGCTATTAATTAAACTGAAGAATTTAAAGATTTGGAGCTATATATGGGAAGATTTTTCAATGTTATATGACCTAATACAGAGAAAAGGAAAATTTATTGAATCGTGTGAATCTTCTACTACCAGTAATGAAATGGTGAACAGCATCGAATATCTCAGTATTCTCCTCTACAGTAAGGATTGGTGAGCCTTTCAATAATACATGTACATGTATATCCAAATTTAAAACATCTTGAAACTTTCTTAGAGAATTAAAAAGTTGTATTCTGTGTCTTATGAACAATCAACAAACATAAAAATAATGGAAATTATTTTCAATTGCATCCCCACACTGGCACAGGCACACTGGGAGCTGTTGGACAGATGAGACTGAAACAAGTGGTGATTTAAACTGCTTGCTTTATTGCAAAGTTGGCAATGCCAAATATTTAAGCTGCGAGAACCAATAGAGTAGAAGCTAGGAGATTTATCAACATCTTCATTAAGTTTAATCTTGAAGGAAGATAATGACTTAACGTTCCTAGTATCATTATCTTAGTTTGTTCCATAAATCCAGAACAGTTGGAAAAAAGCTATCCTTATATGACTTGGTGCGGCATTGGGGAGAGGTGAAGAATCTGGGGTTTCTAACCATGTAGTTGGGTTCAAAATTAATATAAGAAATAATATTATGTAATCAGTGACTATCACCTCAGATGTTGTGAGTTTGAATCTGGATCCAGGCGAGGTGTACAACATTATGTAATAAAGTTTGTCAGTGACTTGTGTGGGTGGTTTTTTCCGGTTCTCCGGTTTCCTCCACCAATAAAACTGACCGCCACAATATAAATGAAATTTTGTTGAAAGTGGCGTTAAACACCATCAAACAACAAACAAACAAAAACCAATGTCATAGCCTCTTGTTAAACTTGATCGCTTCTAAGGAAGAACCATATTAACTATAGTCGTCACTGAAATATTTGCAAACAAACTTGGCAGGAATGTTGCTCCAATGACCCACTACACAGGTTTTGATCTTTTGTGATTGAAATTCTAAGATAGCCATCAGTACAAGACTTGATCAAAAGTAAGTATGTGAAAAGTTTTTAAACTACAACTAATTCAGTGCACAATGTGAGTTTTTAAACTACATCTAAATTAGTGCACACAATGAGTGAGGAAACTTCTGGAATATCCCTATGAGGAAGCTTCTAGAATATCCCTATGAGGAAGCTTCTAGAATATCCATATGAGGAAGCTTCAGGAATATCCCTATGAGGAAGCTTCTGGAATATCCCTATGAGGAAACTTCTAGAATATCCCTATGAGGAAGCTTCTGGAATATCTCTATCAGGAAGCTTCTGGAATATCCCTATGAGGAAGCTTCTAGAATATCCCTATGAGGAAGCTTCTGGAATATCCCTATGAGGAAGCTTCTGGAATATCCCTATGAGGAAGCTTCTGGAATATCCCTATGAGGAAGCTTCTGGAATATCCCTATGAGGAAGCTTCTGGAATATCCCTATGAGGAAGCTTCTAGAATATCCCTATGAGGAAGCTTCTGGAATATCCCTATGAGAAAGCTTCTGGAATATCCCTATGAGGAAGCTTCTGGAATATCCCTATGAGGAAACTTCTAGAATATCCCTATGAGGAAGCTTCTAGAATATCCCTATGAGGAAGCTTCTGGAATATCCCTATGAGGAAGCTTCTAGAATATCCCTATGAGGAAGCTTCTGGAATATCCCTATGAGGAAGCTTCTAGAATATCAATATGAGGAAGTTTCTGGAATATCCCTATGAGGAAGCTTCTAGAATATCCCTATGAGGAAGCTTCTGGAATATCTCTATGAGGAAGTTTCTGGAATATCTCTATGAGGAAGCTTCTGAAATATTCCTATGAGGAAGCTTCTGGAATATTTCTATGAGGAAGCTTCTGGAATATTCCTATGAGGAAGCTTCTGGAATATTCCTCTGAGGAAGCCTCTGGAATATTCCTATGAGGAAGCTTCTGGAATATCCCTATGAGGAAGTTTCTGGAATATCGCTATGAGGAAGCTTCTGGAATATCCCTATGAGGAAGCTTCTGGAATATCTCTATGAGGAAGCTGTCAAAAGATTTGAAAAATAAATTATTTAATAGTTTTGGGAACAAGAAAATCAAGAGAGCCGAAGCAGAATAGAAAATCAAAAGAGCAGAAGCAGAATCGGCCAAAATCAACCAAATAATTTAAAACATTTGGCAACAAATATACCAACAGACAAAAGAAAGCATGCACATTTATTATATAGATAGCAACAAATATACCAACAGACAAGAAAGCATGCACATTTATTATATAGATAGCAACAAATATACCAACAGACAAAAGAAAGCATGCACATTTATTATATAGATAGCAACAAATATACCAACAGACAAAAGAAAGGATGCACATTTATTATATAGATAGCAACAAATATACCAACAGACAAAAGAAAGGATGCACATTTATTATATAGATAGCAACAAATATACCAACAGACAAAAGAAAGCATGCACATTTATTATATAGATAGCAACAAATATACCAACAGACAAAAGAAAGGATGCACATTTATTATATAGATAGCAACAAATATACCAACAGACAAAAGAAAGCATGCACATTTATTATATAGATAGCAACAAATATACCAACAGACAAAAGAAAGCATGCACATTTATTATATAGATAGCAACAAATATACCAACAGACAAAAGAAAGGATGCACATTTATTATATAGATAGCAACAAATATACCAACAGACAAAAGAAAGCATGCATATTTATTATATAGATAGCAACAAATATACCAACAGACAAAAGAAAGGATGCACATTTATTATATAGATAGCAACAAATATACCAACAGACAAAAGAAAGCATGCACATTTATTATATAGATAGCAACAAATATACCAACAGACAAAAGAAAGGATGCACATTTATTATATAGATAGCAACAAATATACCAACGGACAAAAGAAAGGATGCACATTTATTATATAGATAGCAACAAATATACCAACAGACAAAAGAAAGCATGCACATTTATTATATAGATAGCAACAAATATACCAACGGACAAAAGAAAGGATGCACATTTATTATATAGATAGCAACAAATATACCAACAGACAAAAGAAAGCATACACATTTATTATATAGATAGCAACAAATATACCAACGGACAAAAGAAAGGATGCACATTTATTATATAGATAGCAACAAATATACCAACAGACAAAAGAAAGGATGCACATTTATTTTATAGATAGCAACAAATATACCAACAGACAAAAGAAAGGATGCACATTTATTATATAGATAGCAACAAAAATACCAACAAACAAAAGAAAGGATGCACATTTATTATATAGATAGCAACAAATATACCAACAGACAAAAGAAAGGATGCGCATTTTATAGATAGCAACAAATATACCAACAAACAAAAGAAAGGATGCACATTTATTATATAGATAGCAACAAAAATACCAACAAACAAAAGAAAGGATGCACATTTATTATATAGATAGCAACAAATATACCAACAGACAAAGAAAGGATGGACATTTATTATATAGATAGCAACAAATATACCAACAGACAAAAGAAAGGATGCACATTTTATAGATAGCAACAAATATACCAACAGACAAAAGAAAGGATGCACATTTTATAGATAGCAACAAATATACCAACAGACAAAAGAAAGGATGCACATTTTATAGATAGCAACAAATATACCAACAGACAAAAGAAAGGATGCACATTTATTATATAGATAGCAACAAATATACCAACGGACAAAAGAAAGGATGCACATTTATTATATAGATAGCAACAAATATACCAACGGACAAAAGAAAGGATGCACATTTATTATATAGATAGCAACAAATATACCAACAGACAAAAGAAAGCATGCACATTTATTATATAGAAAGCAACAAATATACCAACAGACAAAAGAAAGGATGCACATTTATTATATAGATAGCAACAAATATACCAACAGACAAAAGAAAGGATGCACATTTATTTTATAGATAGCAACAAATATACCAACAGACAAAAGAAAGGATGCACATTTATTATATAGATAGCAACAAAAATACCAACAAACAAAAGAAAGGATGCACATTTATTATATAGATAGCAACAAATATACTAACAGACAAAGAAAGGATGGACATTTATTATATAGATAGCAACAAATATACCAACAGACAAAAGAAAGGATGCACATTTTATAGATAGCAACAAATATACCAACAGACAAAAGAAAGGATGCACATTTTATAGATAGCAACAAATATACCAACAGACAAAAGAAAGGATGCACATTTTATAGATAGCAACAAATATACCAACAGACAAAAGAAAGGATGCACATTTATTATATAGATGGCAACAAATATACCAACGGACAAAAGAAAGGATGCACATTTATTATATAGATAGCAACAAATATACCAACAGACAAAAGAAAGGATGCACATTTATTATATAGATAGCAACAAATATACCAACGGACAAAAGAAAGGATGCACATTTATTATATAGATAGCAACAAATATACCAACGGACAAAAGAAAGGATGCACATTTATTATATAGATAGCAACAAATATACCAACAGACAAAAGAAAGGATGCACATTTTATAGATAGCAACAAATATACCAACAGACAAAAGAAAGGATGCACATTTATTATATAGATAGCAACAAATATACCAACAGACAAAAGAAAGGATGCACATTTATTATATAGATAGCAACAAATATACCAACGGACAAAAGAAAGGATGCACATTTATTATATAGATAGCAACAAATATACCAACAGACAAAAGAAAGGATGCACATTTATTATATAGATAGCAACAAATATACCAACAGACAAAAGAAAGCATGCACATTTATTATATAGATAGCAACAAATATACCAACAGACAAAAGAAAGGATGCACATTTATTATATAGATAGCAACAAATATACCAACAGACAAAAGAAAGGATGCACATTTATTATATAGATAGCAACAAATATACCAACAGAAAAAAGAAAGCATGCATATTTATTATATAGATAGCAACAAATATACCAACAGACAAAAGAAAGGATGCACATTTATTATATAGATAGCAACAAATATACCAACAGACAAAAGAAAGCATGCACATTTATTATATAGATAGCAACAAATATACCAACAGACAAAAGAAAGGATGCACATTTATTATATAGATAGCAACAAATATAACAACGGACAAAAGAAAGGATGCACATTTATTATATAGATAGCAACAAATATACCAACAGACAAAAGAAAGCATGCACATTTATTATATAGATAGCAACAAATATACCAACGGACAAAAGAAAGGATGCACATTTATTATATAGATAGCAACAAATATACCAACAGACAAAAGAAAGCATGCACATTTATTATATAGATAGCAACAAATATACCAACGGACAAAAGAAAGGATGCACATTTATTATATAGATAGCAACAAATATACCAACAGACAAAAGAAAGGATGCACATTTATTTTATAGATAGCAACAAATATACCAACAGACAAAAGAAAGGATGCACATTTATTATATAGATAGCAACAAAAATACCAACAAACAAAAGAAAGGATGCACATTTATTATATAGATAGCAACAAATATACCAACAGACAAAAGAAAGGATGCGCATTTTATAGATAGCAACAAATATACCAACAGACAAAAGAAAGGATGCACATTTATTATATAGATAGCAACAAAAATACCAACAGACAAAGAAAGGATGGACATTTATTATATAGATAGCAACAAATATACCAACAGACAAAAGAAAGGATGCACATTTTATAGATAGCAACAAATATACCAACAGACAAAAGAAAGGATGCACATTTTATAGATAGCAACAAATATACCAACAGACAAAAGAAAGGATGCACATTTTATAGATAGCAACAAATATACCAACAGACAAAAGAAAGGATGCACATTTATTATATAGATAGCAACAAATATACCAACGGACAAAAGAAAGGATGCACATTTATTATATAGATAGCAACAAATATACCAACGGACAAAAGAAAGGATGCACATTTATTATATAGATAGCAACAAATATACCAACAGACAAAAGAAAGCATGCACATTTATTATATAGATAGCAACAAATATACCAACAGACAAAAGAAAGGATGCACATTTATTATATAGATAGCAACAAATATACCAACAGACAAAAGAAAGGATGCACATTTATTTTATAGATAGCAACAAATATACCAACAGACAAAAGAAAGGATGCACATTTATTATATAGATAGCAACAAAAATACCAACAAACAAAAGAAAGGATGCACATTTATTATATAGATAGCAACAAATATACTAACAGACAAAGAAAGGATGGACATTTATTATATAGATAGCAACAAATATACCAACAGACAAAAGAAAGGATGCACATTTTATAGATAGCAACAAATATACCAACAGACAAAAGAAAGGATGCACATTTTATAGATAGCAACAAATATACCAACAGACAAAAGAAAGGATGCACATTTTATAGATAGCAACAAATATACCAACAGACAAAAGAAAGGATGCACATTTATTATATAGATGGCAGCAAATATACCAACGGACAAAAGAAAGGATGCACATTTATTATATAGATAGCAACAAATATACCAACAGACAAAAGAAAGGATGCACATTTATTATATAGATAGCAACAAATATACCAATGGACCAAAGAAAGGATGCACATTTATTATATAGATAGCAACAAATATACCAACAGACAAAGGAAAGGATGCACATTTTATAGATAGCAACAAATATACCAACAGACAAAATAAAGGATGCACATTTATTATATAGATAGCAACAAATATACAAACGGACAAAAAGGATGCACATTTATTATATAGATAGCAACAAATATACCAACGGACAAAAAGGATGCACATTTATTATATAGATAGCAACAAATATACCAACAGACAAAAGAAAGGATGCACATTTATTATATAGATAGCAACAAATATACCAACGGACAAAAAGGATGCACATTTATTATATAGATAGCAACAAATATACCAACAGACCAAAGAAAGGATGCACATTTATTATATAGATAGCAACAAATATACCAACGGACTAAAGAAAGGATGCACATTTATTATACAGATAGCAACAAATATACCAACGGACAAAAGAAAGGATGCACATTTATTATATAGATAGCAACAAATATACCAACAGACAAAAGAAAGGATGCAAATTTTATAGATAGCAACAAATATACCAATGGACAAAAGAAAGGATGCACATTTTATAGATAGCAACAAATATACCAACAGACAAAAGAAAGGATGCACATTTATTATATAGATAGCAACAAATATACCAACGGACAAAAGAAAGGATGCACATTTATTATATAGATAGCAACAAATATACCAACGGACAAAAGAAAGGATGCACATTTATTATATAGATAGCAACAAATATACCAACAGACAAAAGAAAGGATGCACATTTTATAGATAGCAACAAATATACCAACAGACAAAAGAAAGGATGCACATTTATTATATAGATAGCAACAAATATACCAACGGACAAAAGAAAGGATGCACATTTATTATATAGATAGCAACAAATATACCAACGGACAAAAGAAAGGATGCACATTTATTATATAGATAGCAACAAATATAACAACGGACAAAAGAAAGGATGCACATTTATTATATAGATAGCAACAAATATACCAACAGACAAAAGAAAGCATGCACATTTATTATATAGATAGCAACAAATATACCAACGGACAAAAGAAAGGATGCACATTTATTATATAGATAGCAACAAATATACCAACAGACAAAAGAAAGCATGCACATTTATTATATAGATAGCAACAAATATACCAACGGACAAAAGAAAGGATGCACATTTATTATATAGATAGCAACAAATATACCAACAGACAAAAGAAAGGATGCACATTTATTTTATAGATAGCAACAAATATACCAACAGACAAAAGAAAGGATGCACATTTATTATATAGATAGCAACAAAAATACCAACAAACAAAAGAAAGGATGCACATTTATTATATAGATAGCAACAAATATACCAACAGACAAAAGAAAGGATGCGCATTTTATAGATAGCAACAAATATACCAACAGACAAAAGAAAGGATGCACATTTATTATATAGATAGCAACAAAAATACCAACAAACAAAAGAAAGGATGCACATTTATTATATAGATAGCAACAAATATACCAACAGACAAAGAAAGGATGGACATTTATTATATAGATAGCAACAAATATACCAACAGACAAAAGAAAGGATGCACATTTTATAGATAGCAACAAATATACCAACAGACAAAAGAAAGGATGCACATTTTATAGATAGCAACAAATATACCAACAGACAAAAGAAAGGATGCACATTTTATAGATAGCAACAAATATACCAACAGACAAAAGAAAGGATGCACATTTTATAGATAGCAACAAATATACCAACAGACAATAGAAAGGATGCACATTTTATAGATAGCAACAAATATACCAACAGACAAAAGAAAGGATGCACATTTATTATATAGATGGCAGCAAATATACCAACGGACAAAAGAAAGGATGCACATTTATTATATAGATAGCAACAAATATACCAACAGACAAAAGAAAGGATGCACATTTATTATATAGATAGCAACAAATATACCAATGGACCAAAGAAAGGATGCACATTTATTATATAGATAGCAACAAATATACCAACAGACAAAGGAAAGGATGCACATTTTATAGATAGCAACAAATATACCAACAGACAAAATAAAGGATGCACATTTATTATATAGATAGCAACAAATATACAAACGGACAAAAAGGATGCACATTTATTATATAGATAGCAACAGATATACCAACGGACAAAAAGGATGCACATTTATTATATAGATAGCAACAAATATACCAACAGACAAAAGAAAGGATGCACATTTATTATATAGATAGCAACAAATATACCAATGGACAAAAAGGATGCACATTTATTATATAGATAGCAACAAATATACCAACAGACCAAAGAAAGGATGCACATTTATTATATAGATTGCAACAAATATACCAACGGACTAAAGAAAGGATGCACATTTATTATACAGATAGCAACAAATATACCAACGGACAAAAGAAAGGATGCACATTTATTATATAGATAGCAACAAATATACCAACAGACAAAAGAAAGGATGCAAATTTTATAGATAGCAACAAATATACCAATGGACAAAAGAAAGGATGCACATTTTATAGATAGCAACAAATATACCAACAGACAAAAGAAAGGATGCACATTTATTATATAGATAGCAACAAATATACCAACGGACAAAAGAAAGGATGCACATTTATTATATAGATAGCAACAAATATACCAACGGACAAAAGAAAGGATGCACATTTATTATATAGATAGCAACAAATATACCAACAGACAAAAGAAAGGATGCACATTTTATAGATAGCAACAAATATACCAACAGACAAAAGAAAGGATGCACATTTATTATATAGATAGCAACAAATATACAAACGGACAAAAAGGATGCACATTTATTATATAGATAGCAACAAATATACCAACGGACAAAAGAAAGGATGCACATTTATTATATAGATAGCAACAAATATACCAATGGACAAAAGAAAGGATGCACATTTATTATATAGATTGCAACAAATATACCAACAGACAAAGGAAAGGATGCACATTTTATAGATAGCAACAAATATACCAACAGACAAAAGAAAGGATGCACATTTATTATACAGATAGCAACAAATATACAAACGGACAAAAAGGATGCACATTTATTATATAGATAGCAACAAATATACCAACGGACAAAAAGGATGCACATTTATTATATAGATAGCAACAAATATACCAACAGACAAAAGAAAGGATGCGCATTTTATAGATAGCAACAAATATACCAACAGACAAAAGAAAGGATGCACATTTATTATATAGATAGCAACAAATATACCAACAGACAAAAGAAAGGATGCACATTTATTATATAGATAGCAACAAATATACCAACGGACAAAAGAAAGGATGCACATTTATTATATAGATAGCAACAAATATACCAACGGACTAAAGAAAGGATGCACATTTATTATACAGATAGCAACAAATATACCAACGGACAAAAGAAAGGATGCACATTTATTATATAGATAGCAAAAAATATACCAACAGACAAAAGAAAGGATGCACATTTATTATATAGATAGCAACAAATATACCAACGGACAAAAGAAAGGATGCACATTTATTATATAGATAGCAACAAATATACCAACGGACAAAAGAAAGGATGCACATTTATTATATAGATAGCAACAAATATACCAACAGACAAAAGAAAGGATGCACATTTTATAGATAGCAACAAATATACCAACAGACAAAAGAAAGGATGCACATTTATTATATAGATAGCAACAAATATACCAACAGACAAAAGAAAGGATGCACATTTATTATATAGATAGCAACAAATATACCAACGGACAAAAGAAAGGATGCACATTTATTATACAGATAGCAACAAATATACCAACGGACAAAAGAAAGGATGCACATTTATTATATAGATAGCAACAAATATACCAACAGACAAAGGAAAGGATGCACATTTTATAGATAGCAACAAATATACCAACAGACAAAAGAAAGGATGCACATTTATTATATAGATAGCAACAAATATACAAACAGACAAAAAGGATGCACATTTATTATATAGATAGCAACAGATATACCAACGGACAAAAAGGATGCACATTTATTATATAGATAGCAACAAATATACCAACAGACAAAAGAAAGGATGCCCATTTATTATATAGATAGCAACAAATATACCAACGGACAAAAAGGATGCACATTTATTATATAGATAGCAACAAATATACCAACAGACAAAAGAAAGGATGCACATTTATTATATAGATAGCAACAAATATACCAACGGACTAAAGAAAGGATGCACATTTATTATACAGATAGCAACAAATATACCAACGGACAAAAGAAAGGATGCACATTTATTATATAGATAGCAACAAATATACAAACGGACAAAAAGGATGCACATTTATTATATAGATAGCAACAAATATACCAACGGACAAAAGAAAGGATGCACATTTATTATATAGATAGCAACAAATATACCAATGGACAAAAGAAAGGATGCACATTTATTATATAGATAGCAACAAATATACCAACAGACAAAGGAAAGGATGCACATTTTATAGATAGCAACAAATATACCAACAGACAAAAGAAAGGATGCACATTTATTATATAGATAGCAACAAATATACAAACGGACAAAAAGGATGCACATTTATTATATAGATAGCAACAAAGAAACCAACGGACAAAAAGGATGCACATTTATTATATAGATAGCAACAAATATACCAACAGACAAAAGAAAGGATGCACATTTATTATATAGATAGCAACAAATATACCAACGGACAAAAAGGATGCACATTTATTATATAGATAGCAACAAATATACCAACAGACAAAAGAAAGGATGCACATTTATTATATAGATAGCAACAAATATACCAACGGACTAAAGAAAGGATGCACATTTATTATACAGATAGCAACAAATATACCAACGGACAAAAGAAAGGATGCACATTTATTATATAGATAGCAACAAATATACCAACGGACAAAAGAAAGGATGCACATTTATTATATAGATAGCAACAAATATACCAACAGACAAAAGAAAGGATGCACATTTATTATATAGATAGCAACAAATATACAAACGGACAAAAAGGATGCACATTTATTATATAGATAGCAACAAATATACCAACGGACAAAAGAAAGGATGCACATTTATTATATAGATAGCAACAAATATACCAACGGACAAAAGAAAGGATGCACATTTATTATATAGATAGCAACAAATATACCAACAGACAAAGGAAAGGATGCACATTTTATAGATAGCAACAAATATACCAACAGACAAAAGAAAGGATGCACATTTATTATATAGATAGCAACAAATATACAAACGGACAAAAATGATGCACATTTATTATATAGATAGCAACAAATATACCAACGGACTAAAAGGATGCACATTTATTATATAGATAGCAACAAATATACCAACGGACAAAAGAAAGGATGCACATTTATTATATAGATAGCAACAAATATACCAACAGACAAAGGAAAGGATGCACATTTTATAGATAGCAACAAATATACCAACAGACAAAAGAAAGGATGCACATTTATTATATAGATAGCAACAAATATACAAACGGACAAAAAGGATGCACATTTATTATATAGATAGCAACAAATATACCAACGGACAAAAAGGATGCACATTTATTATATAGATAGCAACAAATATACCAACGGACAAAAGAAAGGATGCACATTTATTATATAGATAGCAACAAATATACCAACGAACCAAAAGGATGCACATTTATTATACATTTGTATAGATATTCACTTTTTTAAGAGAGAAACACAACGGGTGCCACTAGTGTAGCAGGAACTGCTCACCTTTCAGTGCACCTCTATTTTGAGTGGGGATTAAGTTGCTCAGAACTGTTCACCTTTCAGTTCACCTCTATTTTGAGTGGGGATTAAGTTGCTCGGAACTGTTCACCTTTCAGTTCACCTCTATTTTGAGTGGGGATTAAGTTGCTCAATCTTTTGTTTGTAGTATTTTGTCGACCATTGTCTGTTTTCCTTTTTCTTTTTGCAATTGTATTGTCTTTCCTTCGAATTACGGCATCTGATTACCTCTTTGGTATCTCCAAACTGATATAGATCTTTCTTTGTAAACATATTTTCATAGTACATGTATCTTAAAGTGGCTTCAATAAATCACATTTTGTGCAGTAATTTTTGTCAATGATATATTTCATGTAAATTTTACCGCGAACGAGATCCACTGTCATAAAGTAAAATTTATTTCATTTTGTGATTTAATTTTGAAAAATCTCATTTTTTGTACGTTTCATTGACTGGAATATATTTTAAAAGTTTCTATTAAAATATTAGTGATTTTGTACAAGCTTGTGAAACGTCTTAAATTCATCAGCTATTGAAATTGTTGACAATAATAATATAACATTTTCATCAAGCTATTTCTAGATACCCACTAACGACCTCATTTTCCTTTGATCATCTCAAGATTTAAAAGTATTGATTTATTAGGGCAGATTTCACTTAACCCTCGTTTTTGATATTTTTTATGATAAATGTAAATTTTAATGTGTCAATTTTAGCTGAACGTTATAAAACACTATAAAAATATCTGCATTTTAATTTCTCTGTCTACCTGCCTCTCTATATAACAATGGTGAAATCTTCAATATAAACTTTCTGGTATCGACAGCGTCATGCTAAACAGTTTTCTTTAACATCTAATTCGTATTTTACGATTCTCAATATTAATTTGAACTTTTACCAGGTTTAATCAACCGATGAGAATTTTTCACTTAATGTATTATCGATAGACAAATTTAGTGTTGAAAGTAATATGATGTCAAAATCGACCACCAAGAGGAGTTCAATATTAAATTTGTCTGCTAAGGTGAACACTCTTTCTTACTTTCAGACTCCTTGTCAAATCGGGCGTGCTTACACTGTATATATCAAAACATTGATCACTGGAAATTAATGGAGGTGTTAAACTATAAAGTTATGATAATGTCTCTGGTAAGTTATTATTTAATATTTCTATAAAATATAGTATTTCTAGTAGCAATCAAAAAGTTTATTTATCTTTGGCATCCTATGTAAATGTTTTATTTAAAATCAACTGTCATTATTTATTTCCTAAATAATTCTTGTCTATTACTATTTTATTACAATAGAATACAAGATGATACTTAGAAGGCGATTGGGGGAGGGCGCTATGTTTGCATTTTAATTTGATCAATTGTATATATTGTACTCGCCAAATGCATAAAAAATGTACATGTATATATAACTGTAATATGTAGCTGATTTTTCTCTCTCATCGAAATAGTATCCGTAAATGGCGTTGTGTCGCTCTAGAATTTATTTTAATTGTTAATTAGTAATAATGTTTTCCGCATACAACGGTGAATTGTGACATGAGAAAGGATCAACAATATGTGTAACAATATTTGTCAAGATTCTCTATTCTAACAAATTCAAAAAGAAAAACAAAACAAAGGTAAACATGCCGTATACCACAGAGACGTGATATTCAACACCTGTCCAGTAAAACAAACAAGCGGATAGACGGAGGAACGGTAGTCATGCCATGTTCCATAGATGTATGATATTCAACATCTGTCCAGTAAAACAAACAAGCGGATAGACGGAGGAACGGTAGTCATGCCATGTTCCATAGAGGTATGATATTCAACACCTGTCCAGTAAAACAAACAAGCGGATAGACGGAGGAAGGGTAGTCATGCCATGTTCCATAGAGGTATGATATTCAACACCTGTCCAGTAAAACATACAAGCGGATAGACGGAGGAACGGTAGTCATGCCATGTTCCATAGAGGTATGATATTCAACACCTGTCCAGTAAAACAAACAAGCGGATAGACAGAGGAAGGGTAGTCATGCCATGTTCCATAGATGTATGATATTCAACACCTGTCCAGTAAAACAAACAAGCGGATAGACGGAGGAACGGTAGTCATGCCATGTTCCATAGAGGTATGATATTCAACACCTGTCCAGTAAAACATACAAGCGGATAGACGGAGGAACGGTAGTCATGCCATGTTCCATAGAGGTATGATATTCAACACCTGTCCAGTAAAACATACAAGCGGCTAGACGGAGGAACGGTAGTCATGCCATGTTCCATAGAGGTATGATAGTCAACACCTGTCCAGTAAAACATACAAGCGGATAGACGGAGGAACGGTAGTCATGCCATGTTCCATAGAGGTATGATGTTCAACACCTGTCCAGTAAAACAAACAAGCGGATAGACAAAGGAACGGTAGACATACCATGTTCCATAGAGGTATGATATTCAACACCTGTCCAGTAAAACAAACAAGCGGATAGACAGAGGAAGGGTAGTCATGCCATGTTCCATTGATGTATGATATTCAACACCAGCAAAACAGACTAAACAAGTGGACAGATAGCGGAAGGTTAGGCTTGCCATGTGCCACAGAGGTATGGCATTCAACGCTAGTAAAACAGAGTAAAAAAGTGGACAGACAGAGGAAGGTTAGGCTTGCCATGTTCCACAGAGCCATGATGTTCAACGCTAGTAAATTAAAACAACCAAGCGGAGAGATTGTAGGAGTGTAGGCATGCCATGTTGCACAAAAGCATTATTACCCTCGCTGCCGCTGGTCTTTAGAGTAGCATCTCAGTTTTTGTGATTTTCTATTTTTGTTCTTCAATAGTTATACCAATAAACACACTTTTGAAATCGAATTTGTGTCCTTCCACACTCCCTCCCAATTTTATTGATGACGGAAAGTTTGAAGATGCCAAAAAGGTGATGAGATGTCGTAAACGGTAGAAGGATAAACAATGCAATGACCCAAAGAAAAAGGACAACATTATAAACAATAAAGCGAGAACATGTTCACATATTTCACATACGCTTTTAATTTACAACTGTCATGCATACATTTAAATGTTCTAAGATTTTGTCTTCATGTAGCAAGAGCACATTCATACAATAAAAATTCTAAATTACAACTTCTAGCTTTTTGTTCTTGTAAGATTTAAATTAATAATGTATTTATAAGTTGTAGTTGGGTATTAGAATGTCACGCGCTAGATTGTATTCAATCAAAAATAAAATTAAAACTATTAGAACATTTAAATTTATGCATGAAAGTTACAAATATACCATCAAAGAATATAAAACGAAAAACTTCAATCAGTTATCAACAAGAAAATGGAAAAAATAGGAATGAAAGAAAGAAAGCTTCAAAGGATAATATTGAATTTAAAATTTTTATAGCTTATAAAATAGAAATTACAAGTATATGAAATAAGTTTCTGAAATAATAATATAAAACCTGTACTGTAATATAGGGATAAGAATAACAATAAAAGTCATGAGAACCAGATCAATTAAATTTTAATACATTTATTTTGTATAAGGTTGTCTTTATTGGGGTTCTTCCCTTCTTTAGGGGGGTCCGGATGGCTCAATGAGTTAGGTCGTTGGATCTAACAACCCATACAAGCCTATCATTAATACAGCGTGGGTTCGCGCCCGGCTTTGTAAATTACAAAAAGGGTGCACTCGACTCGCAGCCGCAAATGATAAAGCTTACCAGTTACTTGCCCATGATCGGTGGTTCTCTCCGGGTACTCCAGCTTCCTCCACCACTAAAACTGGTCGCCATGATATAGCTGAAATTTTGTTGAAAGTGGCGTTAAAACACCAAAAATCAAATCAAATCCCTTCTATAGATTAAGCTCACAAACAAACAAAGTGGAGATCTCACATTAAGTAGGGCCAAAATGGTGATGAAAACTCGCAAACAAAGGAATGTTGATCTCCAATTAAGTAGGACGAACATGATGATGGAAACTTAACAAAAAAACAAGAACGAAGATCTCCAATTAAGTAGGCTGAACATGATGATGGAAACTTAGTAAAAAACAGGAATGAAGATCTCCAATTAAGAAGGGCGAACATGATGATGGAAACTTAGCCAAAAACAAGAACGAAGATCTCCAATTAAGTAGGGCGAACATGATGATGGAAACTTAACAAAAAACAAGAACGAAGATCTCCAATTAAGTAGGGCGAACATGATGATGGAAACTTAACAAAAAACAAGAACGAAGATCTCCAATTAAGTAGGGCGAACATGATGATGGAAACTTAAGAAAAAACAAGAACGAAGATCTCCAATTAAGTAGGGCGAACATGATGATGGAAACTTAACAAAAAACAGGAATGAAGATCTACAATTAAGTAGGGCGAACATGATGATGGAAACTTAACAAAAAACAAGAACGAAGATCTCCAATTAAGTAGGGCGAACATGATGATGGAAACTTAACAAAAAACAAGAACGAAGATCTCCAATTAAGTAGGGCGAACATGATGATGGAAACTTAAGAAAAAACAAGAACGAAGATCTCCAATTAAGTAGGGTGAACATGATGATGGAAACTTAACAAAAAACAAGAACGAAGATCTCCAATTAAGTAGGGCGAACATGATGATGGAAACTTAAGAAAAAACAAGAACGAAGATCTCCAATTAAGTAGGGCGAACATGATGATGGAAACTTAGCAAAAAACAGGAATGAAGATCTCCAATTAAGTAGGGCGAACATGATGATGGAAACTTAGTAAAAAACAAGAACGAAGATCTCCAATTAAGTAGGGCGAACACGATGATGGAAACTTAACAAAAAACAAGAACGAAGATCTCCAATTAAGTAGGGCGAACATGATGATGGAAACTTAACAAAAAACAAGAACGAAGATCTCCAATTAAGTAGGGCGAACATGATGATGGAAACTTAACAAAAAACAAGAACGAAGATCTCCAATTAAGTAGGCCGAACATGATGATGGAAACTTAGCCAAAAACAAGAACGAAGATCTCCAATTAAGTAGGGCGAACATGATGATGGAAACTTAACAAAAAACAAGAACGAAGATCTCCAATTAAGTAGGGCGAACATGATGATGGAAACTTAACAAAAAACAGGAATGAAGATCTCCAATTAAGTAGGCCGAACATGATGATGGAAACTTAGCCAAAAACAAGAACGAAGATCTCCAATTAAGTAGGGCGAACATGATGATGGAAACTTAACAAAAAACAGGAATGAAGATCTCCAATTAAGTAGGCCGAACATGATGATGGAAACTTAGCCAAAAACAAGAACGAAGATCTCCAATTAAGTAGGGCGAACATGATGATGGAAACTTAGCCAAAAACAAGAACGAAGATCTCCAATTAAGTAGGGCGAACATGATGATGGAAACTTAACAAAAAACAAGAACGAAGATCTCCAATTAAGTAGGGCGAACATGATGATGGAAACTTAACAAAAAACAAGAATGAAGATCTCCAATTAAGTAGGGCGAACATGATGATGGAAACTTAACAAAAAACAGGAATGAAGATCTCCAATTAAGTAGGGCGAACATGATGATGGAAACTTAACAAAAAACAAAAACGAAGATCTCCAATTAAGTAGGGTGAACATGATGATGGAAACTTAACAAAAAACAAGAACGAAGATCTCCAATTAAGTAGAGCGAACATGATGATGGAAACTTAGCCAAAAACAAGAACGAAGATCTCCAATTAAGTAGGGCGAACATGATGATGGAAACTTAACAAAAAACAAAAACGAAGATCTCCAATTAAGTAGGGCGAACATGATGATGGAAACTTAGCAAAAAACAGGAATGAAGATCTCCAATTAAGTAGGGCGAACATGATGATGGAAACTTAACAAAAAACAAGAGCGAAGATCTCCAATTAAGTAGGGCGAACATGATGATGGAAACTTAGCCAAAAAACAAGAACGAAGATCTCCAATTAAGTAGGCGAACACGATGATGGAAACTTAGCCAAAAACAAGAACGAAAATCTCCAATTAAGTAGGGCGAACATGATGATGGAAACTTAACAAAAAACAAGAACGAAGATCTCCAATTAAGTAGGGCGAACACGATGATGGAAACTTAGCCAAAAAACAAGAACGAAGATCTCCAATTAAGTAGGGCGAACACGATGATGGAAACTTAGCCAAAAACAAGAACGAAGATCTCCAATTAAGTAGGGCGAACATGATGATGGAAACTTAGCAAAAAACAAGAACGAAGATCTCCAATTAAGTAGGGCGAACATGATGATGGAAACTTAACAAAAAACAAGAACGAAGATCTCCAATTAAGTAGGGCGAACATGATGATGGAAACTTAACAAAAAACAAGAACGAAGATCTCCAATTAAGTAGGGCGAACATGATGATGGAAACTTAAAAAAAGACAAGAACGAAGATCTCCAATTAAGTAGGGCGAACATGATGATGGAAACTTAGCAAAAAACAAGAACGAAGATTTCCAATTAAGTAGGGCGAACATGATGATGGAAACTTAACAAAAAACAAGAACGAAGATCTCCAATTAAGTAGGGCGAACATGATGATGGAAACTTAGCAAAAAACAAGAACGAAGATCTCCAATTAAGTAGGGCGAACATGATGATGGAAACGTAACAAAAAACAAGAACGAAGATCTCCAATTAAGTAGGGCGAACATGATGATGGAAACTTAGCCAAAAACAAGAACGAAGATCTCCAATTAAGTAGGGCGAACATGATGATGGAAACTTAACAAAAAACAAGAACGAAGATCTCCAATTAAGTAGGGCGAACATGATGATGGAAACTTAACAAAAAACAAGAACGAAGATCTCCAATTAAGTAGGGCGAACATGATGATGGAAACTTAACAAAAAACAAGAACGAAGATCTCCAATTAAGTAGGGCGAACATGATGATGGAAACTTAACAAAAAACAGGAATGAAGATCTCCAATTAAGGAGGGTGAACATGATGATGGAAACTTAGCCAAAAACAAGAACGAAGATCTCCAATTAAGTAGGACGAACATGATGATGAAAACTTAACAAAAAACAAGAACGAAGATCTCCAATTAAGTAGGGCAAACATGATGATGGAAACTTAACAAAAAACAAGAACGAAGATCTCCAATTAAGTAGGGCGAACATGATGATGGAAACTTAACAAAAAACAGGAATGAAGATCTCCAATTAAGGAGGGTGAACATGATGATGGAAACTTAGCCAAAAACAAGAACGAAGATCTCCAATTAAGTAGGACGAACATGATGATGGAAACTTAACAAAAAACAAGAACGAAGATCTCCAATTAAGTAGGGCGAACATGATGATGGAAACTTAGCCAAAAACAAGAACGAAGATCTCCAATTAAGTAGGGCGAACATGATGATGGAAACTTAACAAAAATCAAGAACGAAGATCTCCAATTAAGTAGGGCGAACATGATGATGGAAACTTAACAAAAAACAAGAACGAAGATCTCCAATTAAGTAGGGCGAACATGATGAAGGAAACTTAGCAAAAAACAGGAATGAAGATCTCCAATTAAGTAGGGCGAACATGATGATAGAAACTTAGCAAAAAACAAGAACGAAGATCTCCACTTAAGTAGGGCGAACATGATGATGGAAACTTAACAAAAAACAGGAATGAAGATCTCCAATTAAGGAGGGTGAACATGATGATGGAAACGTAACAAAAAACAAGAACGAAGATCTCCAATTAAGTAGGGCGAACATGATGATGGAAACTTAGCCAAAAACAAGAACGAAGATCTCCAATTAAGTAGGGCGAACATGATGATGGAAACTTAACAAAAAACAAGAACGAAGATCTCCAATTAAGTAGGGCGAACATGATGATGGAAACTTAACAAAAAACAAGAACGAAGATCTCCAATTAAGTAGGGCGAACATGATGATGGAAACTTAACAAAAAACAAGAACGAAGATCTCCAATTAAGTAGGGCGAACATGATGATGGAAACTTAACAAAAAACAGGAATGAAGAACTCCAATTAAGGAGGGTGAACATGATGATGGAAACTTAGCCAAAAACAAGAACGAAGATCTCCAATTAAGTAGGACGAACATGATGATGGAAACTTAACAAAAAACAAGAACGAAGATCTCCAATTAAGTAGGGCAAACATGATGATGGAAACTTAACAAAAAACAAGAACGAAGATCTCCAATTAAGTAGGGCGAACATGATGATGGAAACTTAACAAAAAACAGGAATGAAGATCTCCAATTAAGGAGGGTGAACATGATGATGGAAACTTAGCCAAAAACAAGAACGAAGATTTCCAATTAAGTAGGACGAACATGATGATGGAAACTTAACAAAAAACAAGAACGAAGATCTCCAATTAAGTAGGGCGAACATGATGATGGAAACTTAGCCAAAAACAAGAACGAAGATCTCCAATTAAGTAGGGCGAACATGATGATGGAAACTTAACAAAAATCAAGAACGAAGATCTCCAATTAAGTAGGGCGAACATGATGATGGAAACTTAACAAAAAACAAGAACGAAGATCTCCAATTAAGTAGGGCGAACATGATGAAGGAAACTTAGCAAAAAACAGGAATGAAGATCTCCAATTAAGTAGGGCGAACATGATGATGGAAACTTAGCAAAAAACAAGAACGAAGATCTCCAATTAAGTAGGGCGAACATGATGATGGAAACTTAACAAAAAACAGGAATGAAGATCTCCAATTAAGGAGGGTGAACATGATGATGGAAACTTAGCCAAAAACAAGAACGAAGATCTCCAATTAAGTAGGACGAACATGATGATGGAAACTTAACAAAAAACAAGAACGAAGATCTCCAATTAAGTAGGGCGAACATGATGATGGAAACTTAGCAAAAAACAAGAACGAAGATCTCCAATTAAGTAGGGCGAACATGATGATGGAAACTTAACAAAAAACAAGAACGAAGATCTCCAATTAAGTAGGGCGAACATGATGATGGAAACTTAACAAAAAACAAGAACGAAGATCTCCAATTAAGTAGGGCGAACATGATGATGGAAACTTAACAAAAAACAAGAACGAAGATCTCCAATTAAGTAGGGCGAACATGATGATGGAAACTTAACAAAAAACAGGAATGAAGATCTCCAATTAAGGAGGGTGAACATGATGATGGAAACTTAGCCAAAAACAAGAACGAAGATCTCCAATTAAGTAGGACGAACATGATGATGGAAACTTAACAAAAAACAAGAACGAAGATCTCCAATTAAGTAGGGCAAACATGATGATGGAAACTTAACAAAAAACAAGAACGAAGATCTCCAATTAAGTAGGGCGAACATGATGATGGAAACTTAACAAAAAACAGGAATGAAGATCTCCAATTAAGGAGGGTGAACATGATGATGGAAACTTAGCCAAAAACAAGAACGAAGATTTCCAATTAAGTAGGACGAACATGATGATGGAAACTTAACAAAAAACAAGAACGAAGATCTCCAATTAAGTAGGGCGAACATGATGATGGAAACTTAGCCAAAAACAAGAACGAAGATCTCCAATTAAGTAGGGCGAACATGATGATGGAAACTTAACAAAAATCAAGAACGAAGATCTCCAATTAAGTAGGGCGAACATGATGATGGAAACTTAACAAAAAACAAGAACGAAGATCTCCAATTAAGTAGGGCGAACATGATGAAGGAAACTTAGCAAAAAACAGGAATGAAGATCTCCAATTAAGTAGGGCGAACATGATGATGGAAACTTAGCAAAAAACAAGAACGAAGATCTCCAATTAAGTAGGGCGAACATGATGATGGAAACTTAACAAAAAACAGGAATGAAGATCTCCAATTAAGGAGGGTGAACATGATGATGGAAACTTAGCCAAAAACAAGAACGAAGATCTCCAATTAAGTAGGACGAACATGATGATGGAAACTTAACAAAAAACAAGAACGAAGATCTCCAATTAAGTAGGGCGAACATGATGATGGAAACTTAGCAAAAAACAAGAACGAAGATCTCCAATTAAGTAGGGCGAACATGATGATGGAAACTTAACAAAAAACAAGAACGAAGATCTCCAATTAAGTAGGGCGAACATGATGATGGAAACTTAACAAAAAACAAGAACGAAGATCTCCAATTAAGTAGGGCGAACATGATGATGGAAACGTAACAAAAAACAAGAACGAAGATCTCCAATTAAGTAGGGCGAACATGATGATGGAAACTTAACAAAAAACAAGAACGAAGATCTCCAATTAAGTAGGGCGAACATGATGATGGAAACTTAGCAAAAAACAGGAATGAAGATCTCCAATTAAGTAGGGCGAACATGATGATGGAAACTTAGCAAAAAACAAGAACGAAGATCTCCAATTAAGTAGGACGAACATGATGATGGAAACTTAACAAAAAACAAGAACGAAGATCTCCAATTAAGTAGGGCGAACATGATGATGGAAACTTAAGAAAAAACAAGAACGAAGATCTCCAATTAAGTAGGGCGAACATGATGATGGAAACTTAGCAAAAAACAGGAATGAAGATCTCCAATTAAGTAGGGCGAACATGATGATGGAAACTTAGCAAAAAACAGGAATGAAGATCTCCAATTAAGTAGGGCGAACATGATGATGGAAACTTAGCAAAAAACAAGAACGAAGATCTCCAATTAAGTAGGGCGAACATGATGATGGAAACTTAACAAAAAACAAGAACGAAGATCTCCAATTAAGTAGGGCGAACATGATGATGGAAACTTAACAAAAAACAGGAATGAAGATCTCCAATTAAGTAGGGCGAACATGATGATGGAAACTTAGCCAAAAACAAGAACGAAGATCTCCAATTAAGTAGGGCGAACATGATGATGGAAACTTAACAAAAAACAAGAACGAAGATCTCCAATTAAGTAGGGCGAACATGATGATGGAAACTTAACAAAAAACAAGAACGAAGATCTCCAATTAAGTAGGGCGAACATGATGATGGAAACTTAGCAAAAAACAGGAATGAAGATCTCCAATTAAGTAGGGCGAACATGATGATGGAAACTTAGCAAAAAACAAGAACGAAGATCTCCAATTAAGTAGGGCGAACATGATGATGGAAACTTAGCCAAAAAACAAGAACGAAGATCTCCAATTAAGTAGGGCGAACACGATGATGGAAACTTAACAAAAAACAGGAATGAAGATCTCCAATTAAGTAGGCCGAACATGATGATGGAAACTTAGCCAAAAACAAGAACGAAGATCTCCAATTAAGTAGGGCGAACATGATGATGGCAACTTAGCCAAAAAACAAGAACGAAGATCTCCAATTAAGTAGGGTGAACATGATGATGGAAACTTAACAAAAAACAAGAACGAAGATCTCCAATTAAGTAGGGCGAACATGATGATGGAAACTTAACAAAAAACAAAAACGAAGATCTCCAATTAAGTAGGGCGAACATGATGATGGAAACTTAACAAAAAACAAGAGCGAAGATCTCCAATTAAGTAGGGCGAACATGATGATGGAAACTTAGCCAAAAACAAGAACGAAGATCTCCAATTAAGTAGGCTGAACATGATGATGGAAACTTAGCAAAAAACAGGAATGAAGATCTCCAATTAAGTAGGCCGAACATGATGATGGAAACTTAGCTAAAAACAAGAACGAAAATCTCCAATTAAGTAGGGTGAACATGATGATGGAAACTTAACAAAAAACAGGAATGAAGATCTCCAATTAAGTAGGGCGAACATGATGATGGAAACTTAAAAAAAGACAAGAACGAAGATCTCCAATTAAGTAGGGCGAACATGATGATGGAAACTTAACAAAAAACAAGAACGAAGATCACCAATTAAGTAGGGCGAACATGATGATGGAAACTTAACAAAAAACAAGAACGAAGATCTCCAATTAAGTAGGGCGAACATGATGATGGAAACTTAACAAAAAACAAAAACGAAGATCTCCAATTAAGTAGGGTGAACATGATGATGGAAACTTAACAAAAAACAGGAACGAAGATCTCCAATTAAGTAGGGCGAACATGATGATGGAAACTTAGCCAAAAACAAGAACGAAGATCTCCAATTAAGTAGGGCGAACATGATGATGGAAACGTAACAGAAAAAACAAGAACGAAGATCTGCAATTAAGTAGGGCGAACACGATGATGGAAACTTAACAAAAAACAGGAATGAAGATCTCCAATTAAGTAGCGCGAACATGATGATGGAAACTTAACAAAAAACAAGAACGAAGATCTCCAATTAAGTAGGCCGAACATGATGATGGAAACTTAGCCAAAAACAAGAACGAAGATTTCCAATTAAGTAGGGCGAACATGATGATGGAAACTTAGCAAAAAACAAGAACGAAGATCTCCAATTAAGTAGGGCGAACATGATGATGGAAACTTAAAAAAAGACAAGAACGAAGATCTCCAATTAAGTAGGGCGAACATGATGATGGAAACTTAACAAAAAACAAGAACGAAGATCTCCAATTAAGTAGGCCGAACATGATGATGGAAACTTAGCCAAAAACAAGAACGAAGATTTCCAATTAAGTAGGGCGAACATGATGATGGAAACTTAGCAAAAAACAAGAACGAAGATCTCCAATTAAGTAGGGCGAACATGATGATGGAAACTTAAAAAAAGACAAGAACGAAGATCTCCAATTAAGTAGGGCGAACATGATGATGGAAACTTAACAAAAAACAAGAACGAAGATCTCCAATTAAGTAGGGCGAACATGATGATGGAAACTTAGCAAAAAACAAGAACGAAGATCTCCAATTAAGTAGGGCGAACATGATGATGGAAACTTAACAAAAAACAGGAATGAAGATCTCCAATTAAGTAGGGCGAACATGATGATGGAAACTTAACAAAAAACAAGAACGAAGATCTCCAATTAAGTAGGGCGAACATGATGATGGAAACTTAACAAAAAACAAGAACGAAGATCTCCAATTAAGTAGGACGAACATGATGATGGAAACTTAACAAAAAACAAGAACGAAGATCTCCAATTAAGTAGGGCGAACATGATGATGGAAACTTAAAAAAAGACAAGAACGAAGATCTCCAATTAAGTAGGGCGAACATGATGATGGAAACTTAGCAAAAAACAAGAACGAAGATCTCCAATTAAGTAGGGCGAACATGATGATGGAAACTTAGCAAAAAACAAGAACGAAGATCTCCAATTAAGTAGGGCGAACATGATGATGGAAACTTAACAAAAAACAGGAATGAAGATCTCCAATTAAGTAGGGCGAACATGATGATGGAAACTTAGCAAAAAACAAAAACGAAGATCTCCAATTAAGTAGGGCGAACATGATGATGGAAACTTAACAAAAAACAGGAATGAAGATCTCCAATTAAGTAGGGCGAACATGATGATGGAAACGTAACAAAAAAACAAGAACGAAGATCTCCAATTAAGTAGGGCGAACATGATGATGGAAACTTAACAAAAAACAGGAATGAAGATCTACAATTAAGTAGGGCGAACATGATGATGGAAACGTAATAAAAAACAAGAACGAAGATCTCCAATTAAGTAGGGCGAACATGATGATGGAAACTTAACCAAAAACAAGAACGAAGATCTCCAATTAAGTAGGGCGAACATGATGATGGAAACTTAACAAAAAACAAGAACGAAGATCTCCAATTAAGTAGGACGAACATGATGATGGAAACTTAACAAAAAACAAAAACGAAGATCTCCAATTAAGTGGGGCGAACATGATGATGGAAACTTAATAAACTAGAGGCTCAGTGGGCTGAGCCTGTGTCGCTTTGAGGAAACGTAATACAGAACCTCCCATAGATGCTTCCCACCAAGTTTTGATCATTTGGCTAAACAGTTACAAAGAAGAAGATATTTAGAAATCAACCAATCAGAAACAAGAATGACCTGTGGCGGCCATGTTTATTGGCGGATCGGAACTAAATGAGCAATCGTTATAGATGACCTTCCAAGGATGCCTCCTACCAAGTTTCGATTCATTTGGCAAAGCGGTTTTAGATAAGAAGATTTTTTAGAAATCAACCAATCAGAAACAAGAATTGCCTTTGGCGACCATGTTTGTCAACGGATCGGAACTAAATTAGCAATCTTTATAAAGGACTTTCCAAGGATGCTTCCTACCAAGTTTCGATTCATTTGGCCAAGCGGTTTCAGAGGAGACGATTTTTTAGAAATCAACCAATCAGAAACAAGAATTGCCTGTGGCGGCCATGTTTGTAAGCATGTTGGAACTAAATGAGCGATCTTTATAGAGGACCTTTCACGGATGCTTCCTACCAAATTTTGATTTATTTGGCCAAGCGGTTACAGAGGAGAATATTTCTTAGAATTCAACCAATCGGAAACAAGAATTGTCTGTGGCGGCCATCTTTGATAGCGAATCGGATCTACATTAGCAATCTTTATAGAGGACCTGCCATAGATGCTTCCTAGCAAGTTTCGGTTCATTTGGCCAAGAGGTTTCAGAGAAGAAGATTTGTTTAAATCGGCCAATCAGAAACAAGAATTGCCTATGGCGGCCATGTTTGTTAGCGAATCGGAGCTAAATGAGCAAACTTTATAGAGGACCTTCCAATGATGCTTCCTACCAAGTTTCGGTTCATTTGGCAAAGCGGCTTCAGAGGAGAAGACTTTTTAGAAATCAACCAATCAGAAACAAAAATTGTCTGTGGCAACCATGTTTGTAAACGGATCGGAACTAAATGAGCAATCTTTATAAAGGACTTTCCAAGGATGCTTCCTACCAAGTTTCGATTCATTTGGCCAAGCGGTTTCAGAGGAGAAGATTTTTTAGAAATCAACCAATCAGAAACAAGAATTTCCTGTGGCGGCCATGTTTGTTAGCAAGTTGGAACTAAATGAGCGATCTTTATAGAGGACCTTTCACGGATGCTTCCTACCAAATTTTGATTTATTTGGCCAAGCGGTTACAGAGGAGAATATTTCTTAGAATTCAACCAATCGGAAACAAGAATTGTCTGTGGCGGCCATCTTTGATAACGAATCGGAACTAAATTAGCAATCTTTATAGAGGACCTGCCATAGATGCTTCCTAGCAAGTTTCGGTTCATTTGACTAAGTGGTTTCAGAGAAGAAGATTTGTTTAAATCGGCCAATCAGAAACAAGAATTGCCTATGGCGGCCATGTTTGCTAGCGAATCGGAACTAAATGAGCAATCTTTATAGAGGACCTTCCAATGATGCTTCCTACCAAGTTTCGGTTCATTTGGCAAAGCGGCTTCAGAGGAGAAGACTTTTTAGAAATCAACCAATCAGAAACAAAAATTGTCTGTGGCACCCATGTTTGTAAACGGATCGGAACTAAATGAGCAATCTTTATAGAGAACCTTCCAAGGATGCTTCCTATTAAGTTTCGATTCATTTGGCCAAGCGGTTTCAGAGGAGAAGACTTTTTTAGAAATCAACCAATCAGAAACAAGAATTGCCTGTAGTTGCCATGTTTGTTAACGGATCGGGACGAGATGAGCCATCTTTATAGAGGAAATGCCATAGATGCTTCCTGCCAAGTTTCAGTTTATTTGGCCAAGCGGTTTCAGAGGAGACATTTTTTATAAATCGGCCATTCAGAAACAAGAATTGCCTATGGCGGCCATGTTTGTTAATGGATCGGGACAAAATGAGCAATCTTTAGAGAGGACCTTCCATAGATTCTTCCTACCAAGCTTCACCTCATTTGGCTGAAGGGTTTCAGAGGAGAAGATTAAAATGTGAAAAGTTAACGGATGACAGAAGATGGACGACGAACGACGGACGCCAAGTGATGGCAAAAGCTCACATTGCCTTTGGCAAGGTGAGCTAAAAACAAGAACGAAGATCTCCAATTAAGTAGGGCCAAAATGGTGATGAAAACTTAGCAAAAACAAGAACGAAGATCTCCACTTCAGTAGGGCGAACATGATGATAGAAACTTATTAAAAAAAAAATAAAAAAACAAAAAAAACAAACAAGCAAAACACACAAAACGAGGTTCTCTGAAAACTTTGCAAAAAACAAGAACGGAGATCTCCAAAAAAGTAGGGCCAAAATGGTGATGAAAACTTAACAAAAAACAAGAACGGAGATCTCCAATTAAGTAGGGCCAAAATGGTGATGAAAACTTAACACAAACCCCCACCCCCCCCCCCCTCCAAAAAAAAACCCCCAAAACAAAACAAAACACACAAAACGAGGTTCTCTGAAAACTTAACAAAAAACAAGAACGAAGATCTCCAATTAAATAGGGCAAAAATGGTGATGAAAACTTAACAAAAAACAAGAACGAAGATCTCCAATTCAGTAGGGCCAAAATGGTGATGAAAACTTAACACAAACCCCCACCCCCCCCCCCCCTCCAAAAAAAAACCCCAAAACAAAACAAAACACACAAAACGAGGTTCTCTGAAAACTTAACAAAAAACAAGAACGAAGATCTCCAATTAAATAGGGCAAAAATGGTGATGAAAACTTAACAAAAAACAAGAACGAAGATCTCCAATTCAGTAGGGCCAAAATGGTGATGAAAACTTAACAAAAACAAGAACGAAGATCTCCAATTCAGTAGGGCCAAAATGGTGATGAAAACTTAACACAAAAAAAAAAGACAAAAAAAAACCAAAACAAAGCAAAACACACAAAACGAGGTTCTCTGAAAACTTAACAAAAAACAAGAACGAAGATCTCCAATTAAGTAGGGCAAAAATGGTGATGAAAACTTAACAAAAACAAGAACGAAGATTTCCAATTAAGTAGGGCCAAAATGGTGATGAAACTTAGCCAACAAAAAAACAACAAAAAACAAAGCGAAACAAAGCACACAAAACGAAGTTCTCCCATTAAATAGGGTCATTATGGTGATGAAAACTCGCAAAGAATGGTGATCTCCCATTCAACAAGTTTCTGTTTTGTTCACAACCTTTGGTAAGCATGTTAATATTTTCTGTTTTGTTCACAACCTTTGGTAAGCATGTTAATATTTTCTGTTTTGTTAATATAACATGTTAATATTTTCTGCTTTGTTAAAATAAGATGTTAATATTTTCTGTTTTGTTAAAATAACATGTTAATCTTTCTGTTTTGTTAAAATAACATGTTAATATTTTCTGTTTTGTTAACATAGCATGTTAATATTTTCTGTTTTGTTAACATAGCATGTTAATATTTTCTGTTTTGTTAACATACCATGTTAATATTTTCTGTTTTGTTAATATAACATGTTAATATTTTCTGTTTTGTTCACAACCTTTGGTAAGCATGTTAATATTTTCTGTTTTGTTAATATAACATGTTAATATTTTCTGTTTTGTTAAAATAAGATGTTAATATTTTCTGTTTTGTTAAAATAACATGTTAATCTTTCTGTTTTGCTAAAATAACATGTTAATATTTTCTGTTTTGTTAACATAGCATGTTAATATTTTCTGTTTTGTTAACATAGCATGTTAATATTTTCTGTTTTGTTAACATACCATGTTAATATTTTCTGTTTTGTTAACATAACATGTTAATATTTTTTGTTTTGATAACATAACGTGTTAATATTTTTTGTTTTGTTAACATAACATGTTAATATTTTCTGTTTTGTTAACATAAAATGTTAATATTTTCCGTTTTGTTAATATAGCAGGTTAATATTTTCAGTTTCGTTCACAATATTTGATAAACATCTTAATATTTTCCGATTTGTTCACAAGATTTGATAAAAATGTTAATATTTTCCGTTTTGTTAATATAGCAGGTTTATATTTTCAGTTTCATTCACAACCTTGTGGTAAACATGTTAATATGTTCTTTACTTGTTCACAACCTTGTGGTAAGCATGTTAATATGTTCTTTACTGGTTCACAACCTTGTGGTAAGCATGTTAATATATTCTGTTTTATTCACAACCTTGTGGTAAACATGTTAATATGTTCTGTTTTATTCACAACCTTGTGGTAAGCATGTTAATATGTTCTGTTTTATTCACAACCTTGTGGTAAACATGTTAATATGTTCTGTTTTATTCACAACCTTGTGGTAAACATGTTAATATGTTCTGTTTTATTCACAACCTTGTGGTAAACATGTTAATATGTTCTGTTTTATTCACAACCTTGTGGTAAACATGTTAATATGTTCTGTTTTATTCACAACCTTGTGGTAAACATGTTAATATGTTCTGTTTTATTCACAACCTTGTGGTAAACATGTTAATATGTTCTTTACTTGTTCACAACCTTGTGGTAAGCATGTTAATATGTTCTTTACTGGTTCACAACCTTGTGGTAAGCATGTTAATATATTCTGTTTTATTCACAACCTTGTGGTAAACATGTTAATATGTTCTGTTTTATTCACAACCTTGTGGTAAGCATGTTAATATGTTCTGTTTTATTCACAACCTTGTGGTAAACATGTTAATATGTTCTGTTTTATTCACAACCTTGTGGTAAACATGTTAATATGTTCGGTTTTATTCACAACCTTGTGGTAAACATGTTAATATGTTCTGTTTTATTCACAACCTTGTGGTAAGCATGTTAATATGTTCTGTTTTATTCACAACCTTGTGGTAAACATGTTAATATGTTCTGTTTTATTCACAACCTTGTGGTAAACATGTTAATATGTTCTTTACTGGTTCACAACCTTGTGGTAAACATGTTAATATGTTCTGTTTTATTCACAACCTTGTGGTAAACATGTTAATATATTCTGTTTTATTCACAACCTTGTGGTAAACATGTTAATATGTTCTTTACTTGTTCACAACCTTGTGGTAAACATGTTAATATGTTCTGTTTTATTCACAACCTTGTGGTAAACATGTTAATATGTTCTTTACTTGTTCACAACCTTGTGGTAAGCATGTTAATATGTTCTGTTTTATTCACAACCTTGTGGTAAACATGTTAATATGTTCTTTAATTGTTCACAACCTTGTGGTAAGCATGTTAATATATTCTGTTTTATTCACAACCTTGTGGTAAACATGTTAATATATTCTGTTTTATTCACAACCTTGTGGTAAACATGTTAATATGTTCTGTTTTATTCACAACCTTGTGGTAAACATGTTAATATGTTCTTTACTGGTTCACAACCTTGTGGTAAGCATGTTAATATATTCTGTTTTATTCACAACCATGTGGTAAACATGTTAATATGTTCTGTTTTATTCACAACCTTGTGGTAAACATGTTAATATGTTCTGTTTTATTCACAACCTTGTGGTAAGCATGTTAATATATTCTGTTTTATTCACAACCTTGTGGTAAACATGTTAATATGTTCTTTACTTGTTCACAACCTTGTGGTAAACATGTTAATATGTTCTTTTCTTGTTCAGAACCTTGTGGTAAGCATGTTAATATGTTCTGTTTTATTCACAACCTTGTGGTAAACATGTTAATATGTTCTGTTTTATTCACAACCATGTGTAAACATGTTAATATGTTCTTTTCTTGTTCAGAACCTTGTGGTAAGCATGTTAATATGTTCTGTTTTATTCACAACCTTGTGGTAGCATGTTAATATATTCTGTTTTATTCACAACCTTGTGGTAAACATGTTAATATGTTCTTTACTTGTTCACAACCTTGTGGTAAGCATGTTAATATGTTCTGTTTTATTCACAACCTTGTGGTAAGCATGTTAATATGTTCTGTTTTATTCACAACCTTGTGGTAAACATGTTAATATGTTCTTTACTGGTTCACAACCTTGTGGTAAACATGCTAATATTTTCTGTTTTATTCACAAACTTGTGGTAAACATGTTAATATTTTCTTTACTTGTTCACAACCTCAAGCTAAGCAAGTTAAGCTGTGAACTTTTTTTGTTCACAACCTCATGGTAACATGTTAAGATTTTTCAATTTTCTGTTTTGTTCACAACCTCTGGGACCTGTTAAGCTTTGCAGTTTTTTGTTCACAACCTCTTGGTAAACATGTTAATATGTTTCTATTTTAAGTTTTTTTTTCACAACCTCTGGGTAGACACGGTAAAATGTCCCTATTTTCTGTTTGTTCACAACCTTAGCGTAAACATTTCAAACTGTTATTTATTTTGGTAATACGAAAGAAAATAATAATTTTCAATTTGATTGAATTATGATATATTTGAGTTCGAGTAGGCGAAGTGATAATTTGCTAGTCTCATTTATTGTTATAAACAACGTATATCAATATTATCACATAGACAAGGTTTTCTCACAACTTTACGTAAGTGAAAATTAAATCGCGTGAATTCACAGAAAAGTGTTAAAATTTGATAACTTTTACGACGTCTCGGTTTTCGATTTAGAGTAGTATTATAATTATTCAATCAATGAACCGTTTATGTTCAATGAAACGAAACAAGATTAAAAGTAAAAATAAATAAAAGAAATCTTGAAAGCATTTGATCAGTCATCAACAAAGAGAACAGGACAAATATACTGTACATGTTAAATGTTAAAATTAATTATCCCCAAACGTTACAATTACTTATCGATTATCACTTTCATGTGTACCATATCAGAATTCTTTACATTTATTTTGTTTGTCATTTAATTTGAGAGTAAACAACTATAATTTACCATTTTTACGTTATAAACGTAGATGGTAAAGAATTAATTGAAAGTTTGCATTCAATTTATTAGTTAAACTGCCTATATTTTTTTTTAGCTTTACGTTAAAAGAATCTAGTTTGAATGGAATCTGTATGGAATATTTTATTTGATTTATTCCCACATTGAAAAAGTTATGAAAATATCTTTTAATTTGTAATAATTAGTGGTACTATTTTTTAGATCTCATGGGTTAATGGAATTTGAGCTTTTGCCAACATTTGATGTCTGTCTTCTCTTAATCTTTCATTTCTACCTTCTCCACCGAAACCCCCGGGTTATTATAGAAGACACTTTTAAGGAATGATTTATGGCCATATAGATCTATTTCATTTCACTTTGACATCAAATACTATCGCCATGCGACAGATCAGTCTTTTACTGGAAGAAAGCAAGAAAATAATCTTTTCAATTTAAATGGTCCTAAGAATTAAATACATTCGGATTTTGTATTAAATGAACCTGTACATATACCTTTTGGCTCTTTCATGCAAAAAAAACCAAAACATTATTACGCTATACATTTTATAAAATGAACTTTATTAAGGAATAAAATGAAACAAAATATCACACTGTCGGAACAGTTAAAAATATCACACTGTCGGAACAGTTAAAAATATCACACTGTCGGAACAGTTCCAAACCGCAATCGAAAAATCACAGAAACAGAGGTACAATCTATACCCTAAACACCTATACATGACGACGTACATAACTTACTTTCTATGCTATGTACTGACACTTCAATAACAAATGGCGGGGATAAACTAGGTTTATGGGCGTCTCCTTTCTTATTGAAATGATCCGGTCATGGAATTGTTTGTCATGTGTGAGTAAAATGTCAGCTCTCGCACATACCCGGGAGAACAGTGTTGTTATCAGAACGTTCTAATCTCGCACATACCCGGGAGAACAGTGTTGTTATCAGAACGTTCTAATCTCGCACATACCCGGGAGAACAGTGTTGTTATCAGAACGTTCTAATCTCGCACATACCCGGGAAAACAGTGTTGTTATCAGAACGTTCTAATCTCGCACATACCCGGGAAAACAGTGTTGTTATCAGAACGTTCTAATCTCCAACATGATTCACAATATTTTTAATCGCTATTATTCTCCGTATCAAAAACAGATGAACAATTAAACTCCCCAAAGTACGAAAAAAAGCAACAAACAAACAAACAAAACAAACAAAAAACAAAGACAAAAGCAGCCATTTTGCACATTTGGGTTTTTTGCTGGTACGGGAACGGATATGGCTACAATACACCCTTTATGTTTACGGTCGCATAAAAAGGGGATATGTAAATAAAAATTGTGGCTTTTGTCGTAAACCCGAATGATAAATTTACCTTGAGAAATTGATGTCTAAACCACAAATTTGAAATGAGTCACTTGTAGATCCTGATATTATCCTTATTCAACCTAAGTCAGTCAATATAGGATTATCTACAGTAAAAAGATATCATCTAAAACTCTGCAAATAACTCTGCAATGAGTGCTGAAAAGAGTCTTTTTTTCTTTTTTCTTTATTAGCTTAGCCATAAATCAAATTTATAGCAGTATAAAAGCAAATCAGCAATGATATCTCAATTAGTTCCCATTGGAATTTTGAACAAATTTGAAGAAACACGTTATTGTCAAAACGAGCAAAAATATTGTCTAGGAAAAAACAGCATAAATCACGTCCCAACAGCCCCACAGGTCAAGTCCAATTGCAGTATTTATCTCGCTGTTATCATCACTAAAAACAATGATTTATATTTCTTACAGCGTATATCCGCGCGCGTATGTAAGCCTGATTTACGGAATAAGTATTTAATTAAATATAAAGACTTTGATGAATTTATTTGGTAGGGTGGTATCCCATCATATAAAAGTCATAACAACGGAATTAAACTACAGTCAAGGGATCGGAATTTGTCTAGTACTTCAACACAATTGTGTACACTCACAAAATAGTTAAGTATTTGTATGGTATCAGATATTTGTGCTTTTTCGTGAATCTCACTCTTTTTATGTTGTTCCCTGTAAAATTTCTAGCTTTAGTCTAAAAAAATATCGGGGTGGGTGGAGGGGGTGGATATATGTAGAATCAATAGACAAGATATAGGGGTTTTACATTAAATTCCAGTAAAATGCTATTATAAGTTAATAAGGTAATTTTTTTTTTTTTTTCATCATTATATAGTTTATTCAAAATCTCCTGTTTACAATAACCTTAATGGCCCAGGAGTGAACATTAAAGGTCCCTGTTTTACATAAATCTCACTTGTCCAGGGGTAGCAAGTGAAATTAAAAATAAAAAGTCCACTTAAACATATTTCATATTCATTTGTTTTTACATTTCATTATAATATACACAATTAGACGATACAATTATTACCATGCATTAGCTTTATGTTCATAAATAATAAATACTCATATGTTATTCCGAAAAAGTTCTAATTTGTTTTTATCATTTTCATTAATATGCGGAGTTTGTAATGTGCATTGTAAATGTTTTTTAAAATTATTTTTCCAAGTGTTGAAAATTGTTTGATCTCCAATTCGGGATTGGTTATATTTCACCTTATTACGTATTTTCCATATTTCCCACTTTGAGATAAATATTACGGTATTAAAAATGACGTCTAAATCCTCACCCCCATATAGCCCTAACATTATATTTAATTCCTTGATTTCTATATTAGCTGTTAATCCAGATCTGTTAAATATTGCTTCTATTTCTTTTATAATTTTGTTCACAGAAGGACATTTAAAAAATAGATGCTGCATCGTTTCATCGTTGTCTCTTATTTGGCAGAGATGGCATCTTCCGTTTGACAAATTCATTTTTTTCAAGGTAATTTTCACATTTTCTACCATACAACAATTATTATATACCATATATTTTCGCCTTCATTGAACAATAAGTGATGAAAAACAACATCATATCATTCAATATCAATGTATAGAAAGTGGGCAGAAACTAAACACCACGTTGAGAAAAGTTATCTATTTACTGTTACTCCGGAAATGTAACAATTGGGAAACTTATTAAATGTTTCTTAAAACATATTGACTGGAATTTAAATGTTTTAACTCGGAAACCACAACAAACGACATTTTAAGTTACTTTCATTTCTTTGATCTTATCGTAAATGACTTTTAATTTTGTAGAGATTTCAATATGTAATATTAAGTTATTTATTTTATACCTTGTCAGAATGTCTACCCCACGAAATAGCAGGTGTCAAAACAAATTAATTTTCTGAAATTATCAATTATTCATTCGGAACACTTTCATCGCAAAATATAAAATATATATGTGTTTTAAATTGGTTATTTTAATTGTTAAATTGTGTTCTCCGATCTAAAGTGGATGTGAAATGTGATTTCGTGCATATCAGGGGATACGAAACATGGAAGAGGATTGGAATGGGGGTACCATCTTGACGGTTGGTGGGAACAATTCTTTTAAGATAACACTAAGAATAAATTAGAGGTAATAAAGTGGAAGACATCTAATTCAGTGTACACGGCGCGTTACTGGAATAACCTTCATCAGATGACGCTCAAAGTCGACAGATTGGAATAACCTTCATCTGGTGACGCTCAAAGTCGACAGATTGGAAAGCCAAATAATAGGAAAAAAATAAATCACAAAATTACTTCTAGCAGCATCCAGACTTTGACTAATAACAATATAAAAATGAACAAGATAAGTGAACGTTAACATTTGGTAGCTGTCTGACGAATCGAGGTTATATATAAGTTAGCGATAAAAAAGGAACAAAATAAGAGAACCTTAAAACGCTTGACGAATCAAAGTTATATATTGTCAAGAGGGCCCGGGTGGTTCAATGAGTTAGGTAATTGGATTACCTAACAACTCATACAAGTCTATCACCAACACGGCGTGGGTTGCGGCTTTGTAAATGACAAAAAGGGTGCACTCAACTCGCAGCTGCAAGTGATAAAGTTTACCAGTTGCTTGCCAATGGTCGGTGGTTCGCTCCGGGTACTCCGACTTCTTCCACCACTAATATTGGTCGCCATGATATAGCTAAAATATTGCTGAAAGTGTCGTTAAGCACATTAAATCAATCAATATATATTGTCAAAATAGGCTAACAATTCAAAAAAATGTTGTTTGACGGTATTACGTCATTTACACCTTTATCTTAGGTGCACATTTAAATGGGAAATGCATTCATTAAAGTGCTCTCATTTGTTTTTCGATCCGATTCCAACTTGTATTCAGCTTGAATTATCTCGCGTTTCCTTATTTGAATACACTATTGTTTACACTAAAGGTGTTTTTGTTTTCTTCTGGTTTTTGCATGTACTTTTATTTCTTATCCCAATATTACTGTCAGTTACTATGGTGTTTGTAATAAACAGACATAGAGAGGTCGCAAGATAACAAATAACACATATATGGTACCCCATCTTTAACAATCGTAATAAAAGCCAGTCTAATGATTATTGTGGGTCATTGCCAATCATTTGTTCATCCACCAGCAGGCCCCTGCGACAGTGCGTAAAACCCCATATATCTGTCTGACATATTTCCAAGCAGTAGAAGTCAGTATTAGTTTTAGGGAGCCTTGAATGTGTTGTTCATTCCATCGTTGGGTTTATAAATCCTTTTTCTTCTTGGTATTTTTCTTTTACAATTGAAGAAATGAAATTATACCCTGCTATATTTGTATAAATCTAACTGAATTAATCGATGTACTTTTTGTTTATATTTACCTCATAAAAACATATATGGTTCAATTTTAGTACAGAAACTTGTATTAAGCACTCGTGAAAAGGTAGAAAAACAGTTTATGAATACAAGTGTACTAGCTATAGGTCGTCTTTATATCCCCCTATGACACACATCATTATAATCTTAATAACGGCAATTAAAGGGGATTATCTGACCGGTAATATCATCTTGCAATAGAAAAAGCACACTCTATACCCGGACAATTTTAACTGGCGGTCATAAACTGCAGGATCCCAGTGGTCATTCAAATACAGTATTAAATATCTGATCCGTGACAAACCTTTATTTCCTTTTACAAATGTACATTTTTTCGCTGGGTAATTACAACCCTACTATCAATTTATCAGAACTCGTAAAAACCACGACACGTTAGGTACGATTTAATTAGTCTCCATTAAATTCAGAACGACATAAATTGTGTATTTATTTGCCCATAAAACAGCTCATAGAGGAAATATTCTATAGAAATAAATTTGACTTTCACCCGTGTAAAGAAATGCTTTAACAAAAACAGAGAAAATTGTTGCTGTATTTGGTGGTATTTATTTACAAGAAATATTCTAAAGAGGATCTTCAGAAAAGTAGGATGGAGGGACTGTCTTTGAAGGTAACGTCGACAAACTTTTACATTTCTCTTAAAAGTAAATTTGTAACTGTAGGATAGAATTATTCTCTATAATGGTAAAGTACAAGTTTGACCTATGAACTATATTAAGTTTGACATCGGTAAGAAACGCAGAGTTAATTTATTCACTAAGCTGTACAGTACATGTGCAATATTAAAATTACTTGCAGGAGGATGTTGTTCTTGTGTCTGGATTCCCTGTAGTCCTAGCTGAGCGTCTAGTATATTGAAAAGTTGTGAATCCATTTGATTATAGAACAAAACAAAGCTAACACCCAATAGCTACCCCCTTTCAAACAATTAAGTACAAATTATCGGGTAATCCATTACAAGAATTATTATGTTTTACATTTTGCTTAAAGAGGATAAAGTAGTAGAAATGTGTTTATTACCGAAATAATTAAATTAATAATGTGGAATGTCACATTTTAAGAAAATATAAAAAAAGAATAAAGACAAATTTTTCATATACAGATTTAGTTTAATTTATAGTGTTTTATTTACAAATATTCAAATGAAGTTGGTTTTAAGACGGAAGAGTTATTTTCAGCAAATTTTTGTAAAAAATCTACAATTTAAATTATCTCTACAAAACTGAAGAAATTCAATGAAATTAATACAAATGAACATAAAAACGTCCACAAAAATATAATAGAGGTTATGATTAGGATCCAATTAACCGGTTGAACCCCGCCATACTTTTGTGCCTGTAACAAGACAGAACCTGGATTTCCAACGTCATATATATGTCTTGTCCTTTTTATATTCAGTGAGTTGCGGTGAGATGTGATTGTTCGTTTTAAATTTTTTTGTTGATATTGGTGGAATTGTTGACCGTCACTGTTTAAACTTTCCTTTCATAAGTTGTATATTTTATTCAGGATAAATAGGTAAACAAGTTGTATGTTTATATTCCTTCATAAAAGCTAGATAGATAGGTAAACAAGTTGTGTATTGTAAAAAATAATTAAATCAGTATTGTTTTCAGTCGTTACAAAACCTCAGTACAATAGAACATGCTTACCGGGTAATGACGACCAGGGTTTCTGGACAACCGTGATCACATCTGTAATGAATACATGGGGGAATACGGTCTATTGTGGTGTATAAGTCTTTTAAATGGTTTAGGCTTAGGTTTATGTTGTTTAACGTCACTTTCAAATCTTTTAAATTGATAATACGATATCTTGTATTGTTTGTTGAGTAAGTCATTGTTGATTAACACTTTGTGCCTTCTGAGCTATATCATGGAAAGAAGTACATGTAGTTACTTTGATGGGATGAATTGATGATGATGATGAGGTTTGTATTGTACTAACTCGAAACTGCGAGTGTGATATTTATGGGTTAGCCAACTGAAAGAACAATGTACAATATAAATGTCGCTCCACTAGTCAACTCCGGACATCTTGACTCCGAGCCAACCAGTCTTGACTCCGAGCCAACCAGTCTTGACTCCGAGCCAGCCAGTCTTTGCTCCGAGCCAACCAGTCTTTGCTCCGAGCCAACCATTCTTGACTCCGAGCCAACCAGTCTTGACTCCGAGCCAACCAGTCTTTGCTCCGAGCCAACCAGTCTTTACTCCGAGCCAACCAGTCTTGACTCCGAGTCAACCAGTCTTTCCTCCGAGCCAACCAGTCTTGACTCCGAGCCAACCAGTCTTTACTCCGAGTCAACCAGTCTTTACTCCGAGCCAACCAGTCTTGACTCCGAGCCAACCAGTCTTGACTCCCAGCCAACCAGTCTTTGCTCCGAGCCAACCAGTCTTTACTCCGAGCCAACCAGTCTTTACTCCGAGTCAACCAGTCTTTACTCCGAGCCAACCAGTCTTGACTCCGAGCCAACCAGTCTTTACTCCGAGTCAACCAGTCTTTACTCCGAGCCAACCAGTCTTTACTCCGAGTCAACCAGTCTTTACTCCGAGCCAACCAGTCTTGACTCCGAGCCAACCAGTCTTTACTCCGAGTCAACCAGTCTTTACTCCGAGCCAACCAGTCTTGACTCCGAGCCAACCAGTCTTTACTCCGAGTCAACCAGTCTTTACTCCGAGCCAACCAGTCTTGACTCCGAGTCAACCAGTCTTGACTCCGAGCCAACCAGTCTTTACTCCGAGCCAACCAGTCTTTACTCCGAGCCAACCAGTCTTTACTCCGAGTCAACCAGTCTTTACTCCGAGTCAACCAGTCTTTACTCCGAGCCAACCAGTCTTGACTCCGAGCCAACCAGTCTTGACTCCGAGCCAACCAGTCTTTACTCCGAGCCAACCAGTCTTTACTCCGAGTCAACCAGTCTTTACTCCGAGTCAACCAGTCTTTACTCCGAGCCAACCAGTCTTGACTCCGAGCCAACCAGTCTTGACTCCGAGCCAACCAGTCTTTACTCCGAGCCAACCAGTCTTGACTCCGAGTCAACCAGTCTTGACTCCGAGCCAACCAGTCTTGACTCCGAGCCAACCAGTCTTGACTCCGAGCCAACCAGTCTTTGCTCTAACACATTAATGCTAGGTGCTTAAAAGCGTATCAGTAATTTCCAATTTGATGACCTTTGATTTGACCCGACCGGCGATCGAACTCACAATCTTCCTTACTCGTTAGAAGCACATTAACCATTACACCATCGAGTCGGTTTTAATGTTTTACAAATATGAAGCAAAATACCTTAATATTTTAATCAGTTAAAAATGCACGTGTTATTCATACAAAGCTCATGTGCTATAAATAGACAAATGGAATTTGAAGGTGACGAATCCCCCAAAGTAGATATTATATTGTGATGGCATGTTGAACATTTTATTTTATGGAGTGTGAACTAGAGGAACTGCGCAAACGCAAAATACCAGTAACTAGCATCAACAATGTATTTATTTGCTCATACCTAGTAGTTCGTATAAACTGATGACACACGCGTCAGCTATCTTTAATGGATATAATCTGTAATAGTGCGACACGGAGTGAGATCGAATGCTCCGATAGCATATTGGTTAATGGCGCCTGTCGTGACGTTCTTACCCCCAATATCAGTTAAAATTAAATGGAATCTCAGAATCGTTTAATAAACACGTCTGTAACTAGTGCAAACATTCAATGTCATATTAAGAAACCATTCTTGGTGGTGACCATAAAATACCTCGATAATTTACTTGTAGATCTCTCTTATCTCTGATTGAGTAATTCGCAAGACTATTGCTGCCCCTCGTTAATAAACTACCCATAAGCAGAACAGACTGTCAATAAGTATCAATAGTATGTTTAATTCAGAGTTAACAGAATATATTGTAATTTATTGTAATTGTAATTGTAAATTGTAAATTACTGGTAAGTGGGTTAAACGAAAGACGACTCAGAAAACATGTCTTTTTTTCTCATTTGAGAATAAGAACAAGACAAATAGCAGTTAGTTCCTTTTGAATTCTAACAGTCTATTGAAGATTTTTCTCACCGTCCTCAACTTAGACGTTCACTACAATTACTGAAATGAGGATTTTGAGATAGTGTGATGTGGTAACATATAAAATCTAGTCTACAAAATATACAATGTTTACGACTGTATAAATCATTATACATTTCCTTAATTCAGGATATAGAATTATATCGAATTCGGTTTGTTTTGTAGTTGAAGAGGAGTCAAAGGATTGGTTCATGCAGTGCCGGATTTAGGACAAATGAGACCCTGTGCTGGTTAAGTTATGAGACCCCTTACTTGGGCCCTGAAAGAGGTAGACCCTGTAGGCCTACACAGGCAGTCAGGCATACATGCTCAGGAAATTTTGGAATAGTTAAAATGTTACGTAATATTAGGTCAGACATGTATACTGCGTCTGCAACAAACCCGAAGCTATTATATATTACCCAAAGCCCCAAACCGCCCAACACTGTCTTACACAGGTCACATGATGAAATGTCAAACTTGATAAAAAGAGAGCAGACAGGGCAATCATTACAGTCAACATAATTATGTCTGAAATCGCTACGAAACAGAACGCCTTCAAATTTAAAATTGCACCACATAAGCAAAAATCCATTGTAAAAATATTTTGGCAGGAAGATTGGCCCCTTGGCCAACGGGATCCTGTGCTTAAGTACACCTAAGCACAATGGTAAATCCGGCTATATTGACGTAAGATGAGATAGAATTGATCATGGTGTTATGGTTCATAAGATTATCGTCCATAGCTGTTATAAGTTTTTTCTTTTTATTTTTCCAGCTTGTATGTTTGATGTTGATAAATGTTGTTATGGGTAACGAGGAGAATTGGGAGGAACTGTTTTCTATAGAGAACAAGAACAACTTAGAATTAAATGTATACTCTGAGATTCCGGTAGGTCAAGTATGATACACTTTGTAAGTTCGTAAGAACAACACAGAACTCTTTAACAGTCGTAAGGTAGCAATGTGTGATGAATATGCAACCATTTTAGACAGATTAAAATAAAATCTTGTCATTAAACATTAGAGAAAGCAGAAAAGGCTATCAGGAATAGAAAATTTAGAGAAATGAGTAACATCGGACATGTAATACACATAACGAAGACTAAGAAATAAAATAATACACAAGACGAAGACTAAGAAATAAAATAATACACAAGACGAAGACTAAGAAATAAAATAATACACAAGACGAAGACTAAGAAATAAAATAATACACAAGACGAAGACTAAGAAATAAAATAATACACAAGACGAAGACTAAGAAATAAAATAATACACAAGACGAAGACTAAGAAATAAAATAATACACAAGACGAAAACTAGGAAATAAAATAATACACAAGACGAAGACTAAGAAATAAAATAATACACAGGACGAAGACTAAGAAATAAAATAATACACAAGACGAAGACTAAGAAATAAAATAATACACAAGACGAAGACTAAGAAATAAAATAATACACAAGACGAAAACTAAGAAATAAAATAATACACAAGACGAAGACTAAGAAATAAAATAATACACAGGACGAAGACTAAGAAATAAAATAATACACAAGACGAAGACTAAGAAATAAAATAATACACAAGACGAAGACTAAGAAATAAAATAATACACAAGACGAAAACTAAGAAATAAAATAATACACAAGACGAAGACTAAGAAATAAAATAATACACAGGACGAAGACTAAGAAATAAAATAATACACAGGACGAAGACTAAGAAATAAAATAATACACAAGACGAAAACTAAGAAATAAAATAATACACAAGACGAAGACTAAGAAATAAAATAATACACAAGACGAAGACTAAGAAATAAAATAATACACAAGACGAAGACTAAGAAATAAAATAATACACAAGACGAAGACTAAGAAATAAAATAATACACAAGACGAAGACTAAGAAATAAAATAATACACAAGACGAAGACTAAGAAATAAAATAATACATAAGACGAAGACTAAGAAATACAATAAAGTATAACACTGAAAACTATAAAGATGAGCAAATTGAACTCGCCAAGAAAAAGTCCAGTGAATACAGGTGAATACAGGTGCTCGTGAAGGGTATACAGTGTCTGTTTCTTATAAGACACCGCAGTCGTGATGACAACCACATAATTTTTAACCTTAAGACAACGTAGACATTTTGAGTAGCATTTGCCCTAGGAGTTGTGAAATATAAACTCCATACGCTGATACTGCTGGAATATTGCTACTGGTGAAAGGGAAGTTGTCTATTGGAAAAGTGAAATTATCATGTATGTCGTCGAATTTTGTTTTTAATCTTCTTCCAATGTCGATTTCAAGGTGAAGATCAATATAAGAAGCAGAATTTTGAGTATTAGTAGTATCCTTTACTTCAAGCTCGTTTATATAGATGAGATGCAGATAATCACCGATTTGAGAATTGTTCAGTGACAGAACATCATCTATATAGCAGAACTCTTGAATTAAAGATTTGTGTTAATTTTGTATCTTTAGTCTTCAGAGCCCATGCTGTAAGAGCGATAAAAATATACCAGAACATAATTTCAATCACATAGCAATGCATTCCCATCATATCATACGTGTCTAATGTTAAGTAAACCTTGTACTCTTTTATTATTTCTTGAAGGGAAGCATTTTATGGAAACGTACCAATACAACTGTCATTAAAGCCAAAGCAAAGATATACGAAACAGACTTCAAAATGGCGGTCGAAGACAGACGATTACCATTGACGGCATGCAACATCAATACTGATCTTAAAGATGACTCAATACATGTCCAAATATTTCCCAGGATCAAACAAACATTTTCTAATAACTATCAAAATAATGGTGGATTTCATCTACTTTACAGTTACGTCTTAATGCTGTGTATTATGACGTCAGTACACGGCTGGAGGGTGGCTGTGACGTATGGTATACTACTGTCTACCATGTTTACATTTGTAGACATGTGTCTATCAAACATCACAAAGATAGACATTATTATAGAATATCCAGAGTAAGTCTACTTTTACTTTATAGTCTTCAAACGTAATATAATCAGGTTTGTGACAAGAGTAACACGACGGGTACCACTATTGAAGCAGGAACTGCCTACTCATCTAGAGTACCTGAGTCCACCCCGGTTTTAATGTCACAGTCACATTTTACAGTCACAGTAGGGTCTTCAAAAATGAGGATAATCCATACCCAAAAATGAATATGAAAAGGCCCCCAGTCTGCAGCCGAGCAGCACTCGTTACTTCAATTGATAAACGCTACATCTAGGTATCTTCATCGTTCTGATGTTATTTGATGCCTAGAAGGTTTCCCAAAGCAAAAACCAAATTCAGGTGATGTATCTAATAGATATGACTATGATATGTAACAATGTAAACATTCATTGCTAGTATATGTTTCAGGAATTAATAATAATAACCTAAAAAAAATCAAAAAAAATCTATAAAAGTAAAAGACGATAAAAGTAAGAAATTGTCAATGTTTATTTCTTTGTTGAATATAGAAAAGTGCACTTTCGAAAGATAACGCTCTACATGAAAGATGGCAACGTAACATCGTTACCTGACACAGTATCCAGAGATTCGTCGGTCAAGTGTGCTACATATCACACACCAAATGATACAGGTAAATATCAATACTATTATTAATTATGTAATAATCTATCCGTTTGTCAACACACATTTAATCAACAGGGAAACGCCTGGGCCAATATCACTTTTCAACGCATATCTGATCAATAAGACAATTCTCCTAGGCCATGATCTTTTGACAACAAACTTCTAATCAACAGGAGAGCTCCTATATCAGGAATGTATGTCAACACACATATAATCAACATAACTCCTAGGCCAGGATCATTTGTCAGCTCTGATCAATAGGAAAATTCTACTAGGTCAGGATCATAGATGTATATCATTTCATGTGCAGTCATTTTTAGAGTTTGACTACCACCCGTGCTGAGGTGTACTCGATATAACCGTATTTGATAATGTATGGTAAAGAGCTATGTACTCCTTAGTCAATAACACTGGCGCCAAGATATGAATGAAATAATGTTATTAATAGGTATAACATTTATTACCATAATCCTTCTAATCTAAAATTGATTATGACTAGACTAAACATTGTCAGGAAAAACAATTTAATTGTGTACAGATTATTCTTTTGTTGTGGGTGTAAAATTATAACATAAGCTGTTACGTAACATAACTATGCACTGCTATGATATACATAGATAGACAACAAACTAATTAGTTAATTGTCCTCAAATTATGAATTGTTGGTCAGAAGAGCCCCTAGTTAATTGTGACAAACTCTGCAATAAGCGACATAGATCCTGTAGACGACATCGTCAATTGTCTCTAAGCAATGTGTTTTTATACAAGTCTGTTTCTGTAGACACCATATTAAAGTTCTTATTGTGCAGATAATTGTGATCAAATTATGTATTGTTAAGTAACTTGATGTTTCTAGACTCGGCGGAATCCTTTGCGTTGTTTAACAGATGTGTTTTTAGAAGACTACATATTCACAGACACCATTTATAATAATCTAAATATATGTTCATGGCGTCAAAGAAAATGTCTGCGTTAATTTTGTAGACAATACGCAATTTTTGAGAAAAGAAAACATTACAATTCAGTTCAAATGAATCCATAGCTTAGAAAATATAACTTTATTTTCGTAAGAAATAAAATCTTTAAAAAACACAAAGTGTGTTTGTATTGCATGATTTTATTCCTGTAATCTCTACTAATGCCTGAATTGTCATTTTATATAGGTTGTATTTCTTGTTGTCATGGAAATGGTTTTTGTGGTATTGGTAATACATGCTATTGTAAGAAAGGCTATGACGAAAAAACACATTGTAGTAAGTATTCATTGTAATAATTTTACACCAATCCTTACTATCAGAGTGGAACTGTAAAATAGGAAGTTCTGTAAACAAATAGACGTACTAATGTAAGCACATATTTGTTTCAATATAGTTGGAAGATGATAGACATTGTTCTTATATTTCATGCTGTAGAAGTATTTTCTGTGGAAATATCGAACCCATTGCCTCTGGAAGTTTATAGCTTTCAAGACAATACAGTTAAGCAAAAAATTAGTTTTAGTTATTGTCGAAACTATTTAATTACTGTTAAAGGGGAAATAAATCCAAAATATAATGTGATTTTCATTTTTATTGGCGCCTCTATTCTGTGGAACTCTTTTATATTAAAGAGCACAAAAATGCATTATTCAACATCACACCATCTGTTCCGATTTGCTTGTGAACGACACAGATTCTAAAATAGACGAAGATCAGCAAAATTCTAGAACCACAAAATGTTTCACACATATTTTTGAATGAAAACCAAAACAGCATTTTAGAAGGGTTGTTAATGTTCTGAAAAATGATTAGAGTAGTGCAGAAAAGGACGATGATTGCGTTGTTGTTTCGGCGATTAACTGATGATGACTGTTAATTCTGGATCGAAATTCTAAGGAACCAAGCACATTTTGTCTGATTCCCTATTGATTAAATCTAGGAAAATGTATATTTCCTTGATTGGTTGCTTATATGTATTGTGTTGATAGCTAATGCTTGTATTACCCGGAACAGACGGTGTGACGTCACTACCTTTGTCAATATGACATGACAGCTGCCTTACGGACGAAAATTTTTAACATTTGATTTTAATATACATTTAATATACGATTTTTTAAAACCAGAAAATGTAGTTTATTAGCTTTTTACCCCTTCATATTCTCAAATACTTCAAAATAAACAGCATCTGTTATATAATGGTTTGCGTGTTTGCGTCCAGTGCTGGTATTCGTGGGCTCGATCCCCAGTTAGGGTTAAACCACATACAATAAAATTAATATTTGCTGCTTCTCCACTAAGCACGCAGCTTTAAGGGCTCGGGTCCGAGTGGAGCTACATGTCTGCCGGTGGGCCATTGCTTCAGTGAGCCAGTACCTTGAAAATCCACCGTATGGTGTTAGTCTAGTACGAAGCGGACATCATCATCATTTCATCCAAATGCTACTTGTTCTGGTCATGATACATGGATAGCTAATAAATGATCATTTGTCATTAAACAATAATTACTCATTCACTCGCTCAAAATACTACAACAGAAAGACAAATATGGGAACATTTATTGCCTTGTACAAAGAACTTCCGCCAAAATTCACCTATATGGAAGAGAAAGTGTTCCGAATGCGCTGTCCAATCATGTTTTATTATTCCCGAAACTCGGGGTAAAAGTATATGTTTACCAGTAGCTGAAAACCTCAAAATGAACTGCGCGTTTGCAAGAATGGTTAGAGAGTTTTATTGATAGATATTGATTGATTGTTGCTGATTGGTTAGCGTCAGCAGTATTTCAGCTATATTAAATTTTTTTTAATGTAAGCAGTAATTCAGCGATATTAATTATCGGTTTATTGTTGCATATCGTCAGCATTACCTCAGCTATATTGATGGTTGGTTAGCGTCAGCAGTATTTCAACTATATCGATTGTTGGTTAACGTCAGCAGTATTTCAGCTGTATTGCTTTTTGGTTAACGTCAGCAGCATTTCAGCTATATTGATTTTTGGTTAACGTCAGCAGTATTTCAGCTATATTTATTGTTGATTAACGTCAGCAGCATGTCAGCTATATTTATTATTGATTAACGTCAGCTATATTTCAGCTCCATTGATTTTTGGTTAACGTCAGCAGTATTTCAGCTATATTGATTGTTGATTGTTGATAATTCGCACCATTCTCCCGTGTGCGTATTGCACTATTTACCATTACATCATGCAAATTGTACATTCATTTGGTATTTTTGCTGAAAGTTAAATTCCTGTATATACGTGAAACGAGAACAACAACTAAATGTATGCTGTCAAAACTTAATAGTGACTTCTTTTAATGTTGTTTAATTTTTTTCACACATTGTTGAAACAGCCAAATAGTATAATTATTATAAAAAAAAATTGTTAACTTCACAAATGGTTCATACAGCCCAATTGTGCATATTTCAGAAATGAAGATAATTCCACGACATACAATATACATAAATCCAGTGGATAGAAGGATTGCTCATTTACGAGTTCCTAACAATTTAAACATCACTGCATATGGAAGAAGATATACCAATGGAAGTATAAAGTCGTTGAAAAGCTTTCAATCACGTGACCAGTATGACAGGTCATTAAGTATATTGATGGGAAGGTTCAGAAAAGTATCGAAAGTCGTCTCTTCGTCGGGAACAAGTATTTCTTTTGACTGGAGAAGTAAATGTAATGTTCACGTAGCTGTATTATTTAACAAAGGTCAAGGTCAAATAGATCAAGATATCACCTTGTGCAGAAGCAAAACAAAAAAGAAACCGGTTGTCAAGGAAGATAATAACGCAATAAATTTGTTACCGTCAAGAAAAATGTCTGAAAAGCAGTCTCGATCGAAACGAAAGCTAAACCATTATAATGACCAAGACGTTATAAAAATTCCAGTAGAAGTAAAGAGCTGCAATGAACCAGATTCATCTGCAGTGGTGTCTGCCACTGTAGTTTCAACAAATACAACTCACATTAGTAATGAATATGTAGGGTTACTGACTGGGTACGCAGGATTTTATCATATAAACATACCCGATAAACCCATCGATTTTAATGGAAATATCGAGAAAAATGTTTGCTCAAGCTTTACAAAAACAACATCTCACATGTGTAAATATGTTTTATCAAACTATAATAAATTTCAACGTCATATTTGCAGGAATATCAAAAGTTCAATGAATGTAATGAAAGGGCTGTCGATATCACAAATCGATGACGTAATCATTACTTGTGAGTCGAGCTTTGCAACTGTAATATCATTTTGTATTGAATATACCACTAGTATTCAAAATAGCTGTAATAGAGACAACATTATATTTTATGACTCATTTGTTCCGGGTAATATTTCTGTGTTAATTACCGCAACGTTTCCTGGAAATTACTCTGTTTACTCCGAACGATTTTACTTGCAAGTTAAAGAAAACGCACCGTTTGCAACTAGCACCAAAATGATAAATGACATTCGCCCTAAGCCTAGATTTATAGGTTTTAGTGTTTACCCAAGAGATCCACAACCCTTTGATCGCTATCGTGTAAAAATAGACTACGCATGTGCATCAGCTACTACTAAACTTGACATGCGCATAGAAGGTAGTGATAATTACCATAACAACGTAACGTGTATTGGTGTTACGTCATGTAATTGTTGTGTGTTACACGTAGCTGGCGCCTCCGCTCTTGTAATGGACAAAGTTCTCGTTTCATTGAATGATCCACTAACACAGACTGTGACAACTAGAGAAATAGCTGTACTGTTCTAATTATTCACTCAGAGAGATGTGACATTTGATTTTCATTATTATGTTTTTGTGTTGTAGCGTTCATTTAAAACCATAGAAATTTTCAAATAAAGTTAATAGACATTGATATTACATAGACATAAGTCTGTTTGACAGACATTTACAATGTATGTGGGTATTGGAAAGTTAAGTGATCGCTGTTACAATGAGCAATTAACATGTTGAAAATTATACTATAATTATATATATTTATCTTTGCTGACTATATATAATTATGTTAGCATTCCAGCAACACCTGCATATATTTCCTCAGTTGGTACAATATTCCTGAGCTTGTGGTTCCTGTCATGAATTCCTTATAGAGGGTGGCTGCTAACAAGGAAGCTACTGATCCAAGGCGTCCTGGTGTTGAAGTTGAATCATCACTTAAAACGTTTTTGTTGTCGTCTCTATGATTTGGTTAACCCTTACGGAATATCTGTGTAACAAATCACCACGAATATGTTACGTTTGTCATAATCACAATCAGGTCCTTTTCTCATTCATGTCTCATGACTGAGTTTGCAATCAAGTAACACGACGGGTGCCACTTAAGGAGCAGGAACTGCTTACTATTATTATTATGTGTCTTTACGTTCTGGGTTCCGTGTTGTGATGTCCGCTACGATTCTCGCATAAATGTGTCTTTTTTCGTATTGTGTACCCTATGTTGCCAGTTTCTCTGGATTGTCCATTTTTGATTGCCCCTTTGTTATTCCCTAACGTATATTTTCAACGTCGTTTTCCCCATGTTTTAGTGGATTCGCGTTGTTCAGGTTGTTAAATTACATGTCCTTACGTTTTTAGTTCCGCTGTGATTTCAGTGTAAAACGATGTTCCGTTGGATTGTACTCCCATTTGTTTGTAGGGGATTCATGATTTATTGATGATATCAGTCTTTACTTACGTAGACTGGTGTCCAACACGTTTCCCATATTAGATTAGTGTCGTTTAACAGTAATAAAAACGTAGATATGAATTTAAGTGCACACGACGTGTTTATGAAATTACACGATGGGTGTCGCAAGTGGGGCAGGAACAGCCCCTTCCGGAGAACCTGAATTAACCCCCTGTTTTTAGAGGGGTTCGTGTTGCTTGATTTCTACTTTACCGAGTAATGTTTTGTATATCATTGTTTGTCCTTTTGTCTTTTTACGTTTTGCCATTGTATTATCTGTCCTTCTTCGATTTACGGCTTCTGGTTAGCCTTCGGTATTTTCAGATTCCAGGTAGCGACAAATGACTAGCGACAACTGAGCTAGCGACCTATAAACAGATATGTCTAAAGACCGAAAAATTTAATAGGAGTAAATTTCTAGCGACCAATATCAATGAAATTGCTACATAACGACACCTTTTGTTGCGTGCCGCCGCGTTCAAGCACAACTCTCTTATCAAATTTCAACATAGTTAATAGCTCATGCTATCAAAACATCAAAAACACTAAAGACAATTCTTCGTTATTCTACTTTGCTATATACAAAAAATAAAACACAGTACTACAGCAGCCTTATCTTTTAGCTCATTCAAGCTCGACAACAGAAAATGAAAATTATTTTCCAACTTGATCAAGACCAACTTCAATAAGTCAACTGTCAATAAGTATAACGTTTCCAGTTACTTATCCGACCGGCTTTAATTGAAAAAAATGTTTTATTTGTATATTCAATAACTTGATTAAAACTTTGTTATTGTACTTCATATGCTGGAAGCAAGCTTTTTGTTTCCAAATTAGAATATCCGACAAATAAAATGAGAAGGTGATATTCATCAGCATTTACTTAGATATGTTCATAATAAGAAATAAAAACGTAGATATCTAATTCAGTGCGCACGACGCGTTTATGCAATAACTTCATTAGGTACGCTCATAGTCAAAAGATTGGGATAAAGTAAACCAAAGGGTCCAAACAGGATAGCTATGATTAAGAGGTCCAAACAGGATAGCTATGATTAAGAGGTCCAAACAGGATAGCTATGATTAAGAGGTCCAAACAGGATAGCTATGATTAAGAGGTCCAAACAGGATAGCTATGATTAAGAGGTCCAAACAGGATAGCTATGATTAAGGAAGGAGAGCATTAGCTTTAATAACAATTATATTATTTAGGAACTGTAAATTTCAATAACAAATATATCTAATAAACATGTCAAAGCGGAACACTCATTACTGGGCGGATGATCCCCTGTTCAGCGCTTAAAAACGATAGATAATCCGTTCATGCAATCCAATGCAGTATCTAGAAATGATAGCGAAAACGTTCCTCCAGCTAACAAAAAATTGAAGGTATTATTTATCATTAATTTTTTTAGACATAATAAAGCAATCATTATGGTAATTGTGCACCATCTCGAAACGATAGGAAAGACATTTATCTAATCATATGGAACCCCGTGAAACGAAAAAAAAATACTCGTCCAATCAATGGCTGTCCGTGGAAACGAGATGGAACACATTTGTCCAATCCTGTGCAGCTCATAGAACCGATAGGGACACATTCCTGCTGTGCTGAGCATCCACAAGGTACGAAAAGGAATACCTTCGTCCAATCATATGCAGCCCCAAGCAACGATATGGAAAACAAACGTCCAATCCAGTGCACTCCTAGAAATGATGGATAAAATATTCGTTTAATCATCTACAACACATAGAAGCGATAGGGAGACACTCCTCTAATAATGTGCAGCCCTATAAATATTAGGGAAAATACAAGTTCAATCCTGGACAGACCGTAGAATCGATAGGGAAAACATTCGTCTAATTGTGTGCAACCCCTAGACGCGATAGTGAAGCATTCGTCCAATCCTGTTCAGCCATTGAGGCAATAGGGAAGATATCATGTGCGTCCCCTAGAAACAATCGCAAATGTTCTTTAAATCCTGCGCAACACCTATAAACGATAGGGTAACATTCTTCCATTCTTATGCAGCTCCTAGAAATGATAGGGTAACATTCTTCCATTCCTGTGCAGCTCCTATAAACGATAGGGTAACATTCTTCCATTCCTGTGTAGCTCCTAGAAATGATAGGGTAACATTCTTCCATTCCTGTGTAGCTCCTAGAAATGATAGGGTAACATTCTTCCATTCCTGTGCAGCTCCTATAAACGATAGGGTAACATTCTTCCATTCCTGTGTAGCTCCTAGAAATGATAGGGTAACATTCTTCCATTCTTATGCAGCTCCTAGAAATGATAGTGAAAACATGTACCCAATCCGTTGTAGCTCCTATAAACGACAGAGCAGAGAAGCATTTGTTCAATTCTGTGCAGCTCCTAGAAATGAAAAGAACAATATTTTTCCTATTCTGTGCATCCTATAGAAACGGTAGAGAAACCATTTATGCAATCATGTGCATCCATATGCTACAATAGGGAAAACATTCGTTCAATCCCGTGCTACCCATAAAAACGATACTGAAAACATGCGTCCAATTATGTGCTTGTCCTATAAAGGATAGGCAAGTATTCGTTCAACCATGTGCATATTTGCGAAACGACAGGGAATACATATGTTCAATACTGTGCAACCGACAGAACCAATTTGGAAAACATTCGTCCAGTTCTGAACAACCCATATACATTTACACGATAAAGAAACAATCGTCCAATCTTGTTCAGTCCTACAAGCGATAGGGAACATATTCGTCAAATCCCGTGCATACCCTCGAACCGATAAGATGAAAAATTAGTTCCATTCAGTGCAACACAGAGAAACAATTAGGAAACATTCTTCAAATCATGTGCAGCACCTAAGAATGATAGGAAAACATTCAAGGGCTGCCCCTAGAGACAACAGGGAAACTATTGTTTCCAACCTGTGTAGCCCTCGAAACGATAGGGAATCTATTCATCCAATCATGTGCAGCTCAAAAGACGATAGAGAAACTATATGTCCCAACCTATGCAGCCCTAGAGACGATATCAAAACTATTAGTGCAATCCGACGCAGCCCTTCATATGACAGGGAATATATTCATCCAATACTGTCCAGTCTCTTAGACGATAGGGAAACTATATGTCCCAACCTGTGCAGACGTAGAGAAGCTAATCGTCCAATCACGTGCAGCACTAGAGACGATAGGGATACTATTCGCCGCAATTTATGCAGACGTAGAGAAGGTCGGAAAACTATTTGTCCCAACCTGTGCAGCCGTAGAGAAGATCGACAAACTATTGGTCCCAACCTGTGCAGCCCTAGAGAAGATATGGAAACTATTTGTCCAATCTTGTGCAGCCCTATAGATAATAGGAAACACAATTACAATTACACCAATACAACCAGTGGCAAAAACATTCGTTCAATAATGTGTCGCAGATAGAAATGACAGGGAAACACTCCTACTATCATGTGGAGACCCTAAGAAAATAGGGTAATCAATTATCCAATCTTGTACATTCCATATAAACAATAATCTATAATAATTCGTTCAATCTTGTTGAATACCTGGAAATGATAGGGGAAACATTCGTCCAGTGTTAACGATAATATCATTCGACAAGGAAACATCGCTCGCATTTCGTCAATCAATATAATAGGTGTAATTATCATCTACGGAACTAAAAAGATATGAAATATTTCAAGCAGTATATACACTCTTAGCTTTACAATTACACCAATACAATAGCGCCCAAAATTTTCTCTGCAAAACTTTAACGTAGAGGAATACATGTGTACTTCCAACACCCCATAAGATGTTCCCATTCTCATGTCAATAGTAATCCATCTGGGCATTTCATAACGTGCGATCTGAATACTAGTATAATCAACCATTATAATCTCCGCAAGAATATCCCCGTATCGACCTATACTCAGGGAACCATAACATATCCACTGAAACCACAATTTAAGATGAGGCATTCCTTTAAAGTAACCAAAACATCTATCTAAGAGTGTCCCGAAACAGACAATATAGGCCAACAATTCATAACCAAAACATCTGTCTAAGAGTGTCCCGAAACAGACAATATAGGCCAACAATTCATAACTAAAACATCTGTCTAAGAGTGTCCCGAAACAGACAATATAGGCCAACAATTCATAACTAAAACATCTGTCTAAGAGTGTCCCGAAACAGAAAATATAGGCCAACAATTCATTATAGCAAACATCTGTCTAAGAGTGTCCCGAAACAGACAATATAGGCCAACAATTCATAACCAAAACATCTGTCTAAGAGTGTCCCGAAACAGACAATATAGGCCAACAATTCATAACCAAAACATCTGTCTAAGAGTGTCCCGAAACAGACAATATAGGCCAACAATTCATTATAGCAAACATCTGTCTAAGAGTGTCCCGAAACAGACAATATAGACCAACAATTCATTATAGCAAACATCTGTCTAAGAGTGTCCCGAAACAGACAATATAGGCCAATAATTCATTATAGCAAACATCTGTCTAAGAGTGTCCCGAAACAGACAATATAGGCCAACAATTCATAACCAAAACATCTGTCTAAGAGTGTCCCGAAACAGACAATATAGGCCAACAATTCATTATAGCAAACATCTGTCTAAGAGTGTCCCGAAACAGACAATATAGGCCAACAATTCATTATAGCAAACATCTGTCTAAGAGTGTCCCGAAACAGACAATATAGGCCAATAATTCATTATAGCAACTTGCAAGGAAACCATGCTTTGATAGTGAGTTGATAGTTACAACCAAGCACATGAACATATCCCCTGTCTTGGAGTGTTATTCCCACTATAAAGATTTAGTACATATCTATATGAAAATGATTTATTTTGATTAATTAATTAGTGTTTACTATCTATTTATGCTTAATCCTGACAAAAAAAAAGACTTTACATCATTTCCCCTGAAATTGACACAATGGAAGATCACAATAAATGTTGTTTTTAATTAAATTACATTCGTAGAAGTTAAGATTCATATATCAGAAATACTGCATGTATAATGCCGGCGAAAGACATTTGAGCGAATTGACAGGACAAAAGAGCGAATTGACAGGACAAAAGAGCGAATTGACAGGACAAAAGAGCGAAATAAAACAGACATAAGAGCGACAACTTGCAATACATTTGAGCGAAAATTCTATAACCCATTTGAGGGAGAATAAAAACCCTTCTGTTATTCAGACATTAAGTCCGTTGCTCCCTGCTATTCACAGAGAGGTGAAAGTAGGTTGTTGAGCACGATATTGTCTTCTTTTATTTATAAATGTTCAGCGCTATTTTCAATTTTTAAAGCTAATATATACATGAAGATAAGGTGATAGTCTCATAATTCCGCTCTTGCTTGGTATTTAAACCCAAGAATACGGGTGTACTGTTCACGTGAAATTTCACCACTAGAATATATTTGAACCATATCATACAACTGTTTATCTTTATCCTTTTTCACCCTGGATTGTGGAAGTACTGTGTCCATGCTCCTTATTTTGATATAGTTAATGATTTGCAGTTTCAATAACACGTTGATACTCTACCAACAAAATTGGAGGGCATTTTTATTCCATGGTAACATACCAATCTCGGAATTAGAACTTTTGTATTCCTGACTTAAATCGACTGTATTCAAGTTATACCCACCATACCTGGATAAGATGAAATCTGTAACATTTAATGCCCACATTTCAGATATTTCCTTCAGTACCATCAGTTACGATAAACATTTTTCGATTTTCAAGACAACAAGACAAATAATAACGGAACCTAGTGACCATTCTGGACCGTTACATTTATGTTCATCTTGACTAAATGATAACAATTAGTCGACTAAAACAAACTCATGTAATACCTTACAGGTGAGTACAGGTAGAGGTTGTGACATTAGTGGACATTTGAGCGACACAATTTCAATTGAACCTAAAATCTATGTGGACAATTGAGTGAATATCACAACCTCTACCTGTACACACCTGTAAAGTATTACACGAGTCTGTCTTAGTCGATCAGTTGTTATAATTTAGTCAAGATGTACACACTATGTAATATTTATATCACTGTTTTCCGATTTAGACGGTTATTAACGTGTTATTGAAACTGCAAACCATTAACTATATCAAAATCAGGAGCATGGACACAGTACTTCCACAATCCAGGGTGGAAAAGGATAAAGATAAACAGTTGTATGATATGGTTCAAATATATTCTAGTAGTGAAATTTCTTGTGCTGTTGGGTTTAAATACCAATCAAGAGCGGAATTATGAGACTATATCGCTGAACTTTTATATATGAAAAAGACAATATCCTGCTAAAAAATCTACTTCCATATCCCCATGGTGAGAAAGGGGCAACCATCTCCCCTTGGTGAGTAAGGGGCAACCATCTCCCCTTGGTGAGTAAGGGGCAACGGAAGAGTGTTTTTTCTCTCTCGCTCAAATGAGTTATTAAATTTCCGCTCAAATGGGTTATAAGTTGTCGCTCTTATGTCCGTTTTTTCCCCCGCTTTTTGTCCTGTCAATTCGCTCAAATGTCTTTCGCCGTAATGTCCAGTGTAAATTTATTTTCTCGCTCAAATGTCCATCGCCTAAGTTTTAAAACGTGTTTTTCTTTATTTTGATCGTACACCCGAAATTAATAGCAAGTCGTTCTCGTCAAAGCCATAGTTTGAGCCATATTTCGAAATAAAATGCACATGAAGAGTTAAGACAGGAACAATGAGATTTAAAAAAATTAAAATCCGCACGAATCCAAATAGTTGACAAACCCGAAGGAGTCTGAGATGTAAAGAATCTAACGCCCGTCTTCCATTCCTGTTGGCGTTTAATTTTTTTTTTATTTCGAAACATGTGCGTTGATTTATTTTGAATGTGTGCATTCCAGTGTGTTGTAAAACAACTAGTAATTAATAAAAGATTGAAATTGTGAAATTTAATACAATATCTGGATAATTTACAGACGAATCTGTTTTAACTCTTTGGTTGATCTACTTACGCTTGGTGCAGTTGAATTAACATCTGCTTGGTGTACCTCATAACCTTGTGACATTAATACTGACTGACCAATATCTTAGTGTACCTCATAACCTTGTGATATTAATACTGACTGACCAATATCTTAGTGTACCTCATAACCTTGTGACATTAATACTGACTGACCAATATCTTAGTGTACCTCATAGCCTTGTGACATTAATACTGACTGACCAATATCTTAGCGTACCTCATAACCTTGTGACATTAATACTGACTGACCAATATCTTAGTGTACCTCATAACCTTGTGACATTAATACTGACTGACCAATATCTTGGTGTACCTCATAACCTTGTGATATTAATACTGACTGACCAATATCTTAGTGTACCTCATAACCTTGTGACATTAATACTGACTGACCAATATCTTAGTGTACCTCATAACCTTGTGACATTAATACTGACTGACCAATATCTTAATGTACCTCATAGCCTTGTGACATTAATACTGACTGACCAATATCTTAGTGTACCTCATAACCTTGTGACATTAATACTGACTGACCAATATCTTGGTGTACCTCATAACCTTGTGATATTAATACTGACTGACCAATATCTTAGTGTACCTCATAACCTTGTGACATTAATACTGACTGACCAATATCTTAGTGTACCTCATAACCTTGTGACATTAATACTGACTGACCAATATCTTGGTGTACCTCATAACCTTGTGATATTAATACTGACTGACCAATATCTTAGTGTACCTCATAACCTTGTGACATTAATACTGACTGACCAATATCTTAGTGTACCTCATAACCTTGTGACATTAATACTGACTGACCAATATCTTAGTGTACCTCATAACCTTGTGACATTAATACTGACTGACCAATATCTTAGTGTACCTCATAACCTTGTGACATTAATACTGACTGACCAATATCTTAGTGTACCTCATAACCTTGTGATATTAATACTGACTGACCAATATCTTAGTGTACCTCATAACCTTGTGACATTAATACTGACTGACCAATATCTTAGTGTACCTCATAACCTTGTGACATTAATACTGACTGACCAATATCTTAGTGTACCTCATAGCCTTGTGATATTAATACTGACTGACCAATATCTTAGTGTACCTCATAACCTTGTGACAATAATACTGACTGACCAATATATTAGTGTACCTCATAACCTTGTGACATTAATACTGACTGACCAATATCTTGGTGTACCTCATAACCTTGTGACATTAATACTGACTGACCAATATCTTGGTGTACCTCATAACCTTGTGACATTAATACTGACTGACCAATATCTTGGTGTACCTCATAACCTTGTGACATTAATACTGACTGACCAATATCTTGGTGTACCTCATAACCTTGTGACATTAATACTGACTGACCAATATCTTAGTGTACTGTACCTCATAACCTTGTGACATTAATACTGACTGACAAATATCTTGGTGTACCTCATAACCTTGTGACATTAATACTGACTGACCAATATCTTAGTGTACCTCATAACCTTGTGATATTAATACTGACTGACCAATATCTGAAATACTTGTACCACATCATTGTGGTCTCTTCTGTCATTCTGTCGTTCACTGTCATTTGATTCTTTTCGGATGTTTTTGCTTTTTTTTTTTATTGTCAGCAGGCATAAATCTTGGTGAAAGCTTTCTATTCTTTTACTGTGACTTCATTTTTGACATAGGATGATGATGGATAGATAACAAAATTATAGCAAACTAACCGCAATCAGAACGTGGTGTAAAGTGTGACAATAATGAGTAACTTGACGTGTAAAATTTTTGGAGGTATTTTTCTTCTCTCCTCCCCCCTAACAGTCGTCGATGTTAGACAGAGGAACGTAATCAATCGAGGTAAACTGCATACTACAGCTGTAGAGATTTATTTTGTGTGAGTCATTGACGTAACAGGCTGTCGGAGATTTGTAACTCGTTCGGTTCTAAATAAATCGATCGTAAAAATGTGTCAGTGGATCAATAGTACAATACAAGGTATGATTATAGAGTTTTTACGTAGACCGTAAATTAAAAAGAAACATGCAAAACATAAACTTGTATCAGTTCACATGTACAGAATAATTTTCAATTTGAATCCGGAAGTGGAAACCAATTGAGCGGGAAAAATCAGTGTACACTGACTCGCTCAGGAGGATGTGTGAAACGAGAATACTCCATTCCAATGAAAATATATGATTGACAACTATCCACAGGGTGAGAAATAGCGGTCACATTTTGTGGTTGTCGTCATTAACATACAGGTGAACATGTGAACGTTTTGAAATCTAGAATAACTTCATCATGTTTTTCCATGAAATTTGGATACAAGCTTTTACAGTTCAACTATGTTGTACCTAATCGGCAATTCTGGAAATAGTTTGCATTTTTTCCCCGTTCCGGTTGATAATTGGGATATTCTGTTGATCTTTCTGTACAATTTTCTTAGATTACGCCTAATGTCAAGGCTTGCTTATAAATCTCTAATCATTTCATTAAACATTCTTATGATTTTGTGAAAACTGGGAAGAAGATTCTTTCGACAATATTGCACTTATAAATACAATTTTAAAAGAATTATTTTCTATTTTGGCTTCTTATTACCTCTTTGATATTTGACAGCATAGTCTATAGTATGCCAACAATAACTCTCTTATGACATCAATTATTCTGTTATCTTTGCTTATACGGTTTGAGTTCAGAACTATCATTCTACCTAAGTAATCAAGATATAATTTCCGTTATCGTATGTGAAAATTGAATTCCATCATCATTTTTATACCAACCCTCTTACGAAGATCAATAATTTATTTACATATTTATGAATGAGTGGGTGAGTGGTTGTTGTTTAACGCCAACTCAACAATTGTTCAGCTATATCATGGCAAGAACAAGCTAATTTTCAATAAGATGATGATGAGGTCGGCTTTTTACTACAACAGCACGCTTAGTTGGATTTTTATAGTGCTAACTCACCGAAATAACAGTTCGCGGATATACATGACTCCCCACTCGGACATATTATCCCGATTCCGAGCCAACCAGTCTTTGCTATTTCTGCTTAATGCTGCGTGCTTAGTGGAGAAGCAAAAAATACCAATTTCATAGTGCTTAGTTTGACCCGATCGGGGCTCGAACTCACGATCTACCGCACTCGAGGCGAGCACGATGACCATTACACCACCGAAGTGGTTCATATTTATGAGTAATTGATATAACCACTGAGTAATTGATATAACCGCTGAGTAATTGATATAACCACTGAGTAATTGATATAACCGCTGAGTAATTGATATAACCACTGAGTAATTGATATAACCACTGAGTAATTGATATAACCGCTGAGTAATTGATATAATCGCTGAGTAATTGATATAACCGCTGAGTAATTGATATAATCGCTGAGTAATTGATATAACCACTGAGTAATTGATATAATCGCTGAGTAATTGATATAACCGCTGAGTAATTGATATAATCGCTGAGTAATTGATATAACCGCTGAGTAATTGATATAATCGCTGAGTAATTGATATAACCGCTGAGTAATTGATATAACCTCTGAGTAATTGATATAATCGCTGAGTAATTGATATAACCTCTGAGTAATTGATATAATCGCTGAGTAATTGATATAATCGCTGAGTAATTGATATAACCACTGAGTAATTGATATAACCGCTGAGTAATTGATATAACCGCTGAGTAATTGATATAACCGCTGAGTAATTGATATAACCGCTGAGTAATTGATATAACCGCTGAGTAATTGATATAACCGCTGAGTAATTGATATAACCGCTGCAAGTATCAAATTAGATTGTATATTCCTATGATAATAATCATCATGAAATAGCACGCAGCCTTACTATTCATCGTGGTATATCTTTTGTACTGTCCTTGTTCATTTCTATAAAAACGTTTTTTTTTTTTTATTTATTATTATTTTAAGTCTTTTTATTCTGTTATTAGGACCTGATAACATATCACCTAGGATTCTAAAAGAACTAGCTACGGATATTTCACCACTACTGCAGCTTATATTCCAGAAATCACTAGACACTGGTGTAGTCCCGGATGACTGGCGCATTGCAAACGTCTCGCCTGTATACAAGAAAGGTCAAAAGTCGTTAGCTGAAAACTACAGACCAATATCCTTAACATCAGTCTGTTGTAAAACTATGGAGCATATATTCGCCAGTAAAATCATGAAACATGGAGAAGAAAATAATATCCTGTATCCGCTACAACATGGATTTCGAAAGGGCCACTCCTGTGAAACGCAACTCATTGAATTCGTGGATGACATCTCCAAGAACTTACAAGAAGGCCAACACACAGATATCCTCATATTGGACTTTGCTAAGGCTTTTGACAAAGTCAACCATAACCTACTCATACACAAACTGCAGCATTATGGTATCATAGGAAAATCAGTCAGGTGGATACAAAACTGGCTTGCAAACAGAAAACAATCTGTAGTAATTGATGGATCTACCTCTGATGCAGTCAGTGTGGACTCAGGAGTTCCCCAAGGTTCCGTCCTAGGTCCAGGGCTCTTCCTCTACTACATAAACGACCTCCAATCAAGACTAACATCAACAGTAAGACTCTTTGCCGACGACACAATAGCGTACCTGACAATATCCAATAACAACGATGCTGAAACCCTACAAAAAGATCTAGATAAGCTGGGACATTGGGAAAATGAATGGTGCATGAAATTCCACCCTGATAAATGCACAGAACTCAGAGTAACCAACAAAAAGAAAATAATTGATGCCAAATACCAACTCCACGGACATACGCTAGAGTCAGTTACATCCGCCAAATATTTAGGCCTCGCGTTCACAAACAAATTACAATGGGACCAGCACATAAATTATATTACCAGCAAAGCAAATAAAACTCTTGGCTTTCTGCGTAGAAACCTGAAAATCCCATCTATCAGGATAAAAGAACAAGCATATTTCACTCTTGCACGTCCACTAGTAGAATATGCTAGTACAGTCTGGGACCCATATACACAAGCTGATATAAACAAGGTGGAGGCAGCGCAGAGAAGAGCGGCCTGATATGTAGCAAACAATCACAGAAATAGATCTAGTGTAAGTAACATCATACAAAGACTAAAATGGAGATCACTTGCAGACAGAAGAAAGGACGCTAGACTTGTGGTGCTATATAAAATCGATAGAGAACTTGTAGCCATCAACAAGGAAAACAGGCTAATTCCAACAGGCCGAAAAACCAGAAAATCACACAACAGGTCATTCCAGATACCATCCTCCCGTATTGACACCAGGAAAATGTCATTCTTTCCAAGAACGGTACGAGACTGGAACCTACTAGCTCCAGACATTGTTGAATTGGACACACCTGAGGCCTTTAAGGCAAGGATCGTGTCCCTATAGTCCAGACAGTGACAACTGTATATAGTTTTAATTGTAAATTCAATTTGGTTATTATTACTTATTATCATCTATTTGGAAACTTATTTAAACTTTGGCTTCACTATTCGTTGGGCATGCCGCACAAAAATCAAAATTGCATAATCTTCAATATGATGAAGGCGGCAATCATATGGCAGAAGCAGAAGCAGAAGGACGGTATTTGTTTGACCACTGAATATCTAGTTATTATGAAGACCGGGATGGTGTGGTTCCATTAACTGGTTCACTATGGAATTAGAAATTAAACATAGCTATTATGGCTATATCACGAACTGAGACATGACCTGATTTCTCTCAGCCTCTGTCAATGTCTTTTTTTTACCTTTTTCTTTTGTCATATTTTTGAATTGACTTTGAGGTTATCAGAGGATGGTTCATGTTTTTCTGGCCTGATATATCGTCATCCATTATTGTTTGACGTTATCAGAGGATTGGTTCGTGTTGTTCTAGCAGAACGAAATATTGTCATCCAATATTGTTTTCACAACTGGAGACCACCTCCAAAGAGGAAAAGTCGGATCGTTTCCATCTAATGATATGCTCTTAAATAACCTCTAGCGACAATGCCAACTGTTGATATATATTAAATATTGATCTCCCCTGGTCATGAACACGATGTTATCTCCTTACATATAATTATATCTTTATCTTCCAGTGACTGACGCGATAAATGTTCTCTAGTTTATATATATATATATACATATTTTCTTCGTCTGTCAGATTAAGTAGTTTTCAGCTTGTGTCTCAACGTTATAATTTCTCTGTTGTATATTGATTTTTCATATCTTTAACCTATATTTCTGCACTAGTGCTGATTTACGAGCTGTATTCATTTAACAGGAAGGGATACGTAGTATGAAATACACAACTGAAGCGGAACCATAAGTGAGGTTAAACTTGTGTTTATAACCGTAACAAAAATGTCGGCCTGTTATAAGTCCTTTGTGTTTATGGATTAAATCTACACACGTGCCGTAGGTGATAGATGATCATGAGTTCTGCATAATAAACAAAGGCAGAGGTAAGTTCTCGTAATATGTGTACATGTATACCTGTGCCATTTATTGGTCACAGATGTACGTATTTCTTGACACGTGTGTATCTATACATGTGTAATTTACAATTTATAAATAATAAATGTTTATTAATTTAATAGTGTAGTGTTAAAGCAGAGCATTAACGTTGATATTTTTAACAATGGTCGGTCCCCCGAATAATGGCATTGTATTAATATTTCTGTTACGTATTAACCATTAATACCATGATATCTACGTTAATATCAATGGCACTTCAATGTTATTGTGATGATGGAAATTAAGTAGAATATTTATGGAAACAACACACAAGTGAACTTATAATGTCGTGTATCTACACAGAATTTAATTAACTTTCTACTAGAGATCGATATCGTCATTATTCATGTATGCTAGAATGTTAATAATTTAATTATTATAGAATTAGGTCAATGTCCATACGATCGTCTAGGTCAGTGCACTCGGTGGTAATAATACAATATAAGTCATCGGCCCTACTAATGTCGGTGAAATGGTTTATCAGTAGACAACCGTCGTTCTCCTTCAGGGAGGGACTTTCAAATGAATAACTTTCAGTATATCTACAATATATTAGTAGATATAGCTTATAAATATTTGGTAACAATTGATAGCTGCGACATGCAGTCTGTTCTCGAATACCAATTATTGTCGAATTAAAAATAACCGCGCATCTAGAGATCCCGAATGTGGTGATGCCCAAATCCCGAAAGGGCAATCATTAAGCAGAGATTAAAATGTCAAATCCTCGTTCCCCAAAAACGATTTCCCGTCCATGGTAACATTCAGCACAAATACAATACGTGTGATTAAAGTCTGTACATATCAAATTAATATATATATGTATACCTAAATGAAGTCAAGTAATAATAAATGTTTTGTCTTCAATAATAATTTGGACTAGAAATTACGTTTTCAAATATGTAGCTTGATCATTATCTTCACGGTGTATCTATTTCAAGGTACTTACTTTAAATTAGCAATAAAAATGCAGCTGTTCTCTAACTTTATTTTGCCAACGATGACCGTAATATTGTCAGAAACAAACAAAAACGTAGATATCTAATTTAATGCACACGACTCGGTTCTGGAATAACCTACAGCACGAAAGATTGGAAAGTCAAATAATTTAAAGTGTTTTAGAGCAAGAAACCAAAGTACTTAAACATGATAACCAAAATCAGCTAAGGTCACCTATGCCTGAGGGAGGAGCACCTTAGTTTTAATATTAATTACATTATTTATGAACTGTGAGTTTCAATAATAAATACATTGTATATCTAATTAATCATACAATACAGGAGACAAAACGACAGAGGCATATGTATGGTTTATACTAGACAATAGTTGATCAACGACTAAGTGACTTCTTTGCGCGATATCAGAATTGATAGAAATATTAGATTGATAGATTGATTTTTGGTGGTTAACGCCACTTTCAGCAATATTTCAGCTATATCATGGCGATCAGTTTTATTGGTAGAAGAAGCCGGAGTACCCAGAGAGAACCACCGACCATAGGCAAGCAACTGGTAAGCTTTATCACTTGCGGCTGCGAGTAGAGTGCATCCTTTTTTTATATTTACAAAGCCAGGCGCGAACCCACACCGTATTGGTGATAGGCTTGTATGAGTTGTTAGGTAATCCAACTACCTAACTCATTGAGCCACCCGGACCCTTGTTAGGTAATCCAACTACCTAACTCATTGAGCCACCCGGACCCCTAGAAATATTAAAAACAAACGTATAAACGACTACACACGTAGTAGTTTACATGCTAGTAGTTTAGGTTAAAAACAAACGTATAAACGAGTACACACGTAGTAGTTTACATACTAGTAGTTTAGGTTAAAAACAAATGGATTAAACGACTACACACTTAGTAGTTTACATCGTTTAGGTTAGAAACAAACAGATTAAACGAATACATGTGTAGTAGTTTACATCGTTTAGGTTAGAAACAAATGGATTAAACGAGTACACATGTAGTAGTTTACATCGTTTAGGTTAGAAACAACCAGATTAAACGAGTACACATGTAGTAGTTTACATCGTTTATGTTAGAAACAAACGGATTAAACGAGTACACATGTAGTAGTTTACATCGTTTAGGTTAGAAACAAACAGATTAAACGAGTACACATGTGGTAGTTTACATCGTTTAGGTTAGAAACAAACAAATTAAACGAGTACACAGATAGTAGTTTACATCGTATAGGTTAGAAACAAACAGATTAAACGAGTACACACGTAGTAGTTTACATCGTTTAGGTTAGAAACAAACAGATTAAACGAATACATGTGTAGTAGTTTACATCGTTTAGGTTAGAAACAAACAAATTAAACGAGTACACAGATAGTAGTTTACATCGTATAGGTTAGAAACAAACAGATTAAACGAGTACACACGTAGTAGTTTACATCGTTTAGGTTAGAAACAAACAGATTAAACGAATACATGTGTAGTAGTTTACATCGTTTAGGTTAGAAACAAATGGATTAAACGAGTACACATGTAGTAGTTTACATCGTTTAGGTTAGAAACAACCAGATTAAACGAGTACACATGTAGTAGTTTACATCGTTTATGTTAGAAACAAACGGATTAAACGAGTACACATGTAGTAGTTTACATCGTTTAGGTTAGAAACAAACAGATTAAACGAGTACACATGTGGTAGTTTACATCGTTTAGGTTAGAAACAAACAAATTAAACGAGTACACAGATAGTAGTTTACATCGTATAGGTTAGAAACAAACAGATTAAACGAGTACACACGTAGTAGTTTACATCGTTTAGGTTAGAAACAAACAGATTAAACGAGTACACACGTAGTAGTTTACATCGTTTAGGTTAGAAACAAATGGATCAAACGAGTACACACGTAGTAGTTTACATCGTTTAGGTTAGCAACAAACAGATTAAACGAGTACACATGTAGTAGTTTACATCGTTTAGGTTAGAAACAAATGGATTAAGAGAATACACATGTAGTAGTTTACATCGTTTAGGTTAGAAACAAATGGATTAAACAAATACACATGTAGTAGTTTACATCGTTTAGGTTAGAAACAAATGGATTAAACGAGTACACATGTAGTAGTTTACATCAGTTAGGTTAGAAACAAATGGATTAAACGAATACACGTTTAGTAGTTTACATCGTTTAGGTTAGAAACAAATGGATTAAACAAGTACACACGTAGTAGCTTACATCGTTTAGGTTAGAAACAAATGGATTAAACGAGTACACACGTAGTAGTTTACACCGTTTAGGTTAGAAACAAACAGATTAAACGAGTACACACGTAGTAGTTTACATCGTTTAGGTTAGAAACAAACTGATTAAACGAATACATGTGTAGTAGTTTATATCGTTTAGGTTAGAAACAAATGGATTAAACGAGTACACATGTAGTAGTTTACATCGTTTAGGTTAGAAACAAATGGATTAAACGAGTACACGTGTAGTAGTTTACATCGTTTAGGTTAGAAACAAACAGATTAAATGAGTACACATGTAGTAGTTTACATCGTTTAGTTTAGAAACAAACAGATTAAATGAGTACACACGTAGTAGTTTACATCGTTTAGTTTAGAAACAAACAGATTAAATGAGTACACATGTAGTAGTTTACATCGTTTAGGTTAGAAACAAATGGATTAAACCAATACACATGTAGTAGTTTACATCGTTTAGGTTAGAAACAAACAGATTAAACGAATACACATGTAGTAGTTTACATCGTTTAGGTTAGAAACAAATGGATTAAATGAGTACACATGTAGTAGTTTACATCGTTTAGGTTAGAAACAAATGGATTAAACGAGTACACATGTAGTAGTTTACATCGTTTAGGTTAGAAACAAATGGATTAAACGAGTACACATGTAGTAGTTTACATCGTTTAGGATAGAAACAAACAGATTAAACGAATACACGTGTAGTAGTTTACATCGTTTAGGTTAGAAACAAATGGATTAAACGAGTACACATGTAGTAGTTTACATCGTTTAGGATAGAAACAAACAGATTAAACGAATACACGTGTAGTAGTTTACATCGTTTAGGTTAGAAACAAACAGATTAAACGAATACACATGTAGTAGATTACATCGTTTAGGTTAGAAACAAATGGATTAAACGAGTACACACGTAGTAGTTTAATCGTTTAGTTTAGAAACAAATGGATTAAGCGAATACACGTTTAGTATTTGACATCGTTTATATTAGAAACAAACAGATTAAATGTGTACACATGTAGTAGTTTACATCGTTTATGTTAGAAACAAACAGAATAAACGAGTACACATGTAGTAGTTTACATCGTTTAAGTTAGAAACAAATGGATTAAACGAATACACATGTAGTAGTTTACATCGTTTAGGTTAGAAACAAATGGATTAAATGAGTACACATGTTGTAGTTTACATCGTTTAGGTTAGAAACAAATGGATTAAACGAATACACATGTAGTAGTTTACATCGTTTAAGTTAGAAACAAATGGATTAAACGACTACACACGTAGTAGTTTACATCGTTTTGGTTAGAAACAAATGGATTAAACAAGTACACGTGTAGTAGTTTACATTGTTTATGTTAGAAACAAACATATTAAATGAGTACATGTGTAGTAGTTTACATTGTTTAGGTTAGAAACAAACTGATTAAACGAATACATGTGTAGTAGTTTACATCGTTTTGGTTAGAAACAAATGGATTAAGCGAGTACACATATAGTAGTTTACATTGTTTATGTTAGAAACAAACATATTAAATGAGTACACACGTAGTAGTTTAATCGCTTAGGTTAGAAACAAATGGATTAAACGAATACACGTTTAGTATTTGACATCGTTTATGTTAGAAACAAACAGATTAAATGAGTACACATGTAGTAGTTTACTTCGTTTAGGTTAGAAACAAATGGACTAAACGAATACACACGTAGTAGTTTACATCGTTTAGGTTAGAAACAAATGGATTAAACGAGTACACATGTAGTAGTTTACATCGTTTAGGTTAGAAACAAACAGATTAAACGAGTACATGTGTAGTAGTTTACATTGTTTAGGTTAGAAACAAACAGATTAAACGAGTACACATGTAGTAGTTTACATCGTATAGGTTAGACACAAACAGATTAAACGAGTACACGTGTAGTAGTTTACATCGTTTAGGTTAGAAACAAACAGATTAAACGAGTACACGTGTAGTAGTTTACATCGTTTAGGTTAGAAACAAACTGATTAAACGAGTACACACGTAGTAGTTTACATCGTTTAGGTTAGAAACAAACAGATTAAACGAGTACACACGTAGTAGTTTACATCGTTTAGGTTAGAAACAAACTGATTAAACGAGTACACACGTAGTAGTTTACATCGTTTAGGTTAGAAACAAACAGATTAAACGAATACACATGTAGTAGTTTACATCGTTTAGGTTAGAAACAAACAGATTAAACGAATACACATGTAGTAGTTTACATCGTTTAGGTTAGAAACAAACAGATTAAACGAATACACATGTAGTAGTTTACATCGTTTAGGTTAGAAACAAACAGATTAAACGAATACACATGTAGTAGTTTATATCGTTTAGGTTAGAAACAAACAGATTAAACGAGTACACGTGTAGTAGTTTACATCGTTTAGGTTAGAAACAAATGGATTAAACGAATACACATGTAGTAGTTTACATCGTTTAGGTTAGAAACAAACAGATTAAACGAGTACACACGTAGTAGTTTACATTGTTTAGGTTAGAAACAAACTGATTAAACGAGTACACACGTAGTAGTTTACATCGTTTAGGTTAGAAACAAACTGATTAAACGAATACATGTGTAGTAGTTTATATCGTTTAGGTTAGAAACAAATGGATTAAACGAGTACACATGTAGTAGTTTACATCGTTTAGGTTAGAAACAAATGGATTAAACGAGTACACGTGTAGTAGTTTACATCGTTTAGGTTAGAAACAAACAGATTAAATGAGTACACACGTAGTAGTTTACATCGTTTAGGTTAGAAACAAATGGATTAAACGAGTACACGTGTAGTAGTTTACATCGTTTAGGTTAGAAACAAACAGATTAAATGAGTACACACGTAGTAGTTTACATCGTTTAGTTTAGAAACAAACAGATTAAATGAGTACACACGTAGTAGTTTACATCGTTTAGTTTAGAAACAAACAGATTAAATGAGTACACATGTAGTAGTTTACATCGTTTAGGTTAGAAACAAATGGATTAAACCAATACACATGTAGTAGTTTACATCGTTTAGGTTAGAAACAAACAGATTAAACGAATACACATGTAGTAGTTTACATCGTTTAGGTTAGAAACAAATGGATTAAATGAGTACACATGTAGTAGTTTACATCGTTTAGGTTAGAAACAAATGGATTAAACGAGTACACATGTAGTAGTTTACATCGTTTAGGTTAGAAACAAATGGATTAAACGAGTACACATGTAGTAGTTTACATCGTTTAGGATAGAAACAAACAGATTAAACGAATACACGTGTAATAGTTTACATCGTTTAGGTTAGAAACAAACAGATTAAACGAATACACATGTAGTAGATTACATCGTTTAGGTTAGAAACAAATGGATTAAACGAGTACACACGTAGTAGTTTAATCGTTTAGTTTAGAAACAAATGGATTAAGCGAATACACGTTTAGTATTTGACATCGTTTATATTAGAAACAAACAGATTAAATGTGTACACATGTAGTAGTTTACATCGTTTATGTTAGAAACAAACAGAATAAACGAGTACACATGTAGTAGTTTACATCGTTTAAGTTAGAAACAAATGGATTAAACGAATACACATGTAGTAGTTTACATCGTTTAGGTTAGAAACAAATGGATTAAATGAGTACACATGTTGTAGTTTACATCGTTTAGGTTAGAAACAAATGGATTAAACGAATACACATGTAGTAGTTTACATCGTTTAAGTTAGAAACAAATGGATTAAACGACTACACACGTAGTAGTTTACATCGTTTTGGTTAGAAACAAATGGATTAAGCGAGTACACATATAGTAGTTTACATTGTTTATGTTAGAAACAAACATATTAAATGAGTACACACGTAGTAGTTTAATCGTTTAGGTTAGAAACAAATGGATTAAACGAATACACGTTTAGTATTTGACATCGTTTATGTTAGAAACAAACAGATTAAATGAGTACACATGTAGTAGTTTACTTCGTTTAGGTTAGAAACAAATGGACTAAACGAATACACACGTAGTAGTTTACATCGTTTAGGTTAGAAACAAATGGATTAAACGAGTACACATGTAGTAGTTTACATCGTTTAGGTTAGAAACAAACAGATTAAACGAGTACATGTGTAGTAGTTTACATTGTTTAGGTTAGAAACAAACAGATTAAACGAGTACACATGTAGTAGTTTACATCGTATAGGTTAGACACAAACAGATTAAACGAGTACACGTGTAGTAGTTTACATCGTTTAGGTTAGAAACAAACAGATTAAACGAGTACACGTGTAGTAGTTTACATCGTTTAGGTTAGAAACAAACTGATTAAACGAGTACACACGTAGTAGTTTACATCGTTTAGGTTAGAAACAAACAGATTAAACGAGTACACACGTAGTAGTTTACATCGTTTAGGTTAGAAACAAACAGATTAAACGAGTACACATGTAGTAGTTTACATTGTTTAGGTTAGAAACAAACTGATTAAACGAGTACACACGTAGTAGTTTACATCGTTTAGGTTAGAAACAAACAGATTAAACGAATACACATGTAGTAGTTTACATCGTTTAGGCTAGAAACAAACAGATTAAACGAATACACATGTAGTAGTTTACATCGTTTAGGTTAGAAACAAACAGATTAAACGAATACACATGTAGTAGTTTACATCGTTTAGGTTAGAAACAAACAGATTAAACGAATACACATGTAGTAGTTTATATCGTTTAGGTTAGAAACAAACAGATTAAACGAGTACACGTGTAGTAGTTTACATCGTTTAGGTTAGAAACAAATGGATTAAACGAATACACATGTAGTAGTTTACATCGTTTAGGTTAGAAACAAACAGATTAAACGAGTACACACGTAGTAGTTTACATCGTTTAGGTTAGAAACAAACAGATTAAACGAGTACACACGTAGTAGTTTACATCGTTTAGGTTATAAATAAATGGATTAAACGAGTACACACGTAGTAGTTTACATTGTTTAGGTTAGAAACAAATGGATTAAACGAGTACACATGTAGTAGTTTACATCGTTTAGGTTAGAAACAAATGGATTAAACGAATACACACGTAGTAGTTTACATCGTTTAGGTTAGAAACAAATGGATTAAACGAGTACACATGTAGTAGTTTACATCGTTTAGGTTAGAAACAAACTGATTAAACGAGTACACATGTAGTAGTTTACATCGTTTAGTTTAGAAACAAACAGATTAAATGAGTACACATGTAGTAGTTTACATCGTTTAGGTTAGAAACAAATGGATTAAACCAATACACATGTAGTAGTTTACATCGTTTAGGTTAGAAACAAACAGATTAAACGAATACACACGTAGTAGTTTACATCGTTTAGGTTATAAATAAACTGATTAAACGAGTACACATGTAGTAGTTTACATCGTTTAGGTTAGAAACAAATGGATTAAACGAGTACACACGTAGTAGTTTACATCGTTTAGGTTAGAAACAAACAGATTAAACGAATACACACGTAGTAGTTTACATCGTTTAGGTTATAAATAAACTGATTAAACGAGTACACATGTAGTAGTTTACATCGTTTAGGTTAGAAACAAATGGATTAAACGAGTACACACGTAGTAGTTTACATCGTTTAGGTTAGAAACAAACAGATTAAACGAGTACACATGTAGTAGTTTACATTGTTTAGGTTAGAAACAAACAGATTAAACGAATACACACGTAGTAGTTTACATCGTTTAGGTTATAAATAAAGCACCCCAAATCGATATTATTGCATGTTTTTAATTACTATTTCGGTTTATTCATGGTCCCTTTAGTCGTAAGCTTTTCTTTCTCTTTATTTGAATAAATAATATATACACGAGTGCCAAGAAATTAAACCAGGCGACGCGTGAACACAAAAAGTACATAGACACTTCTTTAATATAAAGCCCCATTTCCTAATAAACCAACATATTTATCAACTGCTTTATATATTGATCTATATGTTGTATGTTATGTCAGGTATGACTTTCGTTTAGTGTCAAAGAAAAACGAGTTATTTAAAGAGATCAAAAGAATTAAAGCATTTCAAGAAAAACATAATATGGTGACGTTTGACTAGTTCGGACTTTTCTCGAGTTTGATAGACCTTTTTGACCTAATATGTGATGAATATAGTTAAAATATATATATAACAATGATACTTTCGCGAACATATGCATAAGTAGACTATGACGACTTCCTCCCTCGTATTTTTTGACATGGTCATTGGTGTCAACTTTTTTTTTTACCACGAAACACTCTGGAGTCGGGAAACGCAAATAATGAAACAGAAGTCCTGTGTCATTTCACACCGTGTAATACGGTAAATACTATAAAATCAGTATCTATAAACCTATATCCCCCCCGTTATCATGTATCTGTGTATGCAAGGAGAGGCAACCAACACCAATATTATTTTCTTCGGTTTGAGCACGCTAAATAACCAATATACCACAGAAGCGGTACAATTGACTTGCATTCACGACCGCAACTCTAACAGTTAACCAACAGGGCTGCTAACACAGCAGTTAACTCGCACCTACAACTTATAGCCCAAACAGTTGACTTACACCAGCGACTTCTAAACCTAACACTGGCATCTGTGGTGTAATTGTTTACGTGCTCGTCTCGAGTGTGGTAGATCGTGGATTCGAGCTACGGTCGGGTCACGCCTCGTGTGTTGTAGATCGTGGATTCGAGCTACGTTCGGGTCAAAGTTGGTATTAGTTGCTTCTCCACTAAGCACACAGCTGTAAGGAGTAAGAGCAAAGACTGATTGGCTCGGAATCAGGATAATGTGTCCGAGTGGAGTGACATGTCTAACCGCGGCATGTTATTTCAGTGAGCTTGCACCATTAAAGATTAAATTAAACGAGCTGGTCTAATACAAAGGGGACAACATCATCATCATTTCGTTTAATGTAGCTTGTTCTCGCCATTATATAGTTGACAAATTGCTCATTTTGCGCTAAGGGGTCCGTCGTAGTCATGATCGTATGGTAGTTGGATTAACAATTACCTATGCAATGAGTGCCTATCACCATTAAAGGTGCGAGTTCGAATCCCGATCATGGTGAGGTATACAACATTATATGATAAAGTTTGTTAGTGATTTGCGACAGGTCGGTGGTTTTCTCCACCAATAAAACTGACCTCCACTATATAACTGGAATATTGCTGAAAGTGGTGTTAAATATCATAAACCAAACCGACCATTTTGCACTCACTATAAATCAAACAGTTGACTGCTAATCACACCCACGATTTCTATCAATTCCAAGCAGTCAACAAATTTCATAAATAGAGTGTCTAAATTTTACCACACTATACTAGCTAAGTACATTGTGACGTCTGTTTATGTTTGTGTACATTGATTTGCTTCAGTGAACGGATTTAATTCTAATACAGTGCATTTATAGCATACTTTACAATGTTTACTTTTTCGTCAAAACAAAATTAAAGACGGGATAAACACGTTTGGAATTCGGATTTGCATCAATTAGTAATAAATATTTACGATTATACAACCACGTCAAAACAAATTCTAATAATAGAGTCAAACGTTTTTATTGTTGAATATTAGAAAAACGATGATGAACTGGAATAATGCTATTTGATCTATATTACCCATTTGAGTGAATGGTCCAGATGCAAGTCAATAGTGTCAAAGTGTGTTAAATTTCCGTAATTGTCAATGATATGGTATAACCATTTAAAATTTGGTATATTTTCATGCATGACAACCGTATTATAACTATCATACCGATTTCTTTTCGATTTACGCATAATTGAATAACCGGAGAAAACCACCGACCTGCCGCAAATCACTGGCAAACTTTATCACATATTGCTCTATCGTGTGTATCTCGACATGAGCGGGATGCGAACATAAAACTTTAGTGGTGATAGGCAAATATTGCATTGGTAGTTTTAAATCCAACTACCATACAACCACGACCATGACGACCCCTCCGAAATTGACGAACCAAAATGATTCAAGTAATTTATCCGCGCTAACACTGGGGGTAATGACGTTGATGGTTAATTTAAGAATTATTAGAAAAACCCTGGTGTCGATGTAAGGTTGAATTTTTAACCCCTATTGAAAATTGATCGTGAAGTCGGTGAATTTGGATTCGTTCAAATTTTAAGCAGGTTTTCATCAGAATTGTAGTCTACTTTTAAACACGTGACGGCTGTGAATAATGATCTATTATCAACACGAGGATAATCATGGTTATCTATTATTTATATATATATTTATCAAGCAGTTGCTGCATAAAGATGTCAGAAAAATAGAGCATATTAAATGGCGTCTACAATATCGTACATTTATCAAGCCGAGACGTCAGGTTAATCCCGTGAGCTCAATCGATTAATACAATTTTTCTGCATGATAGACACAATAATAATGTGTATACTTAGAAACTGGAACAAAGGCGAGGTCTACCGACTCTTTACACTGTTTTGGTCCGAATACACATAAATATTACAAAACAAGTTGCACTAATATTGTACACATTGATACGGGATGTGCATAAAAGAGTATACGTACTTCCTATTCATATATTTCTTATGAAATTGATAGGTGACCAGTTCTTCATGGAAACTTTGGAGATGATAATAAGTCTCTTCATTTGCTTAAACATGACCGTATATTTGAATCGCTCAAAATTGCCGAAGAAACACAGAATATATTACAATCACTTTAGTGCACCATATGCGCATTTCAGCATTTAAACGTATACGATTTGAATTACATAAAATGTTTAGTTTGATTGTTGATAAACAATGGAGTTTTTCCACACCATACATCAATAAAGGATATTAATTACCCACGTTTTCACGGTCCATTGACAATACGATCAGAAAACCTTATTTGACAATGCTAAGTACAAACTGTACATGTGTAGAAGGAAACCAGTTCTGTAATGTATCATCTTTAATTGTCTAATTATAATAAATATCTTATGGATTTTTTGATAAATGTGGTTATTCGTATTCATGGAATATTGATAAACCATATATATAATAGCCATAAATGATGAATTGCTGAAGCAAAACGCAAAATATATACCTTACACCACCAGTATCAACAGGCATGGTTACATACGATACAATTATAAATATGCACCAAACGTTGTCTATTATAGAATAATGAAAGATACATTTCAGCTTGGGAAATGTTATCAAAGACTTTTAAATTATTTGGCTTTCAAATATTTTCACTCTGAGCATACCTGATGAAGGTTATTCCAGAAACGTACCTGCTGAAGGTTATTCCAGAAACGTACCTGATGAAGGTTATTCCAGAAACGTACCTGATGAAGGTTATTCCAGAAACGTACCTGATGAAGGTTATTCCAGAAACGTACCTGATGAAGGTTATTCCAGAAACTTACCTGATGAAGGTTATTCCAGAAACTTACCTGATGAAGGTTATTCCAGAAAATTACCTGATGAAGGTTATTCCAGAAACGTACCTGATGAAGGTTATTCCAGAAACTTACCCGATGAAGGTTATTCCAGAAACTTACCTGATGAAGGTTATTCCAGAAACGTACCTGATGAAGGTTATTCCAGAAACTTACCTAATGAAAGTTATTCCAGAAACTTACCTGATGAAGGTTATTTCAGAAACGTACCTGATGAAGGTTATTCCAGAAACGTACATCATGAGGGTTATTCCAGAAACGTACCTGATGAAGGTTATTCCAGAAACGTACATGATGAAGGTTATTCCAGAAACTTACCTGATGAAGGTTATTCCAGAAACGTACCTGATGAAGGTTATTCCAGAAACTTACCTGATGAAGGTTATTCCAGAAACTTACCTGATGAAGGTTATTCCAGAAACTTACCTGATGAAGGTTATTACAGAAACGTACCTGATGAAGGTTATTACAGAAACTTACCTGATGAAGGTTATTACAGAAACGTACCTGATGAAGGTTTTTACAGAAACGTACCTGATGAAGATTATTCCAGAAACGTACCTGATGAAGGTTATTCCAGAAACGTACCTGATGAAGGTTATTCCAGAAACTTACCTGATGAAGGTTATTCCAGAAACTTACCTGATGAAGGTTATTCCAGAAACTTACCTGATGAAGGTTATTACAGAAACGTACCTGATGAAGGTTATTACAGAAACTTACCTGATGAAGGTTATTACAGAAACGTACCTGATGAAGGTTTTTACAGAAACGTACCTGATGAAGATTATTCCAGAAACGTACCTGATGAAGGTTATTCCAGAAACGTACCTGATGAAGGTTATTCCAGAAACTTACCCGATGAAGGTTATTCCAGAAACTTACCTGATGAAGGTTATTCCAGAAACTTACCTGATGAAGGTTATTCCAGAAACTTACCTGATGAAGGTTATTCCAGAAACTTACCTGATGAAGGTTATTCCAGAAACTTACCTGATGAAGGTTATTCCAGAAACGTACATGATGAAGGTTATTCCAGAAACGTACCTGATGAAGGTTATTCCAGAAACTTACCTGATGAAGGTTATTCCAGAAACGTACCTGATGAAGGTTATTCCAGAAACTTACCTGATGAAGGTTATTCCAGAAACGTACCTGATGAAGGTTATTCCAGAAACGTACCTGATGAAGGTTATTCCAGAAACTTACCTGATGAAGGTTATTCCAGAAACTTACCTGATGAAGGTTATTCCAGAAACTTACCTGATGAAGGTTATTACAGAAACGTACATGATGAAGGTTATTTCAGAAACGTACCTGATGAAGGTTATTCCAGAAACGTACATGATGAAGGTTATTCCAGAAACTTACTTGATGAAGGTTATTCCAGAAACGTACCTGATGAAGGTTATTCCAGAAACTTACCTGGTGAAGGTTATTCCAGAAACGTACCTGATGAAGGTTATTCCTGAAACTTACCTGATGAAGGTTATTCCAGAAACGTACATGATGAAGGTTATTCCAGAAACTTACCTGATGAAGGTTATTCCAGAAACTTACCTGATGAAGGTTATTCCAGAAACGTACCTGATGAAGGTTATTCCAGAAACTTACTTGATGAAGGTTATTCCAGAAACTTACCTGATGAAGGTTATTACAGAAACGTACATGATGAAGGTTATTACAGAAACGTACATGATGAAGGTTATTCCAGAAACGTACATGATGAAGGTTATTCCAGAAACGTACCTGATGAAGGTTATTCCAGAAACGTACATGATGAAGGTTATTCCAGAAACGTACCTGATGAAGGTTATTGCAGAAACGTACCTGATGAAGGTTATTCCAGAAACTTACCTGATGAAGGTTATTCCAGAAACTTACCTGATGAAGCTTATTCCAGAAACGTACCTGATGAAGGTTATTCCAGAAACTTACCTGATGAAGGTTATTCCAGAAACGTACCTGATGAAGGTTATTCCAGAAACTTACCTGATGAAGGTTATTCCAGAAACTTACCTGATGAAGGTTATTCCAGAAACTTACCTGATGAAGGTTATTCCAGAAACTTACCTGATGAAGGTTATTACAGAAACGTACATGATGAAGGTTATTTCAGAAACTTACCTGATGAAGGTTATTCCAGAAACGTACATGATGAAGGTTATTCCAGAAACTTACTTGATGAAGGTTATTCCAGAAACGTACCTGATGAAGGTTATTCCAGAAACTTACCTGGTGAAGGTTATTCCAGAAACGTACCTGATGAAGGTTATTCCAGAAACTTACCTGATGAAGGTTATTCCAGAAACGTACATGATGAAGGTTATTCCAGAAACTTACCTGATGAAGGTTATTCCAGAAACTTACCTGATGAAGGTTATTCCAGAAACGTACCTGATGAAGGTTATTCCAGAAACTTACTTGATGAAGGTTATTCCAGAAACTTACCTGATGAAGGTTATTACAGAAACGTACATGATGAAGGTTATTACAGAAACGTACATGATGAAGGTTATTCCAGAAACGTACATGATGAAGGTTATTCCAGAAACGTACCTGATGAAGGTTATTCCAGAAACGTACATGATGAAGGTTATTCCAGAAACGTACCTGATGAAGGTTATTGCAGAAACGTACCTGATGAAGGTTATTCCAGAAACTTACCTGATGAAGGTTATTCCAGAAACTTACCTGATGAAGGTTATTCCAGAAACGTACCTGATGAAGGTTATTCCAGAAACTTACCTGATGAAGGTTATTACAGAAACGTACATGATGAAGGTTATTCCAGAAACTTACCTGATGAAGGTTATTCCAGAAACACGCCGTGTGCACTGAATTAGATATCTACGTTTTTATTATCTATTTGGTGAAATAAAGATGACGCATATTGTCTTAGCCGTAATGATTTTGTAGTTATATTCACATCCACTATACCTATACAATCCGTACCTACCACTTTATTTGTAAGTTCGATTCCTTCCATATTGAGGTACTCAATACAAATCATGTTATATAGTTTGTCAGTTAGACTAATTCGGTTTTCCTTAATCAATAAAATTGACCGTCACGATATATTGTTGAAATAGACGTTACTAATAGCCAGTCATAAACCAACACCACTTGGTGTACGATTTAGTAGGACATCATATAGACATTGACTAACGGTAGACTTTACCTTTGTGTTGTACCATTTAGTATGACATCATATAGACATTGACTAGCGGTCGGCTTTACCTTTGTGTTGTACCATTTAGTATGACATCATATAGACATTGACTAGCGGTAGATTTTACCATTGTGTTGTGCCATTTAGTATGACATTATATAGACATTGACTAGCGGTCGGCTTTACCTTTGTGTTGTACCATTTAGTATGACATCATATAGACATTGACTAGCGGTCGACTTTACCTATTATGTTGTACCATTTAGTATGACATCATATAGACATTGACTAGCGGTAGATTTTACCATTGTGTTGTGCCATTTAGTATGACATTATATAGACATTGACCAGCGGTCGACTTTACCTTTATGTTGTACCATTTAGTAGGACATTATATAGACATTGACTAGCGGTCGGCTTTACCTTTGTGTTGTACCATTTAGTATGACATCATATAGACATTGACTAGCGGTAGATTTTACCATTGTGTTGTGCCATTTAGTATGACATCATATAGACATTGACTAGCGGTAGATTTTACCATTGTGTTGTACCATTTAGTATGACATCATATAGACATTGACTAGCGGTAGATTTTATCTTTGTGTTTTGCCATTTAGTATGACATTATATAGACATTGACTAGTGGTCGACTTTACCTTTATGTTGTACCATTTAGTAGGACATTATATAGACATTGACTCGCGGTCGACTTTACCTTTATGTTGTACCATTTAGTAGGACATTATATAGACATTGACTAGCGGTCGACTTTACCTTTATGTTGTACCATTTAGTAGGACATTATATAGACACTGACTATGTCGACTTTACCTTTATGTTGTACCATTTAGTAGGACATTATATAGACATTGACTATGTCGACTTTACCTTTATGTTGTACCATTTAGTAGGACATTATATAGACATTGACTATGTCGACTTTACCTTTGTGTTGTACCATTTAGTAGGACATTATATAGACATTGACTATGTCGACTTTACCTTTATGTTGTACCATTTAGTAGGACATTATATAGACATTGACTATGTCGACTTTACCTTTATGTTGTACCATTTAGTAGGACATTATATAGACATTGACTATGTCGACTTTATGTTGTACCATTTAGTAGGACATTATATAGACATTAACTATGTCGACTTTACCTTTATGTTGTACCATTTAGTAGGACATTATATAGACATTGACTATGTCGACTTTACCTTTATGTTGTACCATTTAGTAGGACATTATATAGACATTGACTATGTCGACTTTATGTTGTACCATTTAGTAGGACATTATATAGACACTGACTATGTCGACTTTACCTTTATGTTGTACCATTTAGTAGGACATTATATAGACATTGACTATATCGACTTTACCTTTATGTTGTACCATTTAGTAGGACATTATATAGACATTGACTATGTCGACTTTACCTTTATGTTGTACCATTTAGTAGGACATTATATAGACATTGACTATGTCGACTTTACCTTTATGTTGTACCATTTAGTAGGACATTATATAGATATTGACTATGTCGACTTTACCTTTATGTTGTACCATTTAGTAGGACATTATATAGACATTGACTATGTCGACTTTATGTTGTACCATTTAGTAGGACATTATATAGACACTGACTATGTCGACTTTACCTTTATGTTGTACCATTTAGTAGGACATTATATAGACATTGACTATATCGACTTTACCTTTATGTTGTACCATTTAGTAGGACATTATATAGACATTGACTATGTCGACTTTACCTTTATGTTGTACCATTTAGTAGGACATTATATAGACATTGACTATGTCGACTTTACCTTTATGTTGTACCATTTAGTAGGACATTATATAGACATTGACTAGTGGTCGACTTTACCTTTATGTTGTACCATTTAGTAGGACATTATATAGACATTGACTATGTCGACTTTACCTTTATGTTGTACCATTTAGTAGGACATTATATAGACATTGACTATGTCGACTTTACCTTTATGTTGTACCATTTAGTAGGACATTATATAGATATTGACTATGTCGACTTTACCTTTATGTTGTACCATTTAGTAGGACATTACATAGACATTGACTAGCGGTCGACTTTACCTTTATGTTGTACCATTTAGTAGGACATTATATAGACACTGACTATGTCGACTTTACCTTTATGTTGTACCATTTAGTAGGACATTATATAGACATTGACTATGTCGACTTTACCTTTATGTTGTACCATTTAGTAGGACATTATATAGACATTGACTATGTCGACTTTACCTTTGTGTTGTACCATTTAGTAGGACATTATATAGACATTGACTATGTCGACTTTACCTTTATGTTGTACCATTTAGTAGGACATTATATAGACATTAACTATGTCGACTTTACCTTTATGTTGTACCATTTAGTAGGACATTATATAGACATTGACTATGTCGACTTTACCTTTATGTTGTACCATTTAGTAGGACATTATATAGACATTGACTATGTCGACTTTATGTTGTACCATTTAGTAGGACATTATATAGACACTGACTATGTCGACTTTACCTTTATGTTGTACCATTTAGTAGGACATTATATAGACATTGACTATATCGACTTTACCTTTATGTTGTACCATTTAGTAGGACATTATATAGACATTGACTATGTCGACTTTACCTTTATGTTGTACCATTTAGTAGGACATTATATAGACATTGACTATGTCGACTTTACCTTTATGTTGTACCATTTAGTAGGACATTATATAGACATTGACTAGTGGTCGACTTTACCTTTATGTTGTACCATTTAGTAGGACATTATATAGACATTGACTATGTCGACTTTATGTTGTACCATTTAGTAGGACATTATATAGACATTGACTATGTCGACTTTACCTTTATGTTGTACCATTTAGTAGGACATTATATAGACATTGACTAGTGGTCGACTTTACCTTTATGTTGTACCATTTAGTAGGACATTATATAGACATTGACTATGTCGACTTTACCTTTATGTTGTACCATTTAGTAGGACATTATATAGACATTGACTATATCGACTTTACCTTTATGTTGTACCATTTAGTAGGACATTATATAGACATTGACTATGTCGACTTTACCTTTATGTTGTACCATTTAGTAGGACATTATATAGACATTGACTATGTCGACTTTACCTTTATGTTGTACCATTTAGTAGGACATTATATATACATTGACTAGTGGTCGACTTTACCTTTATGTTGTACCATTTAGTAGGACATTATATAGACATTGACTATGTCGACTTTACCTTTATGTTGTACCATTTAGTAGGACATTATATAGACATTGACTATGTCGACTTTACCTTTATGTTGTACCATTTAGTAGGACATTATATAGACATTGACTATGTCGACTTTACCTTTATGTTGTACCATTTAGTAGGACATTATATAGATATTGACTATGTCGACTTTACCTTTATGTTGTACCATTTAGTAGGACATTATATAGACATTGACTATGTCGACTTTACCTTTATGTTGTACCATTTAGTAGGACATTATATAGACATTGACTATGTCGACTTTACCTTTATGTTGTACCATTTAGTAGGACATTATATAGACATTGACTATGTCGACTTTACCTTTATGTTGTACCATTTAGTAGGACATTATATAGACATTGACTATGTCGACTTTACCTTTATGTTGTACCATTTAGTAGGACATTATATAGACATTGACTATGTCGACTTTATGTTGTACCATTTAGTAGGACATTATATAGACACTGACTATGTCGACTTTACCTTTATGTTGTACCATTTAGTAGGACATTATATAGACATTGACTATATCGACTTTACCTTTATGTTGTACCATTTAGTAGGACATTATATAGACATTGACTATGTCGACTTTACCTTTATGTTGTACCATTTAGTAGGACATTATATAGACATTGACTATGTCGACTTTACCTTTATGTTGTACCATTTAGTAGGACATTATATAGACATTGACTATGTCGACTTTACCTTTATGTTGTACCATTTAGTAGGACATTATATAGACATTGACTATGTCGACTTTACCTTTATGTTGTACCATTTAGTAGGACATTATATAGACATTGACTATGTCGACTTTACCTTTATGTTGTACCATTTAGTAGGACATTATATAGACATTGACTATGTCGACTTTACCTTTATGTTGTACCATTTAGTAGGACATTATATAGACATTGACTATGTCGACTTTACCTTTATATTGTACCATTTAGTAGGACATTATATAGATATTGACTATGTCGACTTTACCTTTGCTCATGATATAAGTTCATATATTAATAAATATATGTAAGTCATGCGTGGGATGACTATACATATTTTCTTGGCAGTTGCATTGTGTATGATTTAGAAACGAATCTTCTCACCTTGTCAAATAACAATTACATTTTCTATTTGAATTGATTGTTTGAAGACACGTTTAGATAATGCCATACAACAAATATAATGTGACTTCACAATTAACATGCTTGATTAAATATGAGAAAAATATATGACGGAGAGTGAATGATAACAAAAACCTATTACTAAGCAGAAACCGATGTTAACGACCCAGTGCATATCACCTTATTGCACTTAATAAATTTATACACTATGTTTATTTCCACCTTAGTCCATGTGTATTCAGCTTTTTTTCTCTCAAATGTTCACTCTGAAAACAAAGGAGTAAAACACGTAATAATTTATATAAGGAAGTGTTTATATATGTGTAGTACACTGGCCTCTGATGACGTCAACAGACAATATCTACTTCACTAAACACTGGCGAATCGATTTCCCAACATGTTATTTTAACTCGCTCTATATTGACGTAAGGTAAGTGTGGTATTATTATTTTGTGTGTGCGGATAATTATTTGTACAATATCTAAACCATGAAATTATTTAAACCCGAATATAAATATGTGTATAATTGTAATAAAATGTGGAGAAATAGAGGATTTCTGTAGACTAGATCATGATGATAAACCACACAGAGTTCACTCTAGATTTGAAGGAGAGGTGCATGTTTGTATAAGTGTCGCCATTTAAATTTATATCATTATCTAAGTGAATATTCATAATATTTAAAGGTCGATCCCTGAACGTGTCTTTTATCAGTGCCACACGAGACACCAGTCGCCAAAATCAAATTGTACTAATATGTTCGTATCTGGGTCCATTGTGTCGTCATGTTTATGCTCCGATATATTTCTGTACGAAACGCATAACAAACTTAAATCCGATTTTCAAACTGACTTATTGCCTTAATTATCATTTTGATTGATCACTCGCCAATCATATCACGAATTATAGAAAATAAATCTGAAATAAGTAATCAATCATATCGATTTATTTCGGTTTTCCCAATCTACATTCGCCTTTTGAAGAGAAACCGCGGATATTTGAAAATCGCAAATATATGCTTCGTACCACCAAGGTTGTGTCCGATCCCAATTTTTATATTTAGCAAAATAATATATGTTTAAACTAAACCACCAAGGTCTTAGTATGGAGGTTCAAGATACAGGTCGCTGTGATTTTGAATGCAAAATATTATGTGTATCCATAAAAGTATCCACACAAGGACATATCCACAGGAGTACGAATACTTGTCATGTTTTCTTACTTGTTTGCACGGGATGGGGTAATTAGGGTAAAATGAGGTACGGTGGTGCAACTGGCGTTTCATATATTTAGGGTAAAATGAGGTACGGTGGTGCAACTGGCGTTTCATATATTCAGGATAAAATGAAGTACGGTGGTGCCACTGGCGTTTCATATATTCAGGGTAAAATGAAGTACGGTGGTGCAACTGGCGTTTCATATATTCAGGATAAAATGAAGTACGGTGGTGCCACTGGCGTTTCATATATTCAGAGTAAAATGGGATACGGTGGTGCTGCTGGTGTTTCATATATTCAGGGTAAAATGAAGTACGGTGGTGCCACTGGCGTTTCATATATTCAGAGTAAAATGGGATACGGTGGTGCTGCTGGTGTTTCATATATTCAGGGTAAAATGGGATACGGTGGTGCTGCTGGCGTTTCATATATTCAGGGTAAAATGGGATACGGTGGTGCTGCTGGCGTTTCATATATTCAGGGTAAAATGGGATACGGTGGTGCTGCTGGTGTTTCATATATTCACTCAGCATGAAAACCATACTCATTCAAATATTCGAAGTACGAAAGTTATACTTATTCATATACATGTATTATCCAGTTATTGGTGACCCATTATATATTAGACAATAATTCAATATAGGCACATATAAATCAAGAAGCTGCACGGGCTAATATATGAAGACATATGACCTGTCGATATATCATAGCATGAAAATCTCCATACATTGATATATTGAAGTGGACAATTTACGATCCAACCATATATTTGATTATTTGAAAATTGAAAAAGTCGCCTCATTCTAGCTACACATCTGTATGTACATTTATATAGGAAGTGACCCGTGTGTTTTGTTCCTATAGTACGTTTGTCATTTGTATGCACAAAAAGTACGAATTATTTATGTGTATATCCACAAGTCGAGTCTCCATCTTGTCAAACCAAAGACTATAAAATTGTTATCCTCTTAAGGGTTTGATTAATTTACGATTCCTTTACCCATCATATTTCGTGCATCCAAAATTGAAGACCCCTCCACAGTTAGCATGCTCGCATTGGGTAAAGTAGATGATGGATTCGATCACCGGTGGGGTCAAAGACTGTAACAATACACACAACATTAAGGAGCAAGGACAGAGACTGGTTGTCTCGGAGTCGGGATAATGCATTCGAGTGGAGCGACATGTTTATCTGTGAACTGTTTTTTAAGTGTGCCTAGCAATATAAAATTCGCGTTGGTCTATTACAAAACAAAAATCACCACCTCATCGAAAAGTAACTTGTTCGGGCCATGATATAGCTGGAAAGATTGCTCATTCTGAGCTAAAACACCCACTCACACTTGCCCAAAAGAGAAAGAACTGTACTTATATGCGAAAACACTTATTGTCACACATAATTCATTCAATGTATTTTCTTGACTCCGTATGTTGCTTACTATAGTGTAGATCAGCTTTGCCATATTAATTCAAACCATGTATACGTTGTGATGACTCGTGGAAGAAACGGAGAGAGTGGTTCTTAATTAGTACAAGGCATGCATGAGTATTAACAGTTAGAGACCGGAATAGTAATATAGGTAGCACATATACCACAACAATCCTCGCATTTACCATAATTGTCAGGCTATCGGATAATCTAATCCAATCCCTGGAAGTATACCATATTCTGTTAGTGACCATCAAAATTTAATATTAAGAGGACACAAGGACCTGTCTCTATCAACGTATCTTGGCCATCCATAAGAATGTTTTGATAGTAAAATTATGTTGATAGAAACAGAGGCCTGTGCGAGGGTATCACTGGGGTATTTCGGGGGGAGAGAAGTAGAGTGTGTAGATATGATTATTGTGATTTAATTGATTGCTGCATATATGATTCTTGTGTTTTGATTGATTGCTTGTTCGTTGCTTAACGACGGATGTCACATGTGGAACAGGAATTGATACCTTTTCGGAGCACCGGTTTATAGTTAGGTTCGTGTCACTCGATCTTTAGCTTTCTGTGTAATGTTTTATAGATCGTTGTTTGTCCTTTTGTCCATTTTCTTTAGGTCATTGTGTTGTCTCTCTTTCTTCAGTTTACGGCTTCTGGTTACCCCTTTGGTATCTTCATTTCTTTTCTTAACGCCAAGATGCAGTATATATACATATACCTATACCTATGTATATTTATCATTTCGTCAGTGATGCCGTTCGAACAAGATTTTCATTTAAAATCAGAAATACGTCAGGTAGTGTATCGTAAAATATGATTTACAGCTTATCTGTACGTTTACTACAATAACTGGATATCGATCGAGGTTTATAACTTAATTATCACGTAAATGAAACCATGCCACGTCAAATCACATGGCTTGTGTTTCAAGTCGTGTTATATACATAAACACTGCAAACAGATTCGAATAGATTTATTGTTAGGAATTTAATTTTCAATGATATATGAATAGCATTTATATTCATACCTACAACAAATGTGATCGACACAATCACCAAGCATAATGACGTAATACGGCCATTTCCCAGCGACACAATCACCAAGCATAATGATGTAAAACGGCCATTCCCTAGCAACACAATCACCAAGCATAATGACGTAATACGGCCATTCCCCAGCAACACAATCACCAAACACAAAGACGTAACTCGGCCATTCCACAGCGACACAATCTACAAATACAATGATATTTTCCAGCCATTCTCCAGCCATATAATCACCGATCACAAGGACATAAGCCGGCCATTCCCCAGAGACACAATCACCAAAAACACAAGGACGTAATCCGGCCGTTCCCCAGAGACACAATAACCAAACACAAGGACGTAATCCGGCCATTCTCCAGAGACATAATTACCAAACACAAGGACGTAATCCGCTCAATAATTCAACATAGACATATATATGAAGAAATATGACCGGGCATTACTCAGCGACACAATCACCAAACACAAGGACGTAATCTTGCCATTCCCCAGCAACACAATCACCAAACACAAGGACATAATCCGGCCATTCCACAGCGACACAATCACCAAGCACAAGGACGTAATCTAGCCATTCCACAGCAACACAATCACCAAACACAAGGACATAATCCGGCCATTACCCAGCGACACAATCACCAAACACAAGGACGTAATTCGGCCATTCCCCAGAGACACAATCACCTAATACAAGGACATAATCCGGCCATTCCACAGCGACACAATCACCAAACACAAGGACGTAATTTGGCCATTCCACAGCAACACAATCACCAAACACAAGGACGTAATCCGGCAATTCCACAGCGACACAATCACCAAACACAAGGACGTAATCTAGCCATTCCACAGCGACACAATCACTAAACACAAGGACGTAGTCCGGCCATTCCACAGCAACACAATCATCAAACACAAAGACGTAATCCGACCATTCCACAGCCATAAAACCACAAAACACAAGAACGTAAACCGGCCATTCCCCAGAGACACAACCACCAAACACAAGGACGTAAACCGGCCATTACCCAGCGATACAATCACCAAATAGAAGGACGTAATCTAGCCATTCCACAGCAACACAATCACCAAACACAAGGACGTAAGCCGGCCATTCCCCAGAGACACAATCACCAAACACAAGGACGTAATCCGGCCATTACCCAGCGATGTAATCACCAAACACAAGGACGTAATCTGGGCATTCCCCAGCAACACAATCATCAAGCACAATGACGTAATCCGGCCATTCTCCAAGCACAAGGACGTAATCCGGCCATTCTCCAACCACAAGGACGTAGTGTGGCCATTCTCTAGCGACACATAAAACACAAATTAAAGTGACAGTGAAAGAAATCACAATATACACAATATAAACCCTAACGACATTATTTAAAAGTAAAACAAAATACTATCACAAAATAACAAACACCACTATTCTAAACCATCTCTTCCGTGTCCATTAATGGGGTATTATTTTGCACTCGCATATTTGTATCCATCTCTTCCGTATCCATATCTGTGATATTATTATACACTACATTCTTTGCCGTATCCACGAATGTAATATTGTTCATCAACATCTACTCCGTTTCTTATGAATGTGATATTATTCTACAATATACATGTACCTTCCGTGCCCATTAATAGGATATAATTTTATATTATTATACTTCCTGTCAGTTTCTACAATTATAGTTGTGCAATTACTATAGAGGGATATTATGGCAATGAGAGATAATACTATTCCAATATTATACAATCACTAAGACGTTTGAATCCTTTGAAAGTGTAATTGAGGCATGTTATCACTAAGACGCTGAAGTCCTTCGAGTTGGGGTGGCATATTGTGCTTAACGACACTTTCAACAATATTTCAGTTTTATCGTGGCGGTCAGTTTTATTGGTGGAGGAAACAGGAGTACCCGGAGAAAACCACCGACCCGGCGCAAGTCACGGACAAACTTTATCACATAATGTTGTATAGAGTACACCTCACCATGAGCGGGATTCGATCTCACAACAACTTTAGTGGTGAAAGGCACTGATTGCATAGGTAATTGTAAATCCAACTACCATACGATCACGACCACGACGACCCTTAAATCATATGAACGTTTAATAGCATCTAATCACCAAAAACGCTTTTCAAATGTCTTTATAATAATAAATATTGAGATAGTATATCAGTTGCTGAACATAGTGGACAGTCTATAATAATATTGATTATGCGAGAGAGAGAAAAAGTTTCCAGAATGGAACACAAAATGCACTCTACAGAGAGTGCACTATTTCTTTTAGCCTGGTAGTACAACATTATTATATAAATAGTACAAACTAAATGTGAGATCATTTATTCTTACATGATTGTACATACTAACAATTTCAACATTTGTGAAATATCCTAACTGTCATGTGCAATTTTTATTTCTTGTTTTGCAGATGAATAATAACATACCTACAGGATTATCATGTAACTGGAACGGACAAAGATGGACACCAACAGTTACCAATCTTCAAGATCAGTGGGCGGCACAAACGCCACCTGGTATTGCAAGGGGAAAGGTGTGGCAACCGAAAGCTGCACCACCTCCCCCAAGCTCAGTGACGAGTGTTGATATAGATGACATTAGTGACGATCATCTGGAAGAGGTCGTAGCAAGCGGTTTTCCTCTAGATTTATCCACATTTAGGTCAGGAGGTTCACCATCAAGACACGTTGAAAGCCCTCTTGACCTGTCCTTAAAAACAAGGAAACGGTGTGCCGATTCAACCATTCGTTGTCAGCAGCATGGACAAAGTGGAAAGAAAATGTGTTTGTCGTCACGTGATATATTGAACCATCAAGACATGATTGATACTGTGACCAGTCATAATTACATGCATGCGCAGGAACTGCATCATAATGACACACTGTCACGTGATTACCATCCCAATTCTGTATCACGAGATTCTCATCCAAGAAATGTATCACGAGATTCTCATCCAAGTAATGTATCACGTGACTCTCACAATTCTAGGCATCATATACATCACATTGATCCTATGATACTAAAGCACGATTATACTTCTTCAAATCAACATTTACAAAATATACACAAAGTGCAACATAGTAATAAAGTATACGCTCAAGATAGCACAGAGGTTAGATATACAAATCAGGCAATCAGTCGACCATATCCTAAACCAAGTAACCAGCAGGTATCACATCATCATATATCAATACAAAAAGTTAGTCAGCAAAGAACTGAAATGTCAAAATATTATCCTGTTAATATTCCTAGAGAGCGAGAATTCAGTGGTGGGGACCCTTCAAAATATTTCAGACAAGATGTTTTGTCAACAAATCCTGGCATTTCACCTTTAGTACGTAGTGCAGATAATTATCATGTGATCCCTCAGGTACAAAAAGCACTTTCATCAACATCTACACCGACACCCTCTAGATATTTAGGGAGTCATTCCACGAACGATTCATATGATTATCTTCGAAATAGTCCCGCGGTATCATACAATCAGATTGTGACGTCTTCGCGATCACCAGCTTTACATCAGAATCGGTCAAGTGTTTTGTCTGGAGGGCTGCAATTTAAACAGCCTCAAGAGTGTTGCAGTCCAGATAGTACATTTGTGGTTAATTCCCCTGCAGAACCACAATCTCATTCAAGTTGCACATCCCGTAGTTCCACTGCGAACAGTGACGTCGTGTCACGGGATGCTATGCCACGTAGACAATTAGATAAATGTGATTTGTCTAAAGGAAATAGAGTTTCTAGTACAAGTTACTCATCACGTGGTTCTAATGTGAGCAGCGCTGGTGTATCACGTGATGTTATATCACGTGATTGTTCTAGCACAAGTTACACTCCTTCATCATCACCGAGATGTGGTTTCTTTTCAAATTCTCCAAACATGATCTCAAGTAGGAAATCTCCGTCCAATAAATCTGTGTCAAAATTAACTTCTTCAGGTTCAAATATACCCGATTCCACACCGATAATGCAACATGTAAGTAATAGTCGTTCTATTATAATGGGTACAAGTGGTTCAATAAGCAAGGATTGTACAAGTGAAACAGTTATACGAAATCCGAGACCACGTCTTTGGAATCCAAATCAGTCGAAACAAAATTTATGGAAGTTTCAGGAAGAAACATTTCAGGGAGGCAACCGTGAATCTATTAGCAATATAAGTAATAAATTGTCTGAACACCACGCAAGTTCAAATGTAAGTGAAAGGAAATTTGTAAGTGATGTTTCTGGCAAGACACAGTTCAATGGCCCTTTAGAAATAGCATTCCCAACTGCAAAAACTTTAGAAAGCAAAACTGAAAGTAAACCTAAACCATTTTCTAAAAAGCATATAATCATGAATGCATTTAGGAATGATGAGTCTATGAAGCATATTCTTGATGAACAAAAAGTTGTTAAACCGTTGCAAACGGCAGAATCTGCACGAAATACAGTCATTGCGCAAGATAAAGTAGTTCGTTCGCAAGACAGTGGAGTTTTTATTTCCCCCGAATCTCCAAAAATGCCAACGTTAAGCCCACAACAAAAACTACCAGCACCAAAGGTGTCTCCATTAATGGTGGAACCCCCAACCCTTGACTTAGCATCGTCACAGGGAAATCGTCGCAGGCAAAATAAAGTTTCACCAAGCAGGAAAACACAGTTAAAACATGCCTTTGAAGGAGGCCAACACAACGAAAAGCAGGACTATTCGATTCAGCCACATTCGAGCTTTCCACAAAGACCAAAGTTGCCATATAAAAAGATCCCAATAGCAAATGTGGCTCCAATGATACATAGCAAGTGTAATTCAACAGAAATTGATTCAGATAAATTAAATCAAGATTTCAAGCAGTTTGTGTCTATCCCAACGCCACAACCAATTCAAGCATTTAGAGTTGGCGCTTCCATTGTGAATCAAAAGGACACGCAAGATTTCGATATTAAAGAACATCAGTCGGATGCACATTTAGTTAAAAGTTATCATTCCAAAAGTAAATGTGAAAAAATATCATCTAAAAAGATAACGCATAAATCTACGACTAAAAATAATAATACTACGACAGGGAACAGCAAACAACTCGCATCAAAGGAGACCGATGACAGGAATAAAAGTGCTTTACTTGATTTGGAGTCAAAGACAGAAGTCAGCAGCAATGTAATACACAAAGATAAAGACTGTAGAAATACATCAAAGAATGCTAACAGTAATGACAAGACATTAAAAGAGGTATGTGTTACTAAATATATAATATTATACTCAGTCTAAGGGATGAAAATGAACATTAGGTATATCCAGAAACACTCGAAAGGAATTAGGTATATCCAGAAACACTCGAAAGGAAGGGAAGAGCCTCTGTAAAACCTGGTTGTCTCTTATTGATAAGCTTACCCACCAAAACTTGTACGACATATACTAACATCACTTCCTGTTGATCATTAAAGTAATATCTGAAACTACTCAGCTAAGTTAAACCAAACTTGTCAGGAATAATCTTAAGTGGTTCTCATTCGAATATATATCATTGTTAGAGCTCCATCCAAAATTGCAGACATTACTAAAAATAGAAAAGTATTACATCGACCAAACGTGCATTATTGTTAGCCAGAATCTGCTTCAATGTTAACTGTAAAAAACATAATTAGGAACAGTTCCTCAATCAAAAACCATAGTGAACTGTACAATTGTCCTGGTAAGATAAATGTTTGTTCGTGTGATTGATTCAGGCTCACGTGTGCCTCTATTGTTGCTATTATCATCGGTTGAATGGAAATCTAAATAAGAACGGTTTTTACAGCTGTTCTCATAGGTAACATGTACAGTTAAAGAGGGACGTTTTTGTTATTTTTCTAACGTGTCACATGGAAAGCTAAACCCAAGGAAGATCGATTTTGTTTATTGTTTTCACAAGAAAAATAGATAGTTAGGGAATAGCATTTCTATAATAGATAGTTAGGGAATAGCATTTCTATAATAGATAGTTAGGGAATATCATTTCTATAATAGATAGTTAGGGAATAGCATTTCTATAACAGATAGTTAGGGAATAGCATTTCTATAATAGATAGTTAGGGAATAGCATTTCTATAATATATAGTTAGGGAATATCATTTCTATAGTAGATAGTTAGGGAATAGCATTTCTAGTTACTATTGTCTAAAACAAAACGGAAAAACATTAAGAAAGAAATGTGGAATTGACACCGTTATGCGTAATCCGAGACCTCTTCATTGGAATCCAAATCAATTGAAGCAATATTTATGGACCTTTCAAGAAAAACGTTTCAAGCAAGAATCATTTTCAAATATCCGTTTACCTAGCTCCGCTACGACATAATTCACACACCCACTTTGTTTTTACAATATGTTTCTATGTTGATTATGTAATAGGACAATTACAGTCTTTTGCATCTGTCGATTTCAGTTTTAATAGATGAAAAACTCAATACTGAGCTACGATCTCGCGCAATATTGATTTTGTGGTCTGTTAAAACGTTGTTTAAGCAATTCCAGAACTATCAACAATAACAACGAACAATCACCTCTTATCTTAACTACACAAAGAAAAAGACCACGACATATGACCTTAGAAATTCAGGTCCTGGCGGGGTTAAAGCTGTTTATGGGATCCTCTTGTACGGCAACATGTTCCCGGTGATATCAACGATAGAACACCAATCTCTTATAGATCAACACCATCAATCAAATCTAATGTACGAAATATAGAAAATATAATGTTGCGATCCTCTACCGACCTCTGTTTACCATAGATCACACCAAGAAATCACCCATTAAGTTTATACTTAGCTAATACAGACTGTAATATTGACTCGGACACTATAATTTATAAAAACTTTCCTGTTATATGTTATTTCTTGTATGAATTGTAAGATAACTGTATACTTATTTTGAATACAAATATGTTTAAACTAAAAATCGAGATATAATAGCCATGATAAATTTTCAATTATAGAGAACAGTTATAAATCCCAGAAGAAAATCCAAATATCCACAAAGAAAAACCAAAATAATTTCCAACACCAAACGGAAGGTATGTAAATTGAATTCGTGCTATGTATTTAATTTTGTTACAATATTACCATTTATTAAGAATATTTATATGAACATTTTTATAATATATAATTTATGAAAACCAGATGCCCACACATTGGTTGGTTGGTTCTATGGTGATTAACGCCATTTTCAACAATATTTCAGTTATATCGTGGCGGTCAGTTTTGTTGGTGGAGGAAACCGGAGTACTGGAGAAAACCACCGACAAACTTTATCACATAATGTTGTATAGAGTACACCTCGCATGAGCGGTGTTTGAGCTCACAACGTGGTGATAGGCACTGGTTGCAGAGGTAGTTATAAATCCAACTACCATGCGACCACGACCACGACGCTCCCCACCAATTGGATGTCGTTAGATGTTAGTGTATGTAAAAAAAAGAATACTGTGACCAGTCGACTTGTATGTTAATATAAGGGTGGACAACATGTGGGATCCGATTCATGTTTAAAAGAATGAATTATTTTGCTTTAGGCTGATGAAATTCGTAGAAGAGCAATAGAAAGAAAATATAAAGGATGTTTATCAGGTAAAGCATAACTACAATCTACATTGTAATAAAATGTCACTGATGTCAATGATTTTGCAATTTCATTGATGTTAATAAAAACCGAATGCTGGTCAGCATTATACAATATTGGTATTTCTGTTCGTATGTCCTAAACATAGTGCACATTGTTCGTATAATCCTTAATTGCAACAGTATTCAACATTATTGACAATGTTCGCATAAACATTGAAGATGTGCATTTGTGGACAGATTTGACCAATTAAAAAATAAAGCAAAAAACAACAGGTTTATATGTGGAACTTAGACATGTTTGTCATCGTTATGCCGAAGAGGATACATAGTTTGTGTAATCTGAAACAAGAAGTTGTTTTAGTCAAAATTGCTAATATTGATGATGAAGACCTTTTGCCAGTATTTTTTAAAACAATTTATCAGATTTGTAATGTGTAAGCCATAATCATTTCGTCCAAATAATCTGTTCTCCAATGATTATCTATTCTGTTCACTACTCTTCATATGTACTACTACTTACTGTATAGTTCATATCTCATATGACAAATGCATAAGCACAGCATCTTCCCAAAATAGGACAATTAATAAAAACCTAGATATCCAATTTAATGGGCACAACAGGTTTCAGGAGTGAACGTCATCAAATAAGCTCAAAGCCAAACGATTGGAAAGCTTAATAATATTAAAGTCTTTGGAGGCAAGAAAATCCACGGGCCTAAGCATAATGTGGTCAGTGTTGAGTGACGACGCAAACCCGACATTTGTCTGGCAAACATGCTCCTGATATAACTATTATAACTTTCCACGACTTCACTCCATTGGTTCTAAAAATCGGCTTAGAAAATGATATCACAACAGATACAATGAAACAGTCAACAAAGCTTGTCTTTACGAAATACCTATCTCATTGCCGTTTGTTTGTGGGAATTCTTGTTTCTCTCTATTTTTAATTTGATGTTTTGTCTGTCCAGCCTGTAATTGTTTATATTGTTGTTTCTCTCTATTTTTAATTTGATGTTTTGTCTGTCCAGCCTGTAATTGTTTATATTGTTGTTTCTTTCTATTTTTAATTTGATGTTTTGTCTGTGCAGCCTGTAACTGTTTATATTGTTGTTTCTCTCTATTTTTAATTTGATGTTTTGTCTGTTCAGCCTGTAATTGTTTATATTGTTTCTCTCAATTTTTAATTTGATGTTTTGTCTGTGCAGCCTGTAATTGTTTATATTCTTGTTTCTCTCTATTTTTAATTTGATGTTTTGTCTGTGCAGCCTGTAATTGTTTATATTGTTGTTTCTCTCTATTTTTAATTTGATGTTTTGTCTGTGCAGCCTGTAATTGTTTATATTGTTGTTTCTCTCTATTTTTAATTTGATGTTTTGTCTGTCCAGCCTGTAATTGTTTATATTCTTGTTTCTCTCTATTTTTAATTTGATGTTTTGTCTGTGCAGCCTGTAATTGTTTATATTGTTTCTCTCTATTTTTAATTTGATGTTTTGTCTGTCCAGCCTGTAATTGTTTATATTGTTGTTTCTCTCTATTTTTAATTTGATGTTTTGTCTGTCCAGCCTGTAATTGTTTATATTGTTGTTTCTCTCTATTTTTAATTTGATGTTTTGTCTGTCCAGCCTGTAATTGTTTATATTGTTGTTTCTCTCTATTTTTAATTTGATGTTTTGTCTGTGCAGCCTGTAATTGTTTATATTGTTGTTTCTCTCTATTTTTAATTTGATGTTTTGTCTGTCCAGCCTGTAATTGTTTATATTGTTGTTTCTCTCTATTTTTAATTTGATGTTTTGTCTGTGCAGCCTGTAATTGTTTATATTGTTGTTTCTCTCTATTTTTAATTTGATGTTTTGTCTGTTCAGCCTGTAATTGTTTATATTGTTGTTTCTCTCTATTTTTAATTTGATGTTTTGTCTGTCCAGCCTGTAACTGTTTATATGTTGTTTCTCTCTATTTTTAATTTGATGTTTTGTCTGTCCAGCCTGTAATTGTTTATATTGTTGTTTCTCTCTATTTTTAATTTGATGTTTTGTCTGTTCAGCCTGTAATTGTTTATATTGTTGTTTCTCTCTATTTTTAATTTGATGTTTTGTCTGTGCATCCTGTAACTGTTTATATTGTTGTATCTTATATGTATTTAACGGTTGCTATTAATGATATTTGTGTGTTACTGTTAAGGGTATACATTTTCCCTTTTTCTACGATTTTGTTATTGGATTTTGGAACTGTTCCGACAGTGTGGTATTTGTTGTTCTTCATTTTGTCCCTTCACTGTTTTGTTTTGATACTTTCCACATTATTTAGCTTTGTTTTCAAAGTTATTTTAGATGTAAAATGTTTCTGTCTCAATAACGTTGTGCTAGGAAGTATAGATATATCATGTATATGTGGATTAATTATATATTTCATTAAATATTTATACTGAATGTATATACAACTTAAATTAAAGGTTGTACTTCCATGAAAATGAGAAGACTTCGCAAGAGATTTCAAATGGTTAAGCCACGTGGCTTCATTGACTTTCAACCAGAAGTATTAGAAACAAGAACTAGACGAAAATCAGGTATGATAAATAAACAGTTCGAACCTAGTAGCACATTTGTCGTTTATGGAAACAGATGATGACCAGTTTAAACTGTTAGGAAATGTAAAACAAAACCTGTGAAGACAAAACTGAAAAACAAAAATACCAGACTGAGAATGATCTAAATAGTTATAGATACTAAATCTATATGATCTTACCAGACTGAGAATGATCTAAATAGTTATACAGATGCTAAATCTATATGATCTTACCAGACTGAGAATGATCTAAATAGTTATACAGATGCTAAATCTATATGATCTTACCAGACTGAGAATGATCTAAATAGTTATACAGATGCTAAATCTATATGATCTTACCAGACTGAGAATGATCTAAATAGTTATACAGATGCTAAATCTATATGATCTTACCAGACTGAGAATGATCTAAATAGATATACAGATGCTACATCTATATGATCTTACCAGACTGAGAATGATCTAAATAGATATACAGATGCTAAATCTATATGATCTTACCAGACTGAGAATGATCTAAATAGATATACAGATGCTAAATCTATATGATCTTACCAGACTGAGAATGATCTAAATAGATATACAAATGCTAAATCTATATGATCTTACCAGACTGAGAATGATCTAAATAGATATACAGATGCTAAATCTATATGATCTTACCAGACTGAGAATGATCTAAATAGTTATACAGATGCTAAATCTATATGATCTTACCAGACTGAGAATGATCTAAATAGATATACAGATGCTAAATCTATATGATCTTACCAGACTGAGAATGATCTAAATAGCTATATGGATGCTAAATCTATATGATCTTACCAGACTGAGAATGATCTAAATAGTTATACAAATGCTAAATCTATATGATCTTACCAGACTGAGAATGATCTAAATAGTTATACAAATGCTAAATCTATATGATCTTACCAGACTGAGAATGATCTAAATAGTTATACAGATGCTAAATCTATATGATCTTACCAGACTGAGAATGATCTAAATAGTTATACAGATGCTAAATCTATATGATCTTTACATTAACAATAGGTTCCACCCATGGCTCAGGTGATAATGAATTTTCACACGAGCTGGAATCACTCCTAGTTTTCTGTTACACATGTATAATAACAGACGACATTATGGGTGCGGTGATATTAATCTCCACATGAACTAGGATTGTGCCTTGCTTTCTGCTTCATATAGGAAACGTGTGAAGATACCATAGGGGTAATCAGCAGACATAAATCGAAGAAGTACAGACTATACAGTACTACTAAAGTACAGACTATACAGTACTGAAGTACAGACTATACAGTACTAAAGTACAGACTATACAGTACTAAAGTACAGACTATACAGTACTAAAGTACAGACTATACAGTGGCAAAAAGATAAATAAATACAAAACGATAACAGTGGTTTACAAAACACTACACAGTAAACTAAATATTGAGCAACACGAACCCCACTAAAAGCAAGCATTTTTCCCCTCTTGTTTTCTGTATATCTACAATGTATCTTTTTTTTTTAAATTGTTGTCTTTGACCATACATTAAAATCTAAGATATCCCGTGTGATGCTTACCTCAGGGTTACTATTTCCAATCCAACCATAAACAAATGTGTCCACCTGTTGTAGTAAGATGAATTAAATATATCACTAAATTTACATATATTGTTTCTTATCAGTATTTCGTAAGCTGCTATGTTACCTATCATTATTCCGCCCAGCCAAGGATTCTTAGTGGTAAAATTGAAATCATCACTTATTAAGTTTGACTAACGTCATAATGGCTTGGTTACCGGTTATACCACGTATTCGTGTATGTTTCGTTTGTGGTAGTCACAATGCCGTTCTTCTTTCTTTGTTCATTACATTACTTGCCATCGAATATGACTCATAACCGGATTTTCAACATGAGAAACACGACGATGTCTAGTGGAATTCGTGTTGCACAATCATTAGATTTACGGCTTCATATTAACCCTTTGATATCTTCAATATTCACCCCCAGTTTTTAGTGGGGTTCGTTTTACTCGATCTTTATTTTTATATGTATGTTTTGTTGATCGTTGTTTGTCCTTTTGTATTTTTCCTTTTAGCCATTGTGTTGTCTGTCCTTCGATTTACGGATTCTGATTACCCCTTTGGTAACTTCAAGCTCTTCTTACTCTGCCGAGTGCATAGATGTTTATGGTCGCGTTCAACAATATTTCAGCTGTATAGTAATTGCCAGACTTAATGAGGGAGAAATGCCATTACAGATATATTAGAATGCAAGTCAAATCGCCCACTGCAAAATCTCCCCTGTCAATATCGCCCCCACATTGATCCTACCTTACCTCTGGATCTTTAACCCCTTATTGGAGAGGAGCCATACTTCTGTATGTAGAACTGTTCTCATATGTACAGTGATGAAATCCCTCCACCATATGAATATCCCATATCCAAAGTCAACATAATATACAGTTTTCTTTGCCCACACACACACACACACACAAGTTTTGATAAAATCCATAAACGATCTCTTCAATAAAAGTTACACATATATGGTAAAAGGTAAAAAATGTATGCTTACACACGATGTCCCCCAACTAAAAGCCGGTAAAAATTATAAGTTGTAAGACTTAATTCGCACCTTATATAAGAAACAGCACATCTTTAAAAGTTAAAAGGAACAATGTTTATCACAGACCTGACACCATTCTCTCTTACTATAAATTAAAACATTTCGATTTCTTCCTCATTAAAAGGTAAAAGCAGATGTCATATAACGGTATTTAATTAAATCATAAAAAGAAAAAACGACCACTCCGCTTTTCTTTACACAACAAACATTCAATTCTCTAGCTTTAAAATGTAAAAATTGTTAAAATCTAAAATGCACTCATGTAGTTCTACTGAATAAATGATTATCACACGTTATTGACTGTACGAATTGTCTTCCTATGTGATAGTTACTCTACTTAATGCACACTATTCTGTAACGAGCTAAATGTATTTGTTTTAACAGGCGTCGAGTAAGGCGTTCAGCAATTACTACACTTGCTGGGGATAATTTCCATCTTTTTGCTATTGTTGTTATGTCCAATATAAGTTGTATTTTCTCCGGGTTTGAAAGTTCTTGGAATTCAATATTGCACGTATTGAGTAGCATAGATATTTCTTCAATAATCGGATTTCTGATGGAGCTCAATTTTTCACATTTGAGTATGAAGTGTTCTTCGTTTTCTGCTTCCCTTTTGCATAATAGGCATCTTGGGTCGGTATCGCTTTTGTATATTTTTATTCTTTTGCTCTGCAAAATGTACGACCCTGTCAGTAGTTTTAGTTTGACTGGCAGCCTGGCTATATCTACTGGCGAATGACAGTTTACTTTGAAAATAGGATGAGTTTTTCCATTCCCAAGGTTTTCCTATGAAAGATATTGAAGTCCTGAATATAGAGGCTTCATATCTGTTTTCGATTTACACCAATATTTATACACAGTTTTCTTGATGAGAGCAGTCCAAGTTGATTTCTTTACTGGGTTGTCAAGATACCATACGGCTTCAAGTAGGTCGTATTTTGATGTTTTGCTAACATTTTTTTCACACTTGGCTCAGACTGATGGCATATGTTGTTGAATAGGCTTAATGCTCTTATATGAATTTGTGGCTCAATTGGCAGTACCCCGGTTAGAATGCACACCGCTATGTCGGCTACATTTGGTGGTAAGCAGAGGATTTGCTTCAGCATCTATTTCTGGAAGTTTTCAATTTGCATTAGACAGTTAGCAGTTGGTAGAATCAATTCGAGTCCGTAGAGGAGAACAGGTGTTACATATATTTTGAACAAGTGCAGCATTGTGTCGATATCCAGTTCATTATATCTATGGAAACAGCTGCCGAATAAGCTATATGCACTACGTCTTGCTTTTTTAATGTTCTCATCAACATTTACACGCAGGTGTTGATATATTTCCTTCCCACTTTATTGAACTTTGCGCATTTTCATGTAGGTCTTTGATTAAGGTCCAGTGTTTGTCGTCGATACCTGCTAGATAGATAGACTTACCTTAGTAAATGACTATGTATGACGGTATCGAAAGCGGCTTTTGCGTCTAATAGTCCAAATCGCCCCCACTTCAAAATCACCCACATTAATTAATATAATGAAGAAATTGATTTGATTATAAAAACGAGATATGTACAATGATTTTGTCCTCTACGATGTTTTTGTATATGTTTTCATTATTGTTTGTAAATCAGTTTGATAATCTTAATGTATAAATATTTTTCATATTTTGTGTATCTTTGTGGAAATATTAACCGCATCGGTGGTGTAATGGTTAGCGTGCTCCCCTTGAAATGGGGGCGATTTTGATAAATGTTGGGGCTATATTGACGGGGGCGATTTTGCAGTGGGATGATTTGACCAGGTACCATATATCGAACTATCAAGTAAAACTCTCGGTCATGGGTAGGTGTCTCAAACGAATAGGAGGTTTCGTGGACTGAACCACTTAGGTACCAATGTCCTGGATGTGGTATATTTCGTATATAGTGATAATTTTTCATACAAACGGGTAATAATTTATGAATGTAATTATTTTTCTTCAGCAGGAAGAAGGGTCTATCACAGAAATGCTGCATATGAGGATGAGCTATGGAGGGAGGAAAAGCGTAAAGCTGTTCGACATAGACAACGTGTACGCAGATTTAACAAACGGTTAAGTTTGAAAGGAAAAGTAAGTAACACAGAAGTAGCAAAGATGATTCCAGAAGTTACGACAGAGAGTTTACCTGTACCAGTAACTGACACAACAGAATCTAAAGAAGAAGATAACAGTGGAACTTGGGAAGTAAAGAACACTAGTACAATGTTACGCAATGGAAAAAGTAAAGGGGCCCTTAGCATGAAACTGCTATTCCGACCACAAGAAAGAAGACGGTTTCAGCGACGGATGAGGAAACGAGGAAAAATCCGGTATGGATTAAGAAAGGCTGTTCCACGACGATCTAAGTTAGTACCATATAACCCAGTTGTACAACATGGATTGTCACAGAGTATGACACCTCTGTCTAAAGAGTTGAATGGTCAAGGGATTGATGTAAGTCATTACAAACATTCTAGGGATAACAAATATTTTACAGAAAATACATATTTTCACAAAACTATGTCTTGCATATATTTCTAGACTATTGAACAAATTATATCTTACAGATAATGGTAAACTCTTGTTAACAACGTTATGCAATATTGAATTTAATACATTTTCCATTTTTGTATCCTTTGCGAATATTCAATCTTGAGCAAATTTTAGTATACACCAGGTTATTCTCTGATTATTATAGGCTATTTTTGGAAAATGCAATATTTTTATTATCAATTATTATATATTTTGTAAGGTGCATTCAATGGAGTATTCTGGATATGATTTTGATACATCAGAACGCATAGCGGATGCCTGTCCAGTTCCATATATACCCTATTTACCAGAAGTTAAAAAGCTAAGCGTTTGTAAAGACACTGGAGAAACTATCTTGCACAGAGCAGCTAGAATGGGATACACGGTTAGTAAAAAATAAATACTCATAAAGTGCGTAGATACTGATAATGCTGTACTGCTGTTCATATATCTACGGTTACCATTGACAGAAACACTGGTAACCCTACCATTCATATATCTACAGTAACATTTGGTAGAAACACTGGTAAAACTACCATTCATGTCTACAGTTACCATTGACAGAAACACTGGTAACACTACCATTCATGTCTACAGTTACCATTGACAGAAACACTGGTGACACTACCATTCATGTCTACAGTTACCATTGACAGAAACACTGGTAACACTACCATTCATGTCTACAGTTACCATTGACAGAAACACTGGTGACACTACCATTCATGTCTACAGTTACCATTGGTAGAAACTGTGGTAACACTACCATTCATATATCTACAGTTACCATTGGTAGAAACAGTGGTAACACTACCATGCATATGTCTGCAGTACCATTGGTAGAAACACTGGTAACACTACCATTCATATATCTGTAGTTACCATTGACAGAAACACTGGTAACACTACCATTCATGTCTACAGTTACCATTGACAGAAACACTGGTGACACTACCATTCATGTCTACAGTTACCATTGGTAGAAACACTGGTAACACTACCATTCATATATCTGCAGTTACCATTGGTAGAAACACTGGTAACACTACCATTCATGTCTACAGTTACCATTGACAGAAACACTGGTAACACTACCATTCATGTCTACAGTTATCATTGACAGAAACACTGATAACATTACCATTCATATATCTACAGTTACCATTGGCAGAAATACTGGTAACACTACCATTCATGTCTACAGTTACCATTGATAGAAACACTGATAATAATATCATTCATATATCTACAGTTACCATTGGTAGAAACACTGGTAACACTACCATTTATGTCTACAGTTACCATTGACAGAAACACTGGTAATACTACCATTCATGTCTACAGTTACCATTGTTAGAAACACTGGTAATAATATCATTCATATATCTACAGTTACCATTGGTAGAAACAGTGGTAACAGTACCATTCATAAATCTACAGTTACCAATTGTTCATCTTTACATTTTTAGCTCTGTGTTGTGATGTCCGTTACGATTTCCGCATAAAAACAATATTCGGTACGTCTATACCTCCAGCTTGTAGGAGGGCTCATGTCTTATTTACGGTATTTGTGTTTGTTTGCTATGGTGCTGTCCAGCACATATTGTCTTCGTCTTGTGTACCCTATGTTGTCAGTTTCTCTGGTTTGTCCATTATTTATTGCCCCTTCGGTATTCACTAATTGCACATTGCTTCTACAAGATATATTTCCCAAAAGATAAATAACATGTCAGGGATACGTTTTTGCGTCTTACAACAATCTTTAATTTACAATAATTACATCCTCATTACTTCCGTTTTTCCATTCTCTATACACCGTTTTCAATCACATGATCAAAGCATCGTCGTACTTGTTGACGGCATGTTTCACTCTATCCACCATTTTGTCTATCATATGATCGTTTTTAATTTTTACCTCCGCAAAATAGTTCGCCGTTTTTCATTGAAATGTTACAATATGATTGGCTATGAAGTGGTCACATGATTATAAAAGAGATGTTTTACATCCCAATAAAACTCAAACCCGAACTTGCACGTGCCTCCATGACGACGTCAGATGTAAACAATCAATGGTGTAGTAATTTCCAACAGCAAATAATCTAACACAAATAAAATTCACAACGAAAAATTCAACTGATATATTAAATTTTGGTGTGATTTAAATGTAATTATAAGAATTGAATGCATTTGTGTAGTTTTATAGGCGCGTAAAGGCGTGGACTGAGGCACATTTTTTGTATGAAGCATGCTTTTACACGCCAATAAAACTACAAAAAATGTATTCAATTCTTAAACCCTATACATATAAAAACAACAAAGGCATGGCTGATTACATCTATAATGTTATGTTTGATCTAAACACAACAAAACTTGTTAGATGTAATTTAACCTGAGTTCACCCCATAATTTATGTGGTATTCGTGTTGCTCAATCTTTAGTTTTTTGTATGGTGGTTTGTAGATCATTGTCCGTTTTCTTCTGGCCATTGTAGTGTCCGTCCTTTTTCCATTTACAGCTTCTTATTACCCCTTTGGTATCTTCAAAAACATTTCTTATGATGTTACACTTTACCTAGACACAACAAAATCATGCTGTATCAAATTTGTAATGTTACAATTTATCTAAATTTGCACAAATTTATACATTATAATACATAGTCCAGGAAATTTCATTTTTGTCCAGGTAGACGCACATGATTGATTTTCGTGTATTTATTTTAGTAGTATACTACGACAAGACTGATTAGTTTTTAGTTTTTTGTGTTGTCCTATTATGTGTCTTTACGTTCTGAGTTCCGTGTTGTGATGTTCGTTATGATTTCCGCATAAAAACGATGTTCGGTTCGTCTTTACCTCCAGTTGTTTGTAGGAGGACGCATGTCTTATTTACGTTAATGTATTTGTGTTTGTTTGCGGATAGTGATGTCAGACACATATTGTGTTGTGTTTTGTTTTACATTTCTTCGTCTAATTGCCAGTTTTGTCGTAATTTTTTTTGGTTTGTCCTTTTTTGATGGCCCCTTCCGTATTCTCTAACATTTATTTACATAAGGAATGTGTTTCTTTTAATATAAATATTATTGTACCAATTACCCGTATTTCTGTCCGTAATTATCTAACGTAGAATGGGTGTGGAATTTACGGGAAGATTATCGATTATACTAGTGGATTAATTGTTGACAACGAAGTCATGATTGAGTAGTATACAGTAAAGGTCAACAACGGACAAAGCTGATACCTTCATATGTTAGAGCTATTATAAAATCATGGAATTATGAGAAACTTGTACTTCCGGTTTGTATTTACCACGCGACCTCGATCAATTTAATCCAGTGATTAACTGAGTTCTAATATCTTGGATATTTATCACTAAATAGATCGATTTAAAAACGTTAGACCTAATTATTGAAAATCCCATGAATAATTCGAATAAACTGAAAAAGATCCGATTTTTTTTTTCTTTATTGTATCATTAACAAAGACAATATTCAATCGTTTTACGATGTATATCTTGAACTATAAACAAATTAGTTTACCTTGTCCTACATTCAAAAGTAAATATTAACGTTAGTAAAGATTATAAGATATTTACGTTCCTATCGATAGATCTGGAGATTTTAACATCCCGAAGTATCCAAGTACATCCTGAAGATGTTTATTACCCGAGTAGAGAGTAATCGGTGCGTGATCAGCTGTGGGTTACCCGAGTAGAGAGTAATCGGTGCGTGATCAGCTGTGTGGGTTACCTGAGTGGAGACTAATCGGTGCGTGATCAGCTGTGTGGGTTACCTGAGTGGAGACTAATCGGTGCGTGATCAGCTGTGGGTTACCTGAGTGGAGACTAATCGGTGCGTGATCAGCTGTGGGTTACCTGAGTAGAGAGTAATCGGAACGTGATCAAATGTGGGTTACCTGAGTAGAGAGTAATCGGAACGTGATCAACTGTGAGTTACCTGAGTAGAGAGTAATCGGAACGTGATCAACTGTGGGTTACCTGAGTAGAGAGTATTCGGAACGTGATCAACTGTGGGTTACCTGAGTAGAGAGTAATCAGAACGTGATCAACTGTGGGTTACCTGAGTGGAGACTAATCGGTGCGTGATCAGCTGTGGGTTACCTGAGTGGAGACTAATCGGTGCGTGATCAGCTGTGGGTTACCTGAGTGGAGACTAATCGGTGGGTGATCAGCTGTGGGTTACCTGAGTGGAGACTAATCGGTGTGTGATCAGCTGTGGGTTACCTGAGTGGAGGCTAATCGGTGCGTGATCAGCTGTGGATTAACTGAGTGGAGACTAATCGGTGCGTGGTCAGATGTGGGTTACCGGAGTGGAGACTAATCGGTGCGTGATCAGCTGTGGGTTACCTGAGTGGAGACTAATCGGTGCATTATCAGCTGTGGGTTACCTGAGAGGAGACTAATCGGTGCGTGATGAGCTGTGGATTAACTGAGTGGAGACTAATCGGTGCGTTATCAGCTGTGGATTACCTGAGTGGAGACTAATCGGTGCGTTATCAGCTGTGGGTTACCTAGTGGAGGCTAATCGGTGCGTGATGAGCTGTGGATTAACTGAGTGGAGACTAATTGGTGCGTGGTCAGATGTGGGTTACCTGAGTGGAGACTAATCGGTGCGTGATCAGCTGTGTGGGTTACCTGAGTGGAGACTAATCGGTGCGTGATCAGCTGTGGGTTACCTGAATGGAGACTAATCGGTGTGTGATCAGCTGTGGGTTACCTGAGTAAAGACTAATAGGGGCGTGATCAGCTGTGTGGGTTACCTGAGTGAAGACTAATCGGGGCGTGATCAGCTGTGGCTTACCTGAGTGAAGACTAATCGGTACGTGATCAGCTGTGGTAGAATCCTACAGTAGTACAGTTGATCAAATTAAAAGCTTTATATTCAATATATGGCGAAAACCAACTAAAGTTGATTTTGAAGCGCAAAGTCTCGAGCTTTGACGTCATAAATGTCATTTTACGTCGACATGGGTAATGTTCAGGACATCATTCAACCGCTCAGGACTAAAGAGTTCTAATTGTGTATCATCCTTTGTTTCAATTAAATATTGCCGTAGTAAATTTGCTGCCTTTTTGTTTGCCTTTTCTGTCCTTGTCGGAATAATCATCAGTGTGGCTACCGAAGCGCTTCCCCATTTTCAATATGGACGTTGAATGCGGCGTAATTATGCGCGTGATATCCCCAGGGAAATGGCTAGTTACACCCGGTAATATTTTGTAGCAACACCCGGGAATATGGTTTTGTTAATGTCCGGGGTTTTAACCAGTCAAAATTTGTTCTAATTTTCAAGCCGGAATAGGATAATATATTTACTTAATATATTATATATTTGCGTTAACAGGATGCAGCGTTGTCTTATCTACAGACCGGGACAGTCGATGTAAATGTACGAGATAACGCTGGGTATACCCCCCTTCATGAGAGCTGTGTCAGTGGCAACATGAAGATAGCCCGTATGCTGTTGTCCTATGGTGCCATGGTTAACTGTGCTTCACAAGATGGAATAAGGTTTGTACATGTATTGTACATTTTGTATATATATTTGTCACTAGTTACATGGTAAACAGTGTGTTACAAGTTAAAATGTGATCTAGATATCTGGAATATATACCTCTGTTATTTGATCACGAAGTCAGCTGGGAGATATGATAATACACGGTCACGAAGAGATTAACAAAATCAAAAATAGACATAGACACAAAACCAAACAATAAAAGCTACACATAGTATTAAAGTAAAGTATCACCAATCACATAGTATTAAAGTAAAGTATCACCAAGCACATAGTATTAAAGTAAAGTATCACCAAGCACATAGTATTAAAGTAAAGTATCACCAAGCACATAGTATTAAAGTAAAGTATCACCAAGCACATAGTATTAAAGTAAAGTATCACCAAGCACATAGTATTAAAGTAAAGTATCACCAAGCACATAGTATTAAAGTAAAGTATCACCAAGCACATAGTATTAAAGTAAAGTATCACCAAGCACATAGTATTAAAGTAAAGTATCACCAAGCACATAGTATTAAAGTAAAGTATCACCAAGCACATAGTATTAAAGTAAAGTATCACCAAGCACATAGTATTAAAGTAAAGTATCACCAAGCACATAGTATTAAAGTAAAGTCACCAAGCACATAGTATTAAAGTAAAATATCACCAAGCACATAGTATTAAAGTAAAGTATCACCAAGCACATAGTATTAAAGTAAAGTATCACCAAGCACATAGTATTAAAGTAAAATATCACCAAGCACAAAGTATTAAAGTAAAGTATCACCAAGCACATAGTATTAAAGTAAAGTATCACCAAGCACATAGTATTAAAGTAAAGTATCACCAAGCACATAGTATTAAAGTAAAGTATCACCAAGCACATAGTATTAAAGTAAAGTATCACCAAGCACATAGTATTAAAGTAAAGTATCACCAAGCACATAGTATTAAAGTAAAGTCACCAAGCACATAGTATTAAAGTAAAATATCACCAAGCACATAGTATTAAAGTAAAGTATCACCAAGCACATAGTATTAAAGTAAAGTATCACCAAGCACATAGTATTAAAGTAAAATATCACCAAGCACAAAGTATTAAAGTAAAGTATCACCAAGCACATAGTATTAAAGTAAAGTATCACCAAGCACATAGTATTAAAGTAAAGTATCACCAAGCACATAGTATTAAAGTAAAGTATCACCAAGCACATAGTATTAAAGTAAAGTATCACCAAGCACATAGTATTAAAGTAAAGTATCACCAAGCACATAGTATTAAAGTAAAGTATCACCAAGCACATAGTATTAAAGTAAAGTATCACCAAGCACATAGTATTAAAGTAAAGTATCACCAAGCACATAGTATTAAAGTAGAGTATCACCAAGCACATAGTATTAAAGTAAAGTATCACCAAGCACATAGTATTAAAGTAAAGTATCACCAAGCACATAGTATGAAAGTAAAGTCACCAAGCACATAGTATTAAAGTAAAGTATCACCAAGCACATAGTATTAAAGTAAAGTATCACCAAGCACATAGTATTAAAGTAAAGTATCACCAAGCACATAGTATTAAAGTAAAATATCACCAAGCACAAAGTATTAAAGTAAAGTATCACCAAGCACATAGTATTAAAGTAAAGTATCACCAAGCACATAGTATTAAAGTAAAGCAATGTGAGACGAAAACATAACCACTGACAAAAACACAATAATAATTAATCAAAACAAATAAAAATATATTACCAATAAATAAAGCAACACAAGTGAATCTAAAAAAGAAGAAAACACATCAAATCAAACAATTTGGCTCAAATAACAAGTCTACCAATATTAGCAATACAAATATTACTACTACATACGCCAGTGGAAATGCAGGTGATGGCATGGGAAAAGGCACAAACAAGTGGCAGTGTTAAACCTGTTATTGTGATACCCATCATCCACCCTCAATGATTGATTCTTCAACGCTAGATGTGTTTATATTTCAGGCCTATCCATGATGCAGTTGACAATGACTTTGTATCGTTGGTTAGACTACTGCTGTCTTATGGTGCAGATCCAACAATATCAACATATGGTGGCAAAACACCCATTAAGATTGCTCATTCCAAGAAAATGAAGTCTTTAATTCAAGGTTAGTAGATTATATTTGATACCACACAATCACAAATTGAAAACCAATAGCATATATATAATAACACATAAACTGACCAGTCATCAATATAACACCAGATGTTGAGATAGTTAAAACACATAAAACAGACTAGTCAACCATGTAATATAGTTAGAACACATATCAGTTTAGAGATTTAATTACTAATACATAATTAAGAGTTAGAACACATATCAGTTTAGAGATCTAATTACTAATACATAATTAAGAGTTAGAACACATATCAGTTTAGAGATCTAATTACTGATACATAATTAAGAGTTAGAACACATATCAGTTTAGAGATCTAATTACTGATACATAATTAAGAGTTAGAATACATATCAGTTTAGAGATCTAATTACTGATACATAATTAAGAGTTAGAACACATATCAGTTTAGAGATCTAATTACTAATACATAATTAAGAGTTAGAACACATATCAGTTTAGAGATCTAATTACTGATACATAATTAAGAGTTAGAACACATATCAGTTTAGAGATCTAATTACTAATACATAATTAAGAGTTAGAACACATATCAGTTTAGAGATCTAATTACTAATACATAATTAAGAGTTAGAACACATATCAGTTTAGAGATCTAATTACTGATACATAATTAAGAGTTAGAACACATATCAGTTTAGAGATCTAATTACTAATACATAATTAAGAGTTAGAACACATATCAGTTTAGAGATCTAATTACTGATACATAATTAAGAGTTAGAACACATATCAGTTTAGAGATCTAATTACTAATACATAATTAAGAGTTAGAACACATATCAGTTTAGAGATCTAATTACTGATACATAATTAAGAGTTAGAACACATATCAGTTTAGAGATCTAATTACTAATACATAATTAAGAGTTAGAACACATATCAGTTTAGAGATCTAATTACTAATACATAATTAAGAGTTAGAACACATATCAGTTTAGAGATCTAATTACTGATACATAATTAAGAGTTAGAACACATATCAGTTTAGAGATCTAATTACTAATACATAATTAAGAGTTAGAACACATATCAGTTTAGAGATCTAATTACTGATACATAATTAAGAGTTAGAACACATATCAGTTTAGAGATCTAATTACTGATACATAATTAAGAGTTAGAACACATATCAGTTTAGAGATCTAATTACTAATACATAATTAAGAGTTAGAACACATATCAGTTTAGAGATCTAATTACTAATACATAATTAAGAGTTAGAACACATATCAGTTTAGAGATCTAATTACTAATACATAATTAAGAGTTAGAACACATATCAGTTTAGAGATCTAATTACTAATACATAATTAAGAGTTAGAACACATATCAGTTTAGAGATCTAATTACTAATACATAATTAAGAGTTAGAACACATATCAGTTTAGAGATATAATTACTAATACATAATTAAGAGTTAAAACACATATCAGTTTAGAGATCTAATTACTAATACATAATTAAGAGTTAGAACACATATCAGTTTAGAGATCTAATTACTGATACATAATTAAGAGTTAGAACACATATCAGTTTAGAGATCTAATTACTAATACATAATTAAGAGTTAGAACACATATCAGTTTAGAGATCTAATTACTAATACATAATTAAGAGTTAGAACACATATCAGTTTAGAGATATAATTACTAATACATAATTAAGAGTTAAAACACATATCAGTTTAGAGATCTAATTACTAATACATAATTAAGAGTTAGAACACATATCAGTTTAGAGATCTAATTACTAATACATAATTAAGAGTTAGAACACATATCAGTTTAGAGATCTAATTACTAATACATAATTAAGAGTTAGAACACATATCAGTTTAGAGATATAATTACTAATACATAATTAAGAGTTAGAACACATATCAGTTTAGAGATCTAATTACTAATACATAATTAAGAGTTAGAACACATATCAGTTTAGAGATTTAATTACTAATACATAATTAAGAGTTAGAACACATATCAGTTTAGAGATCTAATTACTAATACATAATTAAGAGTTAGAACACATATCAGTTTAGAGATATAATTACTAATACATAATTAAGAGTTAGAACACATATCAGTTTAGAGATCTAATTACTAATACATAATTAAGAGTTAGAACACATATCAGTTTAGAGATCTAATTACTAATACGTAATTAAGAGTTAGAACATATATCAGTTTAGAGATTTAATTACTAATACATAATTAAGAGTTAGAACACATATCAGTTTAGAGATCTAATTACTAATACATAATTAAGAGTTAGAACACATATCAGTTTAGAGATATAATTACTAATACATAATTAAGAGTTAGAACACATATCAGTTTAGAGATCTAATTACTAATACATAATTAAGAGTTAAAACACATATCAGTTTAGAGATCTAATTACTAATACATAATTAAGAGTTAGAACACATATCAGTTTAGAGATCTAATTACTAATACATAATTAAGAGTTAGAACACATATCAGTTTAGAGATCTAATTACTGATACATAATTAAGAGTTAGAACACATATCAGTTTAGAGATCTAATTACTAATACATAATTAAGAGTTAGAATACATATCAGTTTAGAGATCTAATTACTGATACATAATTAAGAGTTAGAACACATATCAGTTTAGAGATCTAATTACTAATACATAATTAAGAGTTAGAACACATATCAGTTTAGAGATCTAATTACTGATACATAATTAAGAGTTAGAACACATATCAGTTTAGAGATCTAATTACTGATACATAATTAAGAGTTAGAACACATATCAGTTTAGAGATCTAATTACTAATACATAATTAAGAGTTAGAACACATATCAGTTTAGAGATCTAATTACTAATACATAATTAAGAGTTAGAACACATATCAGTTTAGAGATCTAATTACTAATACATAATTAAGAGTTAGAACACATATCAGTTTAGAGATCTAATTACTAATACATAATTAAGAGGGGAGGGTGGTTTACCAATAACTAGTTAACCCTCTGATATAATATTCAACTTGTCAGTATTTGGTAAAAGTAGAAGTAGAAGTTTAAACAACACTATATTTATACTTTTTCATGACATCAGCATATGTAGTGGTCTTTTTGTGATCAATGATTTGAGGTGAGAAATAGTTTTTGATTGTAAATATTGGTAGAATTATTAACCATCACTATTAATTTTACATAATTACAATCTCTGTAATACTCATTCTAGGTTATCTTGGAGATATAAATGGTTTTAATGAAGACTCTGAACAGAGTTTTTGGGAATTCCAGATATTAGAAAATGGTAAGAATCACATTTTATCATGATAGGCAGATATCAAACGATGTTATAGTATAGTAGCTGTCTAAATATCAAACAACATCTCTTAACAAATCAAATCTATATATCAGGCAAAATATTATTTACTTTCAAAGTTGTTAATTTAGATATAGAACTATATTGAGATCATTTTCATTGTTGAGTTAAGGGAAAGAGACCAAGAATTGATTGACACAAATATACAGATTGAACAGGTCATGATACATATGGATTTACAACTACCTATGGAATCGGTGCCTATCATCACTAAAGTTGTGGGTTCAAATCCTGCTGATGACGATGTGTACTCGATACAACATTATGTGATAAAGTTTGTCAGTGACTTGTGACAGGTCTGTGGTTTCTCCCGATACTCCGGCTTCCTCCTCCAATACAACTGACTGCCACAATATAAGTGAGCTGTTGTTGAAAGTGGCATTAAGCACGATACCCCTAACTTTAACCTGAACTAACCAGTCTTTGCTCTTACTCTTTAAAAATGTGTGCTTAGAGTAAAAACAACAAATACCAATTTTAGTCTTTCGTTTGACCGGACCGGACTTGAACCCACAAGCTACTTAAAAACACCAATAAACATCATCCTTATTATATTGAATGTGATGTTAAACTCCAATAATCCTAATCCACATTATTATATTCAGAACCTACTGAAGGAGATGATATATTTAGTGACATTCCATCTGACCCTGAAATTGAACCAGAGGAGGAAGTCTTCCAAGAAAGTTCTATCCCACTGTTCAATCAATACACTGTTAATGAATCAATCTCATTAGACGGGTATGTAATAGTTTTTTTAGTCTCATAGAAAAAGGTCCAGAATCGATAACTATCTGAAAACAACTTGCTCAAAATTGTTTAATCGATCTCAGAATTTTAGTTTTGAATATTAATACATTATCTAATCGATAAACCGATTGAAAATATGGGTTGGGAGTAATTGTACTCTTTAGCTCAATAAACTGGCTCAAAAGTTGTGGAGGTTGTAATTGAATGGATGTTAAATTACTGATAGATATTTAGAAGATCGATTTAAAATGAGGGGTTGGAGGAATTACTTATTTATTTGCATATGACAATCAGTGAATTAATTAATTAGATCTCTTATGACAAATAGGTAGGAAATTAATCCATTTCAAATGACTGTTGGCTATGTATTGAACTGATCTCAAATGACACACAATGATTTAAAGGTAACATACAGTGGATTATAAATGTTATATAGCAATAAATTTACATTATCAAGGTGCATGTCAAAATCATATATATCATTAATAAGGCTAGCGGTGAAATATTATAAAGCCAAACCATTCAAATTATTTAAGAACTCAAATTCGTAATCATTGTTTTTGGAAAAGAAGTTTGCAATACATTTCATGACTGAATTGACAACTTTGAGGTTATAATACCCTCGTGACAATTGCAACTATTAAAGATATGTGGAGATAGTGTAATGCTACCCCGTGGACTAACAGTCCGATATTACAGGTATCAATGTGATTATACCACCAGGGGGCTGACAGTCCACTGTTACAGGCTACCTAGGGGATTATACTCTCGTATGCTAATAGTCCACCGCTACAGGTTACCTAGGAGATTATACTCTCGTAGGCTAATAGTCCACTGTTACAGGCTACCTAGGAGATTATACTCTCGTAGGCTAATAGTCCACTGTTACAGGTTACCTAGGAGATTATACTCTCGTAGGCTAATAGTCCACTGTTACAGGTTACCTAGGAGATTATACTCTCGTAGGCTAATAGTCCACTGTTACAGGTTACCTAGGAGATTATACTCTCGTAGGCTAATAGTCCACTGTTACAGGCTACCTAGGGGATTATACTCTCGTATGCTAATAGTCCACCGTTACAGGTTTCCTAGGAGATTATACTCTCGTAGGCTAATAGTCCACTGTTACAGGCTACCTAGGGGATTATACTCTCGTATGCTAATAGTCCACCGTTACAGGTTTCCTAGGAGATTATACTCTCGTAGGCTAATAGTCCACTGTTACAGGCTACCTAGGGGATTATACTCTCGTATGCTAATAGTCCACCGCTACAGGTTACCTAGGAGATTATACTCTCGTAGGCTAATAGTCCACTGTTACAGGCTACCTAGGAGATTATACTCTCGTAGGCTAATAGTCCACTGTTACAGGTTACCTAGGAGATTATACTCTCGTAGGCTAATAGTCCACTGTTACAGGCTACCTAGGAGATTATACTCTCGTAGGCTAATAGTCCACCGTTACAGGTTACCTAGGAGATTATACTCTCGTAGGCTAATAGTCCACCGTTACAGGTTACCTAGGAGATTATACTCTCGTAGGCTAATAGTCCACTGTTACAGGTTACCTAGGAGATTATACTCTCGTAGGCTAATAGTCCACTGTTACAGGCTACCTAGGAGATTATACTCTCGTAGGCTAATAGTCCACCGTTACAGGTTACCTAGGAGATTATACTCTCGTAGGCTAATAGTCCACCGTTACAGGTTACCTAGGAGATTATACTCTCGTAGGCTAATAGTCCACTGTTACAGGTTACCTAGGAGATTATACTCTCGTAGGCTAATAGTCCACCATTACAGGTTACCTAGGAGATTATACTCTCGTAGGCTAATAGTCCACCGTTACAGGTTACCTAGGAGATTATACTCTCGTAGGCTAATAGTCCACCGTTACAGGTTACCTAGGAGATTATACTCTCGTAGGCTAATAGTCCACTGTTACAGGTTACCTAGGAGATTATACTCTCGTAGGCTAATAGTCCACCATTACAGGTTACCTAGGAGATTATACTCTCGTAGGCTAATAGTCCACTGTTACAGGTTACCTAGGAGATTATACTCTCGTAGGCTAATAGTCCACTGTTACAGGTTACCTAGGAGATTATACTCTCGTAGGCTAATAGTCCACCATTACAGGTTACCTAGGAGATTATACTCTCGTAGGCTAATAGTCCACTGTTACAGGTTACCTAGGAGATTATACTCTCGTAGGCTAATAGTCCACTGTTACAGGTTACCTAGGGGATTATACTCTCGTAGGCTAATAGTCCACTGTTACAGGTTACCTAGGAGATTATACTCTCGTAGGCTAATAGTCCACTGTTACAGGTTACCTAGGAGATTATACTCTCGTAGGCTAATAGTCCACCATTACAGGTTACCTAGGAGATTATACTCTCGTAGGCTAATAGTCCACTGTTACAGGTTACCTAGGAGATTATACTCTCGTAGGCTAATAGTCCACTGTTACAGGTTACCTAGGAGATTATACTCTCGTAGGCTAATAGTCCACCATTACAGGTTACCTAGGAGATTATACTCTCGTAGGCTAATAGTCCACTGTTACAGGTTACCTAGGAGATTATACTCTCGTAGGCTAATAGTCCACCGTTACAGGTTACCTAGGAGATTATACTCTCGTAGGCTAATAGTCCACCATTACAGGTTACCTAGGAGATTATACTCTCGTAGGCTAATAGTCCACTGTTACAGGCTACCTAGGGGATTATACTCTCGTAGGCTAATAGTCCACTGTTACAGGTTACCTAGGAGATTATACTCTCGTAGGCTAATAGTCCACTGTTACAGGTTACCTAGGGGATTATACTCTCGTAGGCTAATAGTCCACTGTTACAGGCTACCTAGGAGATTATACTCTCGTAGGCTAATAGTCCACTGTTACAGGCTACCTAGGAGATTATACTCTCGTAGGCTAATAGTCCACTGTTACAGGTTACCTAGGAGATTATACTCTCGTAGGCTAATAGTCCACTGTTACAGGTTACCTAGGAGATTATACTCTCGTAGGCTAATAGTCCACCATTACAGGTTACCTAGGAGATTATACTCTCGTAGGCTAATAGTCCACTGTTACAGGTTACCTAGGAGATTATACTCTCGTAGGCTAATAGTCCACTGTTACAGGTTACCTAGGGGATTATACTCTCGTAGGCTAATAGTCCACTGTTACAGGTTACCTAGGAGATTATACTCTCGTAGGCTAATAGTCCACTGTTACAGGTTACCTAGGAGATTATACTCTCGTAGGCTAATAGTCCACCATTACAGGTTACCTAGGAGATTATACTCTCGTAGGCTAATAGTCCACTGTTACAGGTTACCTAGGAGATTATACTCTCGTAGGCTAATAGTCCACTGTTACAGGTTACCTAGGAGATTATACTCTCGTAGGCTAATAGTCCACCGTTACAGGTTACCTAGGAGATTATACTCTCGTAGGCTAATAGTCCACTGTTACAGGTTACCTAGGAGATTATACTCTCGTAGGCTAATAGTCCACCGTTACAGGTTACCTAGGAGATTATACTCTCGTAGGCTAATAGTCCACCATTACAGGTTACCTAGGAGATTATACTCTCGTAGGCTAATAGTCCACTGTTACAGGCTACCTAGGGGATTATACTCTCGTAGGCTAATAGTCCACTGTTACAGGTTACCTAGGAGATTATACTCTCGTAGGCTAATAGTCCACTGTTACAGGTTACCTAGGGGATTATACTCTCGTAGGCTAATAGTCCACTGTTACAGGCTACCTAGGAGATTATACTCTCGTAGGCTAATAGTCCACTGTTACAGGCTACCTAGGAGATTATACTCTCGTAGGCTAATAGTCCACTGTTACAGGTTACCTAGGAGATTATACTCTCGTAGGCTAATAGTCCACTGTTACAGGTTACCTAGGAGATTATACTCTCGTAGGCTAATAGTCCACTGTTACAGGCTACCTAGGAGATTATACTCTCGTAGGCTAATAGTCCACCGTTACAGGCTACCTAGGAGATTATACTCTCGTAGGCTAATAGTCCACCGTTACAGGCTACCTAGGAGATTATACTCTCGTAGGCTAATAGTCCACCGTTACAGGCTACCTAGGAGATTATACTCTCGTAGGCTAATAGTCCACTGTTACAGGTTACCTAGGAGATTATACTCTCGTAGGCTAATAGTCCACTGTTACAGGCTACCTAGGAGATTATACTCTCGTAGGCTAATAGTCCACTGTTACAGGCTACCTAGGAGATTATACTCTCGTAGGCTAATAGTCCACCATTACAGGTTACCTAGGAGATTATACTCTCGTAGGCTAATAGTCCACCGTTACAGGTTACCTAGGAGATTATACTCTCGTAGGCTAATAGTCCACCATTACAGGTTACCTAGGAGATTATACTCTCGTAGGCTAATAGTCCACCGTTACAGGTTACCTAGGAGATTATACTCTCGTAGGCTAATAGTCCACCATTACAGGTTACCTAGGAGATTATACTCTCGTAGGCTAATAGTCCACCGTTACAGGTTACCTAGGAGATTATACTCTCGTAGGCTAATAGTCCACTGTTACAGGCTACCTAGGAGATTATACTCTCGTAGGCTAATAGTCCACCGTTACAGGCTACCTAGGAGATTATACTCTCGTAGGCTAATAGTCCACCGTTACAGGTTACCTAGGAGATTATACTCTCGTAGGCTAATAGTCCACTGTTACAGGTTACCTAGGAGATTATACTCTCGTAGGCTAATAGTCCACTGTTACAGGTTACCTAGGAGATTATACTCTCGTAGGCTAATAGTCCACCATTACAGGTTACCTAGGAGATTATACTCTCGTAGGCTAATAGTCCACTGTTACAGGTTACCTAGGAGATTATACTCTCGTAGGCTAATAGTCCACTGTTACAGGTTACCTAGGAGATTATACTCTCGTAGGCTAATAGTCCACTGTTACAGGTTACCTAGGAGATTATACTCTCGTAGGCTAATAGTCCACCGTTACAGGCTACCTAGGAGATTATACTCTCGTAGGCTAATAGTCCACCGTTACAGGCTACCTAGGAGATTATACTCTCGTAGGCTAATAGTCCACTGTTACAGGTTACCTAGGAGATTATACTCTCGTAGGCTAATAGTCCACTGTTACAGGTTACCTAGGAGATTATACTCTCGTAGGTTAATAGTCCACCATTACAGGTTACCTAGGAGATTATACTCTCGTAGGCTAATAGTCCACCATTACAGGTTACCTAGGAGATTATACTCTCGTAGGCTAATAGTCCACCATTACAGGTTACCTAGGGGATTATACTCTCGTAGGCTAATAGTCCACCGTTACAGGTTACCTAGGAGATTATACTCTCGTAGGCTAATAGTCCACTGTTACAGGCTACCTAGGGGATTATACTCTCGTAGGCTAATAGTCCACTGTTACAGGTTACCTAGGAGATTATACTCTCGTAGGCTAATAGTCCACCATTACAGGTTACCTAGGAGATTATACTCTCGTAGGCTAATAGTCCACTGTTACAGGTTACCTAGGAGATTATACTCTCGTAGGCTAATAGTCCACCATTACAGGTTACCTAGGAGATTATACTCTCGTAGGCTAATAGTCCACTGTTACAGGCTACCTAGGGGATTATACTCTCGTAGGCTAATAGTCCACTGTTACAGGCTACCTAGGGGATTATACTCTCGTAGGCTAATAGTCCACTGTTACAGGTTACCTAGGAGATTATACTCTCGTAGGCTAATAGTCCACCGTTACAGGTTACCTAGGAGATTATACTCTCGTAGGCTAATAGTCCACTGTTACAGGCTACCTAGGAGATTATACTCTCGTAGGCTAATAGTCCACTGTTACAGGTTACCTAGGAGATTATACTCTCGTAGGCTAATAGTCCACCATTACAGGTTACCTAGGAGATTATACTCTCGTAGGCTAATAGTCCACCGTTACAGGCTACCTAGGAAATTATACTCTCGTAGGCTAATAGTCCACCGTTACAGGTTACCTAGGAGATTATACTCTCGTAGGCTAATAGTCCACTGTTACAGGTTACCTAGGAGATTATACTCTCGTAGGCTAATAGTCCACTGTTACAGGTTACCTAGGAGATTATACTCTCGTAGGCTAATAGTCCACCGTTACAGGCTACCTAGGAGATTATACTCTCGTAGGCTAATAGTCCACTGTTACAGGCTACCTAGGAGATTATACTCTCGTAGGCTAATAGTCCACTGTTACAGGTTACCTAGGAGATTATACTCTCGTAGGCTAATAGTCCACTGTTACAGGCTACCTAGGAGATTATACTCTCGTAGGCTAATAGTCCACTGTTACAGGTTACCTAGGAGATTATACTCTCGTAGGCTAATAGTCCACTGTTACAGGCTACCTAGGAGATTATACTCTCGTAGGCTAATAGTCCACTGTTACAGGTTACCTAGGAGATTATACTCTCGTAGGCTAATAGTCCACTGTTACAGGTTACCTAGGAGATTATACTCTCGTAGGCTAATAGTCCACCGTTACAGGCTACCTAGGAGATTATACTCTCGTAGGCTAATAGTCCACTGTTACAGGTTACCTAGGAGATTATACTCTCGTAGGCTAATAGTCCACTGTTACAGGTTACCTAGGAGATTATACTCTCGTAGGCTAATAGTCCACCGTTACAGGCTACCTAGGAGATTATACTCTCGTAGGCTAATAGTCCACTGTTACAGGTTACCTAGGAGATTATACTCTCGTAGGCTAATAGTCCACTGTTACAGGCTACCTAGGAGATTATACTCTCGTAGGCTAATAATCCACTGTTACAGGTTACCTAGGAGATTATACTCTCGTAGGCTAATAGTCCACCGTTACAGGTTACCTAGGAGATTATACTCTCGTAGGCTAATAGTCCACTGTTACAGGTTACCTAGGAGATTATACTCTCGTAGGCTAATAGTCCACTGTTACAGGCTACCTAGGAGATTATACTCTCGTAGGCTAATAGTCCACTGTTACAGGTTTCCTAGGAGATTATACTCTCGTAGGCTAATAGTCCACTGTTACAGGCTACCTAGGGGATTATACTCTCGTATGCTAATAGTCCACCGCTACAGGTTACCTAGGAGATTATACTCTCGTAGGCTAATAGTCCACTGTTACAGGCTACCTAGGAGATTATACTCTCGTAGGCTAATAGTCCACTGTTACAGGTTACCTAGGAGATTATACTCTCGTAGGCTAATAGTCCACTGTTACAGGCTACCTAGGAGATTATACTCTCGTAGGCTAATAGTCCACCGTTACAGGTTACCTAGGAGATTATACTCTCGTAGGCTAATAGTCCACCGTTACAGGTTACCTAGGAGATTATACTCTCGTAGGCTAATAGTCCACCGTTACAGGCTACCTAGGAGATTATACTCTCGTAGGCTAATAGTCCACCGTTACAGGTTACCTAGGAGATTATACTCTCGTAGGCTAATAGTCCACTGTTACAGGTTACCTAGGAGATTATACTCTCGTAGGCTAATAGTCCACTGTTACAGGTTACCTAGGAGATTATACTCTCGTAGGCTAATAGTCCACCGTTACAGGCTACCTAGGAGATTATACTCTCGTAGGCTAATAGTCCACCGTTACAGGTTACCTAGGAGATTATACTCTCATAGGCTAATAGTCCACCATTACAGGTTACCTAGGAGATTATACTCTCGTAGGCTAATAGTCCACCGTTACAGGCTACCTAGGAGATTATACTCTCGTAGGCTAATAGTCCACCATTACAGGTTACCTAGGAGATTATACTCTCGTAGGCTAATAGTCCACTGTTACAGGCTACCTAGGAGATTATACTCTCGTAGGCTAATAGTCCACTGTTACAGGTTACCTAGGAGATTATACTCTCGTAGGCTAATAGTCCACTGTTACAGGTTACCTAGGAGATTATACTCTCGTAGGCTAATAGTCCACCGTTACAGGCTACCTAGGAGATTATACTCTCGTAGGCTAATAGTCCACCGTTACAGGCTACCTAGGAGATTATACTCTCGTAGGCTAATAGTCCACTGTTACAGGTTACCTAGGAGATTATACTCTCGTAGGCTAATAGTCCACTGTTACAGGTTACCTAGGAGATTATACTCTCGTAGGCTAATAGTCCACTGTTACAGGTTACCTAGGAGATTATACTCTCGTAGGCTAATAGTCCACTGTTACAGGTTACCTAGGAGATTATACTCTCGTAGGCTAATAGTCCACCGTTACAGGTTACCTAGGAGATTATACTCTCGTAGGCTAATAGTCCACCGTTACAGGCTACCTAGGAGATTATACTCTCGTAGGCTAATAGTCCACCATTACAGGTTACCTAGGAGATTATACTCTCATAGGCTAATAGTCCACCATTACAGGCTACCTAGGAGATTATACTCTCGTAGGCTAATAGTCCACTGTTACAGGTTACCTAGGAGATTATACTCTCATAGGCTAATAGTCCACCATTACAGGTTACCTAGGAGATTATACTCTCGTAGGCTAATAGTCCACCGTTACAGGCTACCTAGGAGATTATACTCTCGTAGGCTAATAGTCCACCATTACAGGTTACCTAGGAGATTATACTCTCGTAGGCTAATAGTCCACTGTTACAGGCTACCTAGGAGATTATACTCTCGTAGGCTAATAGTCCACTGTTACAGGTTACCTAGGAGATTATACTCTCGTAGGCTAATAGTCCACTGTTACAGGCTACCTAGGAGATTATACTCTCGTAGGCTAATAGTCCACCGTTACAGGTTACCTAGGAGATTATACTCTCGTAGGCTAATAGTCCACTGTTACAGGTTACCTAGGAGATTATACTCTCGTAGGCTAATAGTCCACCGTTACAGGCTACCTAGGAGATTATACTCTCGTAGGCTAATAGTCCACCGTTACAGGCTACCTAGGAGATTATACTCTCGTAGGCTAATAGTCCACTGTTACAGGTTACCTAGGAGATTATACTCTCGTAGGCTAATAGTCCACTGTTACAGGTTACCTAGGAGATTATACTCTCGTAGGCTAATAGTCCACTGTTACAGGTTACCTAGGAGATTATACTCTCGTAGGCTAATAGTCCACTGTTACAGGTTACCTAGGAGATTATACTCTCGTAGGCTAATAGTCCACCGTTACAGGCTACCTAGGAGATTATACTCTCGTAGGCTAATAGTCCACCGTTACAGGCTACCTAGGAGATTATACTCTCGTAGGCTAATAGTCCACTGTTACAGGTTACCTAGGAGATTATACTCTCGTAGGCTAATAGTCCACTGTTACAGGCTACCTAGGAGATTATACTCTCGTAGGCTAATAGTCCACTGTTACAGGTTACCTAGGAGATTATACTCTCGTAGGCTAATAGTCCACTGTTACAGGTTACCTAGGAGATTATACTCTCGTAGGCTAATAGTCCACCGTTACAGGTTACCTAGGAGATTATACTCTCGTAGGCTAATAGTCCACTGTTACAGGCTACCTAGGAGATTATACTCTCGTAGGCTAATAGTCCACTCTTACAGGTTACCTAGGAGATTATACTCTCGTAGGCTAATAGTCCACCATTACAGGCTACCTAGGAGATTATACTCTCGTAGGCTAATAGTCCACTGTTACAGGTTACCTAGGAGATTATACTCTCGTAGGCTAATAGTCCACTGTTACAGGTTACCTAGGAGATTATACTCTCGTAGGCTAATAGTCCACTGTTACAGGTTACCTAGGAGATTATACTCTCGTAGGCTAATAGTCCACTGTTACAGGCTACATAGGAGATTATACTCTCGTAGGCTAATAGTCCACCATTACAGGTTACCTAGGAGATTATACTCTCGTAGGCTAATAGTCCACTGTTACAGGTTACCTAGGAGATTATACTCTCGTAGGCTAATAGTCCACCATTACAGGTTACCTAGGAGATTATACTCTCGTAGGCTAATAGTCCACTGTTACAGGTTACCTAGGAGATTATACTCTCATAGGCTAATAGTCCACTGTTACAGGCTACCTAGGAGATTATACTCTCGTAGGCTAATAGTCCACCATTACAGGTTACCTAGGAGATTATACTCTCGTAGGCTAATAGTCCACCGTTACAGGTTACCTAGGAGATTATACTCTCGTAGGCTAATAGTCCACCGTTACAGGTTACCTAGGAGATTATACTCTCGTAGGCTAATAGTCCACTGTTACAGGCTACCTAGGAGATTATACTCTCGTAGGCTAATAGTCCACTGTTACAGGTTACCTAGGAGATTATACTCTCGTAGGCTAATAGTCCACTGTTACAGGTTACCTAGGAGATTATACTCTCGTAGGCTAATAGTCCACTGTTACAGGTTACCTAGGAGATTATACTCTCGTAGGCTAATAGTCCACTGTTACAGGCTACCTAGGAGATTATACTCTCGTAGGCTAATAGTCCACCGTTACAGGTTACCTAGGAGATTATACTCTCGTAGGCTAATAGTCCACTGTTACAGGCTACCTAGGAGATTATACTCTCGTAGGCTAATAGTCCACTGTTACAGGTTACCTAGGAGATTATACTCTCGTAGGCTAATAGTCCACTGTTACAGGCTACCTAGGAGATTATACTCTCGTAGGCTAATAGTCCACCGTTACAGGTTTCCTAGGAGATTATACTCTCGTAGGCTAATAGTCCACTGTTACAGGTTACCTAGGAGATTATACTCTCGTAGGCTAATAGTCCACTGTTACAGGCTACCTAGGAGATTATACTCTCGTAGGCTAATAGTCCACTGTTACAGGTTACCTAGGGGATTATACTCTCGTAGGCTAATAGTCCACCATTACAGGTTACCTAGGAGATTATACTCTCGTAGGCTAATAGTCCACTGTTACAGGCTACCTAGGGGATTATACTCTCGTAGGCTAATAGTCCACTGTTACAGGTTACCTAGGAGATTATACTCTCGTAGGCTAATAGTCCACCGTTACAGGTTACCTAGGAGATTATACTCTCGTAGGCTAATAGTCCACTGTTACAGGTTACCTAGGAGATTATACTCTCGTAGGCTAATAGTCCACTGTTACAGGCTACCTAGGAGATTATACTCTCGTAGGCTAATAGTCCACTGTTACAGGTTACCTAGGAGATTATACTCTCGTAGGCTAACAGTCCACCGTTACAGGCTACCTAGGAGATTATACTCTCGTAGGCTAATAGTCCACCGTTACAGGTTACCTAGGAGATTATACTCTCGTAGGCTAATAGTCCACCATTACAGGTTACCTAGGAGATTATACTCTCGTAGGCTAATAGTCCACCGTTACAGGTTTCCTAGGAGATTATACTCTCGTAGGCTAATAGTCCACTGTTACAGGTTACCTAGGAGATTATACTCTCGTAGGCTAATAGTCCACTGTTACAGGCTACCTAGGGGATTATACTCTCGTAGGCTAATAGTCCACCATTACAGGTTACCTAGGAGATTATACTCTCGTAGGCTAATAGTCCACTGTTACAGGTTACCTAGGAGATTATACTCTCGTAGGCTAATAGTCCACTGTTACAGGCTACCTAGGAGATTATACTCTCGTAGGCTAATAGTCCACCGTTACAGGTTACCTAGGAGATTATACTCTCGTAGGCTAATAGTCCACTGTTACAGGCTACCTAGGAGATTATACTCTCGTAGGCTAATAGTCCACTGTTACAGGTTACCTAGGAGATTATACTCTCGTAGGCTAATAGTCCACTGTTACAGGCTACCTAGGAGATTATACTCTCGTAGGCTAATAGTCCACCGTTACAGGTTTCCTAGGAGATTATACTCTCGTAGGCTAATAGTCCACTGTTACAGGCTACCTAGGAGATTATACTCTCGTAGGCTAATAGTCCACTGTTACAGGTTACCTAGGAGATTATACTCTCGTAGGCTAATAGTCCACTGTTACAGGCTACCTAGGAGATTATACTCTCGTAGGCTAATAGTCCACCGTTACAGGTTTCCTAGGAGATTATACTCTCGTAGGCTAATAGTCCACTGTTACAGGCTACCTAGGAGATTATACTCTCGTAGGCTAATAGTCCACCGTTACAGGTTTCCTAGGAGATTATACTCTCGTAGGCAAATAGTCCACCATTACAGGTTACCTAGGGGATTATACTCTCGTAGGCTAATAGTCCACTGTTACAGGCTACCTAGGAGATTATACTCTCGTAGGCTAATAGTCCACTGTTACAGGCTACCTAGGAGATTATACTCTCGTAGGCTAATAGTCCACCGTTACAGGTTACCTAGGAGATTATACTCTCGTAGGCTAATAGTCCACTGTTACAGGCTACCTAGGAGATTATACTCTCGTAGGCTAATAGTCCACCGTTACAGGTTTCCTAGGAGATTATACTCTCGTAGGCTAATAGTCCACTGTTACAGGCTACCTAGGAGATTATACTCTCGTAGGCTAATAGTCCACTGTTACAGGTTACCTAGGAGATTATACTCTCGTAGGCTAATAGTCCACTGTTACAGGTTACCTAGGAGATTATACTCTCGTAGGCTAATAGTCCACTGTTACAGGCTACCTAGGAGATTATACTCTCGTAGGCTAATAGTCCACTGTTACAGGCTACCTAGGAGATTATACTCTCGTAGGCAAATAGTCCACCATTACAGGTTACCTAGGAGATTATACTCTCATAGGCTAATAGTCCACCGTTACAGGTTACCTAGGGGATTATACTCTCGTATGCTAATAGTCCACCGTTACAGGTTACCTAGGAGATTATACTCTCGTAGGCTAATAGTCCACCGATACAGGCTACCTAGGGGATTATACTCTCGTAGGCTAATAGTCCACTGTTACAGGTTACCTAGGAGATTATACTCTCGTAGGCTAATAGTCCACTGTTACAGGTTACCTAGGAGATTATACTCTCGTAGGCTAATAGTCCACTGTTACAGGTTACCTAGGGGATTATACTCTCGTAGGCTAATAGTCCACTGTTACAGGTTACCTAGGAGATTATACTCTCGTAGGCTAATAGTCCACTGTTACAGGTTACCTAGGAGATTATACTCTCGTAGGCTAATAGTCCACTGTTACAGGTTTCCTAGGAGATTATACTCTCGTAGGCTAACAGTCCACCGTTACAGGTTACCTAGGAGATTATACTCTCGTAGGCTAATAGTCCACTGTTACAGGTTACCTAGGAGATTATACTCTCGTAGGCTAATAGTCCACCATTACAGGTTACCTAGGAGATTATACTCTCGTAGGCTAATAGTCCACTGTTACAGGTTACCTAGGAGATTATACTCTCGTAGGCTAATAGTCCACCATTACAGGTTACCTAGGAGATTATACTCTCGTAGGCTAATAGTCCACTGTTACAGGCTACCTAGGAGATTATACTCTCGTAGGCTAATAGTCCACCATTACAGGTTACCTAGGAGATTATACTCTCGTAGGCTAATAGTCCACTGTTACAGGTTACCTAGGAGATTATACTCTCGTAGGCTAATAGTCCACTGTTACAGGTTACCTAGGAGATTATACTCTCGTAGGCTAATAGTCCACTGTTACAGGTTACCTAGGAGATTATACTCTCGTAGGCTAATAGTCCACTGTTACAGGTTACCTAGGAGATTATACTCTCGTAGGCTAATAGTCCACTGTTACAGGTTACCTAGGAGATTATACTCTCGTAGGCTAATAGTCCACTGTTACAGGTTACCTAGGAGATTATACTCTCGTAGGCTAATAGTCCACCATTACAGGTTACCTAGGAGATTATACTCTCGTAGGCTAATAGTCCACTGTTACAGGCTACCTAGGAGATTATACTCTCGTAGGCTAATAGTCCACTGTTACAGGTTACCTAGGAGATTATACTCTCGTAGGCTAATAGTCCACCGATACAGGCTACCTAGGAGATTATACTCTCGTAGGCTAATAGTCCACCGTTACAGGTTACCTAGGAGATTATACTCTCGTAGGCTAATAGTCCACCGCTACAGGTTACCTAGGAGATTATACTCTCGTAGGCTAATAGTCCACCGATACAGGCTACCTAGGAGATTATACTCTCGTAGGCTAATAGTCCACTGTTACAGGTTACCTAGGAGATTATACTCTCGTAGGCTAATAGTCCACCGATACAGGCTACCTAGGAGATTATACTCTCGTAGGCTAATAGTCCACTGTTACAGGTTACCTAGGAGATTATACTCTCGTAGGCTAATAGTCCACTGTTACAGGTTACCTAGGAGATTATACTCTCGTAGGCTAATAGTCCACCATTACAGGTTACCTAGGAGATTATACTCTCGTAGGCTAATAGTCCACCGTTACAGGCTACCTAGGGGATTATACTCTCGTAGGCTAATAGTCCACTGTTACAGGTTACCTAGGAGATTATACTCTCGTAGGCTAATAGTCCACCATTACAGGCTACCTAGGAGATTATACTCTCGTAGGCTAATAGTCCACCATTACAGGTTACCTAGGAGATTATACTCTCGTAGGCTAATAGTCCACTGTTACAGGTTACCTAGGAGATTATACTCTCGTAGGCTAATAGTCCACTGTTACAGGCTACCTAGGAGATTATACTCTCGTAGGCTAATAGTCCACTGTTACAGGTTACCTAGGAGATTATACTCTCGTATGCTAATAGTCCACTGTTACAGGTTACCTAGGGGATTATACTCTCGTAGGCTAATAGTCCACTGTTACAGGCTACCTAGGAGATTATACTCTCGTAGGCTAATAGTCCACTGTTACAGGTTACCTAGGAGATTATACTCTCGTATGCTAATAGTCCACTGTTACAGGTTACCTAGGGGATTATACTCTCGTAGGCTAATAGTCCACTGTTACAGGCTACCTAGGAGATTATACTCTCGTAGGCTAATAGTCCACTGTTACAGGTTACCTAGGAGATTATACTCTCGTAGGCTAATAGTCCACCGTTACAGGCTACCTAGGAGATTATACTCTCGTAGGCTAATAGTCCACTGTTACAGGTTTCCTAGGAGATTATACTCTCGTAGGCTAATAGTCCACCGTTACAGGTTTCCTAGGAGATTATACTCTCATAGGCTAATAGTCCACCGTTACAGGTTACCTAGGAGATTATACTCTCGTAGGCTAATAGTCCACCGTTACAGGTTACCTAGGAGATTATACTCTCGTAGGCTAATAGTCCACCGTTACAGGTTACCTAGGAGATTATACTCTCGTAGGCTAATAGTCCACCGTTACAGGTTACCTAGGAGATTATACTCTCGTAGGCTAATAGTCCACTGTTACAGGTTACCTAGGAGATTATACTCTCGTAGGCTAATAGTCCACTGTTACAGGCTACCTAGGGGATTATACTCTCGTAGGCTAATAGTCCACCGTTACAGGTTTCCTAGGAGATTATACTCTCATAGGCTAATAGTCCACCGTTACAGGTTACCTAGGAGATTATACTCTCGTAGGCTAATAGTCCACCGTTACAGGTTACCTAGGAGATTATACTCTCGTAGGCTAATAGTCCACTGTTACAGGTTACCTAGGAGATTATACTCTCGTAGGCTAATAGTCCACTGTTACAGGTTACCTAGGAGATTATACTCTCGTAGGCAAATAGTCCACCATTACAGGTTACCTAGGGGATTATACTCTCGTAGGCTAATAGTCCACCGTTACAGGTTACCTAGGAGATTATACTCTCGTAGGCTAATAGTCCACTGTTACAGGCTACCTAGGGGATTATACTCTCGTAGGCAAATAGTCCACTGTTACAAGTTACCTAGGAGATTATACTCTCGTAGGCTAATAGTCCACTGTTACAGGTTACCTAGGGGATTATACTCTCGTAGGCTAATAGTCCACCGTTACAGGTTACCTAGGAGATTATACTCTCGGAGGCTAATAGTCCACCGTTACAGGTTACCTAGGAGATTATACTCTCGGAGGCTAATAGTCCACCGTTACAGGTTACCTAGGAGATTATACTCTCGTAGGCTAATAGTCCACTGTTACAGGTTACCTAGGGGATTATACTCTCGTAGGCAAATAGTCCACTGTTACAAGTTACCTAGGAGATTATACTCTCGTAGGCTAATAGTCCACTGTTACAGGTTACCTAGGGGATTATACTCTCGTAGGCTAATAGTCCACTGTTACAGGTTACCTAGGAGATTATACTCTCATAGGCTAATAGTCCACCGTTACAGGTTACCTAGGAGATTATACTCTCGTAGGCTAATAGTCCACCGTTACAGGTTACCTAGGAGATTATACTCTCGTAGGCTAATAGTCCACTGTTACAGGTTACCTAGGAGATTATACTCTCGTAGGCTAATAGTCCACTGTTACAGGCTACCTAGGGGATTATACTCTCGTAGGCTAATAGTCCACCGTTACAGGTTTCCTAGGAGATTATACTCTCATAGGCTAATAGTCCACCGTTACAGGTTACCTAGGAGATTATACTCTCGTAGGCTAATAGTCCACCGTTACAGGTTACCTAGGAGATTATACTCTCGTAGGCTAATAGTCCACCGTTACAGGTTACCTAGGAGATTATACTCTCGTAGGCTAATAGTCCACCGTTACAGGTTACCTAGGAGATTATACTCTCGTAGGCTAATAGTCCACCGCTACAGGTTACCTAGGAGATTATTCTCTCGTAGGCTAATAGTCCACCGATACAGGCTACCTAGGAGATTATACTCTCGTAGGCTAATAGTCCACCGTTACAGGTTACCTAGGAGATTATACTCTCATAGGCCAATAGTCCACCGTTACAAGTTACCTAGGAGATTATACTCTCGTAGGCTAATAGTCCACCGTTACAGGTTACCTAGGAGATTATACTCTCGGAGGCTAACAGTCCACTGTTACAGGTTACCTAGGAGATTATACTCTCGGAGGCTAATAGTCCACCGTTACAGGTTACCTAGAAGATTATACTCTCGTAGGCTAATTTAAGCATATTTTATTATTCAATAAGAAACAATTGGATAGGACACAAGTTTCACAACTTAGAAACGTCTTCTCCAATACATACATGAATTAATACAAAATGAACTTGTATAATATTATATACATATTTCATATTAACTTAATATGCCACATGTTTTTGCAAAAATAAATCAATTACTATATATTGTCTCTTAATACATGCATTTGGACTAAAATAACATTTTTAAAGCATTTTTTCTTATACAATGGTCACAAGAAAAAAATGCTGGGTCATAGTTTTCATTCATAAATACCAGTTTTTGTTTACGAAAATTGAAAAACCAGAAAAAGGCCATTTTCCTCCTATTTTAGCATTTTGGTATATAATCACGCCGTATTCATGAAAGCCTCTGTTATGCTCATATCAAAGTTTCATATCAGGAGGCTTGCTACATACCATAGCCTTCATGAAATATGTAAGGCAAAATGCCGAAAAGGTTTAGTGAAAAATTGTAAGTTTCATGTATTTTGGGTTGTGTCCCTTTTCTAAGTATGTAGTACAAGGTGTAGAAAGATATTCAAATTGACAGTAATTTATAAATTAAGTCAAAACTGAGTACTACCTTCAACCTGAATGATTGTGCTGTTTTGATGTGATTAATTGTAATATTGCTTATTGTTATTTATGGTTGCCATGATAACGGTTATGGCCCAATATTGGCAAAAATTTGAGGTTTTGGATATGAAAGATGTCGTGTGCATTCTTAAATCTATAATATCTGTTATTAGATGCAGTTTCTAATACAAAATGTCAAGTATTAACTAGAAAAAAATAAACATATAAATTTTGACAGACTTCAAAATGAACGGCAAGTCACAGAAGATATATAGATTCTCCTTCAGTTGCCCGTGGGTTACGATATTTCTCCACTCAAGAGAGTTAAGTTTAAAATTTTAACCACAAGCCGTCAGGCGATCAGGCTTCAACCTTGTGGTTAAAAATTTAAATTTAACTCTCTTGAGTGGAGAAATATCGTAACCCACATGGGCAAGTGAAGGAGAATTTGTTTCTCCCATTATTTAACACGAGCTTTATTTCAAAATCTAGCCAATTACCGATTTGACAACATGCGGGGAAAGGCACGAGATATTTTAATCCTCTAGAGGATTACAGATTTTTCCACCACTGGTTCAGCGGGGTTAAAGCGCCGTAATAATGGGAGAAATTTATCATCATAGTTAATATCAAGTGAAAGAATAATTGTCAATCATTTAACTTCCGAATAAAATTGATGTCACAGTGAATGTGTGAAAATTAGATTGGTCTCATTGTTATCATTGCTCAGCATTCCACAGTATGATGTTCAATAATTTGGATCGTAATTGTTCAATGGAGCAAGGTTTGCCATGCAACGACAGGCAAAACCACTGCTTTTCACATCCGGTGATTTTTTAAACAAGTTTATAATACAATATATGGTTTCTCAAAGCAGTTTTCTTGGCTGTAATATTTTGATATTGCTGAATCAGATGATCGATATGTGCTTCCGAAGTACAAAGTCCTCCGTGACTGTCAACAGTAGATGTAATTTTAGCCAGTTCAATGCATTTTTTCTGTTCTTTTTGTTCTTTTTGATACTTAAGTTTCTTGATGACTTCAACTCTCTTTTGCTTCACCTGCTTCTCATACAACTTCTGTGTTTGCCTTAGTTTTCTCCCTTCTTTCATACCTTTCTTGATTAATATCTTTTGAGCTACCTTACTTTTCTGCTTTATCCATTTCACTGTACGATTTCGTTTACGCATGATTACTCCAGAATGATGCCTGACTGTTGCATTTCTTTTCCGACATATGGAGTAATCTAAATCCCCGAAATAATGCTCAGCTGGTAGGTTGGTCAATTTACTGTGTGCAGTCCTTTGTCTCTCAACCATACTACAATCCTTGCCATAAATTCCGTCTTCTAGATGGTCAGATAGCTGCCGTTTGACAACATTAAGTAAAGAACTACATAAAATTTGAAGTGTCTCTTTGCATGGGGCTGTTCCTTCATACAACTTGTCGCATGTTTTGTTTGGATAATCTGGAAATATTGATGGCGGAGATGTAAGTAAAGGGGTTGAGTTGGTGCTCCATAATGCGAGATGATTTTTCAGAGGCTGAAAATATTGATGCAAATCCAAGTGGTGGACTGTTGTACCGTTAAATATGGACCATAATGGCGCTGTAACAATATTTGAAATGATAGCTAAGGATCTGATTTGAGTGATAATATACTCACATTGGAGATCGGTCACAACTGATTTAAGTTTTTCATTAGGCTGATTAACATAATCATTCACAAATGACAAAATATCATCTCTGTGATCAATAACAGTTTCTGCTCCAGAAAAGAGATTGTTGAAACGATTTGCTCTATAAGATAATTTTTGAGGTTTTGTCCGTCAATTTCATATAGGCCAACCAGTCTTCTCGGCGTCCATTTCGCTCATCTCCTCGAGGTCCAAACAATTCGCAAACTCTTCTTATGGTCTTTACGGCTCTAGATTCCTTAATATTATTCAAGATGCCCTCTGCCTTGTCAAGTTGCTGTAGGTTACTGTCAACTTCGCTATGGAAACCCAGCAAAACATGAGCTGAACAATACAGAAAATGCAGTAACGGTACTTCAACATCTGGGAAATGTTCCTTCAACATTTTTTCTCGCCATTCGGATAAGATGACATTTGATTTTTTCATGACACTTGATCGATCGGACATTAGGCTTGCTAATGAATTCAACATTTTTGAAAATGTTTCGGATTTAGAATCATTCTGTGTTGAGGATGAAATTTCGGACGCTTCATCTATCAGACCTTTTAACAAGTTGGCCACGGTCTCGCCATCTTCCCTTGCAACTGACTAAAATCCAAATGACAACGAACGTTTATCTGCTAAATGGACACCAGCGTCAACTATTTTTTTACCGTCCCTACTTGTTCCATCTGCGAAAAGATCCCAATTTCTACTTTCGCGATTGCCTCACTAACTTGTTCTTTCGCTAGAAAATGACCCTCATCAATTATATTTTGAACAGTAGTGCGTTTAGGCAGTTTTTCTACCTTCATTTTGCAAATATTTTCACTGACGGATTTTATAACTTCAGAAACTTTATTGGATGGGATTTCAAGACTTTGCAGTTCCATTACGCATGTGCGAATATCGTCGTTATAGCGCCTGTTAGATAATGTAGATACACTTCTGTTTTCAGTTTGCTGTAATTTCAAATCATCGTTTTCTATTTTTAGCTCTTTTATTTCTTCTGTTACACTTTTTAATTTTCCTTTGATTCCCTCTTTCTCCCGTTTCGCTCTTTCATACTGCTGGCGTAAATAAGTCGCTTGATCAAGCATTTTTTTATGACGCCTTTTTGTTTCAGCCCTCTTTTCATTCAGATTATAAATGTGTTTTTTAAGCTTTGCATTTTCCAATTTTTTATTTTGAATTTCTTGAATGGAAATGTCCTGCTTTTTCTCCCTCCTTTGAAGTTTTTTGTAATAGTTTTCTTTTTTCATTGATTTAACTGTTTCCTTTTTCTCTTTCAATTCTGTTTTCAGTTCAGTGTTTTGTTTTTGCAAAATCTGACTTTGCTTAGTACTTGATTTTACTATAAATAGCTTAGAACTTAAGGTTTTATATTCCGTTTTTAACTTCCAGATGTTTTGTGACTGTTCAGTAACTATATCCTTCAAAATTGTATTTTGGTTCTTCATAACCTGATTTCGAAATTCTGCCTCTTGTAAATGATTTGCTGTCCGGACATTTGAATGCGATGGCCCTTGAATGTAATTTTCATTTCTCTTCCCTTTACCACCTTGTAGAGAAATATAGTTAATTAAATTATCCTGTTTCAGGTTTTGTAGTTCTGATTTCAATTTATTTTTTGACATTTTGGACAATTTCTCTTGCAGCACTTTTTGTAGTTTATGTATTTTCAGAGGATTTATTGTCATCTTGTAAACATCTTTTATGTGTTCTGAAACATCATTCCATGTTTTACCCCTTTTTCGCTGTAAAATGCATATTTCGAGGAAAATAGACACAGTCAATGAATTACTTGAATCCTTTGTTACCGTATTTGATGATTCCACGATCGGTATCTGTTAAATAAAAAAAAAACGGGGTTTATGTTTCACGATGAATCATTAAAACATATGTTAAGTGATCATCAGGGCCAGATTATCAAAATTTCAAGATTCAAGATTCAAGATTCTTTATTCAAGAATTCAGGCGCACATATGCGCAACAAAAGCAAATAAACTAAATACAATTACATTAATTAAGTGAAGACATGAACAACAAAAAACAAACAAAAACTAAAAATGTTGAGCTCATGCAAGTGGATTATCCAAGTTAGAGTATACTTAATCGAACACACCCTTTTATCTTAATGACACGAACACACCAAACATTCAATTGGGATTTAACTTTCTAATGGATTTATATTTAAAGTGGGTGCTTAATTAAGGTAGTTAACATGTGAAGATATAGGGAGGAAGCATTCTTCTATTAATGTTCGGTAAGTATATATATATATATATATTGCTTTTAAAAAAAATATTTTTGTTAAAAACTGTTATTTATGATATGATAACTGATAGTCCAGTTGCATGAGACTGTCTCGAAACTAGTTCATACGACCTTGATCAATAAAGTAAGACATAAATCTATTATTAACCTGTTACATGTTACAAATATGACTAATTTACAAACATTTATGATCATTACATAGAAAAGAGACAGGTGTCTTTAATGTATTTTTGTGCAGCAAAACATATGGAGGAAATTATATCACAGCTAAGTGTTTCATTTCCAAATAATAATAAATCAATATTTACCGGAATTCCAATCAAATTCAACTTATTTATTTCAAATAACATAATAATACGCGATTAGGTAAATCTGTTACAGTGTAACAAGTAATGCTCTGCATTTTCATTAATGTATCCACATAAACAATTAGAATTTAAAATTAAATTTCCATGATGTATATCTGCATTTAATGCATAGCATTTATTTCGCATTCTAGAGTGTAATACAAGGGTGATCATACACTCGATAATTCATAGTCCACAATGACAGGTTTGTCCACCCAGATTGATGATACCACGGGAACTAGCCGTCCACCATAACAAGTATCTACCCAGGGTAATAATACCCACGTGGGCAAGCGGTCTACTATGACAGGTGTCGACCTAGGTTATTGATACACCAAGAATAATAATCCACTATAACTATTCACCTATGTTATTATTGCCCACAATGACACCAATTCGATCTAGAGTAATGAAACTCTTCCTTGATTAACAGTCCATTATGACAGGTGTATTGATCAAGGAAGATGATACCATCGGAGACTAAAAGACCATCATAATAGGTCTGTTTTCTATGAAAAAAATTATTCACAGTATAGACAGTCTGCCTAGTGAAAAGCTCAATAATTTAAGAAATCCAGTGCTTATAGACATTCATTAGATTTGTTTAGCAGATACAAACATTAATGGCAAATAGTTCAGATATAGGGACACCCATTGCTCAACATTCTGTGATTGTACAATGCTTGTGTAAGGCATATAATATATCTGATAGTGTCATGTTGAATTTCAACAATTTCTCCAAATGTGCAAGTGTCGATTAAATGCCCAGGTGATGATTACATGCTCCCTAGAGCCTCTGGTGCCAAATCTCTCAGTGTGAAGAAAGTATATGGCCGCTGAAAAAGAATCGTCGGTAACCCACAGGTGATCATGTTCCGATAACTCTCCACTCAGGTAACCCACAGGTGGTCATGCTTCGGTGACTCTTCACTCATTACCCGTACATCAACTGGCAGAGAAATCCTCGCTTCGTTGAACAAAGCATATTGATAGTCATCAAACAAAATCATCGTTTGATATTGTTAATTGCATTCTTTAAGGTGAAAAAGCTATGCAAAAATGGGGGGTTCCCATAATTTAGATTGATTTAAAAGTTGTGATTTGATTGGTTTTAGAGACTGTCATCGGGACATTTCAAAAGTATTTTAAAACGATTGCATATACGACGAGGATTTCTCTGCAAGTTGATACATGGATGATGGCTGGAGAGTAATCGTAGCGTGATCAGCTGTGGGTTACATGAGCTGAGAGCTATCGGAACGTGATCAGCTGTGGGTTACATGAGCTGAGAGCTATCGGAACGTGATCAGCTGTGGGTTACATGAGTTGAGAGCTATCGGAACGTGATCAGCTGTGGGTTACATGACCTGAGAGCTATCGGACCGTGATCAGCTGTGGGTTACATGAGCTGAGAGCTATCGGAACATGATCAGCTGTGGGTTACATGAGCTGAGAGCTATCGGAACGTGATCAGCTGTGGGTTACATGAGTTGAGAGCTATCGGAACGTGATCAGCTGTGGGTTACATGACCTGAGAGCTATCGGAACGTGATCAGCTGTGGGTTACATGAGCTGAGAGCTATCGGAACGTGATCAGCTGTGGGTTCCTTGAGTGGATAATAATGAGAGCGTGATCAGCTGTGTTTTACCGATGATGCTGAGAAAGATGCTATAAAGTTGGTCTAAATTTGCTAAAAATATAAATAATTTTATTTCCGATGTTATGTGCTCTATTTATCAATATAGCTTTACTACATATTTGTCAGGTTTCTGTTATTACATATTTGTCAGGTTTCTGTTATTACATATTTGTCAGGTGTCTGTTATTACATATTTGTCAGGTTTCTGTTATTACATATTTGTCAGGTTTCTGTTATTACATATTTGTCAGGTTTCTGTTATTACATATTTGTCAGGTTTCTGTTATTACATATTTGTCAGGTTTCTGTTATTACATATTTGTCAGGTTTCTGTTATTGCATATTTGTCAGATGTCTGTTATTACATATTTGTCAGGTTTCTGTTATTACATATTTGTCAGGTTTCTGTTATTACATATTTGTCAGGTTTCTGTTATTACATATTTGTCAGGTGTCTGTTATTACATATTTGTCAGGTTTCTGTTATTACATATTTGTCAGGTGTCTGTTATTACATATTTGTCAGGTTTCTGTTATTACATATTTGTCAGGTTTCTGTTATTACATATTTGTCAGGTTTCTGTTATTACATATTTGTCAGGTTTCTGTTATTACATATTTGTCAGGTTTCTGTTATTACATATTTGTCAGGTTTCTGTTATTACATATTTGTCAGGTTTCTGTTATTACATATTTGTCAGGTTTCTGTTATTACATATTTGTCAGGTGTCTGTTATTGCATATTTGTCAGATGTCTGTTATTACATATTTGTCAGGTTTCTGTTATTACATATTTGTCAGGTTTCTGTTATTACATATTTGTCAGGTTTCTGTTATTACATATTTGTCAGGTGTCTGTTATTACATATTTGTCAGGTTTCTGTTATTACACCGACTTATACCATTTATATTTAATGCTTCCGTTATAGTTGTAAGCAGAAATCTTTAAGCCGATTTCCTATTGTATCTTGGTTTTATCAGTTGCGGTATAATTTATCAAGATCAATATGATAAAAGTACATAACTGCCTTGGCGTTCTGCCAAACGTTTAATCACATAATGTCTGTGGTCTGTGGTATTTCTGTGTATAACAATCAATAACGCCTAGAGTAAGAATTACATTTAATTTATTGTTGTTTTTTTAAATTTAAAGTTGGTTATAGGAGATATATGATATTGTATGTTACATTGTATGATGTATTTTGTCATAGTTCATAACATATGTGACAACTAGGAATATCTCCTATATTGATCATGTTAGTGGTATGTTAATTTCATTCCCTTGACTATTTATGTTATATATTAAGATTAGTGGCCGTTGAGTATTCTATTTATTAGGTGCAAAAAAGAGATGTAGAAGACGTTCTTTAAGTAAGCTTTCATGATAAGCAAAAATCATTGTAAACGATTCAAGTACAACTAATGTATATAAGAGTGCAGTAAGGGCAAAAGAGATTATTTACGTCAACTTAAAATGAGTGCAATAATAGGAAGTGATTCGTCGATATTGTACGATGTCGATCAATTTCAGGAGTTAACAGCTAGTTATATGTGTGTTAGTAGGACAGCGGGCAACCAATACAAATACGTTTGTCACGTGATGTTAGCAGGAAGGATGACAAATACAAATGTGTTGTGGCGCGAGTTACCCGGAAGAATAATAAGTACCAATACATTGTCAGATAAAATACCGATGGAATGAAATCGAATTATTAGAATATTCCGACAATACGGGATCAGTTTTCAAACTTAATCTGAAATGGGGTGATATTTTTCATGTGGTGTTTATACAATTTATCAAAAAGTAGAACTAGAATAGATATGGCAATGCATCGATGTAAACAAAAACACCAGCTTTTACTATTCACCTGACCAATGAACATATGAGTGTTAAGTCCGCTGTTCATCCATCGTCGTGGTTAGCTTTTTATATTGTAATATAAACTCGGGGACCACTGAGCCAAATTAAGCTAAACTTTGCTTTGGTAGTACATTGATGTATACAGTGGAAAGTGATATTAAAATGTCAAGATATATATACGCTTTCCGCATAAAAACGATGTTTGGTTCGTCTTTACCTCCAGCTGTTTGTAGCAGGGCTCATGTCTTATTTATGTTATTTGTGTTTTTTGTTGTTGCGTATAGTGGTATCCAACACATATTGTGGTGTGTTTTATTGTGTTTTTCTTCGTCTTGTTTACCCTATATTGCCGGTTTCACTGGATTCCCCTTTTTAGCTCACCTTGCCAAAGACAAAGTGAGCTTTTGCCATCACTTGGCGTCTGTCGTCCGTTAGCTTTTCACATTTTGATCTTCTGTTCTGAAACCCCTCAGCCAAATGAACTGAAACTTGGTAGGTCCTCTCTAAAGATTGCACATTTTGTTCTGATCCATTAACAAACATGGCCGCCACAGGCAATTCTTGTTTCTGATTGGCCGATGAAAGAAAATCTTCTCCTCTGAAATCGCTGGGCCAAATGAACCGAAACTTGGTAGGGCGTATCTATGGTAGGTCCTCTATCGAGATTGTTCATTTCTTCCCGATCCGTTATCAGACATGGCAGCGACAGGCAATTCTTGTTTCTGATTGGTTAATTTCTAAAACATCTTCTCCTCTGCAACCGCTTAGCCAAATGAACCGTAACTTGGCAGGAAGTATCTATGGAGGGTCCACTATAGAGATTGCTCATTTCGTCCCGATCCGTTAACAAACATGGCCGCCACAGGCAATTCTTATTTCTGATTGGTTGATTTCTAAAAAATCTTCTCCGAAACTGCTTAGCAAAATGAACCGTAACTTGGTAGGAAGTATCTATGAAAGGTCCACTATAAAGATTGCTCATTTCGTCCCGATCCGTTATCAGACATGGCAGCGACAGGCAATTCTTGTTTCTGATTGGTTGATTTCTAAAGCATCTTCTCCTCTACAACCGCTTAGCCAAATGAACCGTAACTTGGCAGGAAATATCTATGGAAGGTCCACTATAAAGATTGCTCATTTCGTCCCGATCCGTTAACAAACATGGCCGCCACAGGCAATTCTTATTTCTGATTGGTTGATTTCTAAAAAATCTTCTCTGAAACTGCTTAGCAAAATGAACCGTAACTTGGTAGGAAGCATTTATGAAAAGTCCTCTCTAAAGATTGCACATTTTGTCCCGTTTCATTAGCAAACATGGCCGCCATAGGCAATTCTTGTTTCTGATTGGCCGATCTTCTACTCTGAAACCGCTCGGCCAAATCAATCTGAATTTGGTAGGAAGCATCATTGGAAGGTCCTCTATACAGATTCCTCATTTCGTCCCAATTTTTTTTTAGCAAATACGGCTGTAATAGGCAATTCTTGTTTCTGGTTGGTCAATTTCTAAAAATCTTCTCTGAAACTGCATAGCCAAATGAACCGAAACTTGGTGGGAAGCACCTATGAAAGATTCAGTATTAAGTTTTCTCCAAGCAGAGTGAAAGGTGAGCATTGCCTTTACTTAAGTAGTAACATTACTGTCTTATCTTCCTGTTTTCTCTTTCGTCATGCTAATCACATGTAGTTGGTGATTCTACAAATGAAAGTAAATCATCAAGTTGAGATCAGTAGGTGGGATACTTTTGTACGAGACAATGGTCCAGTTTTGCATATGCTGCCAAGGGGAATATTATAAAATTTTATTTGAAATTCAGTTGTAATTGGAATAGACTATTACTGTCACTAACGCTGGGTATGCGATCCAGGTCCTGGGTGTCAACAAATTAGCTTAGACACTAATAAAATATTCTGCGGAACCAGAAATGTAATGCAAATATATTAGATATGAATGACCATTTGTGAAGTGTGAATTAAAAACTACAAATAAAAACATCAGGGTCAATATAGTGCGAATGATAGACCCAGGCACATCATAGGTGATAACTTGTTATTTATCAAGTTAGAGATACATTATACATAAGGGTAATAACAAAATTACCGAACACCGGGCAATCTTGCAAAGGGAAAGGCAAAACTCATAGGTCAACAAACAGACAAAATCAGTCAACAACCGGAAAACTGGGAAAACCGCAATGGCCCTGACTTGTTACAGGCATTTCCAAAGAAATGGTGGGTTGAATCATATTTTACGGCGCCAAACCTCCCGCTTACATTATGGTTAAAAGGTTCCGGTTGTCACTATAACAGCATTTTTAACAATACTGGGACAAATTAGGTGTAATAGTAGTCAACGCAGTACTTTATGAAAATCCATCGTTTATTATCGTCTCTGCAGAACGGTTTAAATGAACAGTCATCTTCTTACACACTTTGATTTCAAATGAGATGTCGAATGACGTCATGTCTAAACCACGACTACTTAATCCTTATCTTTATACATTTTCCATATTTACTTTATGAAAATCCATCGTTAATTATCGTCTCTGCAGAGACAGACATTTTTCGACAAGATCTATCGGAATATAAAATTGCAACCTGTCTTTTACAGTTTGGTTGTTCTTTAAGGACATGTTTTTGTCGAATATAGTGCAGCTATATGATTTACATTGTTTTTGTAATATCCTGTGTGAATAAGTTCGTTTATAACCAAGACGTTAGAAATAGATAATATTAGATTGTAATTGTACTGTATCACTTCTTTAGCAAGAACTCAATGAACCCCGTACAACGCACGTCTAATCGATATATTAGCTTCTCCCATAAATACGTTAAGATAATATTAAAATGAAGCTTGTTATATATATTTAAGGAACGAACGGAGATCATAAAAACGAGAGATACGAATATAGAAACAATGACATAGATTTAGAAATCGTGAAGCACACCGAGACAACTAAATACATACACGGCACACCTAAGTTAACCTGCTATTTGTTGTGGGGTTCGTGCTGCTCAATCTTTAGTTTTATGTTGTAGCTGTTTGTAAATCGTTGTTTGTCCTGTTTATTTTGGCCATTGCATTATCTGTTCTTCTTCGATTGACGGCTTCTAATTGTCAGTTTGGTGTATTTTCAAACATTTCTTGAACAGAGTATACAATTTAGATGTGGATATATTAGTTCACCCGCGGTTTTTAGTGGGATTCGTGTTACTCCATCTTTAGTTTTATAGATCCCTGTTTGTCCTTTTTCTTTTGACTATTGCGTTGTCTGTCCTTCTTAGATTTACGGATTCTGATTACCCCTTTGGTATCTTCGAACTCTTCTTAGTTTAATTTAATATTATTTTATTGCAAATAAAACAGCAATGGGATTGGACAAAACTCTTCTTAGGTGATTATAAAAACATGGATTGTCTAGTGACCAACTTTATTTAATATATATTGTAACTACATGTATATGAAATTAAAGTTTAGGACTATACATATCTTTGAGAAAGCATTGATTTTACTGTGCCTGAAAACAAGTAATTGCTCATAGTTTGCTAAAAGAAGAGTTTAAAGATACCAAAGGGGTAATCAGAATCCGTAAATCGAAGAACAGACAACACAATGGCGAAAAGAAAAAGTACAAAAGGACAAACAACGATCTACAAAACATACACATAAAACTAAAGATCGAGTAACACGAACCCCCATTAAAACCCGGGGGTGAACTCCGGTGCTCCAGAAGGGTAAGCAGTTCCTATTCCACTAGTGCTGAAAATATGTCTACAAGTACAATATGATGTCAAATATGTAGAATAAAAACCAAGCACAAAAATATTAATTAAGGGGAGAATCTGCATGTTTTAACATCCTCCAGATTCGACATTATCAACATGCGGAATATATATTGACGTATCTGAACCAAAGCAATGTTATTTCCTTTATACTTACAGATTGTGTGTTGTGTTATTAAAGGATGTATCAGACTTTTTACACATTAAAACGGCTGACATAATCAAAGACAAATCAATTAAGTCTGTGTTGATCGAAGATGCAAAAGACATGATTCAAACATCATCTGAATGTAGCTTTTACCAGGAGAGAATACAAAATGTCATTGAAACAAATTGTCGCCTGTTACCAGTCAAAGATCTTCATCTTGTGTTTTCTAAATTTGAAAAGAAAAAGACACTTGATAAAGAAAAGAAAGCTGCAGCAACCGAGAAAATCTGTGATCATGGAACATTGACAGGTGAAAAAAGTGCCATAGAAATACCGAAAAGTCCAAAGCATAAAACATTTAATTCACGTTCACATCATGACATTTAAAAGAGTGTTGATGATCAAGTGTCTTGATACTGTTCAACAGGCTGTGAAGAAATGTGTTGATACTGTGAATCATTGTAAATGTTGTTCAGGGTGTGAAGAACTGTGTTGATACTGTGAAACATTGGAAAAAGTGAAGAAAAGTGTACATGTTGGTATTATTGTGGCAAGTTAACATTGAGAAATGATATTTTAGGGCATATTGAAAACAGTGGCTGACATATTATCATATAAATTTAAAAATACATTATAAATCAATAGGTGCCTAAGTGTATTCCTTGTCTAGATATTCTTGCCTTACATCAACACGTCAATAATAACTACTTTGCACCGTTAGGCATTTTGCCAGACGAAGCCAGTTTCTCAGGGAAACCATTAAGAATTAAATGAAGTCTGTATTTCCAATAAATGTCAGTGATCTATAAATTGAATAATATCATTGTCAGTGTGATGTCATTATCTATGTTTTGAGTGTTACATTATAAAGTCATTTGTTTTTATTGATGTTAAAAATAGCATGCAACAAATATAGATCTGAAGATCTATTAAAGAAAGTTTAATTTTTTATAAATAAACCTTCATATGTTATAGCATCATAAAGGGGTTAAGAATAATTGTTACAGAATTAAGTTGCCTTTTGGGCATATTTGGCAGATACTACGTCAAGATGAGACTTGTCAATGTCATGAAGGGGTAGTGTACTGATTAGTAGCTATTCCAAATAACAATATTGCCCTAGTCGTGTGAATAACAATATTGCCCTATTTGTGTGACCTCTCTTTTTATGTTGCACTAGTCTAAGCATTTTTGGACATTTATACAATAATGTTATAAAACTAATTTTGATTTTTCTTGTGTTGCATTATCTATTAGAAGTTGTCAAGACAGTATATGTTTATTTGCTATATGTATTATCTGTATTTCATCAGAATCATTCATGTTTTATTTTAGTTACGAACTATAATTGTCGTTTATAGACTCGCTGGACGAGTTCATTGTTACTAGATTGTGTTTATATGTATACTAAGGTTATCTATATATTGTTCAACAGAGTGTAAGTATTCACCCTAATATTCATTTAGACAGAAAATATATTCTTATTTTTTTTTAATAACAAACATACAAATTGATACATATTGACTAGTTTAATTGCACCCATTTATAGAATGTGTTCCCATTGATTGATATAAAATAAGATGTGTTCCCATTTGATTGGTATGACATAGAACGTGTTCAGTTGATTGGTATAACATATCATGTCTTCACATTGATTGATATAATAAAAATGTGTATAACATATCAGGTCAAACATCCACAACAGAACTAAAATATTTTTGTCAGTGACGTTAAACATCCACGACAGAACTAAAATGTTTTTGTCTGTGACGTTAAACAACCACAACAGAACTAAACATGTTTTGTTAGTGACGTTAAACATCCACAAGAGAACTAAACATGTTTTGTTAGTGACGTTAAACGTCCACAAGAGAACTAAACAAGTTTTGCCAGTGACGTTAAGCATCCCCAATAGAACTAAACATGTTTTGTTAGTGACGTTAAACGTCCACAAGAGAACTAAACAAGTTTTGCCAGTGACGTTAAACATCCCCAATAGAACTAAACATGTTTTGTTAGTGACGTTAAACGTCCACAAGAGAACTAAACATGTTTTGTTAGTGACGTTAAACGTCCACAAGAGAACTAAACAAGTTTTGCCAGTGACGTTAAGCATCCCCAATAGAACTAAACATGTTTTGTTAGTGACGTTAAACGTCCACAAGAGAACTAAACATGTTTTGTTAGTGACGTTAAACATCCCCAATAGAACTCGCATGATTTGTCAGTGACGTGCAGCATCCACAACAGAACTAAAATATTTTGTCAGTGACATCAAACATTTACAAGCAGAACTAAGATGTTTTTAACAGTGATGTTAAACATCAACAGTTCTAATTATGCTATATATAAAAGATAAGCTTCATTTCCGGGTTGTGTCAAACACATGTTTTACAAATATAGAGATATGGCTTTTCAATGACATATTTATATACTGGCAACACTATACACCAAAATTAGGTTGTTATAACTGTGGTCTAAAAATAGCCTTCGACAATTCTCCTCGTCAATAGATTTGTGAAACGTTCTTGTAAGCAGAATTATGAACCCCTTAAACGGGTTTTTATAGTAGATCATCATTACGGGTTATAGTATAATGTTGTTCTTATATAAAGTTTTACCACTATTTCTCTCAATGCTCATATTTTCATGAGATCTTGAACAGTCATATTCATCTTAACAGGAAAACTTACGAGCGTGTTTTGCAATCGTTTGAAACTATTAAGCATACCATATCATATGAGTTCAACATGTACATCCTATAAGTCTTACGGCCTACCTCACTCAATATATCCGAAGATTAACCGTACGTTTAACATACAATAAAGTCTAACGGCCTACCTCTCTCAATCAGACATGCCTATATGTTAATGTCAAAGTTTTACTTATAGCCTAACCATTCTACAAAATTTAGGTATTTATTACATTTTTGTCAATTTCTAAAAAGTCATTTGAAATATAAAATGATCGTATATGTTGTCATTGAAATTGCTGTCAACAACTACTGTGTTATCGGAACAACTGGTATCTGTAGTATATGAATTTAAAGAAATGTCTGTCGATAGGCTTGTATCATGAATAATACGGAAACCACCATTTGGTTTTTCCATTGCACCAATTGAACTAATGATAACCGGTTTCGTTTTGGTAACTATGTAGTTTCTTAGCTCAATCTCTGTTTGATCTGTTTTTCAACAGCACTGCGAAAGCGAAATGCGGACGAGTAATTATCCCTATCTACAGGCAGATGCGACCCATAAATAACACCAAGTTTAAATCCATCCTTTACACCATTTAAAGTATAATCTCTGTCTTCAACAGAAGCGGGCAGCAAACGATTCCAAGCCTCAAAACGTAAACTATTGAAGTTTTTTGCTGCATGATTTAATCCGAGTTCTGAGGCGCATACATGTTTTTTGCGGGTTTTGCAATAGCTTGGGTAGCAACGTTGTGTCCATGACCGGAAAGAGCAGAATGGGTGCTAGACATACAAATTGCACAGTGGTGTATCATTTTACAATCTTGACGGTAGCATGAGTTATTGTTAAAGCTCCTACAAATTTCCCGTCCATCGGGTAAACATGGTCCTCTCCAACGATCGTTATTTACACTAAGTTTTCCACGTGCTTTTGTGGCACCACTAGCTTCGTTCATTGCTCGTGCAGTCGGGTTGTCACGTTTAGAAACGAGTTGAAAATCTCTTAGGTCCTGGCGATATGTTCCCCATTCAAACTTTTCATCGGCTTGCATGTCTGTGCTCTTTGTCGTAAAGTAACACTGAATACCAAGCATATTTTGAGGCAAGCCTGAAGATGTCGGCGGTGTAATTTATGTAGGCATCGACATTAGCCAAAATATTTTGCTTTAACAATTATTGCATGATACGCATATTAGCAAAACCCCATTCTTCTATGGTAATTTTGTCTAGAGTTTTCTTTTTCCCAACTCGAAATTCCATATCCCCGGCAAGTGTTATTGTTTGATATTGCGGGATTGGCTCTGGCCATACATAGTTTACGATTTGTAAAGATTTTCCCGACTTTTCCGAGCTACATGCTATAATGTCATTTATTTTCTCACCTTTGTTAGTCTCTTCTGTGGCCAATGAATTCGCTTTCGGCGGATGTTGCAGCTCTTTTAAATCTTCCTTTTCTTCCTCGATGTTTCTTCGTAGTTCGACTTTCCTACGCTCCGTTTTTGAACGTTGCAATTCTCTTTCCAAGTCCTGTATCTCATCTGAATCATCTGGAATGTCATTTATGGCGTCTTCGATACTTGTTCAATCGAATCTTGAAATTCCCCATCACTTTCACCGCTAGCACTATCATTTGAGGTTTCAATGTCAGTTTTTGTTGCTTTAGGACCCTTTAAACTTTCAATAATGTCTTTAAGCTTTTCACCTGCCTTTTCCCCTTTTTTCGCGGCCACTAGCCATCATTAATTAAATATGTTTTATAAAAATTAAAATATAATAAGAAACTAAAAGGTGCTTGGATGCTGCCGGCTTGGCTAATAATACACGTGAATGCCACATGGTGAATAGAAACGCTACTGAGACTGCGCGTGCAGGGGTCGTCTCAAGAGGGCTAATAAAACATGTGTGGCTAAAATTACATTTATCCTATATTACACTGTCAATTTCTAAAAGGTCATTTGAAATATAAAATGATCGTATATATTGTCATTGAAATTGCTGTCAACAACTAATGTGTTATACGAACAAAAATAAACCCTGTCTGATCACATTTAGTTATATGTACAAAAAATGTATCTATAAATCAATGCAATAATGATATTGTTTATAGTGTTATAACTTGTGTAGAAATGCATATATATATACACACACACACACATATATATATATAGATCATGAGAAAAACTCAAACCTGTTATATGATCATATTTTGTATTATATTGTTACATTTGTATTAAGTTTGCATTTTTATGTGTTTTCAGTGTAAATTTAAGCTTTCAATATGATACTGTGCAACACACACTAAAAAATGTTTGCACTATAAAAATGTCGTTGTTTTTACATCATGTGTTGGTGGAATTCAGTAGAATTGAAAAAGTTGATATTTTAAGTTTTAAACTGTTAGATCCCAGATCAATAATGACCTTTAATGCTTAAATGTTAGATCCCAGATCAATAATGCCCTTTAATGCTTAAATGTTTCTTTGCATTTTATGTTTTGGAATATTTTGGCACATGTTACAAAGAAGTTGTCTTACTAGTTTTATAGTAAATAAAGGCAGACTTGCTAGTTACAATGTATATTGTTGGACTGTATTATAGTTATATTCTTTTGTTGCTAAAGTTCTCCCCACTCAGGCATATGTGACCTTAGACGATTTTGGCGATCCTGTTTAGGCACTTTGGTTTACTTGCTCCCAAAACTTTAAATTATTTGGGTTTCCAAACTTTCGACTTTGAGCGTACCTGATGATGTTATTCTGAGCGTACCTGATGATGGTTATTTCAGAAACGCGTCGTGTGCACTAAATTTGATATCTATGTTTTTATTATCATTAATTAATACATGCACTTGTTACACATTTACATAATATAAGTTACATTTAGTGATACCCTTGAGATATCAGGCACGATTGAAATCATGATTGTCATGTTATTGTGAACAACAACACCAGTAAAACATAAAAATCCGGTTCGTGATTGTCAAGACAACATCAATAAAACATTAAAAAATATATATTTATAATCATGATCATGATTGTCAAACAGCACATGTGACACATTAAAATAAACAAAGTAATAAACAAAGAAAAATCAGACAACGTGACATACTATAGAAACTGTTAGTAGGAAAGGGGCATCGAACGGGTCAACCATACTATATAATGACAGCATGAATATCGTGTCCGAAATAGCGAAGCACTTGATAAGAAGTAAAACAAATAAAATGTGACCTAGATAATGATCATGCATATAATCTCAAAGTACATGTGAAATAAAATGAAAATCAAAGACTACCACGGTGTGGGAACTGTTCCAAAATCAAAGACTACCACGGTGTGGGAACTGTTCCAAAATCAAAGACTACCACGGTGTGGGAACTGTTCCAAAATCAAAGACTACCACGGTGTGGGAACTGTTCCAAAATCAAAGACTACCACGGTGTGGGAACTGTTCCAAAATCAAATAGCAAAATCGTAGAATCCGAAGAAAAAATCGACACCTCTAACTCACAAATACATGACCGCTCACTTTCCCAGCTTGGTATGGGCTAATCAATTAAAAAAGTGAAAGGATGTTGTCATACACGTGTTTTACATGTTAACATGCATTGCATATTACCAATACTTAACGTGTCTTTAGTACAGGAAATATTTTTTCTGAAAAACATTTTTTTGGTTCGATTGTTTGTGACATTCATAGGTTTATGACATGTCTGTAACATGTTTAAGTTAATATTCTGTGATAGTTCACACTATACCTTATAATAACAGATTGCTGCCTGGTTTTGTGACAGCCAGTTTTAGTTGTGTAAATTTGTAAGCTTTTCTTCAGTATTGTAGATGTGAACTGAGATGGTGCATTTGATTGTTACTTATTGTTTATATTATGGAATAAATTGTTCTGAACAATGGTTTGTCATGTTGTCTTATTTGATAATAAAATGAAAAACAGGACATACAACACTGTTGGAAAAGTTCATAATCCAATAGAAAAAAATCGGAGAAAAGGTCAAAACCGATACCTCAAACACACGTGTTCATAACCGCTCACACTCCTGACATGGCATGAACACTTAAGCATAATAAGTATGATAATTGGATATGATATTGTCCAAGTGTTGTTCCTTCTTGTGTAACCGTATTTATTTCCCGCGACAATCTCCAATTCTATCAAAAATGGGAAATATCTCTTTAAAACTTGAAACATTTAAACTGATTGATTGGTGTTTTATTGGTGTTTTAGCCTGACGTGGACAGTATTCTAGTTATATACATGCCGAGAACAAGTTAAGATTACATTATGAATATTATAACGGGAAAAATATGATGGGTCCATTTTGTTTCGTTTGCGACTGGACGAATAAAATATAATGGATAGTGTCGGGACATTTTGCATTTCAAAAGATCACCACCAAGGACAACTCCTAATAAACTATTACTAATCAGGAGGAACTACTGCAAGTTGTCCCACATACAGGGAAAGTGTCGTCCCCATTCACAAGGCGATCATCTACGTCCCGTCTTTAGGACACATTGTGTATTTGTTTCGTCAAACACTACTGAATGTCCAAAAAACTGACGGGTTATATTCTACAGTGGAGACAATATGTCCTTGATTCTGGCTGAGGGGTGTAACATTAAGATATGCAATGCCATGAAATAACACGATTCTAACAGAGTGTCAAGTGATCCTGTATTCCTATGTTTTTCCAAAACTATGAGAAAAATAAACATGACAAATGGAGGCCTATTCAAGATATTAACGCTGATACTTCTATAGTTGTTAGCTGATCTTGTATAGCAACAGATGCATTCATGTGCTTTTTTTATTCTCTTAGGCTTTAAATTCACATGATTGCATATTTATTTCAGCATTGTAGTCTTTTATGGTATATGTTTATTTTAATAGTGGCCTTCTACTCTGTACCGGTTCCTTGGTTTAGGATAATACATCTTGAATACAATGCTGAATGGTCTATCACATGAAAAATAACAAGTTAACTCTCATGGCTTTTGGACAAGCCCAGTTTATTACTACATGTATAATATATAAACGTTAAAGAATGTTAGAGAATACCGAAGGTGCAATCAAAAATAGACAATCCAGAGAAACTGGCGACATAGGGTACACAAGACGAAGAAAAGAAAAACACAATATGTGTTGTATCCTTCGAAAGAGTCATTGACAAAAATGTAAATTCTAAGTCTTGCTACGGAGCTTTTGTTCCAACAATCTTTGTAAAGTTAAATAGGTACCCTTTTCTTTAAACAACATATTATATATAATTTAGAAGTCATGATTTCGAAGACATATCAAAATTTGTCCTTTAATGTGTTAAAGGAGTTGTCATATTCTTGTAATGTTCATTCCTTTGAAAAAGACAAATGTTGATTTTTTTCACTGTCTGATTGTAAAGTTAGTTTACGATCTTAACTACTAAATACCATTATGAGAAATCCAGAATTTTTTTCCGAAAATTTGCATTTTAAGATCATATTTTAAATAACAATATATAATTTGATTTCCATGTTTTATTCTTTATGTCACAATATTTAGTTTGTAAAATGAGCAATAGGAGACTAGATTTTAATGATACTTTTTTTCTTCATTTGTCAGTAAAAAGGAGATGAGGCATGGCTACAATGGGGGCGGACACCATGCATCTTTTGCTAAATATACCATTAATTTACCCTACATTTATCCTATATTCTCATCCAAAAAAATCCTATTTTCCTCTATTAAGCTTTGTCAAAAATGGCTGGACACCCTGTTCTAAGCAATATAAAACTCCAGAGGACCACGGAGACGAGGTTTTGTATATCAAAACTAAGATTCTCGTCTCTCAGGCATATGTGACCTGTCTAGGCCCTAAGGCTTTCCAATATTTCGATATTGAGGGTTCCTGATGAATTTATTTCAGAATCGCCTCGTGCTTACTAAATTTAATATCTACGTTTTTATTAGATTTATTGTCATCATGCAATAAGACAATATGAACACCACGAGGACAAAGTTTTGTATACTAATATTTATTATGTAAATACAGTAAGAAAATATGAAGACCAATGGGATAAAGTTTTGTAAATTAATTATTATTACATGACGACAATCTAGCTGCATGTATGGTATTTATCCACCTGCGGGCTGCTTGTATAGTCCTTTCCGACCACTTGGCTAATTGTATGCTTGACTGCTGTCATACTGTTGGAGGACCAGTTACCAGCTTGTATGGTATTTATCGATAATCTACCTACATAGATGATGTTTGTCAACCAGATTGTTGCCTGTATAAATTTTATTTACTTATTAGTTATTATTCCATTTTGTACAATGGTATACTTATTTATATATCAGTAGGCCAATGGGCTGCATGCATAGGATTAATTGACCAGTTGACTGTGTGTACGTTGTTTGACAACCAATAGGTCGCTTTTCCTGTTTGCCAGCAGCTGCGTGCTCGTAAAGTGTTTCTCCCCCAATTGCTTTTATTGTATTTATTTGTCGACCAATGAGGTAAGTGCATATTGTTATTCGACCTACTGTCTGCTGTTGTGCTTTTGTGTTTATCGCCCAATGCAATGTTAATCTTGTATTTACCTACCAGCTGGTTATTTCCATGATGTTTGTCACCAGTATAGCGAAATGTATGGTTTTTATCGACACTCGGGATATTTGTCTTATGTTCGCCGACCTGTTGCTAGTTTTTGTTGTGTCGACCAACGGGCTTTTTGCAGTGCTGGTCGACCAACAAGATTTTATCAGATCAGTGCTTGTCGACCAACAAGATTTTTTCAGTGCTGGTCGACCAACAAGATTTTTTCAGTGCTGGTCGACCAACAAGATTTTTTCAGTGCTTGTCGACCAACAAGATTTTTTCAGTGCTGGTCGACCAACAAGATTTTTTCAGTGCTGGTCGACCAACAAGATTTTTTCAGTGCTGGTCGACCAACAAGATTTTTTCAGTGCTGGTCGACCAACAAGATTTTTTCAGTGCTGGTCGAACAACAAGATTTTTTCAGTGCTGGTCGACCAACAAGATTTTTTCAGTGCTGGTCGACCAACAAGATTTTTTCAGTGCTGGTCGACCAACAAGATTTTTTCAGTGCTGGTCGACCAACAAGATTTTTTCAGTGCTGGTCGACCAACAAGATTTTTTCAGTGCTGGTCGACCAACAAGATTTTTTCAGTGCTGGTCGACCAACAAGATTTTTTCAGTGCTGGTCGACCAACAAGATTTTTTCAGTGCTGGTCGACCAACTGGTTGTTTGCATTTTGATTATCAACCTTCAGCTTACTTATGAAAACAAAGATTAAACAGTGATGGTCAGCAATTTCACCAATATCAACAAAACGAACAATCACCTTTCACCTCAAATTATATAACATGAAAAGGACCATGACATATGGCGTTGGAAATCCAGTTCATGGCTTGGGAAAGACATAAAAATGCGGCGTGGCTAAACCGATTAATGGGATCCCAACCCTATTGATAATTAGATCTCCATGGCAACTGATATAAACAAACAACCCTATTGTTAATTAGATCTCCATGGCAACTGATATAAACAAACAACCCTATTGATAATTAGATCTCCAACGGCAATACTGATATAGACAAAAAATAAAAATCCTGCATATATTCGCTGCCATCTCAAAAAGACCACATACTATCACAAACATTAATGACAGCATAAACAGAGACAATACAATAGCAGAGTCACGAATACTCGTAGTGAACTGACTACTAGCTAAGGTAAGATATGTTGATTAGACCATTTTTTTCTTAAGACAAAATCAATCATAGAAGATACTCCTAACAGATCTAATATCAATTAGTCATAAGCATCTAACGAAATTAATGGTTATCATGGAAGACCAGAATAAATAGGTCATCAGTTTATTGGAAACAAATATTGAACATAAAATAGTAATATGATATGGAATGAAATATAAATGTACTGATTTAATTGATAGTTTCACCAGCCAATTGTCTGTATTTTCAGCACAGTATACCTGACTGAAAGAGCAACTTTAATTCCATAATCATAGTGTTTACGAAAAAAGTTTGTTCAAGGATTTTACAAGTTTTATTAATTACGGCTCCATAAATATATGGATGGTAAATACTCTGATCAGATCTCAGCATGTAAAATTGTATTGATATATAGATAGCTATATCGAAAGTGCAAATAATAATATACGAAAACGGTATCTTATATATATTTTTTTCGCTATCAAGAGATTTTAATCACTGAAGTCAGAACCATTATTACAGATGCATGCAAAACCATCCAAAAAAGGGATAATTGATTATAGGGGAAGTAAAATCGTCTGTTTTGCTAGGACCCGGGTGGCTCAATGAGTTAGGTAGTTGGATACCTAACAACTCATACAAGCCTATCACCAATACGGCGTGGGTTCGCGCCCGGCTTTGTAAATTACAAAAAGGGTGCACTCGACTCGCAGCCGCAAGTGATAAAGTTTAACAGTTGCTTGCCCATGGTCGGTGGTTCTCTCCGGGTACTCAGGCTTCTTCCACCACTAAAACTTGTCGCCATGATATAGCTGAAATATTGCTGAAAGTGACGTTAAGCACAATAAATCAAATCAAATATGTTTTGCTGTAAACGCATGTGTTACATTTACCTTGAGAAAAGTATATGTCTATATCCAAAAACTCGTTTGTAATGTTAATCTTATTCAACACAAGTTCATTGGAATACATTTGTTTTACAGCCGTAAAAAAGATTATCTACAGTTAGGATATCGTCTAAGGATATACAAATGTTGAATAAACTAATCAGTTAGAATTTGTTGAAAAGCTGGCTAACTGCATAGTTCTTTTTTGGAGCAGCTGGTTGCAATAACGTTTATTGTGTATTTTGACCAACGGACTGCAAGTATAGTGCATTGACTCACATATGATAAAAGCAATAATTAATATGATGAATAATAAATCTGCTAATTTAATTATTAATGGTAAGATGCTAAGATGTAGACATCATTATCGCTGCCAAGAATACCTGGCTTGAGGTCCCCTAATGTTCAACTAATTGACGAGAAGATCCAAATCCATCAAAATAGTCCGTGTGCTTACAACAATGGCTAGCATGAGGTCTCCAAATGTAACAACTAATTGACGAGAAGATTAAAACCCATCGAAAGGTCAAATAGTCCGTGTGCTAACAGCAATGCACAGCATGAGGTCTCCAAAGGTCATGGATAGATAAAAAGGATGGGTTAGATTTTGGTATTTATCGTCACTTTGAAACGTATTTTTTCCGCTACATTCGTATATGGTGACAACCAGAGGAGGGGTTTGTTCTGATCGATGCAACGAACTGACCGGTCAAGTCCACGGTCATATGAATACGTCTGGAAACAATAATACTGAAGGTAGGTATCTCAGAGCGAACTATCTTCAGTGGTGCTAGAAATGCTTGTGGTAAGAAATTCACAATCTTAACAATCAATACCCTACTTGTTGGTGTGCCTACAAACCACCCACGGGTGCAATAAAAACATGGATATCAAATTTAGTACGAACAACGCGTTTCTGGAATAACCTTCATCATGAGCCAAAGGTTGAAAAGCCATATACTAGTAATTTAATAAAATATTGAGGGGAGGGGGGGCAGTAAATCAAAGGGTCTGAACAGGATAGTCAAAATCGACTAATGTAAAATACCCCGGTGCTATTGAACACCACCTAGTATAGAGCCATTCAATGCTGGATTCACCATATAGTTACTGCTATTCTACATAATCCACAAACAAATACTAGGGCAGAAAGGTAGAATACATACTTTGTAAATGAATATAGATTATATATATTCTGGACAGAGTTCAGCTGCTGACGCAAGCGCTACAAATATGCTACGGTCGTCATCACGAACTGATTCACCTTTATGAAATGTCAAAATCTCAAAGGTCAATGGGTCTTTTCCCTTTTATGTAGGTGTTTTTTCCCTCTATAATCAACAAGACATTTGACATTCATCGAACTTTATTTTGAGTAACACAGCAGGCACTCAGGAGCACCTGGGTTCACCCCTATGTGTAAAGGTGGGGTCCGTAGTGCTCACCCTTTTTTAGTTTTCTGTGTTTATTTTTTGCTTTGTTTGTCTTCGATCTGTGTTTTGGTCCCAATGTTTATGTGTCTTCTGATTGTCCTTCGGTTTTCTCTAATGTTTATATATCAAAGGAAGTCCTTTAAATGCAGCAACATAATGAAAATCTGTCCTTGACAAATTACAAAATCTTTCGCCTTCTGATCAAAACAGATTTTGTGTTGATACCACTAGAGAAAACAAAGGTGTACAATCATGAATAATAACAATATCATAGTTACAAAGCACAAAGACAAAAATTTAAACAATCGAACAATTCCCTATACAGTACGATAATACGCCAGAGAGCGGTCCTGTGCTTATTGGAAGAAGAAGAAGATGTGCCCATCATTGGCATTGATCAAAAATTGTTGACGACTCTTTGTCATGATGATGTGAGACATTACGGTATGTGAAATGTTGTTCCAATCCTCCCATAAGATATGTCATAGATCTACCAGAATGGTTGGTTTTTGTGAACCAGATATGCTGGATGCGATTCAATTTAGGTGCTTTTGACGGAAATCAATGTCCTGTTACTGACGAAAAGCCATAAAAACGCGTGTCACCTTGAATTATCTTTCTGAAACGTAAAGCCAGGTCCTTTCTGATGTATAATGTGGCTGAAGTTATGTCTCAGTTTTATTTAACATACCGTCGACAAACAAACAATGATTTGTCTTGTGTGTCGTAATCCCGTCCAACATTACAAGTCTACCACTAACTCGGTCGTGCTGTTGAACACACAACCGTCAACCAATCTTTGTCTTTCTTTAATAAAGATATTCATAATACGCTGCTAAAATTCAAAATAGTTTCGAATATTGTTTTCCTTCTTTTTTTTTCCCAAGGTTATTTTGATCCCCATATTATTAATAAAGAACTAACTCTCTCGCAATAAATGTAAGATGTCTCAAGATTGACACCACGGCTAGATCAACATACTCCATGAATACAAAATAAAACCAATACATCTGAATGTCCAATGTTTTAGATTTTGTCTTTGAAAACCCTTTTTTTTAATGATTATCCCATGTTGGATGTTGATTACAACAATCTCAGAAACTATAGTACTGCAACACTACACGAAAAGGTTGAAAAATGGACAAAATACAAGACAACATATATCAACGTAAAATAAATGTATTAGTAATCCAACATAACTCCAGTTATTACATGTCTTAAACTGAAAATTGAGCAAAATAACAAAAATGCATGCATTGTTTAAATATAAATAAATGCAATTATACATATCATTAGACAAACGTCTGAATACTTAAATGATATCATATTATTGTTACCTCAAAGGTTAAAACCTCAACTTGGCACTTTGTCATGTTATATCCCTGTTTACCATCAATGCTAATAAAACGTACTATATTTACTGTACAATGTATATAATATAGTATATCACAAGGGACTACACCAGACACAGTACATAATAGTGTATCGTAGAGGAATATAATATAGTATATCACAAGGGACTACACCAGACACAGTACATAATAGTGTATCGTAGAGGAATATAATATAGTATATCACAAGGGACTACACCAGACACAGTACATAATAGTGTATCGTAGAGGAATATAATATAGTGTATCACAAGGGACTACACCAGACACAGTACATAATAGTGTATCACAGAGGAATATAATATAGTATATCACAAGGGACTACACCAGACACAGTACATAATAGTGTATCGTAGAGGAATATAATATAGTATATCACAAGAGACTACACCAGACAGTACATAATAGTGTATCGTAGAGGAATATAATATAGTATATCACAAGAGACTACACCAGACACAGTACATAATAGTGTATCACAGAGGAATATAATATAGTATATCACAAGGGACTACACCAGACACAGTACATAATAGTGTATCGTAGAGGAATATAATATAGTATATCACAAGGGACTACACCAGACACAGTACATAATAGTGTATCACAGAGGAATATAATATAGTATATCACAAGGGACTACACCAGACACAGTACATAATAGTGTATCACAGAGGAATATAATATAGTATATCACAAGGGACTACACCAGACACAGTACATAATAGTGTATCGTAGAGGAATATAATATAGTATACCACAAGGGACTACACCAGACACAGTACATAATAGTGTATCACAGAGGAATATAATATAGTATATCACAAGGGACTACACCAGACACAGTACATAATAGTGTATCGTAGAGGAATATAATATAGTATATCACAAGGGACTACACCAGACACAGTACATAATAGTGTATCGCAGAGGAATATAATATAGTATATCACAAGGGACTACACCAGACACAGTACATAATAGTGTATCGCAGAGGAATATAAAGAGCTATGCCAAGCACAGCATTACCACTGTTTTTATACACGGCCGGCGAACACGAATACGGAAACGATGAAGACAATCACGACGATGACAGATCCATAACACAATACGACAGCAAAATATGAACGGTCGTATAAAACCGAGATTACCGTATAATACAAGTTTCGTCTTTGCTTACAAATGTTAGAATAAATTACTTATTAAGATATCCAGGAGTTACAGAGATAAGCATTATTTTCATAAATAAAATTAGTTTGGGAAACAAAAACTGTTGTGACATATCGATAAACGAAAACAGGAAAGCAAATGTCTGGTATAACTAAGTATAAATTAGTAGCATTATGTACATTGATATCACCAATGTAATATCTGTTATCGAACAAACCCTTCACACAAATTAAATCGGTGTTTTTCATGTCACCTGGTGTTACGAACTTTAAATACAGGAAAGGATAGGAAGTGTACGATTTCTACAACAGCATATTATGCTATAGTGTATAACCTATATTTTATTAATTTAAACATAGTTAATTTTCATGATTATTATTAAGTATTTAATTATGAAAAAGTAATGAGAGATAAGAACAAGTAACACTTGATTTATAGACTTTTGACATCTACTGCGATCATACGGAAGGAGAAAAATTTAATATTCAATTTGTGATGGTTTGTTATGGTGACAGTTAGATGGCATAGTGGCGACATCTGTTGTAGTCATGAAATCAAATTCGTGTGGAATCCATAACACACCAGTTGATGCTACAACATAATACTAAAACTGAAGAATTCAGAAAATTTGCGTTGACTGAAGTTCACTATAATGATGAAACAAGAACTTGACGACTGTGGATATTTATATAAATGTATAATAACTAACATATTATTAAGGTCTGAAATACGTTTGAAAGAGTTTGTATACTGTTTTAATAACAAAATCTGCTAAACACTATTTAAGACCTAATTCATAAACAGAATATTTATTTCCCATGATCGAGCATCACAATTGCTAAGAAAACAAATATAGGTTATAATACTGTTAAATATATGTAGCAACTTATAAACCTAACATATGTATTTACTCTTATCAAATTGTAATGCTTAGGTAGATTACTTGAACATTGGGATTATCTAAAACAAAAACAATACTTTTAAAATTCACATTGATGCCATTTTCGTCTAATGCAAATGTTTGATGACCTTTTATTAGACATTTGCCATTGTATCATTCTTTCATGTTCTCGTTGTAATTGTTTTATCACAGGATATTCACTTTTCAAACACAACTATACGAACCCTATGTAATTACAAAATATATCAACAGTATGCATACGTTATTAAAAATATCTCCTAATCTTGAAATACTAAACCTTTGTTTATTTAAAATAATGTGAAACAAAATACAAAATGAAATACTTTAGCTACAGTTTATTGATGAATTGTAAATTTAACGTTTGATCTTTGTACACTAAAATTAACGAGGTTGATTTAAGGAATTAAAAACCCAAGCAACTGATATTAACCGAGACGAAGCCGAGATGAATATTATGTTCCTAGAGTTTATAAATCCTTATATCAGCTGAAATAGAAATAGTGAATAGTTTTATTATTTGACCACATGACGAATTGCTTTTTAAAAAGAAAAAAGCAATAACAACTTTGTAATATCAATTTTTCCAGGGGTACGGACTGTGGCGCTATGCAATGTGTTGGAATTTTTAATCAACCTGATCTATATAGAATTTGACTATATGTTGGAACTTTATATACACATGAACTGCATATATTTTGGCTCTGTGACAGATACGGGAAAAGATTATAAAATTTGGTCAAAAACAATTGAAGTAAGAACACCTTTCATATAATAATAAATATTTTTAAGCGTCAGTCGTGATATTAAAATTTATCATTGATTTCTATAATGACGTCACTGGCGTGACACTTGAAAAATCCGCGAAAAACATAATTTCGTTGATATGTTTTGCTCGAAATGGACACCTCTCATCTCTGAGATATCGATTTCGGATAAACAAATTCACCATAATATAAAAGTTTTACAATATGTTAAGTATTTTTATAAAGATATTTTGTTTGCATTTATTTAATATAACAGTTACAAAAGAACTGAAAAATCAGGTTAATGTCTAATGTATTATGGATAAACATTTCTCCCATTATTACGGCGTTTTAACCCCGCTGAACCAGTGGTGGAAAAATCTGTAATCCTCTAAAGGATTAAAATGTTTCGTGCCTTTCCCCGCATGTTGTCAAATCGGTAATTTTGAAGGATTTTGAAATAAAGTTCGTGTTAAATAATGGGAGAAACAAATTCTCCTTCAGTTGCCCGTGGGTTACGATATTTCTCCACTCAAGAGAGTTAAATTTAAAATTTTAACCACAAGCGAGTGGTTAACATTTTTAACTTAACTCTCTTGAGTGGAGAAATATCGTAACCCACGGGCAACTGAAGGAGAATCTATATATAATAAACGTATACAATGACGCTTGGAGCAGGGGATAACAATACTAAGTGTAGAAAGTGCGACTCATAACATGGTAGAAAGATACCACACGAACATATACCGACTCTTATCAGGGTAGAAATGTACTAGATGAACATATACTGACTCTTCAGTAATATGCTAGAAAAAATACTATAGAATACATCAATAAAGTTCTATTTGTAAATAGTTAATACTTATGCCACAGAAATACTATACCATTGCCTTATTTGCAACATGTAATACAGGGTCATGTAGAATACCTTACATTTCAGCACTATTCTTTCTTTACCAGACTTACAATTACTTTACAATGTCAGGCTCTAATTTGGTATTAGGTAAACTTAAACCATTTTTATTTTCTACAATCTCTTCTTTATCTGTTATAAATGTATTACTTTTAATATTCTTCTCATCCTCTTCATAATTTAATTCGCTAACGTCTATTTCAGAATTCTTTGTTTTGTTTTCTGATGGAACATTCGGGTGTTCCTCATCTAACGGTTTATTGTTGCCATGATTTGAGTCATCGTTGCGCTCCTGTAAGACGCCATTTGTAATGTCTTCAGAATCGTCTGCGCCGCCGGTGTCTGTGTGATCATATACCTCAGCAGTGTCATCAGGGTCACCGGATAACTGTATAATTTTTACTGTCAATTCCAGGTTTTTGGGATGAGTATCTGAATTGACCATTTCTTTATTTACAGCTTGCGTATTATTTTCCTCTGTGATTTCTTCTGGTATAGGAGTTTTTAGGGGTTCCGAAAAATGAACATGTTCAGTCTCGTCTTTTTCTGATGATTGTCCTACAGGTGTTGGTGGAGGTTGGTTAATGATTGTAGAATCCTCTAATAGGTCACGTGACTTTTTATATCGCATTTTAGGAACTGAAATTCCCGTCACACTTGGAAGGACGGCTCCTTTCTTTTGTGGAGGGGGTGTTTTAAATCCTTTTAGTGTAACTATAACGCCTTTCCCTAAAACATAACAATAATCAAATTAATAACTATTTTTAGCTATTTTACTTGCAATTTAGATTTGGGCAACTCAGAAATTAATCTTCATTTTAAAACTTATATTACTTTTGTTTCTCAAAATTTATAATAATAGACTTTAATGAAAACTCAGTTACTGAATTTACAAAATGTTAGCTTGTTTTAAAATAACCGAATTCGTTGTCGAGTTGTCATTCTTTGGTCACATTAGTTTAAATCTGTTTTATTTAAATTTGGACAATGTGACAAAATTTTGATGTAGGCCCTTAAAATAAATAGGACTGATTTCTGTACAGTTTTGAGATATTGTCGAACTAATTCTTGTCCTGAATATGTATGAACTATTTGCATCTAGTTGTTAGGTAACAATCAATAAATCAATCAAACAATGCTATTATTCGTTAAATGGTCATGAAGTAATAAAAGATAATAGTACATATAGGTCCCACACTTTAATACCATATTCAGAAATGTTCCCTTAATATATGAATACTTAAACAATATGAAATCTCAATTAAGGATATTCTTAAATTAGTACAAACAGTATAAATATGTAGACATTATTGTGTATTATTCAGATACAATAACACTATTAGATAGGGGTTACAAAGTCTAGCTACATATTATAACAAGTGAATATGAGCAGCAGGTCTTAATAAATGTTCTCTATCAGATATAATAAGGAATATATGATTACTAAATAAAGTAGTAGATGTATATTTCAATGGAAAACAATTTTAGATAAGACTCATTATTGTTCATAAATGGTGTCGTTTGTTTTGTTTGTATATAAACAGTAGATATTCTACATCTCTGTTTTTGTCTTTAATTCCAAGGTTTAATTGTACTCTATTGTTATATTGTGTCATACATAAATACTGGGTTATAAGATTTCCCTACACAATACATTGATACAGTTCATGTCTACGATTTTCGGAATTTCACTTTGTAACTGTCCTGATGATGTAGTATTTCACTTTAGAACTGTCCTAATGGTGTAGTATTTCACTTTAGAACTGTCCTGATGGTGTAGTATTTTGCTTTTGTTTATTGTATTGCTAAAATTCTTGTGCTTTTTTACATTTGGTATAACACCAATTATCATTATTAATTCATTTGAATTACGAAAAAGGTTTCTTCATTATCAGTACAAATATTGTTTATGTAAATTCCACAAAAACGGCTATATCGGGATTTATTACATACTTAGCTCAAACAAAGGCATTTTTGTATGACCAATATGACCGGAAGTAAACTATCCATATTTTCACACCCCGGGAAAATAACCGGTTATTTACCTGACCTGTTTTACCTGTTTCCGAGGTCTGGAATATGGGCTATTCAGCCCCTTGGACCCTTCTTAATTATTGGATTACTACAAGATCATTTCCATATCGAGGCCCATATTGGCCCGGGCCAATATGGGCCTTGACTTCGTCTCAGGCCAATATGGGTGTCTCTTTTCTAGATGTCGGAAGTATGTAATAAATAGTTTAATACATGGGCATTTTCATATTGGCGTAGAGCATCATATTTAGAGGACAAACATGTAAAACATGCAAGGTACAACGTCATAAAAAGGGAGAAAGGTGAAGTATATAATATAGAATGGTATCACACAACGTTTCCAGATATGATGAAGAACACGTGAAGCACGATATACAACGGTTGGGATAAACAGATGCATTGTAATGGGAAAAAGGGGGGAGGGTAAATTTGATATTAATTCACTTTAGGTTGTCGTTAAATAAGAGAGAGCATTATCCTGGAATATAACGATGGAAAGACAGGGAGAACATGCCAACATAATAACATATTAGATTGTCCGTTTTTCGATTAAAGTTATAATACCATATACATCATAAATTGAATGGAGGAAAACATTTATTAATAATGGGTAGATTAACGTTTTAGCAAGGGAGAAATATTATTATCACAAGACACATACATCAAACAGACATGTTAGCAGAAGGATTAGCTCTTAGTAAAACATTAAGCTCAGCATAAAGCAGAATATATAACAGTGTCAGTTTAAGCTTACATATATTAGCCTAACTAAATAAGCATGATAGTGGACATGACAGACTGGATTACCTGTTATATACAGCCTAACTAAATAAGCACTAGAGTGGACACGACAGACTGGATTACCTGTTATAAACAACCCATTTTGTAAAAATATTAGTTTTTCAACCAAAGTGTTGTTAAGATTTTCTTTGTTCTCACTTTCATCTGTCAATATATTAACGGAATGACTGGTGGAATCGTTTCTTGCACTTCGGGGACGGCCGCCAGAGGGCGTTGAGGAAGATAGTAACCTTTTAGATGGAGCAGTCGATGGTCTTTTTTGTTTCGTTTCTTGTTCTTGAGTGGTCTTCTCGATATCAGACCTAGGTGTATCTACAATTACCACAAATACATTGTTAAATATGTTTTCCTAAACCATACATCCATTTTGCTTTAGTAGATGCTACATTATAAAAATATAATGTAATAATACTGACTTATATTTGTTGCAAAATATACAGACTAAAAAAAAGTTAATTAATACTGAGATTCTAAATCTAACCTATATGATAAGTAGATGGTCAGATGGGATAAAGTCACATATTCATTATTTTTATCATTAGTTCATAGATTTTATTACTTTAATCATTTTCATCTTATTTATATAGACAAATGTTTGTTCTCAATAACAAACAAACACACACATATATGTCAAAGTATCTTAAATCTAGATTTTCCAATGCATTTGTGATTACAGCTAAATTTAATAAATACTGTCGAAAATACTGTTTATCAAATAACTTTAAGGATCATTTGTGGTCCTTAATTTATTTCTTAAACCAAATACCAACCAGGAGGTGCACCGGGCGATTCCTCGTTTCGTTCACGTAGTCTGGAGACTCCATGGCCACTCATGAAACAGTCTAGTGGATTATTCCTCGGCATATACACACCATAGACATTGAAACTCTTGACATCCATCAATCGCGCTCTGAAAAAAGTTTTTGTTGTCATATGAAAAGTTTTTAAAACCCAAAGCCACAATCAGAAGCCATAAATCAAAGAAAGGAAGATAACAGAGGTTTTGACGTTTCTCTCTTTGTATATATTTTCATATCCGTCTAACACTTCAATGTGTCGTCTTTTTTTCTACCATGAGTGATTGTTATATTGATTGTATATGTTTCCGTTATACTTCACTGAATTTGGTACTGCTTTGACAACTATTTAACCTATTTTGTTCCAGTATTGTTATAAATACTGTTATAGTGACAGCCGGAACCTTTGAGCCGTAATGAAAGAGGGAGGTTTTGGCGCTTTAAAATCTGATTCAACCCACCATTTCTTTAGAAATGCCTGTACCAAGTCAGGGTCATTACGGTTTTCACAGTTTTCCGGTTGTTGACTGATTATGAGTTTTGACTTTCCCTTTGTAAGATTGTTCGGAGTTCGGTAATTTTGTTATTACCCTTATTTATCTGAAATGACATAGCTCTTTGTTTGCTAAATCAGAACGTTATTTATTGTTTGATTTTCTAAGAATCGTTAATGAATGGTGTATGCTTATTTCAGTGAGTTTCCAGTAAAATTGCAGTATTTTCCGACACACATTCAGAAGTAGTATGATACCTGTTATGGCTATATGTTTGCTATAGAAAGATATTTTGCTTTGTTTACAGTCTAGCTGATGGCCAGTTCCTCAATGGTTTGTTGTAAATTGTACATATATATTCCTAATTTTGAATTTTAACTGGTTTTACCTGTTGTATCTGGCACCAGTTAGAAAAGCATGTTTGGTTTCTCCTTCACCAGACAGACTTACAGTGGGGGTTGGTCTGAAAAATAGAACCCATATAAACAAAATGTTGTATTATAAAATCGTAGATATCAAATTTAGCGCGCACGACGCGTTTGTGGAATACACTTCATCTGGTACGCTCAATATCGAAAGATTGGAAAGTCAAATAATTTAAAGCTTTGAGAACAATAAAACGAATGGGTCTAATTTATCTTATAAACGTTGGATATGTATGTTATCATTACTATTATTTAACAGGTAAAAAGTTACAGATTCAGGTGTAAATATACTTAAATGTTTTAATGACTTTCTAAACATAGTGTGTCTATTAGCTGTTTATAACTGTCTATTTTTTATTCATCGTATTTTTCCCAGAAATCCTGAAACATACCACAGATAATCGGAACAAATAACACATACAATCTATAAATAGAATTATATAATGTATATGTACTAATACATAAATTTCTAAGAAAATAGACAAGTTATATATTATTTCACAACCCGTTAAATACTTAAACATATTCCATCGAAACAAGGAGTTGGACTATTCTAGGTGAATACTTACTGGTAAGTGATCTACACATAATGAATACATATCCGGAGTTGGCCTACACTAGATGAATACTTATAAGGAGTCAATCTGATTAAAAGTCAGCAGCCCTTTTCACAAAAATTCGTAACTATAGTCCTAACTTTTTCACTTAAGATTATCTTACGACAATTCCTAAGTCCTTTTCACAAAGATTACCTTACGACAAATTTTAATCTTACGACTAAAATTACACTTACGATAAAAATTCTTCCTTAGGTGTGTACTCGATACAACATTATGTGATAAACTTTGTCAGTGATTTGCGACAGGTCACTGGTTTTCTCCATGTACTCCTGTAGCCCTTTTCACAAAAATTCGTAACTATAGTCCTAACTTTTTCACTTAATATTATCTTACGACAATTCCTACGTCCTTTTCCCAAAGATTATCTTACGACAAATTTTAATCTTACGACTAAAATTACACCTATGATAAAAATTCTTCCTTAGGTGTACTCGATACAACATTATGTGATAAAGTTTGTCAGTGATTTGCCACAGGTCAATCATTTTCTCCGAGTACTCCAGTTTTCTCCACCAATAAAACTGACCGATATATTGTTGAAAGGGGCGTTAAACACCATAAACCATCCTCCTTAGCAACCTAGTTTCATTTCCATAGCACAACAAAACATTTTTTTAAATAAAATTATTCTATAAAATATCCCCGGCACTAATTTATAAGCAGTTGTTTATGCTATGATGTGTTTGTATGTTTATATTGAATTTGTATCTAATATATGAATCGGTCACCAATAACTGCACAAAATATGAAAGGGCATGATTTTCGTATAGAGGAACATTTCGAATGCATGTAAATTAAAATGATCTTTAATAATTATCATTACTTGGAGTTGTGCGTAATCATCCACACGTGGTTACTTTTGGTAGAATTATTTTTTAAGGGACAAAAAACCTATTCATATAATTCATTTTATCGGTTATTTGTTAGCAAAATATTTACCCCCCTTTTTTAAAATTAATCCCATCCCACATAAAATTAAACGCTTGTTCTTTTACTGATGAAAATTTATCCCGATTTTTCTGAGATAACCCAAATTAAGATGTGTTTATCATCTATCAATCATGAAGACGAATAAATATCCCTGTTATATATTAATATTAATATTAATATAACAGAAGAATGTACACAAGTTTATCATACATAATATGTATTGCCAGAGTGTTCGATGATCATCGAAGTTGCCAGAAATTAATAAATGATATTACTAATATAAAGGCAAAATCAAAACGATATCATTGGATCCAGAAAATTCCAGTCCTAATGCGGCTGTCCATACAAAACTTTTGTAAGCGGAGTAGATGTCTAGAAGAAAATCCCGTATTCCTGTTTTTATAAAAAAAAAAATAATAATAATAATAATAATAATGAAAAAGAAGAAATCTCCCCAAATTTGTAAGTAGTCTTTTCAATTGTCGATCGTTCCCAATTTGAAATCTAAAATTAAAAGAATTATCCTGATATTTTTGGTCATGTAAACTTTGCTGCATTGAAAAGGTAAATGTACGGAATGCATCGTTATAGACTCTGTTATTAGTAACGACAAAAAGGAGTAAACAACAATGTCGTTTGTAGCGTCTGTTTGTATTAAACCATATTCATTTCAATAAACATTTATCAATATGTGTAATTAGGTTTGTCATACGGTCAGAGAAAATGCGCAAACGACGAATTGCTCTCTTATTTTCAAGTCGAAGCGCCAATACATCGTCCATCTTTTTTTCACTTACGATAAAAGATAAGACCAAAATTTCTCTTACGATCAAAATTTTACACTTAGGACAGGGTAGTTTTACACGTAAAGTTAGGACTATTTTTACACTTTAGATTATCGTAAGTATTTTTGTGAAACTCTTTTTAATCTTAGTTTTACACCTACGACAATTTTTTATCGTAAGAATTTTTGTAAAAAGGGCTACAGATCTCTTGCTTCCTCCCCTTTCCTGAAATGTCGTGGTTTGGTAGAAAACCCCTTACGTGTCACACTCGTGTGACCCTATGTACAATCCAATGAAAATGGTGATTGCGAAACTACATGTATATTACTAAACTGGTTTGCATGGTACGAGTAATACGATTGGTGGTAAAATATAATAATCGTATTAATCTTATCGTTATATAGTCATGACATGAGATCACTTTTTTGAAAATCAAATTAAATTTAAATAATATTTTAACGCGATCTTCCCACTGTGTGTTCTCTACTTTCTCTAAGATATCAAACTTACTCTCTGGTGATAGATTGGTTTCCAGTTGGTACTGAAATTAGACATTAAAAGCAGATATTTCTGTATGAAGTAAAAACACAAATTACTTATCATAAATGATAAAATTATTTATCTAAATAGAATATTAATCAGATTTCATGTCTCTTATATGGGTACCAGTAGGTATATACTAAATGCTGGCAAAGCGACAAAAGCATTGTTCTGTACAGTCATGTAATACTTTTGTTGGAGGTATCAAAATTTGCTTCTGTTTCACATGTACTATTACGCAGCAAATATGATATTTCTCTGCTATGTATATTATTAATCATAATATAATATTATTCAAAAGTTGTGTTGTCAATTTATGTCACATTTTATAATTGTATAGCACGTATAAACTGGGACTTACTCAGATTAATATTTGTGAACCTTTGATCACTTAAAATAGATTATAAAATCCTCATCACAATAGGTAATTTTTTATTTAATTTTTGCAAGGAAATTCGGCCAATCAAAATCGAGCTTTCATTCAAACTCCAATTAAAAGAGTTGATGATGTAAACAAATATGGCATCGAGTTTTTACATGAGAAGGGCGAAAAGGAAAACAATGAGTGATATGATTGTGTTCTATTTATCTTGTGCTATTTACGGCATGCGTTCTATATTTTTGTTCATGTATCTTTTGTTTATAAAGGTATTTACCTAGAAAGCAAGCTTACACTGACCTAACAAATCTGTCTTCGTCGGTGGCCCAACGTTGCAAATTAATGTTGGTCCAACGTTCTAAATGCATTTGACGTTACAATAATTTTGTCGGAATGTCCTTTTGATAAAATTAATCATTTCAATACCATTATTATTCAAGTTTTAACTTACATTTCATGCTAACTTCTCGTCTTTTCTGGTATGCGTTAATTGGTGCAGAATTACATCTTTGTCGGGCCCGAAGTAATCTATAATCAATATATAAATACCCCATAATACGTTGTGATATAAATGTAGATATTTTACATTCAAGTAAGCATCTTAACAAACAAACGTTTCCTACGAGAACACATGCTACACATGTTACAAAGTATATTTGTCTTGATTGTTCTTTATAAAAGTTTTTCTTAGGAAATCGTAAAAAGGAGTTAATTCCAATAGTTCAACGAACATGTTATTTTTCTTCATAATAAAATGTAATATATTTTACCTTAAATATAAAAATTGTATTAGTTGTATGATATAGTATGGTATATTCTCCTGTGATCAGTGGGTTGGTTATTGGGATGACATACTCACATCTGTATAGATAGATGAGAATACCGACTCCTCCCCGGCATTGAGTTATATTAGTGTCATCTTATCTATGTTGTGTTGTGTATCCGAATTGTTACTTTACTTGACAATCTCTGAGGACTTCCGGGACCCTACGTGTTTACCAAGATCATGGTTGGATACTCTACAATTGTTCTATGACAATATTTGAGTATACTAAAATCGTTCCATTACAAAAACAGTGCGTTTCATGAAAATGATTGGGTACTTATTCGTTCGTTCTTTCACAATATTTAAGTACTCGAGTTCGTTTCATGACAATATGTCGTTCCATGGCAATGTTTTAGTACTTGGTTCATTGAGTACTCTACTCTCGATCTGTACTCTACCTTTATTTCATCAGATGATTTGGGTACTCTAAATTCGTGATCGCTCCATGACAATGTTTGGGTATTCTACGATCGTTCAATAACAATATTTGAGTGCTTTACGTTCGCTCTATAACAATGTTATATGTACTATCACTTCGTACTCTGACAATGTTTGGATAGAGTAGAGTAGATTAATGGCTGATCAATCTAGAGTAATAGTTTTTGCTTTCAACACGTCCTTTGAAAATTCTTATTTTTTGTCCAAAGAAAAATTCACGAGCAGCATATAAACTGGCGCCGATCGTGCGATTACTGCTTTGAGATATAAAGATTTATGAATTACACATATATGGCCGTTTTCTCATCCAATTACACCTGAATACTATGATATAACAATCATCTATCCTATATCTACACCACAGCATACAACTATGGAATGTCTCGTATTTAACAAATCTTAGAAGGAAAACATGCAAATTAAAAGCAGAGAAGTGTAAGTTAAATAACAATTGTGCCACTTTAGCCAAAAAGAGGCTAACAAGCTCCAAATAGTTGTAAATAGTTTACAATATAACAAATATACAGGACATGTTCCATAATTATAGACCATAAAATGAATATCATCGTCCAATTAAGTAATTGATACATTCAACATCATAGTGTATAGATTTAGCGTAAGGATTCAATATAGAGAATCAGAGTATATATTTAGAGTAAAGATGTAATTTATGTCTTGTGTAATGATATAGTGTAAGGGTTTAGATTACGAATTCAGTTAACACATTCGGTGTATGGAGTAAATGTACGGATTTAGTGGATGGTTTCAGTGATTGGATTTAATGTATCAAACCAGTCTATGTAGTTAGTGTGTAGATTCAATAATATATATGGATTCGGTGTATGGATTCGGTGTATGGGTTCACAGAATGAATTTAATGGTTTCTTGATTGCTCTTCGGTTTTCTAACATTTATTTAGTGCATGGATTTAGTATATGGACACAGTTTTTAAAATCAGTTTATGAATCCAGCGTGTATCAATATAATATTACCAATCTTACTGAACAGTCAAAAAAACATTAATCTAATAGAATTATCTATAAAGCACAGATATATTAAAACACCAATCTCATGGAACAGTCTATAAAGTACCAATGTTATGGAACAGTCTATGAAACACCACCACATAAAACACTACTTGTATGCAACAGTCTATACAACGTTAAAATGGAACAGTCTGTTTAAACACCAATATCAATTTTTGGAACAATCTATATTATGTTATAGTTATTGTTCAATCGATTCGGTATATGTCAGTTATACTGCACAACTTGGGTGACTCTACTTGAGCCGAACGACGTAGGAGTTCGGGTCACCCAAGCTGTGCAGTATAACTGAACATATACCGAAAGGAAATATTGATAATGTTAAAACATAATGGTCAACAAGATCAAATTTTTGGGAGAAACAATGTATATGAGAACGTCTATCATTTTCTTTGGCTAATTTTCTATTTCAAATGTTTTACAAAAGATAATTTAATGATAACTTTACATATCAAATAAAGGGGTCGTACTGCTCGTGATCGTATGGTACTGTATATTCAGTGCCCATCACCACTAACATTGTGCGTTTGAATCCAGCTCATGGCGAGGTGTACTCGATACAACATTATGTGATGAAGTTTGTCCGTAACTTTCGGCAAGTCGGTTGTTTTCTCCGTTTTCCTCCATCAATAAAACTGATCGCGACGATATAACTGAAATAGTGTTGAAAGTGGCGTTAAACACCATAACCATAATCCCTAAACACAAACCCCAATATAAAATAGTGTAGAAAAAACACCTATACCGTTATTTATACAGTGAAATACCTCACCGTTCATATGCACTGAAACAAGGTACAATACATATACATACATACATGTACAAATCTAAGGAAGAGAACACATGACAAGTTATTTTCATGAAAGATACGCACTGAACAAAACGAATTAATCATGTGATAAACTTTACTTTCATAGAATTGAGTATTGAGAGAAAGGTCTGGAGAGGCCATGTAACTGGTCGTTATGAAGACCATCCCTCCCCAAAATAATCTAGTGGTGAGAGAAAGGTCTGGAGAGGTCATGTAACTGGTCGTTATGACGACCATCCCTCCCCAAAATAATCTAGTGGCGATTGAAAGGTCTGGAGAGGTCATGTAACTGGTCGTTATGAAGACCATCCCTCCCCAAAATAATCTAGTGGTGAGAGAAATGTCGGGAGACGTGATGTAACTGGTCGTTATGAAGACCATCCCTCCCCAAAATAATCTAGTGGTGAGAGAAAGGTCTGGAGAGGTCATGTAACTGGTCGTTATGAAGACCATCCCTCCCCAAAATAATCTAGTGGTGAGAGAAAGGTCTGGAGAGGTCATTTAACTGGTCGTTATGAAGACCATCCCCCCCCAAAATAATCTAGTAGTGAGAGAAAGGTCGGGAGACGTGATGTAACTGATCGTTATGAAGACCATCCCTCCCCAAAATAATCTAGTGGTGAGAGAAAAGTCTGGAGAGGTCATGTAACTGGTCGTTATGACGACCATCCCTCCCCAAAATAATCTAGAGAATAATGATAATAAACCGGCAAGTCATTTTTACAGCAAATCCATTCAACGTTAAATTGATTGACAAATAATAAAAAAGTGGATATCAAATTTAGTGCGGAAGACGCGTTTCTGTAATAACCTTCATCGTGTAGGCTCAAAACCGAAAGATTGGAAGCCAAATAAGTATTGATTTCAATGATTTGTCACAACAGATGTGCTTTATACTTTTCCTATGGAGCAAGCAGTAGATAGAGCACAATGTATAATACAATATAGCATGCTTAGACATATTACTACACGTGTAAGCCACATGCTATCATGCTGCAAATAAAATGTCGCGTTTTTGTCGTGCATAATATATTTGTCTCCATATAAATATTTTACTTACAATCATCCTGTAATTAGAATAAGCAGTTTGATTTAACTGTTTTATATGTGTGATAAATCGTACATGTGATAGATACATATGGAGTATTGTAACTGATATCGTTATTTTCTCTTTGTATAGCTTGAACATGCTTTTAAACTCTTACGTAGGATATGAAGTCACTTCCATTTATCAGGGTGAAAACTATTCTTTCGTCCAGTTTATAAATTTCTTAATGTTTATATGTTGTAATTGTAATATTTTTTTCAACAAGACAAGTTTTAAAATGTTAAATCAGTATTACATATTGACTTTCTTTGTTTGTATTATACATGTACAGGAGAAGAATTCCATTAAAGATAAACTTGGTTTGCATCAAAGCTAGGCTACAATAAAAACGTAGATATCAAATTTAGTACACACGACGCATTTCTGGAATAAACTTCATCAGGAACTCTCAAAGTCGAAAGGTTGGGAAACCAAATAAATTAAAACGTTTTGGGAGCAAGTAAACCAAAGGGCCTAAACAGGATCGCCAAAATCGTCTAAGGTCACCTACTTACGTTGTTCGTGTTGGTCTTCCTAATATCTGAGTAGATTCTGACACTTGAGGTAACTCCGTGGCAGACAGGTATTGATGAGGAATTGTCTGTCTATAATACATTGAATTACTTCTCTGTGTGCCTGATAGTCTACCTGACGGTGTTGGTGTCACTGCTCGGGACCCCGTGAAACTGGAATCATTGTCAAACTGTAAATTAGTATTACATGTATTGCTATAGGAAAAAATTATACAGACTGCCGTAAATAGTGTTTGAAGATGCATGATCATATCTATAAGAATGTACAATATCATATCAAACAATATTTTCTCTCTGGATGCTTGCGCAATAGTACAAAAAAAAGACAAGATAAAGCAACAGACAAGAAACTTCCATCAAGCCATAATGAGATCAGATGCTCCAGCAAAAAGCCAGAATGAGATCAGATGCTCCAGCAAAACACCAGAATGAGATCTGATGTTCCAACAAAAGCTAGAATGAGATCTGATGCTCCAACAAATGCCTACATGAGAGCTGATGCTCCAACAAAAGCCAGAATGAGATCTGATGCTCCTACAAAAGCCAGATTGAGAGCTGATGCTCCAACAAAAGCCAGAATGAGATCTGATGCTCCAGCAAAAGCCAGAATGAGATCAGATGTTTCAGCACGATTTTTGTTACTTATATATGTTGCTACCTGGTATGTACATTTGGGATGGCATCTTGCGTTAACATCATGATGGATATACATTGTACATATGCAAGCATTTTAATAGCTAGTCATTTAAGGAATATTAAGTAACTTGCTATGTAACAGCCTAGCTATAAACATTTGATGTTGCAGAATGGTGTTGACTGCATTGGTCTACATATATAACTAAAGGCATTATATGTTATAAGTATCAGTTGTGATTATTTTGTCTAAGGAGTAATGGTCTTTTATCAACAGATTCCACCTTCCTAGCTAGTGGTCAGTTAACCCTGCTATTGTACTGTCCATGTGATACTGTGTGGTCTTTTGGAGTAGAAGCGATTCTGTGCAGGTTTATTTTTTATCATGTGAATTGCCGTTGTATATCCAATTATCAAGAGGGGAGAGTTGGGATCCCATTAACAGATTTAACTCTGCCACATTTGTGTGCCTGTCCCAAGCCAGGATCTGGATTTCCAACATCAAATGTCGTGTGTTTTTTGTGTTCAATGAGTTCAGTTAAGATAAGAGGTGATTGTTCGTTTTGTTGTTGTTGGTGGAATTGATGACCATCACTGTTTAAACTTTCTTTTCATAATAGTCGTATATTAGTAAACGAAACAAAGTATGCCCTCTTTGAGAGTAGATCTTTTTATGGATTCAGCATTGTATTTATAAACAAACGATTGTTCTCAGCTATTTCAGAACACAACAGTCTATTTATAAACAAGAGTTTCCCCCCTATAAATGACTAACCTTACACGGACTCAGCAGTCTATTTATAAACAAGGGATTTCCCCCGCTATGACTGATTTCTCTGTTGGCATCCACCACCCAAGCTGGAGAACCGTGCCTGTCGATGAAATCTTCATCAAACTGTCTATCGATAGATTCGATAATTTCTTGGTGATGCTTCTCATCTTTATTAAATGAAAATGGACTGAGTGGATGTTTCTTGCTGCCTGTTATAATAAAAACAGTCAATATAAATAACATTCTGCTTAATACTAATGATTACGACAGATAGAATGTTGATTTTATTTTTTATATCTGGTATAAACGAAAACTATTGGTAAGGACACACATAATATTGATTTTATTTTTTGTATCTGGTATAACAGAAAACTGTTGGCAAGGACACACATAATGTTGATATCTCTTAGCGTAGTATGTAGAACGAAACATTAGTTATGCCCACAGATACAGATAGATATATGTCATGCAGTTCGGTGTAGAAGAAATAATAATACAATGAGGGTTACATTTTGTGTCAACTGGTCAGAACAAAGCTATTGTTACGACAACAGAATATGTATTTTCTTGTTGCCAGGCATAGAGCAGCAAGCTAATGGTTATGACATACAGCAGAAGAATGTTGTGTTGAGTGGTATGCAACAATGAAATGGTTACGACATAAAGAAAGTTACATTTTGTGCAGCCTGATACACGGGTGATTGTGCCATAGAATTACCCCCCCCCCCCTTTTTTAACTTTCTGTTTACATATTTATTTTCAATGAAATTTCATTATTATTTCATCTCTTTTTTACTTTACTAATTAATTCTAAAAATGTATACATTTTAAAATCAATGTATTAGTTTATTTAAATGAAATATTACATGTAAAATTATAACGATTATTCGACTGACAAGTCAATAACGTGAGGTTTACCTTCCACTATTATAGGAAAACACAAACGGAAAACGTTTACAACATAGAAATTCACTTATCTTAAAAGATCTGATAAACAATAACGATTTTTTTACAAGTAATGGACCACACAGTTTGATAAAAACTGAAGATATATTTATATAAAATTTTAAAATTCTAAATTTATTTAAAATTGCTCTGAGGAGTAACTACACTCTAAAATCCCATGATAACATTTCTAACAAATCTGGTGACTTATCATGCAGTTATTATGGGGAAGAAATCAATAATGTCTAAAACCATCAAACTCAGTGGTGGTCATCTTGGACACTGAATTGCTCCGAAAAATGACAAAATTCTTAAAGATCTATTAAAGTATAATTTTGGCAAATCTGATGACATGCTATGCAGTAATTCTGGAGAGGAAATCATAATGTCTCAAATAGTAAAAGACCAGAGTAGCCATCTTCAAAATAATATTACTCCAAAAAGTAATAACCCTTCTTATGAACCCCTAGAAGAAAACTTCTAGCAGATCTGGTGACTTTGCTTGTAAGAGTTCTGGCAAATAATTTGAAAATGTTACAGCCAATCAGAGATCATGGCTACCATCTTGGATTTCGAATTGCTCTAAAACAAATACTCCCAAAAGGGAAGCATATCTAGCTATTATGGTGACTTGGCATGTTGTAGTTCTGGAGAATAGAATATTTATTTCTGTATAATCTGTTGACTTCACATGCAGTATGGTTGGAGAAGAAGTTAAAAATTCCTCGGCAAACAAGAGGCCATGACGACCATCTTGGCCATCCAAAAAGATACAACACTTCTTCAAGACACAGTAGAGGAACAGTTTAGTACGCTTGTTGAATGGTGTACAACACACGGACGGACAGACAGACGGGAGTTGGACACTATTCGACCATAAAAGCTCACTTTTGAACTAAACATAATTATTTAAATTAGGCTCGAGGTGAGATTGAATCAATTTTAGGCTTACTTCACACATTTATTTAAGGCGGGAATCGTAGAGGACATCACATCACGGAACCATATACTTGCACAATGAGATTACAACATAAGAGACGAATTTTAATCCCGTATTCACATGTAATTTATTTACCTTTAGCATCATGTTTTGGAGTATATTCATATGTTAAGCTAGTTTGTTTTGCTAGCATTTGTAATGATGTTTTAGATTTTGATTGAAGCAATCTCGTCATTATAGAAAAACGTTTATATCAAAGTTTATGTTCCTCTTTTATTAAAAACATGATACTTGATTTGATTAAGACTATAAAGATCTTGTATAATATATACACATATACATGTATGCCTTTACTGAAATATGTTGTATTTTGTACTAGAGACACACAGGAAATAATTCTCAAAAAATAAATATACATTTACTTCAATCATTTGAAATTAACTTTGTATCCGCTAATAATAATCAGCAGAAGTAATGAAATTATATCAATTAATGTGTTGTACGTGAGGCTCTACAAAGATTTTGTTAACATGCACGTTCACTTCTTCGATTTACGGATTCTGATTACCGCTTTGGTATCTTCAAACTCTTCACTAACTAAAACTAAAAAGATTTGAAAGACTGGTGAAACAGCCACTTTATGGGACTATGTAATGTAATGTGCTGTGTCATCGGCAATATGAGACTTTACAATGTGTTGTATGGTCTTATTGTTATGTTCTGTAGGCTTTATGGTGCATAACACAATAATAAATAGATTTATATATATATTTATAATCAGTGAGTATACCTATATCTACAGTCAATATGTATTTTCATATTTGATCTTTAAATATTAATTCAAATTAAGAGATATCAAATCAGCGTATTCAATATTTCACCTTTGTCAAAACAAGTCACCAAATTTGTCCGGTGTACAATAATTGTGTAAGATTAACATCAGATTTGTCTGGCTATTAATCTCCCATTAATCCGGGGATATGTTTTAATAAGTAATATTAGGATCTGTTGTACAAAGTCTGTAAAAACCTTGTCGCAGTTTAATTAGACAAATTTAATTGTTGTTATATATATCTGAAATCTGTAAGTTCAAACTAAATTTAGAAATGTTTTGAAGGCATGTCAATTTCTGGCAATTAGACAAGAAATTATATCATTCTGGAGATGTTACAATAATGTACAACCTATTTCATCAATAGAAAGCGTAACTGTATGATGTATAGTTTCCCTTTCCCTTATCATATTTGTTGTTGGTCAGTTTTCAAATCAGTTTAATTCGTGTATGGCGTTTTTTGTATGTATTTAAAAAAATGCATTACAAAGTCTCCAAAGACATTACAAGTTGTTCCTTAGACATATTTCCAACATAATTATCCTCCATTTTAAATTAATTTGATTTATAAACATAAATGCGTCGATATAAATTATTTTGTCATTTTTATAGTACATTTTGTATATTCCTGAGGGGCTCCCTCTCAAATTTCATAATTTCAACGTCCAGTAAATATTGACCAGAAATTAGTTAAGAAAAACTCACGAGTTTACTTTATAAAAAATATCCATTTTATATAAAGTCTTTCTCTATTAGAAAATGGATCGAATGCGGTACACACACACACACTACCGTATACACACAAACTAAATAGGCTAGAGGTTCTTGGAGTGACAATTGAATACGTGTACCTCCTTCAGTATCATTACGTATTTATCATCTCTTGTATCAGTACCCGTGTCTTAGAAAAATGTCATGACACTTTCAATGCGTGATAGATGGCGATTTTATAGATTTGAAATATTAATTAAGAGTATAAATTAATCTCATAGATAATTACATAACCCAATTTGAAATGTGTGGCTAAATTCGGAAAATCTTTTTGGTCCACGGAAAGCTAGTTGGCAACATAGTCTTGTATTTAATTGACTGGTGTCTTGATGCAACCCTCATCTCACTCACCCCCCCCCCCCCCTCCCACCCACGCCCCCCCTCCCACCCACGCCCCACCCCCCCCCCCCCTCCCCGTATTCATTATCAATATCAAGTATCTCAAACGCCCATAATGCATAATGTTAAAAAAAGTAAAGTGTCTTACCTCTCAACCCTCCGTGAGGTCTCCTCCCATTAGGGGGTACCTCGTTCACATCGCTCGAGAAATTTATATCCAAAAGTCGTAATCGTGGACGTTTTCCATTTTGTGATCGCGGACTTTTGTTTGTCATAATTGATCATACATTTCCAAATTTAAGATATGATGTAGAGTGATTTTAATTTTAATTATTCTACAGCTAAATTAAATCAATAATATCCGCCATTTTGTATCACCTGGTCGTCAAGGGATATGACTTTAAGGGTCATGAAGTAACTTCTTTAGGTTAGACATTTAAATTAGACATTTAAATTACAAATATTGATACTGTATATATTTTCCATGTAAAAGATTGTGAATTGGTAAAGTTCATTTGTAACACAGTCAAGTAAGCCGATGTAGCCATTCATTTTAGATATAAGGATTACAACACTTTTAAAATCCATTTCAGTTATCGGATTACATATTCCATTGATAAATTATCCGATACTTCATCTTTTTTTGCAGAACATTCATCTTTTGCAATACAGTAACTAAATATATTCTGATTACTTGTATACAGAATAATACTCATTGATTAGTAACCAAATAGATCTTTAGAAATGGGAGAAAAAAACATACAACGATCTGATGCGATTTGAAGGCGAGGATACAAAAGAAGATTTAATTTTAGTACAAGTCCAGACTGTTATATTTTCGGGGCGATCTATATATACAAATACATGTGTATAATATATCTTTAATAAAACTACTCTAAAATATGTACATGTTTACAATGTAAAGTACTAAGCAAGAACTGATACAGAAACCCTGCCACACGTGCATATGGTTATTATCAAGGGCAGAAAAGTAATAAATCAAGATTATTACCGTAGGAAAGTGTATAGATGTTGAACTGTATAGAAAACAGAATTACAGAAAAAAAATTTATTGGTCTGAAATCCATATACAATTCAATTCAATTCAATTCAATTCTTTATTAAAGATAACTAATAATACATTAGTGTTCTCCATTACAAATCACATGATAATATACAAAACAACATTTAAAAGTTACATGCAGTATATAATAATACAGTTGTACACATATTTTAAGAAGTGTTTCTTATTTCTAATGCGTCCCTAATGAATTTATATAAATAATTACATTCAATAATATTTTTTGGATTTAAAAGTTTAGACAGTAAAAAATAAGTATTATGTGAATCTTTTAGATCTAAACCATAAGACTGGAAAAAAGTTTTCCTTATATCTTTATATTTATGGCATGATATCAAAAAATGTTCTTCTGTCTCTTCTTCACTGTACAGAATTTGCAGAATCGTTCTTCTCTTGGAATTTTAGGTTTATTGTATCTACCCCGCTCTATATTTAAACAATGAGCACTGATACGTAGTTGTGTAATTTTACTTTTTATACTTTTGCTTAGATTGGTTTCAAGATAGAAGGGAACAAAATTTGGAATAAAAATATTGCTAAAAAGTATCAATTTACTGTTTACAGCCCCAGATTTAATTTTTTGCAGTTGTGAGTCAGATTGCTGATGATAATACTCTATCAAATTATTTCTTAAAACGCTATTATCTGCCAAATCTTTGATATCAAGTTTAATTATTTTAAATATTTTATTTAGTGTAGACAACCAGCCTTTTGAGTTTTCTTGAGCTAAATCTTGATCTGTGGTAAATGCACTATATAATATTCTATCTCTATTTATTTTAACTAGTCTCATATAATAATTATACATTAAACATAATGAGAAAATCAACATTGGACTCCTGTTACATTCAAGTCTGCTGGCCATATTTGATGACTGTCTTTTGACCCCAAGTATACATTTCAACATCGTATGTTGTAATTTTTCAATTGGTAAATTGGCAAAGGATTGTTACCAAAACAACACATTAAATACAAAACAAAGAAACTGTTAACTACAATCAAACTACATATACATGTTCGAAACACATGACTCCCTAATGACATTTAGTATGAGGAAGTGGTACATTTTAAATATGATTTAAATATCAATCAAGATATAACATATAATAGTGATCTATATTTTTATGAAATTATCACATTGTGCAATGAGCTGCCATCATTTTTTAAACAATGCACAAATATATCTTTTACAGAAATCTTTAGATTTTTTTTATTTATCAATCAACTCATTTCTCCTATTATCCATTTCGTTTACTCCCCTCACAATAATTTCTACAATATCATATTCTTCATATTGAAATAAATAAAGGAACTTTTTCTCATCAGTCAATGCATAAAAAGATGGAAAAATACTAAGAATATCGGCAAACATTTTATTCCTAATATTGTTGAGGCTGGAACATAAAATAATAAAATGATATTCATCCTCAACTCCATTTTTACACAGGGGACAAATCCTGTTATTAATATCCGTTTTATTATGTCTTCCCAATTCAATCATAAGTTTACTGTTACTAATTTTTATTTGCGTAAATTGTTTTTATTAAAATTTTGTCAATATCTAAATAATAAACTGGTGTCAGTTACAAATTTTTCTTTCAATTTCCTATATGTTCTAAGTTTATTTCCATTAGCAGTCAAACTCATAAAAAATTCTAGTTTTCGGTTTTCACAATTTTCCGGTTGTTGACTGATTTTGTCTGTTTATATAATTATGAGTTTTTACTTTCCCTTTGTAAGATTGCTCGGAGTTCGGTAATTTTGTTATTAACCTTATTTCCAGAACATATAAAAAATTTCAGTAAATTTTTCATAAATTGCGTGAAGAAGTCGCTTGCTAGAAAAAGTACTTTGATTATCCCAAACATGGGAGAAATGAAGCTTATTCAAAAGTATGTTGATCCTTGTCGCAAAGCTGTCGAGTAGACTTCTGTTAGTTTCATAAGCTTTATACAAAAGAGTATCTTCTGATTTAAGTATGTGGAGCCAGAATTCAATCGCTGATCTAAAAGCGTGAATAGATATTGGATGCATTCCTAGCTCACCAAGAACTGCTAAATTGACAGCTTGTTTATTTACTCCTAACAGGGCTTTTGCAAATTTAATTTCAACCTTTACAGGCAACTTAGACAGATATTTTGATTCTAAATCAACATTACTTTTCACAATATTCAGTGACCAAATTTCACTACAGTATACCAGAATTGGTTTAACACATGTTTAAAAAAGTTTGAGATGGGTTAAAATATCAGATTTTTCTGACATCAAGAGTTATCTTATACAAAATAAGGACTTAGTAGCATTTTTACATAATAGTTCCACAGCGTTTGTAAAAATTCCAGAGGTTTTAAAAATAATCACTAAATATTTGTACTCCATTCCAAGATCAATTCTGTTATTCTTATGCAAAAAACTTTCTTTGGTCAACTTTCTGCCAGCTTTATTAAAGATCATAATCTTTGTTTTGTCTAGATTAACAGTTAGATTCCATTTGTCGCAGTAGCAACTTAGTATATTCAAAGAATTGTGTAAGCCTATGCTGATTCTGAAATAAGAACTAAATCGGCCGCATATAGAAGACATGACACATTTCTTTCCATCAATTTGACTGGATCACAACTTTCATCAAAATGAGTCACAAGATCATTTATATATATTGAGAAAAGTGTGGGTTCCAAGATGCAACCCTGTTTAACCTCTACTTTAGATTAAAAAAAAGTCAGTTATGCCATCTTGTGATCTAACTGCAAACAATACTTCTTTGTACATGTTTTGTATAATATCAAAAAGGGACCTTTTATATTATATTGGGAAAGTTTGCAAAAAAGTGCTTCCCTATTGATTGTATCCAAGGCCTTTTTAAAGTCTATAAAGCATGCATATACTTTCTTTGATGATTTAAAGGCTTTGCCAATGATAGTTTTAACAGTTAAAATGTGATCACTTGTTCTAGATCCTTTTTTGAAGCCAATTTGTTCCTTGCAAATAATAGAATTAGTATCAAGATATTTTTCTAATCTGTTGTATAAAATTTTTGAGAAATATTTTCCCATACAACTAGATAAGGCAATACCCCTGTAATTTGAAGGGTCACTAACACAACCACCCTTAAATATAGGTTTGATAAAGTTCTCCCTCCATATGTATGGATATACACCAGACTTTAATATAACATTAAACAGTTTAACAAATAAATCAATATTAAAACTACAACACATTTTCAACATTTCATTACTTATGCCATCAGGGCCACATGATTTCTTAATTTTTAAAGATCTTAGTGCAAGTACCACCTCCTCAGCCAATTTTTCCTTATTCAAAAGTTCACAAGACTGCAATTCTTTTGGAATATTATTAATGTTAAAATTATTAGTGTAATTCATATTCATTAACTTTTTAAAATAGTCAAACCATTCCCTTTGAATAATATTAGAACTGGGATCTTTGTTATCTCTCTTTTTTATAGCATTTAATGCTCTCCAAAACTCCCCTGGATTATTTGCATTTGAAGTTTTATTTAGCATTGTGTGTCGAAACTGTCTATATATTTCTTTCTTACCAATTTGTTAAGTTCTTTTTTTATTTTGTAGAACTTTAAGACGCAACGTTTTGTTCCATGGCTCGCAAAGTTTTGTTCCATGGCTCATTGCAAAGTTGTCTACTCTTAGCTTTTGAAATTCTGTATTTATTCTCACACTCATTATCATAATATGGATTTTTTAATCTTCCTCTTAGCTTTTTTGTTTTTACTAATTCTTTTATCTCTATCCCCTAAACAAGCAGCATTATATAAAACAGAAGACACCTCTTTAACAATATCATCAATACTCTTCTCTAAAATAATATGGCTGTCATTTGTGGTTGCAGATAGCTTATCAATTTTGTCTAACTCAGATAAAATATTTTTAAATCAAAGTTTTTCATATTATTAACAAAGTTGTCTCCTCTGGCCCTAGACCACTGTAGATTTTTAAGTGGTATCTTAAGTTCATCATTCTGATTTTTTATATAATGTGAGAGCAAAATTATTGAAATTGGTCTATGATCAGACAAATTAGGTTCAAAATCTCCAACTGTAAAATTGACTACACTAGGTAACATATCTGAGTTACATATACAATAATCAACAACAGATGATCCATTGTGATTAAAAAAAGTTAATTGTCCTTTAGAATCTCCTAAAGTTCTGCCATTCAAAATTCTAAGTTGTGCCTCTATACACAGTTCTATAACAGATTTACCATAGCTGTTTGCTGTTTGAAGAATCTCAGTATTTCTGTGTTTATGGATTGCATCCGCAGTATAGTTTGGGGGTAGAAAATCATCTAAATTATCATTCAATTCATTAGAAATAAAGTCAATATCATTTTTATTGATATGGGCATTAAAATCTCCCATTAAAAGAACATCTCCTATAGCAGAGAATTTGTCAATATCCTGCTCCAACTTTTCAAATAACTGTTTGTCACACCCAGTTCTAATAGTATAAGTGGAATTACTAGGAGGTATATAGATAAAGCATAGATATACATCCTTTTGAAAAGCAAAGAAAGTTTTACTTAACTTCAACCACATCATATCATCCGTTGCTGTATCTAAATTCTTAACTCCGGGCACAATATCTTTTTTAATAAAAGTAGCAATACCCCCTCTTTCTCTTTTAGATTTAGTTTTTCTACAATTTACATTTAAATCCATCATAAGTTAATATATCGTCATTAGAGGCATGTGTTTCAGAAAAAGGAACTATATTTCTTTAGAAATGCCTCTACCAAGTCAGGGTCACTGCGGTTTTCACAGTTTTCCGGTTGTTGACTGATTTTGTCTGTTTATATACTTATGAGTTTTGACTTTCCCTTTGTAAGATTGTTCGGAGTTCGGTAATTTTGTTATTACCCTTATTATGTCATAACACTTTTTACATTATCATCATCTAGTCTACAAATCCTACTTCCACTCATTCGTTTGAAAAGTCCATTCACATTCAAAGATGTGATGGACAGTTTTTTGGATACCTTGATACACATTTTTGCTATAAATTGTCAAGTTAAGAGGGAGAAAAGAATCAAAGCAATTGATTACCAATATTATGCACCCCTTTTTGATAGAATAATAGAATAAAAAAGTATTATGATATAAAGTCTTTATAGTTAAATCTTCACAAGTCTCACCTCTTTTCTTTATATACATTTCATCTGAAACCGATTACCCCCCCCCCTTTTTTACACTATTGAAAAGCTTTGGCTATGGCCGAGGCTATGGTTTTAGCTTAATTTTGAACATCAAAGTCAGGTTTATCTCGCGTAATGTCTCTCACTAATGGGAGTCTTCCTCCTCTATATGAATGGCTCATGAAACTACGATTTCCATACTGACCATTGAAATTGTGTGTTTCACTTATGTTTTCTTGTCTACTATAAGTATGTCCAGATCTCTGTCTCTGTGGATTGGGTATCAAAGTATGTCTTAAATTACCGGCAAGGACTCGGATGCCTTCATATGATGGCCGAAAAGCGTTTTGCAAGAGTTTGAAATTTACTATGCCATCAGAGTTGTAGACGTTGTTGTGTCTGCATACGTATATGCCATCAGTTCTACCATATTTTGATTCTACGAGTCTATTGAAGTCATTGACATAGGAAGTCAAATTCTTGAACTTGTTTGGTAATACCAGAGAAATTACCACTGAATGTGACTTAGCCATTAACTGGTTCATCAAACACACAAATATATCAAAAACAACTTTTACCGGATCATTTTTAAGGTAATTTATCCCAACATGAACTATGACTTTTTCAGCAAAGTCTATTGAGCCTATTTCACTTAAGGCTTCATCAACAGTATATGTAGTCCTCTTCTCACCTGTTCTCCCAGTTCCAGAGAGTAATTTCCTTATATCTATCTTGTGACAAATAGAATCATGCAGAAAAAGTACATCAAACTTTCTATTCTGAGCCTGGTCTTTATTATCCTTTATGTAAGAATCACTAACTGGCTGTGATATCTTCTGTTTAAGAGTTGAGGGACTGTCAATTACCTCTAATATTGTTTCATCTACAATGTTAACTGAAGACTTTTTCGGAGTTTCCTGTTGAGTTTGTTTGATTTCAGGCCTTAGACTCTGAGTTTGTTTTCCTGTTTCATGTGCAATGTTAACTGAAGACTTTTTCGGAGTTTCCTGTTGAGCTTGCTTGATTTCAGGCCTTAGACTCTTGAGTTTGTTTTCCTGTTTCATCTGCCATGTTAACTGAAGACTTTTTCGGAGTTTTCTGTTGAGTTTGTTTGATTTCAGGCCTTAGACTCTAAGTTTGTTTTCCTGTTTCATCTGCCATGTTAACTGAAGACTTTTTCGGAGTTTTCTGCTGAATTTGTTTGATTTCAGGCCTTAGACTCTGTGTTTGTTTTCCTGTTTCATCTACAATGTTAACTGAAGACTTTTTCGGAGTTTCCTGTTGAGTTTGTTTGATTTCAGGCCTTAGACTCTGAGTTTGTTTTCCTGTTTCATCTACCATGTTAACTGAAGACTTTTTCGGAGTTTTCTGTTGAGCTTGTTTGATTGCAGGCCTTAGACTCTGAGTTTGTTTTCCTGTTTCTTGTACATGTGAATTTTGATCTGCCTGTTGACTTACTTGTGGCCGTTGTACTTTAGTCCAAGGCTCTCCATTTCTATCATATAGATATGATTGTATTCTCTCTTGAAGATTTCTTATCATATTATCCTTTTCCTCTAGTTTTCTTTCGAACTCAGACCTCAAATTATCTATTTCGTGCAACCTAGCTGTCATAACAGATTGTATTTTTTCACAAGCGATTTCGGAATTTATTTGTTTTTTCGATTCTCATTTCTGATAGTTGTCTGAAAATCTAATTTTGCAGCACCAATTTCCTTCTTATACTCAGTTTCACTTTTACGCATGTCATTTTCCAATCTTATGACATCTTTCCGTAGCGTATCAATTTGTTTATTCTTTTCATCTATCTGTGTTTCATAAATTTTGTCATTAGATTCATTTCTTATATTGAGTTTCATGGCTTTCATGGATTACATTACATCTTCCTTTCAAGCACGCGCTAATGTATTATATGAATGAAACAGCTGATGTTGTTTACAAATTTAATTTGTCAAGTGGTTTTGAGATTCTCCCTGATCTTGTTACATAGTAATCGGTTTGATCTGATAGATTATCCGGAATGTCTTTATTTTCGTTATCAGATTTTGAAGAATTATCAGGGGCTGTTTCAGAAGTGATTTTGTCATTATCTTTTACTGATTCGGGAATTTTAACTAAATGACGCCGGTTTCTGCGTATCTCACCACTGTCTGTTTGACTGATATGCGAACGCGGCTCATTTGATTCAGTCTTCACAGTTCCAGACTTTTTCTGATCTTTTATCCAAACTTTGTCATTGGTTTTAACTTCTGTCATAATTACGTTTTTGTTTTAACTTTGATTCCTCCTCATTCTCCCTCAACGAACGAAAGTTTGGCAATTTAGGTTTCAGTTATTTCGGTGCGATTGGTAATACAGTTTGTAATTTTCTACCCATGGAGTCGCATGATAACTGAGTAGAGCGATATACGGGTCCGACTTTTTGAGCATCATTTTGATTGCTTGAACACCTCGCTCGGCCAATCCATTTGATTGCGCATACCGCAGACTACTAACAATATGTTGAAACACATACGATTGTGCGAATTGCTTAAAAACAAAAGAAACATACTGTGGTCCTCCGTCAGACATGAAACATTCGGGTATCCCGTGTCTCGCGAATATTGACTTCAAATGATTTATTACTGACTGGGAACTCGTGTTAAATAATTTTGCTATTTCTATGTATCTAGAAAAATAGTCAATAACTAATAAATACATTTGTCCGTTCAGCTCGAACAAATCCGAGGCAACTTTTTGCCACGGTCGCTTCGGAAATTCAGTAGGTAAGAGTGGTTCAGCGTGATCATTCGTATTTTCGTTAATGTTAATCCAGAATTTCTTTGTCCAGGCTTTGCTAAATTTATTGTCAATTGTTCCAAGAAATCCTTCGTTTTGCTCCTCTTCTATGGTAATGGATCTAACGGACTTGTTGGTCGCACAACATTTTGCGAAATGTCTCATATTTGAGCACTTAAAGCATTTCACTCCTTTTGCTGGGCAATTGTCTCTTGAATGGTTCTGGCGATGTCCACATCACCGACATCCTGCTCCTTTTTGTTGGTTGAAGGGCTTCTTTGGTCTCGGCATCGGTTGTCTTTCCCTTTGATTTCTCGTCTTCGTCTTTACGGCATCGACAGTCGAATCACACAGATCGTTTCTCACTAAAGACTGTTGCTTTCTAACTGATTCTGATTGACGTGCCATATCTGTTGCCTTCTTGAGTGTTAGGTCTGGATCGAGCTGCATTTTAACCGACAAGTTAGCGTCTTTAATCCCGACGACTATTCTGTCACGGATCATTTCTTCAAGGAGATCATTGTATCCATAATGTGTAAAGTGAGGTCACAAAGTTTTCGACGTTCTCGCTGTCTTCTTGTTTTCGTTTGTTGAACTTTGCTCTTTCGAAAATTACATTCCATCTCACAATGAAATGATTGTCAAATTTTTCCTTCACTTTTGAGTACTTCTTTTTGTTTTCATCATTTAGCTCGAATGATGCGAAAATGTCATCAGCTTCTGGTCCCATACTATAAATTAGGGAGTTCACCTATGTCACACCACTTTTGTCTTCCAAACCAGAGGCATACCGGAAACGATCAAATCTCTGTATCCATTTGTGCCACGTCTCAGGTTTGGAGAAATTAAACGGCTCTGGTGCTGTAACTTGAAATGTCACCATTTCAGTTTAATAACTAATGTTCACTAGTAACTACAGGTATATGTACTCCTTAGTTTACCGCTGCCACCATATTTTCGGGGCGATCTATATATACAAATCCATGTGTATAATATATCTTTAATAAAACTACTCTAAAATATGTACATGTTTACAATGTAAAGTGCTAAGCAGAACTGATACAGAAACCCGGCCACACGTGCATATGGTTATTATCAAGGGCTGACAGAAAAGTAATACATCAAGATTATTACCGTGGGAAAGTGTATAGAAAACAGATTACATTACACAGACGACATTTAATCAAAATTCATCCGATGTGATAAATTTTGCTACGATTAAACCTTTATTGATTTCCATGAGACCTGGATTAACCCTTTGACAAAATAAGCACGTGCTTAGGGCATCAAGGGGCAAGGGGCAACACAAAAATCCGGCAAAAAGACAATTTATATTATGAGCCAGACATTAGTCTAGAAAACACACCAAACATTATGCCAGACTGTGGAAGGTGTAGGGTTGGCATGTGTTTAGGGCATATATTGACTTTAATTCGGCACTGATTTTCAGGGTTGTATATCCAGAGGCGATTTATCATGTTCTAGTACACATTGACTCACTATTCACGGACACATTTGCTTTAGCAATCGTATGTAGACGTCCTTCGACCATCGTCTGTTGTCGCCATAGTAATCGTTTTAATTTATTTTATTTGAATCCTGATGCAAAAATGCTGAACCAAATAGGACTTGGCAGGAACAAGCTCATCCTTAATGTAGAGGAAACCAAATTTTATATAGGCTGCAATTGGGGAATAAACGTTAAGGGACAATCAAGAATGGGAACACATCTTCTTTTATGACCTACATATGGAAATGTAATTATAAATTACGTGAATCATCATGGTGAAATGCTCAATCAAACAAATAAGACGTCAATATGTCTTGTGTCCGATACCTGTTTCATCTGTTATAAAGTATCATTGTGAAATCGAGATTCATTCTTGTACAAATCAAAAGCACATATAGGTCTGGACATCCACAGTTTAGCATAAACTGTAATGTGAATATTATTTTTGATATACAAATACAATTTTGCATGTATCAATGAATAATTGTTGTGATGTGTAGATTTATGCATGCCAAAAATGAAGACCACGGGGGTCTATGAGGGTCTTAGCCGGTATATGTCGACACCAATTCCAGAATTTAGCGTGAAACAATGAAGAAACATTTTTATAATTTTAAAATAATCACATTTACTTTAACACATAGTATTCGGATACAATTTTCTTGTGCAATTATGGGTTTTAATGTCTGAACACAAAGATATATATATATATATATATATATAATTTATTTGCGAGTAGATAGAAAAAATGTATAACAGTCAAGGTTATTCAAAGATTTCAAAGATTTTATTAATTCAACTCCGGCACCAAGTGCAACATGAGCTAACAAATATACATACATAAATACAAACATACATAAATACAAACATACATAAATATATTTAATACACACATTATACACTAATTAGTAAATAGAAAAAACACAGGGAACAGAGATGACATTTATGAGAACAATCTATTTAAACCCTTTAGAAAAACGCTGGGCGTATGTTGAAAACATGTTATATTTAGATCGTACACTATTCATCCCCAATGAGGTCACTGACCAAGCAATCACCGACTGGCTCACATGTTTCCTTTTGAAAAAGTTTACAGGTTTTAGACTAGGATTAATAAATCAAAGTCAATAATACAAATATGGCAAAACAAAATAATCACAGAAATCCTACTGACTTATCCTATCAGATATATGAAAGATCAAACAGTTGTTCTCCTTGAAATATAATCGTCTTTTATTCAAACACAATCTATCAGATCTCACGATAATCAACAGCATCTACCCAAAATCACGGTGAACATTTGGACACAACATCCTGTAATATATAATGAACGACAGAAAAGTATGTTAGCAAAAGCTCGTATAACAGCAATCATAATGTCAACGCAATGAAAAACCAAACTACTTACCTTGAGTAATCAAAAGAAAAACAAATAATACGATGTAAATGAGTCAAAGTTTGGCTTATCACCGAGGCTTCAATCGCGCGAGTCTATACAGAACTACCTCTCATGTGAATCTAAAGAATACATACACCCTTTGTGGTAGAACTAGAAAAATCCCTTCTCTATATATCACCAGCTGAAATAGACCAGAAACCTTGTTATGCTAAATCGAATGACAACCAAGAAAGTATTGAAAAGAACATAAAAATAATGGTGTATCTATACAGAGAGGTAGATATGAGTCATCAACGTTAGTTATAACTGACCATCTAAGTACTGATCATATATTAGCATCAGAACAAACAAAAGTCTACCCACCATGCAGACACCCGACGAAAATTATACAACGACAAAGCCCCGTCTTCTAATCTCAAAAGACCCAAATCTAAACTCAGTCCACTTACTGATCTGTAACATGGAAGGTAAAGGAAATTCGTTGAACATTTCATCATACGAGTCTAACATAAATATTATGTTCATTGTTTACAGGAACACGGGTTGTATGGATGTAAAACACTTGAGAATATCTTACTGATATGGATATAGCCTTCAGATGTTCGGATTCTTTAAGGATTTTTCAGCTTACTAAGAGATCCAGGTGGTGATACCATTGCTTGGTATTATTACATATAATAAAACTAACTAGAGGACGGAATGAATGGGTCATGGTAATTGAAGTAGGAAATCATTTTTCAAGCCAAGATCCATGTTAGAACCGATACGGGAAAAAGAGAGATAACTCTAACATTCAACAATATACTTAACTATCGGTCAAATAAGTCAACAACATCTCTTATATCATGATAAAAGCCACGTCTAAGGCTGTGTCAATCAAAGATATTAAACTAAATGGAGCAAAATAGAAAGATTGTTCACAAAGAACTAAGGCACTTCTTTAAATTACTTAGGACATACATCGATATGGGCAATGAATGGAAAACAAAATGATATCTTCAAACATGAAACAAACTTGTTCTGTCAAGAATTCATGAAGAATCCGACCGATATGACTGTTTCTTAAGCGGAATAGGTAAGTTCATAACAATGAAGCAACGTTTATGTAGATAATGAAAAACACCACTATGTTGAAAACCAAACTAATTGTTTTTCACGATACTTTAAATAAGGATCTATAGATTTACACTAGGATACGTGATATGATTCATCATACCTAGATATAGATATAAATAAACCGTTTGAAAACATCAGACGAGCATGGGATTTCAGCAACTGGCTTAAAAAATACCCAATAGTGTCTCACATTTCTTGCACAGGGACTCGGTTAATGGACATATTTTTTTTTTTTTTTTTTTTAATTATTTTACGTGTTTTTCCTATTTACTGTCTGTTTTTATTAAATTATTATCGTTAACACCTAGATTTTCATGTTTAAAGTCAATGTGCAACTATCCACATCCATATACTAAAATATCCTAATATATATTTTAGTATAAGGATGTGGATAGTTGCACATTGACTGTAAACATGAAAATCTAGGTGCTAACGATAATAATTTAATAAAAACAGACAGTAAATAGGAAAAACACGTAAAATAATTAAAAAAAATATGCCCATTAACCGAGTCCCTGTGATAAAGACCATACACATTGGAAACCTATTTGATTATTAATTCCGTAGTAGATAGAGTCCGACGTTGATTTTCTTTTATGCAGGTCAACATTCAGAACGTTGTTGAAACATCATAATATTATGATGGTTTCGACAATAAAAGTGTTCCTGAGTAAAACGTAGATGCACTATTCTACCATATGTTAATGCACATTATCATTTTAATATATCCGATATCTCCCAATGTGATTTGTGCAAATTATATACAAGTCAAAATAATTATCTAATACACTGCACACTTAAAATCATATATTTATTGGACCGGAATGGCTTGAGGTCAGATTGACCGGGGCCAGAATGACTTGTTACCCAGTCAACAGTGTACTGTGTGCCATTTGGTCACTGTTTCATTTAAAATGTCCAAATGACAAACTAAACGATACCTGTGTGTGTGTATAGCAATCAAGTCTTGGTCTGTCATGGAAAAATGTCAGTGGACAGAATTATAGATACATGTGATATCCAAATATGCAGACACTGTATAATGGGAGATATTATTTTATACTATGCAATCATATATGCTTGTTGACTATCCCCCATATCATGCATTGAATACAATATTTTCCATAAAAATGGGTGATGGTGGTTTATGGTGGTTATCAGAAAAATTACCAAGTGATGACTTCAACTTACCACTAAGAATCTTGGTTCAGTACATTCCTTGTTAGCAGCAACCCTCTGTCAAGGAAATCATAGGAATATATATCTGCACAGAAAATTTGAAAATCCATTAAATCTTCCTGATGATTTGATTTCATAGCATTGTTACACAACTCTGATACAGATTTTGTAACTTTTACTTTATTTTTTACAGGATTTTATGTTGACACAATGAATTTGTCTTTGTGTGGCTGTGGATTTTTAGGGATATATCATCTGGGTGTGGCAGCATGTTTGAAGCAATGTGCTCCATCTTTTTTGTCCACTTTACAGAAAATAGGAGGTGCTAGTGCAGGGGCTTTGGTAGCTGGTGTATTAGTTATAACTGATCATAAAATAGAGGTATGGCATTGTGCTTTGATTTATAATCCAAGCTACAATTTTATTTATTTGTCATATCAGTAACAGAAAGCCAATAAAAAATGTTTGACACATAAATAGTAGCACTGAAAGAAGTAGACATGTATTCAAATAACTTTCTCGCTCCAATATATTTGATTATATTTAATATTTCACAAGTTAATGTTTGATACCTTGAATTAAATAGACAGTACAATTCACTAATGTACGATGTGGAAATCCACAGATTGTCATCTATTTTTGACAACACTGATCATTGTTATGTTCAAACTTATAATGATCTAAATTAAGGATATTTCAAGGTTTTTATAGTAACATGTATTACTATATAAGTAGAATGAAGAGTCGTGTCGGTCAGAATTTCATTAAGGATATAAATGGGCTGATATTTGATAGAAAGGTAAGTAAAATGATCATAACTCTTTCAAATGTAATGCCAGATCATAATCTTTTATATTTGATCAGAACTATCCTATATCTTTTATAGGAGTGTAGGCAGTTTACCTACAGTTTGGCTGAGGAAGTAAAATCAAAACCTCTTGGAGCTTTAACACCAGGGTATAATCTTCTAGACTCAATCAGAACATTTTTAGATTTAATGGTACCAGAGGATGCACATAAAACAGCTACAGGAAAATTATATATATCATTGACGAACGTTACAACAAAGAAAAATATTCTTGTAAATGAGTATGAATCAAGAGAGCATTTAATACAGGTAATTATAGTATAGAGAAATATATAACTTAAGTCTCCACAAAAATAGCATGAATTTACTACACAGAAAAAATATTATAACTTTAATAGACAGATCTGGGATACTTTCAATACTTTCATGAAAATAAACAATATTATGAATTAAAAAAATGATAAAAAGAATAAATAAACATGGTTATGCACTATAAAGTTTTAGATAGTGTACTATGTCCAACGGCCGTGTGGGCTTTTTCCATCACTTGGCGTCTGTCGTCTGTGCGTCATAAGTTGTAAACTTAAACATTTTGAAATCTTCTCTGAGACCACGGAAGCAAATTAGACTAAATTTGGCTGGGATAGTCCTTTGGTTGTCCCCTTTCAAAATTACGCCCAGCCTTCCATTCGAGATGGCTGCTGTTACTAAAAATAGAAATGTTTTTAATTGCAATTGCTGCTTAATTAGAAGTCAAAATTAACACAAATTTTAAATGCAGCTACATGGCAATGAGTAGTTCAACATATCTTCTGTTTTTTTCAGAGAATTTTTTATTCAGCCAATTTATACCGATTGATGGATATTAATGAGAACAAAAAATGACATTAAAATCATCAGATCAGAAATTTTAGCTGAAATGATCTTTGGTTGGCCCACTTTCAAAAATAATTATGACACCCAACCTCCATCCTCCATCCAAAATGGCTGGCATTAAAATTAGTAGAAATTTCATTAAATGGCCAAAAAAAAAGAATCACCGGAAATTTTTCTATAAAATTTAGAGGTCAAATTGAAAAACAAGATGACCAATTACAGACAGACTCCTGGGAGCCTTTAGTTTTTTGGTAAAATAATTGTTCAATACCATAATAACAAGTGTGACAACAAGTCCAAGTGAAACACTCACAGTGTAGAATAAAACAGTTTAATATTCTCTTGACCTTCTCATGTTGTACCAAGGATATGTAAGTGTAATTAGTTATACTTGAAAAGACTTTCTACAAAATAATAACAAAACTGTTACAATTACATTACAGTGTTTATTGGCGAGTAGTCATATACCATTCTATGCCAGTAGAAAACCTGTAAAGATAAATGGCCAGGTATGTTACCAATGTATGACAGGAAATAACCTGTATTATTATACCCTACATCATTTTTTACTATATAAAAGTAATAAGACAATTTGGATGTTTTTATGGAAAATTTGCTGATGAGGAAACAACCTGGTGGACAACCCAAACATATATAATGTACAGGGAGACAATAAGTTGTCACCTGGTCTACAATAAGTTGTCACCTGGTCTACAACAGGTTGTTGCCCTGTCTACAATCCCTGACAACCAGAAGTGTGTTGAAAATACTGGGTTTTTTTCTGTCTGACTTTGTAATTGTAGGTGTCAACCCACTAATTCAACCATTCGGAGCTTAAAACATATACAAAAGTAGTCCCTTTTAAGGGATCGTCGCGAAATATATATATATACGTCTGAAAATTAAACCAAACAGTGTTAGAATTAGATTTTAGAGCTGTCAAACGGGATTTGAACCCACACCATTGATACACTGCAGCACCATTCGCTTAGCATTACGTCCAGTGCCCTAGACCACTCGACCACATCCACTCCCTTATATATATATATTTAGTATTTAACCTAGTATTTCAAGTCACTTTGAAATCCAGTGGATGAGATATATTGTCACTTGCTTAGATGTTTGTATATATATATATATATATATATATATATATATAAACGTCTAAAATGTTAGCACAACGATATCAAAAAAAGATGTTAAAATGTAACAAAAATAACTATAAGTCTACAAACGGATATTTCGCTTGACCGACAAGCTTTATCAGCGTCTGTAATCTGATTTGAAAAATTGTCACGAGACCATCAGTTATCGTGACGTAAATTACTAAAAATCATAATCTTGAACTTCCTGGAGGCATAAACAAAAAGGCCTAAATCTTTTGTTTTTTAACTTTTTAACCAGTGCCTGGTCCTTAGCTAGTTGGTAAACTTCATCATTACATTTTCTCATTCTTTTCATACTGTTTATAAATTGCTGTACAATATACTTGAATAATATAAAGTATAAAGTTCAAGATTATGATTTTTAGTAATTTACGTCACGATAACTGATGGTCACGTGACAATTTTTCAAATCAGATTACAGATGCTGATAAAGCTTGTCGGTCAAGGGAAATAATCGTCGATTTAATTATAATTATAGTCTTTTTGTAGACTTATAGTTATTTTTGTTACATTTTAACATCTTTTTTTGATATCGTTGTGCTAACATTTTAGACGTTTATTTATCATTTATGTTTGTTTGCACAGTATCGTTAACACTTGTTTCCGATCCAACATCTCGTAGGTTCATACGTTGGCTACTTTTTTAGACGTTTATATATATATATATCTATATTTGATTTTTTTTTACTGATTCAGCTTTATAGGGTTCGACGGGGTAATATAACAGACACATTTTGTACCTCGAAAAATGTAATTCTCGAAATTCTTTATTTCAATTTTTCATAGTTAATTATGTTTTATAGTTTTTTATTATTTCCATTGGTTATAGATTTGTTTCACAAGTCAAAATAATCTCTTTATTTATATAAATAATTAGTGTTGTTTATCCCAACTTTTGTCAAAATTGTGTCTTCAAAGACAAGAGCCAAATTCATTCAATTAGCACTTATTATTTATATGTCACAACTGGACTTGAATTAAAGTTTAGTTAATCCACTATGTACTAATTTCAGGTTATAACACAAATTGTTTTGTAAACCCCCATTAGCTGTATTTATCATTAATCCTGTCTATCAGTCATTTATAATTACTCTGTTTGACTTTTAGTAACTTATTATTTATCTGTCACAACTGGACTTACATTAAACTTTAGTTAATCCACTTTGTACTAATTTCAGGTTATAACACAAATTGTTTTGTAAACCCCCATTAGCTGTATTTATCATTAATCCTGTCAGTCATTTATAATTACTCTGTTTGATATCTGTAATGTTGTTATTATTGTGATATTCAGTTTTTGTTGTTGACCATTGAAATATACGACTGTAAATAAAATATTGAAAACTTCTAGCGATTGTGGATTTCCGTTGCGACAAATAAATAGTTCCCCAGAAATATGTTCGGGTGATATCGGGTAGCAAAAACCTTGGTCATACTTGGTACAGGTACTTCAATATAAAGTGGTGGGTTTAAACTAGATTTATGGGCCCAAACCTCCCCTCATAGTGAGATGATGCTCCAAACCTCCCCTCATAGTGAGATGATGCTCCAAACCCCCCACCCTCATAGTGAGATGATGCTACAAACCTCCCCTCATAGTGAGATGATGCTCCAAACCTCCCCTCATAGTGAGACGATGCTCCAAACCCTCCCCCCTCATAGTGAGATGATGCTCCAAACCTCCCCTCATAGTGAGATGATGCTACAAACCTCCCCTCATAGTGAGATGATGCTCCAAACCTCCCCTCATAGTGAGATGATGCTCCAAACCTCCCCTCATAGTGAGATGATGCTCCAAACCTCCCCTCATAGTGAGATGATGCTCCAAACCTCCCCTCATAGTGAGATGATGCTCCAAACCCCCCACCCTCATAGTGAGATGATGCTACAAACCTCCCCTCATAGTGAGATGATGCTCCAAACCTCCCCTCATAGTGAAATGATGCTCCAAACCTCTCCCCTCATAGTGAGATGATGCTCCAAACCCCCCACCCTCATAGTGAGATGATGCTACAAACCTCCCCTCATAGTGAGATGATGCTCCAAACCTCCCCTCATAGTGAGATGATGCTCCAAACCTCCCCTCATAGTGAGATGATGCTCCAAACCTCCCCTCATAGTGAGATGATGTTCCAAACCTCCCCTCATAGTGAGATAATGCTCCAAACCTCCCCTCATAGTGAGATGATGCTCCAAACCTCCCCTCATAGTGAGATGATGCTCCAAACCTCCCCTCATAGTGAGATGATGCTCCAAACCTCCCCTCATAGTGAGATGATGCTCCAAACCCCCCCCCCCCTCATAGTGAGATGATGCTCCAAACCTCCCCTCATAGTGAGATGATGCTCCAAACCTCCACTCATAGTGAGATGATGCTCCAAACCTCCCCTCATAGTGAGATGATGCTCCAAACCTCCCCTCATAGTGAGATGATGCTCCAAACCTCTCCTCAGTGAAATGATGCTCCAAACCTCTCCCCTCATAGTGAGATGATGCTCCAAACCTCCCCTCATAGTGAGATGATTCTCCAAACCTCCCCTCAGTGAGATGATGCTCCAAACCTCTCCTCAGTGAAATGATGCTCCAGACCTCCCCTCATAGTGAGATGATGCTCCAAACCCCCCCTCATAGTGAGATGATGCTCCAAACCTCCCCTCATAGTGAGATGATTCTCCAAACCTCCCCTCATAGTGAGATGATGCTCCAAACCCCCCACCCTCATAGTGAGATGATGCTACAAACCTCCCCTCATAGTGAGATGATGCTCCAAACCTCCCCTCATAGTGAGATGATGCTCCAAACCTCCCCTCATAGTGAGATGATGCTCCAAACCTCCCCTCATAGTGAGATGATGCTCCAAACCTCCCCTCATAGTGAGATAATGCTCCAAACCTCCCCTCATAGTGAGATGATGCTCCAAACCTCCACTCATAGTGAGATGATGCTCCAAACCTCCCCTCATAGTGAGATGATGCTCCAAACCTCCCCTCATAGTGAGATGATGCTCCAGACCCCCCCCCTCATAGTGAGATGATGCTCCAAACCTCCCCTCATAGTGAGATGATGCTCCAAACCTCCACTCATAGTGAGATGATGCTCCAAACCTCCCCTCATAGTGAGATGATGCTCCAAACCTCCCCTCATAGTGAGATGATGCTCCAAACCTCTCCTCAGTGAAATGATGCTCCAAACCTCTCCCCTCATAGTGAGATGATGCTCCAAACCTCCCCTCATAGTGAGATGATTCTCCAAACCTCCCCTCAGTGAGATGATGCTCCAAACCTCTCCTCAGTGAAATGATGCTCCAGACCTCCCCTCATAGTGAGATGATGCTCCAAACCCCCCCTCATAGTGAGATGATGCTCCAAACCTCCCCTCATAGTGAGATGATTCTCCAAACCTCCCCTCATAGTGAGATGATGCTCCAAACCTCTCCTCAGTGAAATGATGCTACAAACCTCCCCTCATAGTGAGATGATGCTCCAAAACTCCCCTCATAGTGAGATGATGCTCCAACCCCCCCCCCCTCATAGTGAAATGATGCTCCAAACCTCCCCTCATAGTGAGATGATTCTCCAAACCTCCCCTCATAATGAGATGATGCTCCAAGCCTCTCCTCAGTGAAATGATGCTCCAAACCTCCCCTCATAGTGAGATGATGCTCCAAACCTCCCCTCATAGTGAGATGATGCTCCAAACCTTCCCTCATAGTGAGATGATTCTCCAAACCTCCCCTCAGTGAGATGATGCTCCAAACCTCCCCTCAGTGAAATGATGCTCCAAACCTCCCCTCATAGTGAAATGATGCTCCAAACCTCCCCTCATAGTGAGATGATGCTCCAAACCTCCCCTCATAGTGAGATGATGCTCCAAACCTTCCCTCATAGTGAGATGATGCTCCAAACCTTCCCTCATAGTGAGATGATTCTCCAAACCTCCCCTCAGTGAGATGATGCTCCAAACCTCCCCTCAGTGAAATGATGCTCCAAGCCTCCCCTCATAGTGAAATGATGCTCCAAACCTCCCCTCATAGTGAGATGATGCTCCAAACCTCCCCTCATAGTGAGATGATGCTCCAAACCTCCCCTCATAGTGAGATGATGCTCCAAACCTCCCCTCATAGTGAGATGATGCTCCAAGCCTCCCTTCATAGTGAGATGATGCTCCAAACCTCTCCCCTCATAGTGAAATGATGCTCCAAACCTTCCCTCATAGTGAGATGATGCTCCAAACCTCCCCTCATAGTGAGATGATGCTCCAAACCTCCCCTCATAGTGAGATGATGCTCCAAGCCTCCCTTCATAGTGAGATGATGCTCCAAACCTCCCCTCATAGTGAGATGATGCTCCAAACCTCCCCTCATAGTGAGATGATGCTCCAAACCTCCCCTCAGTGAAATGATGCTCCAACCTCCCCTCATAGTGAGATGATGCTCCAAACCTTCCCTTATAGTGAGATGATTCTCCAAACCTCCCCACAGTGAGATGATGCTCCAAGCCTCCTCTTAGTGAAATGATGCTCCAAATCTCCCCTCATAGTGAAATGATGCTCCAAACCTCCCCTCATAGTGAGATGATGCTCCAAACCTCCCCTCATAGTGAGATGATGCTCCAACCCCCCCCCCCTCATAGTGAGATGATGCTCCAAACCTCCTCTCATAGTGAGATGATGCTCCAAGCCTCCCCTCATAGTGAGATGATGCTCCAAACTTCCCCTCATAGTGAGATGATGCTCCAAACCTCCCCTCATAGTGAGATGATGCTCCAAACCTCCCCTCATAGTGAGATGATGCTCCAAACCTCCCCTCATAGTGAGATGATGCTCCAAACCTCCCCTCATAGTGAGATGATGCTCCAAACCTCCCCTCATAGTGAGATGATGCTCCAAACCTCCCCTCATAGTGAAATGATGCTCCAAACCTCCCCTCATAGTGAGATGATGCTCCAAACCTCCCCTCATAGTGAGATGATGCTCCAAACCCCCCTCATAGTGAGATGATGCTCCAAACCCCCCCTCATAGTGAGATGATGCTCCAAACCTCCACTCATAGTGAGATGATGCTCCAAACCTCCCCTCATAATGAGATGATGCTCCAAACCTTCCCTCATAGTGAGATGATGCTCCAAACCTCCCCTCATAGTGAGATGATGCTCCAAACCTCTCCTCAGTGAAATGATGCTCCAAACCTCCCCTCATAGTGAGATGATGCTCCAAACCTTCCCTCATAGTGAGATGATTCTCCAAACCTCCCCTCAGTGAGATGATGCTCCAAACCTCCCCTCAGTGAAATGATGCTCCAAACCTCCCCTCATAGTGAAATGATGCTCCAAACCTCCCCTCATAGTGAGATGATGCTCCAAACCTCCCCTCATAGTGAGATGATGGTCCAAACCTCCCCTCATAGTGAGATGATGGTCCAAACCTCCCCTCATAGTGAGATGATGCTCCAAACCTCCCCTCATAGTGAGATGATGCTCCAAACCTCCCCTCATAGTGAGATGATGCTCCAAGCCTCCCCTCATAGTAAGATGATGCTCCAAACCTCCCCTCATAGTGAGATGATGCTCCAAACCTCCCCTCAGTGAAATGATGCTCCAAACCTCTCCCCTCATAGTGAAATGATGCTCCAAACCTCCCCTCATAGTGAGATGATGCTCCAAACCTCCCCTCATAGTGAGATGATGCTCCAAACCTCACCTCATAGTGAGATGATGCTCCAAACCTCCCCTCATAGTGAGATGATGCTCCAAACCTCCCCTCATAGTGAGATGATGCTCCAAACCTCCCCTCATAGTGAGATGATGCTCCAAACCTCCCCTCATAGTGAGATGATGCTCCAAACCCCCCTCATAGTGAGATGATGCTCCAAACCCCCCCTCATAGTGAGATGATGCTCCAAACCTCCACTCATAGTGAGATGATGCTCCAAGCCTCCCCTCATAATGAGATGATGCTCCAAACCTTCCCTCATAGTGAGATGATGCTCCAAACCTCCCCTCATAGTGAGATGATGCTCCAAACCTCTCCTCAGTGAAATGATGCTCCAAACCTCCCCTCATAGTGAGATGATGCTCCAAACCTTCCCTCATAGTGAGATGATTCTCCAAACCTCCCCTCAGTGGGATGATGCTCCAAACCTCCCCTCAGTGAAATGATGCTCCAAACCTCCCCTCATAGTGAAATGATGCTCCAAACCTCCCCTCATAGTGAGATGATGCTCCAAACCTCCCCTCATAGTGAGATGATGGTCCAAACCTCCCCTCATAGTGAGATGATGCTCCAAACCTCCCCTCATAGTGAGATGATGCTCCAAACCTCCCCTCATAGTGAGATGATGCTCCAAACCTCCCCTCATAGTGAGATGATGCTCCAAGCCTCCCCTCATAGTAAGATGATGCTCCAAACCTCCCCTCGTAGTGAGATGATGCTCCAAACCTCCCCTCAGTGAAATGATGCTCCAAACCTCTCCCCTCATAGTGAAATGATGCTCCAAACCTCCCCTCATAGTGAGATGATGCTCCAAACCTCCCCTCATAGTGAGATGATGCTCCAAACCTCCCCTCATAGTGAGATGATGCTCCAAACCTCCCCTCATAGTGAGATGATGCTCCAAACCTCCCCTCATAGTAAGATGATGCTCCAAACCTCCCCTCATAGTGAGATGATGCTCCAAACCTCCCCTCATAGTGAGATGATGCTCCAAGCCTCCCCTCAGTAAGATGATGCTCCAAACCTCCCCTCATAGTGAGATGATGCTCCAAACCTCCCCTCAGTGAAATGATGCTCCAAACCTCTCCCCTCATAGTGAGATGATGCTCCAAACCTCCCCTCACAGTGAGATGATGCTCCAAACCTCCCCTCATAGTGAGATGATGCTCCAAACCTCCCCTCATAGTGAGATGATGCTCCAGACTTCCCCTCATAGTGAGACGATGCTCCAGACCTCCCCTCATAGTGAGATGATGCTGTCATGTAAGTGTTTTCCAGATGTAAGTAACAGTGTTATTATAAAGAATGCTATAATTTTGAACTTTATACATAATATATCTAATCTTGATGACAAAGAAGTTGTCATATGTATAAAATTAGTTCTATTAAAAAGAGCTGTTGGCCTCAACCATGATTTAAATATTAGATAACAAGTGATAAAATAACCCACAATGACGTATTCTAAAGATTATATACATGTATAAACACTTTCAGAAATACATGGACGGAGGGTTTACAGACAACATGGTGGTATTTAACGAAGGAAGAACTATTCTGGTTTCACCATTCTGTGGGAGACAAGACATATCACCGAATGATAAATCTGGTAGACAGTGGTATGTTGGTGTCAACAACCAGGGATTTCAAGTCAACAAAAATAACTTAATACGTTTAAATCATGCCATGTTTCCACCCTCTAGCAAAGTTTTGACACAGTATTATGATCAAGGATTTCAGGATGCCACTAGATTCTTAATGAAAGAAAAATCTATCAGTGTTGAGATTGAACATAATTTTAATATTAAAGAACACATAGATTGAACAGTCCAGGAACACATGTACATGTCAATTCATAATAGTATTAAATCCCGACATTTTACCAAATTTATGGATTCTCATGTTATAAGGAAATAGCATAACTTAATTGTTGAAAAAATGACATTTTCCGAGTTAAATCCTTACGACCTGTGATTTTTGTACAACAATTGAAACAACTTAAGACAGACCAGCTGGTCTATTTCTGAAATATTAAAAGACAACTCTTACTTTATATGATAAGATAAGATGAGATAATATTTTATTGATTTAAAATCCAAAGGTTGGATTGTCATCAAACAACAAACGATACAGTCAACTACAGCATGCAGGAATACACAAATATAAACATATGATATGTGATATTGCCTATTTAAATTTATGATTTTAAAAGTGTGATGTAGAACCTATATAGTTTTGTTTTTATTAGCTCACCTGAGATTTTCTGATTGAAGTGTCCTGGTCTGTCTTTCTGTATGTTGAAAACATTTCACATTTTCAACTTCTTCTTCAGAACCACTGCATGCCTAGCCACCACATTTACAACAATTGTCCCTCTAGTGGTCCTGAGGAAGTGTTGTATATTTTGAAGCTATTAGAAATCTAAGGTGGCTGTCCTGGCCTCTGATTGGCCGACATATTTTCGACTTCTTCTTCAGAACTACTCCATGTGAATTCAGCAGACTTCCCATAAATGTTTCTCTAGAGATCCTGAAGAAGTGTTGCGGTTTTTCAAAGCAATTCAAAATCTAACATGGCCGCTCCAGTTGCATTTACTATTATTTATTACACTGATATTGTTGTTATATGACCTAAAATCTAAAAAGGCTGTGCCGAGTCTCTCTGACAACCCTCCTTATACCCTGTAAATGCTGAAATTCATTCTTAGTTTCAAGGGTGGTGTCATACCTATACCCTTACAAGTGCCGTGTTACTGCTCCTTATACATCAGGCCTGTTCAAAACATTCAAGTGCCTGTTACTCCAAAAATTATGGAAAACACTGATTTCAAATATATGAATGGGTAAGGTTTTCATGATGAATGCTTTTTTGAATGGGAATGTTTTTCAAATTCCAGCTGCACCCCATACCCAATTATGCCAAAAACAACTCGCTGTGGTTTTCAAGATAACCATATACATTTATTCATCCTCACCTGTTAACACACCTTTAGTAAACCAGGCTGAGACCACCAATATCCCCTGTTTTACATTACAAGTTAAAAGTCACAAACTTACATAAACCAAAAAATTGTCCCTTACTTATTCAGCGATAGAAAGTAATGTTAATTACAGCGAGTATGCAATTTATCAAATATATCATGGCGAGGTATGGTAATCATATCTGTTTAATACTAGACATATATCCATTGGACTAGATTTTTATTTTCTTATACAAATGTTCTCACTAAAACAACATATATGTACCTCTGGTAGGCATTGTCGCTCCATTTGGACACATTATCGTGATACTGAGTCAACCAGTATTTACTCTTACTCATTATTATAAAATTCCAAAATCTTTGGGAGCAAGAAACTAAAAGATCTAATCAGGATAGCCAAAACGGCTACGGACATCTGTGACACAGATATACAGAAACGGCTAACCAAGTCATGGCGATGACCACACAACTTTTCACGTGATGACTTTAAATTAATCGCTAGAAAAATGAAGCGAAATCAAAATCCGAGAAGCCATTGAGATTTATATTACGTAAAAATGAAGCTAAAATAACACATGCAGTGAAACTTTGAAACGATATAAAATCTGAAAAATTAAATTACGAAATCGAAATAAAATAATAATGAAATCAATTTTTGAATATATCTGGCACAGTTTATTTATTTGGTTTTGTTTTAACAAGCTTCAACTTTGTGTACTAATATATCGTTTTTCTCTATAAGCACGTATAATTATTTCAAAGAAAGATATAAGTGGCAGACTATTCTAATTTTATGTATCAGTTGTGTTTTGGAGCTGTTACGATACAATGTTTTTTTGTGAATCAACAGATGTGTGAGTCATTGTTGTTTAACTCCGAATGAGCAAGTTTTCAACTATATCATGACGAGAACAAGATACATTTTGGTGATATGATAATGATGTCCGCTTTGTACTAGACCAACACGCTTAGTTGGATTTTTGGTGTCAGCTCATGAAACAACAGTCCGTGGGTAGACATGTTGCTCCACTTTAACACATTATCCCGATTCTGAGCCAATCAATCCTTGTTCTTACTCCTTGATGCTGCGTGCTTAACGGAGAAGTAAGAAATACCAATGTTATAGTATTTGGTTTGAGCCGACCGTGGCTCGAAGCCACAATTTACATATCGTGAGAATTTGTTTATGCTTTTTATTTTAAATCGCTCAAACTTTGGGCGACTAAAAATAAATCGCGTACAAAAATTTTCGCGATAAACTATGCAGTCTTATTGCAATATAAAGCTAGACGGCGAGAATAATAAAACGTTTTATTGTTTTATTATTTGCAATAAGTAGTGATATCAGAAATAAATGGATGTAGCGACTGGTAAGACAACTGGACAAGACAATTGTAGGCTTCCGTAGATAAGGGTAGAGTAAGTACACCTTTTATTGTGCCTATTTTAGACGATGAAACCACGTATTTAAAGGAAAACTCCAGTCAGTTGAACAATTGTTATAATTCAATACATTGTAACTTTTTATTCGTAAATAACTAATTATTAAACAAAAAACACCTTTATTAACATTAATATACCCAATTAGAAATATGAATATTTGGAAATTCCTGTCGTAGTATAAGCTGCCATGGCACCTCTTCATGTGACGTCACAGGGACGGATCATATTAGTTGAAAAAATAATGTATCTGATTCTTCCCAACATCGAACCCTTTTGGGTATGTTTTAATATCAGATCAACTGCAATACAATGTTTACAATATGTATATCGTCCTATTTTTTTTTTAATATTCCCATCCCATGTTACATTTTCATAAAACAAATGAGTTTATTTGTATTTGGGGGGGGGGGGGGGGGGGCGGGGTATATATGTATAATTTCATGTTTTACATGATTGGCCGTAGGTATAATAAATAGCTGTCACTTTTAACTCGTTCTATGCGTACACATGCTTTTCCTTTTTTGTCGCTAATGTTGTTGTACTTTCCCGTGTTTTTCGTGGTCACTGGTCGATGTGTTGACAAGGGTAGTCCTGATCGGTAATTACCAAAAAATTCTTCTCACACTTTCTCTTTTCGTTAATGCAATAAAATGCTTGACATGAAGTCATAATGCTTTTGTAAATATCAAAATATATATAATATACGACGTTATTTTACGATTTACATAATTTTCAATGATACAATTGCAACTGACCAATGCTCATATAATATACGATACCGTTTTTGTGACGTCACGGCTCTTTCGGAAGAGCTTTAATTGCAGGTATAATCTGAGAATGAACTATGCTTTTTGTCTCCTCACACTCAAGAGTTCTGAAAAATGGCGATCCTCATTATTTGGTGCTACATGCAACTTCAATGACCAAATTCTATCTTACGGTATACTATTTTTAACATTCATTAACACAAATGTCTTTTATTTACTGTCATTTAAATTTGCACGCTAACTTGTTAAGACCATGGCGTTTTCCTTTAACACCTTATACCATCCTTATTTTACCAGTTTGTCATTTGAGTGTCATAGCCCACTCTTGTTTGTTCTGATTGTTATTACCAGACGTAAAACCAGACGTAATAGACAGTTTCATATTAGCATGTCTTCCGTATCTGCGTGGGGTCTAGTTTTATTGGCGTAATTTAGTCAAACTCTAATGTCTTAGGGAACGTCTTTAAAACAATGCTTTTATCCTACACAAGAAATTATTGTGTTAACTAATAGTCAGATTGTTATACAATAATGTAGTCACACTCTGTAATTCGATCACATACAGTTTATATTGTTTAAATGTTATTCATTTCATCTTGTAATAAATTGTCAACGAAATATTTGGATAAATATAATTGAAGTCTTAACTGATTGTATACATGATTCTTACTAATATTAAAGAACCAATGTTTAACTGGCTTTTGGGTGGATACCAATGGGGCAGGATTGTTAACACTTCTATGACAAATGGTCTCACTCGCTCTTATTGTGAGTGTTTCTGCTGTTCGAGCTTTCGTTTTGTTTAACCTTTGTGTTTGTAATCGTTCGTTTGATCAGACCAGACCTACCGCACTTGAGGCGAGAACAATCGTTCGTTTCATCAGACCAGACCTACCGCACTCGAGGCGAGAACAATCGTTCGTTTCATCAGACCAGACCTACCGCACTCGAGGCGAGAACAATCGTTCGTTTCATCAGACCAGACCTACCGCACTCGAGGCGAGAACAATCGTTTGATTGATCAGACCAGACCTACCGCACTCGAGGCGAGAACAATCGTTCGTTTGATCAGACCAGACTTACCTCGCTCGAGGCGAGAACAATCGTTCGTTTGATCAGACCAGACCTACAGCACTCGAGGCGAGAACAATCGGTCGTTTAATCAGACCAGACCTACCGCACTCGAGGCGAGAACAATCGTTCGTTTCATCAGACCAGACCTACCGCACTCGAGGCGAGAACAATCGTTTGTTTCATCAGACCAGACCTACCGCACTCGAGGCGAGAACAATCGTTCGTTTCATCAGACCAGACCTACCGCACTCGAGGCGAGAACGCTAATCATTACACAATGATTCGTGTATTTACACGGGATTCGTTTTGTTTCTTTCCTTATTCTTTTAGCATATTTTCATTGCATTTTATCACTCTCTGTCGCTCGAAAATAACGTCACCCATGTTAATATTCTCTACAAACTACGGTCTCTGTGGATTATTTCTTTAATATATTAAAGAATACGATAGAACGTGTTCATGAAGTGTACACAATCCTTCCAACATTAAATCGTAGAATATAACGTCAATATTGAATCTAATTTTTGAATTATGCTGTTCAACAGATTGTATTATTTTATTATGAATTGGCAAAATTGTGTTAAAGACGCACATTGTTGAGAACAGACTGTAAAAGTAAAGTTGAATTTCCAGAATGTATACATTATAAGCATTTCTGTTTGAAAAAAAATGTTTTTGTAATAAAAAAGTTTAAATATTAATGTTGGAATATAGTTTTAGATAAATAATTGTAATAGAAAAATGATTTTAGTTTTAAACAGATACATTTATTCTCACTTCTTATGAGCAAAGTGTTTATAATTGGTGTTAATGGTCTCCATAGTAACGCATTGTTAAAAGGCCGTTTTAAACTCCATTAACAGACGTTATACAATTTACATACGTGTTTTGTTTTGAAGATTTGACCCAAACTTAAAACTATTGGAATCACTTGGGGATCCCTGAACATTGTTAAATTGGTAAGTACAAATCGTACGTTTTAGCAATAAATTTTCTAGTGCTAAGATTTATACTTTTGTTGTTGGTTAATTTTTTGTAAACATTTAGGACCACGTTTCAAATTTCCTTGCTGATTTATTACAGAAGGACAATCCTACAAACATTACTGAGGCATGTAACTGGTAAATTAACTAACAACTAGTTACCATAATTGACAAATTGGAAAAAGGAAGCATTTAAAATGTAATAATTTAATGCTATTTCTCATTTTACACTTTTTGAAGCAGTTATTGAATAATAAATATAGTTCGTGTTTATTATTGAATTTCCATTTAAAGAAAATAACAATAAACTTTTACAACAGGAAATCTTAGTGTTCTAATATAATTCTAAAACTGGCTTATGGTGTTTATTTCGGAGTGTTTTCTATATGAAAACTGATCATAAATTGTCAAACAAAATCTTTGTTTTTTGAAGGAAGGATTGAAGATGACTTTTTACAAATGTGCACATCTTGTTATTCTAGTTTGGAAATGTTTACTTCCACTGTAAGTAGATCTTATTTATCTTTCACTTTGTTTACCTTTTCGTAATACATTTTACATTTTATTAAATAAATATACATAAGCGAAGAGGACCCGATTGTCTTGTGGTTTTTTTAGTAATCACAATCTTTTAACCAATGAGGTAGAACTTGGGTGTACTTGACAATATTAATAGCGAAACTTTAAGACAAAATAGATGATTTTGATTTTTACATTGTGAACTTTCAATTTATATGTAGCAACATTCCATTACGAATATCTGTGTCACAAATGACCATCATTATAATACGTTTGTCGTATTCACAATCCGGACCTTTCCTAATTTATTAGGTATCACCAGGGTTATAGCAAGAACAACTTGACGTGTGCCACTAGTGGAGCAGGAACTGCTTACCCTTCAAGAATACCCGTGTCCATTCTCGGTTTTAATAAATTCGTGTTGCTCAATCTTTAGCTTTCTGTGCAGTGTTTGGTAGATCATTGTTTTTCTTTTTCTGTTGGTCATTGTATCGTCTGTCCTTCTCCATGGGTTCTGGTATTCCCTTTGTATCGTCTGTCCTTCTCCATGGGTTCTGGTATTCCCTTTGTATCGTCTGTCCTTCTCCATGGGTTCTGGTATTCCCTTTGTATCGTCTGTCCTTCTCCATGGGTTCTGATATTCCCTTTGTATCGTCTGTCCTTCTCCATGGGTTCTGGTATTCCCTTTGCATCGTCTGTCCTTCTCCGTGTGTTCTGGTATTCCCTTTGTATCGTCTGTCCTTCTCCATGGGTTCTGGTATTCCCTTTGTATCGTCTGTCCTCCATGGGTTCTGGTATTCCCTTTTGTATCGTCTGTCCTTCTCCATGGGTTCTGGTATTCCCTTTGTATCGTCTGTCCTCCATGGGTTCTGGTATTTCCTTTGTATCGTCTGTCCTTCTCCATGGATTCTGGTATTCCCCTTGTATCGTCTGTCCTCCATGGGTTCTGGTATTCCCTTTTGTATCGTCTGTCCTTCTCCATGGGTTCTGGTATTCCCTTTGTATCGTCTGTCCTTCTCCATGGGTTCTGGTATTCCCTTTGTATCGTCTGTCCTTCTCCATGGGTTCTGGTATTCCCTTTGTATCGTCTGTCCTTCTCCATGGGTTCTGATATTCCCTTTGTATCGTCTGTCCTTCTCCATGGGTTCTGGTATTCCCTTTGCATCGTCTGTCCTTCTCCATGGGTTCTGGTATTCCCTTTGTATCGTCTGTCCTCCATGGGTTCTGGTATTCCCTTTTGTATCGTCTGTCCTTCTCCATGGGTTCTGGTATTCCCTTTGTATCGTCTGTCCTCCATGGGTTCTGGTATTCCCTTTGTATCGTCTGTCCTTCTCCATGGATTCTGGTATTCCCTTTGTATCGTCTGTCCTTCTCCGTGTGTTCTGGTATTCCCTTTGTATCGTCTGTCCTTCTCCATGGATTCTGGTATTCCCCTTGTATCGTCTGTCCTCCATGGGTTCTGGTATTCCCTTTTGTATCGTCTGTCCTTCTCCATGGGTTCTGGTATTCCCTTTGTATCGTCTGTCCTTCTCCATGGGTTCTGGTATTCCCTTTGTATCGTCTGTCCTTCTCCATGGGTTCTGGTATTCCCTTTGTATCGTCTGTCCTTCTCCATGGGTTCTGATATTCCCTTTGTATCGTCTGTCCTTCTCCATGGGTTCTGGTATTCCCTTTGCATCGTCTGTCCTTCTCCATGGGTTCTGGTATTCCCTTTGTATCGTCTGTCCTCCATGGGTTCTGGTATTCCCTTTTGTATCGTCTGTCCTTCTCCATGGGTTCTGGTATTCCCTTTGTATCGTCTGTCCTCCATGGGTTCTGGTATTCCCTTTGTATCGTCTGTCCTTCTCCATGGATTCTGGTATTCCCTTTGTATCGTCTGTCCTTCTCCGTGTGTTCTGGTATTCCCCTTGTATCGTCTGTTCTCCATGGGTTCTGGTATTCCCTTTTGTATCGTCTGTCCTTCTCCATAGGTTCTGGTATTCCCTTTGTATCGTCTGTCCTTCTCCATGGGTTCTGGTATTCCCTTTGTATCGTCTGTCCTTCTCCATGGGTTCTGGTATTCCCTTTGTATCGTCTGTCCTCCATGGGTTCTGGTATTCCCTTTGTATCGTCTGTCCTTCTCCATGGATTCTGGTATTCCCTTTGTATCGTCTGTCCTTCTCCGTGTGTTCTGGTATTCCCTTTGTATCGTCTGTCCTCCATGGGTTCTGGTATTCCCTTTTGTATCGTCTGTCCTTCTCCATGGGTTCTGGTATTCCCTTTGTATCGTCTGTCCTTCTCCATGGGTTCTGGTATTCCCTTTGTATCGTCTGTCCTTCTCCGTGTGTTCTGGTATTTCCTTTGGTATTTTCAAACTTGCTCCTTGATACTAATTTGAGAAATTTTACGGAGTACTACGTTTCTTTGTGATTTCTTTGCGATTTTCAACTTCCTCCACGACCTTGATGACATAAATTATAACTAATTGGATTCTCTGGTTTATCTACTGAGACACTGGATTCTCTGGTTTATCTACTGTGACACTGGATTCTCTGGTTTATCTACTGAGACACTGGATTCTCTGGTTTATCTACCGAGACACTGGATTCTCCGGTTTATCTACTGAGACACTGGATTCTCTGGTTTATCTACTGAGACACTGGATTCTCCGGTTTATCTACTGAGACACTGGATTCTCTGGTTTATCTACTGAGACACTGGATTCTCTGGTTTATCTACTGAGACACTGGATTCTCTGGTTTATCTACTGAGACACTGGATTCTCTGGTGTATCTACTGAGACACTGGATTCTCTGGTTTATCTACTGAGACACTGGATTCTCTGGTTTATCTACTGAGACACTGGATTCTCTGGTTTATCTATTGAAACACTGGATTCTCTGGTTTATCTACTGAGACACTGGATTCTCCGGTTTATCTACTGAGACACTGGATTCTCATCTCCAGTTTATCTACTGAGACACTGGATTCTCCGGTTTATCTACTGAGACACTGGATTCTCCGGTTTATCTACTGAGACACTGGATTCTCTGGTTTATCTACTGAGACACTGGATTCTCCGGTTTATCTATTGAGATACTGGATTCTCATCTCCAGTTTATCTACTGAGACACTGGATTCTCCGGTTTATCTACTGAGACACTGAATTCTCATCTCCAGTTTATCTACTGAGACACTGGATTCTCTAGTTTATCTACTGAGACACTGGATTCTCTGGTTTATCTACTGAGACACTGGATTCTCCGGTTTATCTACTGAGACACTGAATTCTCTGGTTTATCTACTGAGACACTGGATTCTCTGGTTTATCTACTGAGACACTGGATTCTCTGGTTTATCTACTGAGACACTGGATTCTCCGGTTTATCTACTGAGACACTGGATTCTCATTTCCAGTTTATCTACTGAGACACTGGATTCTCTGGTTTATCTACTGAGACACTGGATTCTCTGGTTTATCTACTGAGATACTGGATTCTCCGGTTTATCTACTGAGACACTGGATTCTCATCTCCAGTTTATCTACTGAGACACTGGATTCTCCGGTTTATCTACTGAGACACTGAATTCTCATCTCCAGTTTATCTACTGAGACACTGGATTCTCCAGTTTATCTACTGAGACACTGGATTCTCTGGTTTATCTACTGAGACACTGGATTCTCTGGTTTATCTACTGAGACACTGGATTCTCTGGTTTATCTACTAAGACACTGGATTCTCTGGTTTATCTACTGAGACACTGGATTCTTCGGTTTATCTACTGAGACACTGGATTCTCCAGTTTATCTACTGAGACACTGGATTCTCTGGTTTATCTACCGAGACACTGGATTCTCCGGTTTATCTACTGAGACACTGGATTCTCTGGTTTATCTACTGAGACACTGGATTCTCTGGTTTATCTACTGAGACACTGGATTCTCTGGTTTATCTACTGAGACACTGGATTCTTTGGTTTATCTACTGAGACACTGGATTCTCTGGTGTATGTACTGAGACACTGGATTTTCTGGTTTATCTATTGAGACACTGGATTCTCTGGTTTATCTACTGAGACACTGGATTCTCTGGTTTATCTACTGAGACACTGGATTCTCATCTCCAGTTTATCTACTGAGACATTGGATTCTCCGGTTTATCTACCGAGACACTGGATTCTCCGGTTTATCTACTGAGACACTGGATTCTCTGGTTTATCTACTGAGACACTGGATTCTCCGATTTATCTATTGAGATACTGGATTCTCATCTCCAGTTTATCTACTGAGACACTGGATTCTCTGGTTTATCTACTGAGACACTGGATTCTCTGGTTTATCTACTGAGACACTGGATTCTCTGGTTTATCTACTGAGACACTGGATTCTCTGGTTTATCTACTGAGACACTGGATTCTCCGGTTTATCTACTGAGACACTGGATTCTCTGGTTTATCTACTGAGACACTGGATTCTCTGGTTTATCTACTGAGACACTGGATTCTCTGGTTTATCTACTGAGACACTGGATTCTCTGGTTTATCTACTGAGACACTGGATTCTCCAGTTTATCTACTGAGACACTGGATTCTCTGGTTTATCTACTGAGACACTGGATTCTCCGGTTTATCTACTGAGACACTGGATTCTCTGGTTTATCTACTGAGACACTGGATTCTCTGGTTTATCTACTGAGACACTGGATTCTCTGGTTTATCTACTGAGACACTGGATTCTCTGGTGTATCTACTGAGACACTGGATTCTCTGGTTTATCTACTGAGACACTGGATTCTCTGGTTTATCTACTGAGACACTGGATTCTCTGGTTTATCTATTGAAACACTGGATTCTCTGGTTTATCTACTGAGAAACTGGATTCTCCGGTTTATCTACTGAGACACTGGATTCTCATCTGCAGTTTATCTACTGAGACACTGGATTCTCCGGTTTATCTACTGAGACACTGGATTCTCCGGTTTATCTACTGAGACACTGGATTCTCTGGTTTATCTACTGAGACACTGGATTCTCCGGTTTATCTATTGAGATACTGGATTCTCATCTCCAGTTTATCTACTGAGACACTGGATTCTCCGGTTTATCTACTGAGACACTGGATTCTCTGGTTTATCTACTGAGACACTGGATTCTCTGGTTTATCTACTGAGACACTGGATTCTCCGGTTTATCTACTGAGACACTGGATTCTATGGTTTATCTACTGAGACACTGGATTCTCCGGTTTATCTACTGAGACACTGGATTCTCATTTCCAGTTTATCTACTGAGACACTGGATTCTCCGGTTTATCTACCGAGACACTGGATTCTCATCTCTGGTTTATCTACTGAGACACTGGATTCTCTGGTTTATCTACTGAGATACTGGATTCTCCGGTTTATCTACTGAGACACTGGATTCTCATCTCCAGTTTATCTACTGAGACACTGGATTCTCCGGTTTATCTACTGAGACACTGGATTCTCCGGTTTATCTACTGAGACACTGGATTCTCTGGTTTATCTACTGAGACACTGGATTCTCTGGTTTATCTACTGAGACACTGGATTCTCTGGTTTATCTACTGAGACACTGGATTCTCTGGTGTATCTACTGAGACACTGGATTCTCTGGTTTATCTACTGAGACACTGGATTCTCTGGTTTATCTACTGAGACACTGGATTCTCTGGTTTATCTATTGAAACACTGGATTCTCTGGTTTATCTACTGAGAAACTGGATTCTCCGGTTTATCTACTGAGACACTGGATTCTCATCTGCAGTTTATCTACTGAGACACTGGATTCTCCGGTTTATCTACTGAGACACTGGATTCTCCGGTTTATCTACTGAGACACTGGATTCTCTGGTTTATCTACTGAGACACTGGATTCTCCGGTTTATCTATTGAGATACTGGATTCTCATCTCCAGTTTATCTACTGAGACACTGGATTCTCCGGTTTATCTACTGAGACACTGGATTCTCTGGTTTATCTACTGAGACACTGGATTCTCTGGTTTATCTACTGAGACACTGGATTCTCCGGTTTATCTACTGAGACACTGAATTCTCTGGTTTATCTACTGAGACACTGGATTCTCTGGTTTATCTACTGAGACACTGGATTCTATGGTTTATCTACTGAGACACTGGATTCTCCGGTTTATCTACTGAGACACTGGATTCTCATTTCCAGTTTATCTACTGAGACACTGGATTCTCCGGTTTATCTACCGAGACACTGGATTCTCATCTCTGGTTTATCTACTGAGACACTGGATTCTCTGGTTTATCTACTGAGATACTGGATTCTCCGGTTTATCTACTGAGACACTGGATTCTCATCTCCAGTTTATCTACTGAGACACTGGATTCTCCGGTTTATCTACTGAGAAACTGGATTCTCCGGTTTATCTACTGAGGCACTGGATTCTCATCTCCAGTTTATCTACTGAGACACTGGATTCTCCGGTTTATCTACTGAGACACTGAATTCTCATCTCCAGTTTATCTACTGAGACACTGGATTCTCATCTCCAGTTTATCTACTGAGACACTGGATTCTCTGGTTTATCTACTGAGACACTGGATTCTCTGGTTTATCTACTGAGACACTGGATTCTCTGGTTTATCTACTGAGACACTGGATTCTCTGGTTTATCTACTGAGACACTGGATTCTCCGATTTATCTACTGAGACACTGAATTCTCCAGTTTATCTACTGAGACACTGGATTCTCCGGTTTATCTACCGAGACACTGGATTCTCCGGTTTATCTACTGAGACACTGGATTCTCTGGTTTATCTACTGAGACACTGGATTCTCTGGTTTATCTACTGAGACACTGGATTCTCTGGTTTATCTACTGAGACACTGGATTCTCTGGTTTATCTACTGAGACACTGGATTCTCTGGTGTATGTACTGAGACACTGGATTCTCTGGTTTATCTACTGAGACACTGGATTCTCTGGTTTATCTACTGAGACACTGGATTCTCTGGTTTATCTACTGAGACACTGGATTCTCTGGTTTATCTATTGAGACACTGGATTCTCTGGTTTATCTACTGAGACACTGGATTCTCCGGTTTATCTACTGAGACACTGGATTCTCATCTCCAGTTTATCTACTGAGACACTGGATTCTCCGGTTTATCTACTGAGACACTGGATTCTCCGGTTTATCTACTGAGACACTGGATTTTCTGGTTTATCTACTGAGACACTGGATTCTCCGATTTATCTATTGAGATACTGGATTCTCATCTCCAGTTTGATCTACTGAGACACTGGATTCTCCGGTTTATCTACTGAGACACTGGATTCTCCGGTTTATCTACTGAGACACTGGATTCTCTGGTTTATCTACTGAGACACTGGATTCTCTGGTTTATCTACTGAGACACTGGATTCTCCGGTTTATCTACTGAGACACTGGATTCTCTGGTTTATCTACTGAGACACTGGATTCTCCAGTTTATCTACTGAGACACTGGATTCTCTGGTTTATCTATTGAGACACTGGATTCTCCGGTTTATCTACTGAGACACTGGATTCTTATTTCCAGTTTATCTACTGAGACACTGGATTCTCCGGTTTATCTACTGAGACACTGTATTCTCATCTCTGGTTTATCTACTGAGACACTGGATTCTCTGGTTTATCTACTGAGATACTGGATTCTCCGGTTTATCTACTGAGACACTGGATTCTCATCTCCAGTTTATCTACTGAGACACTGGATTCTCCGGTTTATCTACTGAGACACTGGATTCTCATCTCCAGTTTATCTACTGAGACACTGGATTCTCTGGTTTATCTACTGAGACATTGGATTCTCTGGTTTATCTACTGAGACACTGGATTCTCTGATTTATCTACTGAGACACTGGATTCTCTGGTTTATCTACTGAGACACTGAATTCTCTGGTTTATCTACTGAGACACTGGATTCTCTGGTTTATCTACTGAGACACTGGATTCTCCAGTTTATCTACTGAGACACTGGATTCTCTGGTTTATCTACTGAGACACTGGATTCTCCGGTTTATCTACCGAGACACTGGATTCTCCAGTTTATCTACTGAAACACTGGATTCTCTGGTTTATCTACTGAGACACTGGATTCTCCGGTTTATCTACTGAGAAACTGGATTCTCCGGTATATCTACTGAGACACTGGATTCTCCGGTTTATCTACTGAGACACTGGATTCTCATCTCCAGTTTATCTACTGAGACACTGGATTCTCATCTCCGGTTTATCTACTGAGACACTGGATTCTCCGGTTTATCTACTGAGACACTGGATTCTCTGGTTTATCTACTGAGACACTGGATTCTCCGGTTTATCTACTGAGACACTGGATTCTCATCTCCGGTTTATCTACTGAGACACTGGATTCTCCGGTTTATCTACTGAGACACTGGATTCTCCGGTTTATCTACTGAGACACTGGATTCTCCGATTTATCTACTGAGACACTGGATTCTCATCGCCGATTTATCTACTGAGACACTAGATTCTCCGGTTTATCTACTGAGACACTGGATTCTCATCTCCGGTTTATCTACTGAGACACTGGATTCTCATCTCCGGTTTATCTACTGAGACACTGGATTATTTTTTTTATCTGTACCTTTCTTGTTTCGTGTATGTGGATTATATTTGTGTGTGTAAGTTTTATCATATGTAGTATATGTGCAAATAGACAAAATTTATAGGACACAAGTTACTCAAACCTATGAAGTCTTCTCCGTTATATAGTTTAAGCTAGATATTTTATAAAAGCCCATTACAAGAGTTTGAACATTGTATTGTTGTTTCCGTTGGAGTTGACTGGTATGTCAAAAAAGGCGTTCGAATTGTGAAAAAGTTTAAACAGTAATGCTCAGCAATTCCACCAATATCACCAAACGAAAGGCAAAGGTGTTTTAATCATATCTGCAATTCTTATATCAGCGATAAATAATGCTGATTTTAGTGTAAAACCATTTGGTCGTTTTTACCGAATATTATTAATATATAATATAAGAATTTGAAAAGGCCTAATACAATTAGTTACGGGGGGAAATGTTTTGCTTCATTATAACGGAAAAATTGCATGAACTAGATTTGGATGCCATATATAGAGCACACTATGCTAATTCATCTCGTATGTCGGGTTTTTGTGAGAATTTACGTTGTTCATGTTTTTCTTCTATTGTTTCTGTTCACCTTTGTGCTTCTGTTGTTGTCATTTTATTAGTAAAAAAGGAAAGATTACTTAGCATGATTTGAACAAAGGGTTAGGGTTAGTTGGGAGGGGCTTGTGTAAAAATAATACCTCATATTAACATAATACCTTGAATCCGAGTATGTTAGCTTAGTGTCTGTCTGTTGTTTACATTACACCGAATTTAATTTCCATTTTTAGGAATTATGCTGTGCCGGAATCAACAGATTTTGAAGGACGGGTGTTCAACAGACTTGATTACGATAGGCCTCCTTTACAAGATTACAGAAAACTACATACTTCAATCAACACTGGCAACATTCTGTCTGATACAATAGATGTCAATGATATTACCCCACAATTATCCAATGCCTTTATCCACTATTTCAAGATACCGGCGAAACATCTCAAGGACAAAATTTCCCAACGTTATACAATATATCGTGACCAGACTAATCAGAATCTCATGGAGAATGACATTCATAGAAAACCAGATTACACCATGGTACAATCGCAATATGTAGTCGATGGGAAAGAAAATGACCAACATGGACTAACATACAATAACGGACTTTTAAATGATGGGGATCCTGAACAGTACGATTTAATTTTCAAAGATAGAGGGCTTACCAACGACGGCATTGTAATTGATGGTAGTGGGCTTACTAACGGTGACAGTGTAATTGATGGCAGTGGACTAACCAATGACGGCATTGTAATTGATGACAATGAGTTTACTAAAGATGACAATGTAATTGATGACAATGGGCTACCTAGCTATGATATTACAATCGATGACAATGTGCCAACTAACGATGTCATTGCAATCGCTGGCAGTCGGCCAACAAAAGATGTCATTGCAAGTGATGACAATGGGTCAACAAAAGATGTCATTGCAAGTGATGACAGTGGGTCAACAAAAGATGTCATTGCAAGTGATGATATTGGGCTAACGCACAACGAAATATTGTCAAATGAAAATCAGTTAACTGGTACAGAAGGGACAAAAGCGGACAATGGCGTACCGACATACATAAATATGAACAACACAGATGAATTAAAGGACACCTTTAATTTACCATTAATGTTTGGAGGCAGACTTACTCCAGTTAAAAACAAATTGTTTTCCCGACAACGAAGGTCACGTAGCAGTATCACAAACATTAATCGAAGGATCTATCACAATGTTGGTAGCATTAAACGTCTTTTTGATGTTCTAAAATGGGCACCTGTTCAGAGGAGAAGTATTCTAGACCCTCTTGCCTCTCACTTAATAGGATAATTATTTTTCTACTGGAGGAGGTATGATAAATGTATTTATTTATCTATCATATTTCGATCACAACTAAGGGTTCTAGTGAAATTCCAACATGTCAATTAATGCAGCACGGTAGAAAATAAAGACATCACTTACATTTAAATAATTTCTTGTTAGATTGTATTCTAAATTGAAGCGTGCATATTCTACGCTCAAAAAATTGTAACAAGAGAAATACGACAGGTGCCACTAGTGGAACAGGAACTGCTCACCCTTCGGAAGCACCTGAGATCTCCTCCGGCTTTTGATGTGGTACGCGTTGCTCAATCTTTAGTTTTCTGTGTAGTATTTTGTAGATCATTACTTGTCCTATTTCTATTAGCCATTGTCTTGTCTACTTTTTAATTCTAATTACCCCTTTGGATACTTTGAAAATAGAAAAATCTGGTAAATCGACATTTAGTAAACAAAACAGATCTAGTATATGGACATCTAGTAAACAAACCTGGTATACCTATATTAAGTATACAAAGTAAATCTAGCTTACTGATAGATATGTAATTGCTTTCAATATCATGAGACTTTCGGATTGGGTTTTTTGTATTGGTAGGTTGATAAACTTTTCGTCCAATTGATTTAATTGATTCATTGATTGATTTTTGGTGTTTAACGCCACTTTCAGCAATATTTCTGGAGAGAACCACCGACCATGGGCAAGCAACTGGTAAACTTTATCGCTTGTGGCTGCGAGTCGAGTGCACCCTTTTTGTAATTTACAAAGCTGGCGCGAACCCACACTGTATTTGTGATAGGCTTGTATGAGTTGTTAGGTAATCCAACTACTTAACTCATTGAGCCACCCGGGCCTTTTCGTCCATTTGATGGCGAGGTGTACTCGATAGAACTTTATGCCATAAAGTTTGTCAGTGGCTTGCGACAGGCAGTGGTTTTCTCCGGATTCCTCCACCAATAAAACTGACCGCCACGATATAACTGAAATATTGTTGAAAGTGGCATTAAACACCACAACCCTAACCCTCGCTCAATGATTTTAATATGAAAATATCAATTCATTTTGAAGGTCAAGATTATATTCCATCTTTGTACTGTCTGGTATAATTAAAAATGCAATCGAAATTAACAAAATTTGTAAAATCAAAAACACAAAAAGTACAATTTTATATTTTTATTTCATTAAAAACAAATATCAACAATGTCTTCTACATTCATGTAATACGTTGTAGTATAAATGATTTTTTACTAAAAACACGTCATTTGAGTATTGTAATGTACATACATAGTTATATTTACACGAGGAAAATACATTCCCTTTTATGTATCAAGAACAAAAAAATCGACTAGAATTGTTGTATCAAGCAAAATAATAACGACTAGAATTGTTGTATCAAGGAAAATAATAACGACTAGAATTGTTGTTTTTAGGATGTATAAATGATGCTTTAAAGTTTTATATGGTCAAATAATTCAGATTTAATAAAAAAAAAAAATGAAAAAAATGAAAAAGAGCAAAAAAATTGGAAGCTTTGTAATACTTGTGTTAACTATGGTTATGAAAACTTTATTATATTTTATAATTTAAAATACTGTCATTGGATGACAACAATCACGTTGATATAAACAAATTGACTGTTTGTACAGAGATAAACATTCATGGGTAATACCTCTATTGGGACGATGATTGTGAAAGTCTTAGTGTAACATCTCTGTGGACTATGATCAGCTATCTTTCATAGGTTTCATAAGAATACCTCCTCGTACATGTAAATAGACCTACTACTTGTGTATCAATACATCTTGGGAAGAACATGAATGGAGAATCTTTACCTAAATTTACAGCCGCTATAACTAACTCATCTAACACGTCCACTAATTAAAAACAATTGTTCCGAATTGAAATTAATAGCTTCCAAGCTCAAAAAATGTATTATACAAGTATTCTTTATAATGCTGTTAAATGTGTCATCACAGATTACAAAAAAAGTCTGAAGATTTACAAAATGCACAATTTATACCAATGCGCTGTTCAATTTAATATCAGAATTTGAGACACAACAAAGTATTTTCTGTCAGAGCAATTATATCACAAAATGTATTAAAATCATTCCTTCATGCAGAACAGCCAGCACCAATCACTATTTGTGAAATACTACCTCCTGGCCGGAGCTATGGAAGATGTTGAGTTTTTAACCTCCCCTACACAAGCTCTGTCTGCATGACTATATATACCAATCGTACAGGACACTATTGCCACTGTTCTTTCTCTATAACACACTATATAATACTCTGTGTTTTCACGTCCAGGAAACTCATTGCTTCCATCTACTTTGCCAACACAGCTGGGGAATCTTGTTTCACATGGCTCACATGACGAATTAAAACATTGGTTCTCAACATATTCACCTGTAATGAGTAGATGCATCATAAAGTAAAACAAATTAACTGGTTTAATTCCTAAAGTAAAACCAATTAACTGGTTTAATTCCAACACCTTTTAGTAATTATCCCACGCAATCATGTATAATATCAGCCAGGGGTTTCAAAGTTTTTTATAATAGGAGGTACTTCTCAAATTTTAGGAGGTACCTAAAAAATTAGGTTGAGGACCGTAAGGGGTCCAGGGGCCGGAAGCTCCTGAAATCTAGCCAAAAAATGTACTTCAGAGACTGCAAAACATTAACTGTTTCAGGGGTTTCAAAGTGGGCCGGTACCCGGTACTTTTACCCGCCTGAGATCGTGTATAGTACCGGCAGAAATTACTGAACCCCCCAAAATTAGCGGTGGTCAAAACCACTAGTACGATGGTCGATAGGCTTGTGGAATATTTTTCATAAAAAATTAATGATCACGTCAATTGCTGAATTCTCGCATTCAAATCAAACAACTGCGTCACGACCAAGTTGATGGGATATTCCCTGCTTTAAAAATAACTTTACCTTAGAATCGTAAATAGCAGTTTGCGCATGCGGTAAATAGATATGTTTTCGCCCCAATATCTTTTCATCCTTGTGTAAAACTCGGACCGGAACAAAGCTGACATCATTTCAAAATAAAAAAAATTACCGATTACAAATTATGTTCAAACACAATTTAGTGTAATCTCCAGTAATATAAGTATGATCATTATGTATTATGAATATATGACTACACAATATTTTGTGCGATTTTTTTTATCCATTTAAAACCCAGGGTCGAATCATTCTGGGGCGTACTGTCTTTGTTGCTTAACTCCGTCCATATTGTTTAACTTCCGGTATAAACAAATAAAAACCTATGGCTAATTTATTTACATATTTTGACGGGGCCATACCGCGGTTGTTCACAGAAATGAAAGTGTGCTGAAAAACATTTTTAAAAGGGGGTACGAGGAGATAAGGGATAGAAAATTACTAGAAATCTTGAAAAAGGACCGGACATGGCTCAAATACGAATTACATTGTAATGTCAAAACGCCGGCCCCCCTTTTTTTCCAAAATAATTTAACTTTTGTGATTCAAATGTTAATAAATGTCTATTACACCTAGCATTGGTACTTACAGATGTAATATTTATTACACCTAACATTGGTACTTACAGATGTAATATTTATTACACCTAACATTGGTACTTACAGATGTAATATTTATTACACCTAACATTGGTACTTAGAGATGTAATATTTATTACACCTAACATTGGTACTTACAGATGTAATAGTTATTACACCTAACATTGGTACTTACAGATGTAATATTTATTACACCTAGCATTGGTACTTACAGATGTAATTTTATTACACCTAGCATTGGTACTTACAGGTGTAATATTTATTACACCTACCATTGGTACTTACAGATGTAATATTTATTACACCTAGCATTAGTACGTACAGATGTAATAGTTATTACACCTAACATTGGTACTTACAGATGTAATATTTATTACACCTAACATTGGTACTTACAGATGTAATATTTATTACATCTAACATTGGTACTTACAGATGTAATATTTATTACACCTAACATTGGTACTTACAGATGTAATATTTATTACACCTAGCATTGGTACTTACAGGTGTAATATTTATTACACCTAACATTGGTACTTACAGATGTAATATTTATTACACCTAGCATTGGTACTTACAGGCGTAATATTTATTACACCTAGCATTGGTACTTACAGGTGTAATATTTATTACACATAGCATTGGTACTTACAGATGTAATATTTATTACACCTAACATTGACACTTACAGATGTAATATTTATTACACCTAACATTGGTACTTACAGATGTAATATTTATTACACCTAACATTGGTACTTACAGATGTAATATTTATTACACCTAGCATTGGTACTTACAGATGTAATATTTATTACACCTAACATTGGTACTTACAGATGTAATATTTATTACACCTAACATTGGTACTTACAGATGTAATATGTATTACACCTAACCTTGGTACTTACAGATGTAATAGTTATTACACCTAACATTAGTACTTACAGGTGTAATATTTATTACACCTAGCATTGGTACTTACAGGTGTAATATTTATTACACCTAACATTTGTACTTACAGATGTAATATCTATTACACCTAACATTTGTACTTACAGATGTAATATTTATTACAACTAACATTGGTACTTACAGATGTAATATTTATTACACCTAACATTGGTACTTACAGATGTAATATCTATTACACCTAACATTGGTACTTACAGATGTAATATTTATTACACCTAACATTGGTACTTACAGATGTAATATTTATTACACCTAGCATTGGTACTTACAGGTGTAATATTTATTACACCTAACATTGGTACTTACAGATGTAATATTTATTACACCTAGCATTGGTACTTACAGGCGTAATATTTATTACACATAGCATTGGTACTTACAGATGTAATATTTATTACACCTAACATTGACACTTACAGATGTAATATTTATTACACCTAACATTGGTACTTACAGATGTAATATTTATTACACCTAACATTGGTACTTACAGATGTAATATTTATTACACCTAGCATTGGTACTTACAGATGTAATATTTATTACACCTAACATTGGTACTTACAGATGTAATATTTATTACACCTAACATTGGTACTTACAGATGTAATATGTATTACACCTAACCTTGGTACTTACAGATGTAATAGTTATTACACCTAACATTAGTACTTACAGGTGTAATATTTATTACACCTAGCATTGGTACTTACAGGTGTAATATTTATTACACCTAACATTTGTAATTACAGATGTAATATCTATTACACCTAACATTTGTACTTACAGATGTAATAGTTATTACAACTAACATTGGTACTTACAGATGTAATATTTATTACACCTAACATTGGTACTTACAGATGTAATAGTTATTACACCTAACCTTGGTACTTACAGATGTAATAGTTATTACACCTAACATTGGTACTTACAGATGCAATATTTATTACACCTAACATTGGTACTTACAGATGTAATATTTATTACACCTAGCATTGGTACTTACAGGTGTAATATTTATTACACCTAACATTGGTACTTACAGATGTAATATTTATTACACCTAGCATTGGTACTTACAGGCGTAATATTTATTACACATAGCATTGGTACTTACAGATGTAATATTTATTACACCTAACATTGACACTTACAGATGTAATATTTATTACACCTAACATTGGTACTTACAGATGTAATATTTATTACACCTAACATTGGTACTTACAGATGTAATATTTATTACACCTAGCATTGGTACTTACAGATGTAATATTTATTACACCTAACATTGGTACTTACAGATGTAATATTTATTACACCTAACATTGGTACTTACAGATGTAATATGTATTACACCTAACCTTGGTACTTACAGATGTAATAGTTATTACACCTAACATTAGTACTTACAGGTGTAATATTTATTACACCTAGCATTGGTACTTACAGGTGTAATATTTATTACACCTAACATTTGTAATTACAGATGTAATATCTATTACACCTAACATTTGTACTTACAGATGTAATAGTTATTACAACTAACATTGGTACTTACAGATGTAATATTTATTACACCTAACATTGGTACTTACAGATGTAATAGTTATTACACCTAACCTTGGTACTTACAGATGTAATAGTTATTACACCTAGCATTGGTACTGTGTTGGATTAACGTTTTGTACTACATAGAAAGACAAACACCATTGAGTGATGACCTCTAATAGAACAGACAAAAAACTAAAAATACACACAAAAAGGAATCTCCTAGAAAAACCCGATACCAATCAAATACAGGAACTGTAGCATATAAGTTTTAATACTATTTCTTATATTATGTCTTTAAAAGCGACATGTAAGTAATATTATAAATAAGTGAATGAGTGAGTGATTGTTGTTTTACGCCATGTAAACATTTTATTAAGCTATATCATGGCAAGAACAAGTTATATTTCGATGAGATAATATTGCCTGCTTTGTACTACACCAACATGCTTACTTGGATTTTTATAGGACTACATCACTTAGCCACAGTCCGCGGGTAAGCTTGTCACTCTACTCGGAAACATATTCTGATACCGAGCCAGCCAATTTTGCCGTTTATCCTAAATGTCGCGTTCTGTTCTAAGCGTAGAAGCAACACATATTGCAATATGTATTCAAATTGACGATCTACCATTCTGAGAGGAAAGCACGATCTACCATTCTGAGAGGAAAGCATGATCTACCATTCTGAGAGGAAAGTACGATCTACCATTCTGAGAGGAAAGCATGATCTACCATTCTGAGAGGAAAGCATGATCTACCATTCTGAGAGGAAAGCATGATCTACCATTCTGAGAGGAAAGTACGATCTACCATTCTGAGAGGAAAGCATGATCTACCATTCTGAGAGGAAAGCACGATCTACCATTCTGAGAGGAAAGCACGATCTACCATTCTGAGAGGAAAGCACGATCTACCATTCTGAGAGGAAAGCATGATCTACCATTCTGAGAGGAAAGCATGATCTACCATTCTGAGAGGAAAGCATGATCTACCATTCTGAGAGGAAAGCATGATCTACCATTCTGAGAGGAAAGGGAGTTAACTATTACACCACCCATGTGGTTATATTACAAGTCAGATTGGTAAATTACCTGATATAGTATAAATAACTTACATGGTGTTTTTGGAACATAGCGATTGGCTTGACATCTAACCAGGGTAAATAATTGACAGCCAACATTAGCATTTTGATAAAGTCTGGGATATTTACACTCCTGTCTGTATGGTTCTAAACCTGGTGTTATGGACGGATCACTACAATTGTAGTAACGTGCACAGTTGGCTGGATCAGGGATGACCATGGTAGGATTATCCTGACAAAATTTTGTTAAAACCCCTGTAAATGAGACAATAATTATAGCAATTGATAGTTTGTATTGCACTGTTACAATTATTTTCTACAACATGTGTAATACCAATCCATAGTTTCTGTTAAATATTTTCATCAAGTAACAAAACTATTTGTCAAAATTCATTCACTTTAACATACCTACCAATTTTCAATCCATTTTACCTGTATTAATATATGAGGTAGGAGAGGACCGAGTGATTGTAATAATATTATACTCAACATATAGGACAGAGGGGACCAGAATCATTGTAGTAATGGCATACTCAACATATAGGACAGAGGGGACCAGAATCATTGTAGTAATGGCATACTCAACATATAGGACGGTGGGGGCCAGAATCATTGTAGTAATGGCATACTCAACATATAGGACAGAGGGGACCAGAATCATTGTAGTAATGGCATACTCAACATATAGGACGGTGGGGACGAAGTCATTGTAGTAATGGCATACTCAACATATAGGACAGAGGGGACCAGAATCATTGTAGTAATGGCATACTCAACATATAGGACGGTGGGGACCAGAATCATTGTAGTAATGGCATACTCAACATATAGGACAGAGGGGACCAGAATCATTGTAGTAATGGCATACTCAACATATAGGACGGTGGGGACCAGAATCATTGTAGTAATGGCATACTCAACATATAGGACATAGGGGACCAGAATCATTGCAGTAATGGCATACTCAACATATAGGTCGGTGGGGACCGGAGTCATTGTAGTAATATTATACTCAACATATAGGACAGAGGGGACCAGAATCATTGTATTAATAGCATACTCAACATATAGAACGGAGGGGACGGAGTCATTGTAGTAATATTATACTCAATATATAGAACGGAGGGGACGGAGTCATTGTAGTTATATTATACTCAACATATAGATCGGTGGGGAACGGAGTCATTGAAGTAATATTATACTCAACATATAGAACGGAGGGGACGGAGTCATTGTAGTAATATTATTCTCAATATATAGAACGGAGGGGACGGAGTCATTGTAGTTATATTATACTCAGCACATAGAACGGAGGGGACGGAGTCATTGTAGTAATATTATACTCAATATATAGAACGGAGGGGACGGAGTCATTGTAGTAATATTATACTCAACATATAGAACGGAGGGGACGGAGTCATTGTAGTAATATTATACTCAACATATAGAACGGAGGGGACGGAGTCATTGTAGTAATATTATACTCAACATATAGATCGGTGGGAACGGAGTCATTGTAGTAATATTATACTCAACATATAGAACGGTGGGGACGGAGTCATTGTAGTAATATTATACTCAATATATAGAACAGAGGGGACGGAGTCATTGTAGTAATATTATACTCAACATATAGAACGGTGGGGACGGAGTCATTGTAGTAATATTATACTCAACATATAGAACGGAGGGGACGGAGTCATTGTAGTAATATTATACTCAATATATAGAACGGAGGGGAGGGAGTCATTGTAGTAATATTATACTCAGCATATAGAACGGTGGGAACGGAGTCATTGTAGTAATATTATTCTCAACATATAGAACGGTGGGGACGGAGTCATTGTAGTAATATTATACTCAGCATATAGAACGGTGGGAACGGAGTCATTGTAGTAATATTATTCTCAACATATAGATCGGTGGGGACGGAGTCATTGTAGTAATATTATACTCAGCATATAGAACGGTGGGAACGGAGTCATTGTAGTAATATTATTCTCAAAATATAGATCGGTGGGGACGGAGTCATTGTAGTAATATTATACTCAACATATAGAACGGAGGGGACGGAGTCATTGTAGTAATATTATTCTCAACATATAGAACGGAGGGGACGGAGTCATTGTAGTAATATTATACTCAGCATATAGAACGGTGGGAACGGAGTCATTGTAGTAATATTATACTCAACATATAGAACGGAGGGGACGGAGTCATTGTAGTAATATTATACTCAGCATATAGAACGGTGGGGACGGAGTCATTGTAGTAATATTATACTCAACATATAGAACGGTGGGGACGGAGTCATTGTAGTAATATTATACTCAATATATAGAACGGAGGGAACGGAGTCATTGTAGTAATATTATACTCAACATATAGAACGGAGGGGACGGAGTCATTGTAGTTATATTATACTCAATATATAGAACGGTGGGGACAGAGTCATTGTAGTAATATTCTACTCAACATATAGAACGGTGGGGACGGAGTCATTGTAGTAATATTATACTCAGCATATAGAACGGTGGGAACGGAGTCATTGCAGTAATATTATTCTCAACATATAGATCGGTGGGGACGGAGTCATTGTAGTAATATTATTCTCAACATATAGAACGGAGGGGACGGAGTCATTGTAGTAATATTATTCTCAACATATAGAACGGAGGGGACGGAGTCATTGTAGTAATATTATACTCAGCATATAGAACGGTGGGAACGGAGTCATTGTAGTAATATTATACTCAACATATAGAACGGAGGGGACGGAGTCATTGTAGTAATATTATTCTCAACATATAGAACGGAGGGGACGGAGTCATTGTAGTAATATTATACTCAGCATATAGAACGGTGGGAACGGAGTCATTGTAGTAATATTATACTCAGCATATAGAACGGTGGGGACGGAGTCATTGTAGTAATATTATACTCAACATATAGAACGGTGGGGACGGAGTCATTGTAGTAATATTATACTCAATATATAGAACGGAGGGAACGGAGTCATTGTAGTAATATTATACTCAACATATAGAACGGAGGGGACGGAGTCATTGTAGTAATATTATACTCAATATATAGAACGGTGGGGACAGAGTCATTGTAGTAATATTATACTCAACATATAGAACGGAGGGGACGGAGTCATTGTAGTAATATTATACTCAATATATAGAACGGTGGGGACAGAGTCATTGTAGTAATATTATACTCAACATATACACCTTTAGTATCAATTGGTCATTGCATTGTCTGTCCTATGATTTACGACTTCTGACTACGCCTTTAGTATCTTCAAACTGTAAGAGGCATGGGTGTTTAGAGCAACTTTAAACTATATTTCAATTATATCATTATGGTCAGTATCATTGGTCCGGAGTACCTGGAGAAACCCACGGACATGCAGTTTTCGACTGACAAATTTTATCACATAATGCTGTATCTAGTACACCTATCCAAGAACAGGAATCGACTTCACAATTTCAGTGGTAAAAGGCACTAATTGAATTAGTTGACGTAAATTCTGTTACTATAGATTCAGAGACATAACGACCCCCTTCTTGATTAATATTATTTGAAAGACAATTATAATAACATAGTTAATATGTATCATGGTGTCTAGATTCTAATATGTAATCATATTTAATACAATTTTCTAATAAATTTAAGTAACTGATATTATTTTGAACCGCGACAGAGAAAAACGATTCGTGAACCACATGGACTCGTATGAACATGCTAAATTAAAATTGTACATACCAGGATCTATAGTAGTAGAACATTTGCGTCGAACTGGATCATAACGGGATACTTGGCATGCTTCAACAGATACTGTCCTGTTCTGAACACAGTTGATGTAATACTCTGAGATAGGTCGGCCAGGATAGGGGTTATTTCCGTCTTTCAGAGTTTTACAGCTAGGTAGACGATCTTCACACGCAACACAGGAGGAGTTTGAGTTTGGTTGACAATGGTTTTGTAGATAATCACCTAGAACAGATTTATAAAACATGATGCATGTGACTAAAAGTTTACTTCTTCCTTAAAGGAATGAATGTAGACATTTCATTGGTCATTATTCGACACAACCGATAATACGAGCTAGCCAGTATTTGTTCAAACATCTGATTAGGAATCTAACATATGATCTGACGTATTCGAAACTATCATAATACGAGTGACAGTTTACAATATTTTCCAATAATGCTATGATACAAAATTTATGAAAACAATAGAAACATGATATTATAAAAAGATATAGTTATATTTGTTCTAGTATTCAAGATTAAATATACATATATAAGGCAGAAAATTAATCCGAAGGTATTCATAAATGTTATTGTTCATATTAACAATATATTTATATTAGAGTAGTATTATTCACTTACATGGAGACTGTGGTTCTATTCTTGATCCACATCTTACGTCTGTGAAATTCTGACAGGTCATAGAAACCTCGTCAAACAGCTGGGGATATTTACATTCTCTCAGATAACTACCTCCAATTGTTGGTCCACAGTCAAAATACTGGGCACATTGATATGGATGAGGTTGTATTGAACCCGGGAATAACTCACAATGTGCTCTGATCATTTCTAAAAACAAAGAAGTACGTTTAATAACTCTAATAAATGTTTTCATATTACTGTAATAGCGAATTGTTGAAGCCATTCCTTCTTAGCATGCGCCTGACTAAATATATTAATTTTAAGCAATCTAGTTTACTTGCTAAATGCAAAATTTACCTAGGCAAAGGTTTTTAATAACAGAGCAAATATCGTCAATCACATTTTGTTTACTTTCTTGATTTTCTCTATGCAACTGATAGTCTGGTTCTCTGTCATATGGTCATGTGGGAGATAAAATGAGCGAAGTCTACAAACTTGTAGGTCTGTAGTCAATATATAGTTTAGACTTGTTAATATAGTGGTATGGGTGGCGGCGTTGCTAAGGAAGCTAACAAACCTAACACTACAGACCATTACCGACGTTTCCAGACATCTACCCCTTGTGTAGAGGTCTTCCCAGTCATTTATTTATTACTGTCCTTGCTTTACACTCATTACTTTGGTAATCATTATAAAGCTAACAAATGCTGAAAGTGACAAAGCACAAATATCCAACTTCTTAATATAGAATCAATACCATTCAAGATGGCGGCATCCAGTGAAATGAGAAAAGGAATATCGCCAATCAATAAATTAATTCTCATACCTCGAACATTCCTTCCTTCCTTGGTTAAAAGGTATTATATGATATTATCATTTTGTGACATGATACGACTTCGTTAACTAATTGTACAACTGAGACTTTCTGCAGTGTCTTCTCGTTCATGTTTACAAACACTGTCATGTGCCAATTTATTGCTCAATTCACCATAGATACTTCACCTTCCTGCCTGTAGCTATCTATAAGGAGCCGATCTATTTCTACTGAGAAACCAAACAGAGCAAATGAGTCTGATTGAACGGGACTATATAAATGTCAGCATAATAAGAAGTTGTTAGTGTTGTTATTTTTAGTTTTAGTAGTCCACTCTTATGGGTGACCTTATGGGTGACCTTATCCAATTTTGGCTGTTCTGTTTAGGTCTTTTGGTTTTATTGCTCCCAAAGATTTTACGAATTATATGGCTTTGCAATCTTTTGAATTTGAGCATACCTGATGAGTGTTATTCCAGTTACACATCCTGCACACTGAATTGCACCTACTGTCAGTATTATAACTCTAGAACTTCAGGACTTCCGCGATAAATGTAAATATAATAATATTACTTCAATCTTCTTTTAGTACATTACATTACCCATAGCTACGACCCATGTAGAAAAATATGGACTATTTTGTAATATCTACTTTTGTGATGGCTAGGAGTCCAGATGTGACGTTTATGATAACAGTCTGTGTAGTGATCTAACCTTCAGTGATATCTCTAGTACATAGCCTTGCTCCCGGATCAAACAGTCCACTTAAACAGGTATCCACTGATACACTCCGTCTTCTGTGGCATACAAGAAAATCTGGACTCATTGTTCTGTTTGGGTATGGATGCAACCCATCCGACAATCTGGCACAACTTGCATATCGTTCCCTACATGGTCGACAATTCAGTTTTGTTGGATTGCATCTATTTTGAAGATAGTCACCTGAAGTAAACATGATCTTTAATTTAGAAAATTTGTAATATATGTGATATTGGGATGTTTGTTATCTTTACTGTGGCCAACATTGAGCGAATTTCTACATTTTAATAATTCTCATAAAATAAACTTTGCTCTATTGCTTTGTTAAAACTCGATTATTTTTAATGCATAAAAGTTGTCTCTTCTTAGAAACGGAAAATAATCAAAACAAAGCAACTGAAAAACATTTTGTTTTTAGGAAGGAGCCACACCCCCTGTTTTTGGTGGGTTCCGTGTTGCTCATCTTTTTAGTTTTCTGTGTTGTGGTTTTTTGTGGGTTCCGTGTTGCTCATCTCTTTAGCTTTCTGTGTTGTGGTTTTTGGTGGGTTCCGTGTTGCTCATCTCTTTAGTTTTCTGTGTTGTGGTTTTTGGTGGGTTCCGTGTTGCTCATCTCTTTAGTTTTCTGTGTTGTGGTTTTTGGTGGGTTCCGTGTTGCTCATCTCTTTAGTTTTCTGTGTTGTGTTGTGTTTTGCTTGTTTTCATTCTGTGTCTTGTGTGCCAAATATTGCCAGTGTCTCTGGATTGTCTTTTCTTCTCTGTTTTCTCCAAAGTTTATTTCCAAGACTGGTGTGTGTTACTTTACTATATATACTGTCTTTCAAGATTGGGGTGTTTTACTTCTTGCAGTTAAATTTGTTTGACAGAGAAACTATAGTTTTAAAAATGAAAAGTGTCAGATGATTTGATATTTGTATGGGACGCCAGAAAAACGTTTCATGACAAAATGATTATACTTACATGGTGCTGTATATTCAGTTCGAGATCCACATGTAACTGATGTGTAGTTTTGACAAGTATTACTGGTGGTATCAAATAACATCGGATATGGACACTCTCGTAAAAACGTTCTTGCCCTGATACTAGCTTCACCACAATCGAAATACTGAGCACAATTAATTGGATTGGCCCTGATCACACCTGGGCTGGATATACAGAAGGAACGAATAACAGCTGAAATGTTTGTAAGATAAATACAATAAAGATATTAAATCAGATGGTAATAAACAATAAATTATCATACATTTGAAAAGTATTTCCATATTTGGAAATATTACTATCTCGTTAATAATACCGACAAATTAAAAAAAAAACAGAAACAGTTGATAGCAATAAGGGCCACACGACTTACCATATCAGGATTAAAAGTAGACAGAACACCACATAAGCCTACCATATGTAAGAACTTTATTAACAGATCGTGTAATAATTTTATCATGCATGTTCGGTTAAACCTTTATTAGCATATCGTGTAATGATATTCTAATTTCTCCAGCAAACTTTCTATCTAATCATCTAAATAAATGTATATTATGTCGTTCCATTAGTAATAAATTATATTCCTTTCTAACAGAAACATACCGGCTCCAATAGTTGTTCTGCATTCACCAATACTGGAACTAAAATATCCCGCAGGGCATGTTTCTACGCTTACAGTTCTGTTCATGAAGCAGACAACATAATCCGGTGTTAGTTCTCTGCCCGTTATTGTGTTGTTGCCATCAAGTTTACCTATACATGATGGTAGCCGTTGTTCACATGGTTCACAATCCGTTCCTGGTTTACATTGGTTTTGTTGATAGTCACCTACATAGTAATAAATAGTAAGCATTACATGTATTCAAATATATACAAGTTTTTTAGAAGAAAATTGCAACATATTCGAACGACCTCATATTTATTCAATCACGCATTGTTATTGTCTAATTGGGTGTTAATTAGGACAGAGCTTTTGTTTCACTGTTAATGACGTAACCCCAGGCTGTATGGCATCATAAACTAAATGATTGTTGATTATGACTTAGCTTTTGTTTCACTGTTAATGACGTAACCCCAGGCTGTATGGCATCATAAACTAAATGATTGTTGATTATGACTTAGCTTTTGTTTCACTGTTAATGACGTAACGCCAGGCTGTATGGCATCATAAACTAAATGATTGTTGATTATGACTTAGCTTTTGTTTCACTGTTAATGACGTAACCCCAGGCTGTATGGCATCATAAACTAAATGATTGTTGATTATGACTTAGCTTTGGCTTCACCATTTGTAATTACTTGATGAAAGCCCAAATAGTATAATTTTGCAACTGACTACAGATGTGTAATATAAACCCAAAAATTTAAATAATATTGATAATTATTTGTCATAATGTTTAATTTATTTTGTTTTCTGTTCTTTTTGCTTCATTTTGCCTTTCTGCTTGGACAGTTGGTTTTTGTATCCCATGTATACCTACTTTTGCTCACAAATCGTTTTGATACTCTGGATTCATATTTTCCAGTAGAAGTTATCATTCCATGCAACATAGCATAAGAAAGAAATATGATGTATCTTGTCGTCGTTACTGAGCACAGTGCAATGTATGCATCTAGCCTGTCAGTGTGGTATACAGAATAATGTAGCATCTAAAACTCGTCATTACTATATACAGTACATTGTATATATCTAGCTTATTGGTACTGTACCTAGATTGTAAGTACTGTATACAACATGATATATGCATATAGCTTGTTGGTATTGCATATAATTTAGTGTATCCTCCAGCTCATCAGTAATATATAAAGTACAATACTATACAATTAATGACTTTTGTTGAGGTTAATATAAGGATCTATCGTTCCAAGATATATGATATTTACCGAGGCCGAAGCGAAAATCAGTAATTGTTTTATTATATGAAACTGTTATTAATGTCCTCTGGGTCATGTTTTATAAATTGGCATTAAACATTACATATGTTATTTTGTAAATTTAATGGTAGCAAGAAAGATTTATGCATACAGCAAAGATTAATTTAGATAGTTCCAGAGGAGCCATTGGAACCATTGGAACGTTAACGTTTAGTTTTATGTGTATGTTTTGTAGATCGTTGTTTGTCCTTTTGTACTTTTTCTTTCGGCCATTGTGTTGTCTGTTCTTCTTCGATATACGGATTCTGATTACCCCTTTGGTATCTTCAAACTCTTCTTATATTAACCTCACGTGACGCTAAAATGAAAAGTAGGGGTTTTCCGATTTTAGAGTCGCGTGAGGTTAACATAACGTTCCAAAGACTCCACTGGAACGATCAAAATTAATCTTTGCGGATATTGAAGGCTTAGACAGTATTCATAAAATGATATCAAGAAAAAGTTTCATGCTTTTAGCCAATCAAATAAAAGAAAAATTTATAGTCATATAATAAATGTGATTATGCCTTCAGTGCATAATACAATATAATGTATGTACCTAGCTCATGAAACCTGTATAATTTACAGTGTAACATGTATCTATTTCTGTTGTATTTCATACTATATATTATGGATTGGTGATGTTCTATACACGACAGACTACTACGAGAGAACAAGTTTGAGATTTACATATGGTAAATGTTGTCGACTGGGTCTGTTGTCGATAGTGACTTGTTGGTAGTCTCTGGTGTGGTAAGCATATGTCGTTGGCAGTTAATGCTGGCAGTGGTTATCGATGATGTATGTTGTCGATAGTTTATTTGTTCTGCAGTGTCTGTTGTCAGTAGTGAGTGTTGTCTATCGCGAATACTGACGTTAGTGGATGTTTGCTTTAGTGCTGTTTTCGTTAGTGCATGTTCGTGATGACGTCGATATTGTTTTTGTCGGTATCTGTTGTCGATTATGTCTACCGTGACATGAATTAAATGTACATTATAAAATGAAGTTGAACAACAGATCAAGAAAGGTATTCAATAGCTGCAATAACTTCTATAGTAGTAAATTTTTACACTTACATGGACTTTGAGGTACAAATTTGCCATTACAATTAACACCTCCAAACACCTGACATACACCTGCTCCTGTTTCGCTGTTGTACAGCTGTGGATATGGACATTCAAACAGGTAAGCTCCAAATTGTCCAGTTGGTCTAGAACAGTCATAGTATTGACCGCAATTGGTTGGATGTGCAATTAGTGCCTGTGGATAATTTCTACAGTACATTGCTGGATTAGCTGAAATAAGTATGGGTATGATTTTATCGCTTGTTTAAAGGACGATTGTCAGACTTAGTATTATTATGTCAGATGTGTTTTAAGACGGTAAGAACAACAACTTATAATATAATTTAGCTAAATAGTACAAAGCTATACATTTATATGCGTACTGCCTAAATCGAACGTACATTGTATTTTGAAAATGCTGCTTGAATCATTTTTGTTAGATGAAGATTTAAATTTTAAGTATTAAATGTGCCCTTTCATCATTTATCTTACACATATAATTACCTATTATTACGTGATGATTTCCGTATTGGCCTAGTTATTAGTCCGAGGGTAGCTGTATTGGCCTAATGCATCTTTTTGTTTTGCATTATTATATCAAGAAAATGGTGGCTGTAACATTCATCAAATTCAAGTGGGGGTAGGGGTTTTCGGGTGGGTTTTCGCGTAAGATGGTTCCGTTTTAATGTTAAAAGTCCGGTATTTTCCTTTCCTATATGAACCAAAGAACACATTTATAGCTGTTTTTCTTTTTAAAAAATAATTATATTTAAAAAATAATAACATTTTAACCTTTAATTCACTCAGTAATATGCTTTTCCTCGCCGTAGAGCAAAAATACTTACATGGTTGGAAAGCTGGAGATGTCAAGAGTCTATATTTATAAACTATTGACCTAAGTAACCTTGCTAAACCATGCGGAGTCAGTGTGTTTTAAATCGGTCATCCAATCAGGACGCTCATTATTCTTGTCCAAGATTAAAATACATCGCTAACATTACCTGTGGGTGTTTCCCCACTTCAACTCGTAAATTTACATAGAAATCGGAGATATTTCGTCATAAAACTTCACACATGGTTTTGTCTATCATATTTCTTGAAGACAAACATACAATGTTATTGCATTTATCAAAATGTTATGAGTATCAACAGTTTTTTTCAACACCGTATCTGTTTCTCGATACAGCCGCCCGATTACCAATGAGACAAGTCACGTGACTACACATGCTACTCACAGTGACCCGTGACCCACTTTAGCACGTTCTACCAGTTTATTCTTAATATGTTGTTTAATTATAAAATCATAAACTCGACCAATATAAAACAAACTAAGCCAATATCGGAAAAACTAAGCCAATATCGATATTGGCTTATTTTTTTATATTGGCCGAGTTTATGATTTAATATTGTAAAGAGAGTTTCGGTTGTATTGACAACAATAACATAGAGTTAATTAATAATATATATTAATACAAAAAAATCATCTTCAATTGCCATATCAACAGCAATATAAGGGCAATATACTCGAATGGCTTCAACATTTTTTGTTTGTCTTCGTTCTGAGTCTTGTGTCCATTATTGTCTGTGTTCCTATCGTGATTGCCCGTTTGGTTTTCTCTAACGTTTATTCAATATAGAACAGGGCCAAACAAAACTAACTGAATTTACTGTCATCAACTCATGAGCATGTATTCCATGCATATATAATTCAGAATGAGTAAGAAAACATACTATTAAACACAGTGCATTTCAAAATCATAAATACAACGTACATTACATATCTATATGAAACACAAGATATGGAGTGCCAATTTAAAAACACAAAAAATACAAAATTCAAGCAATCAATTCTTTGAGAAATATCATGGCATAGACCCTCTTTGTATGTTCTGATTAAACTTACATGGATCTAATTGTACAACACATCTTCGCAAATTATGATCATATATACCATCTTCACATGTTCTGACTAAAATTGTTCTATTTATATAGCAGGTTATATAGTATGGCGATCCGACTCTTCCTGGAAAGGTCTGGTTTCCATTCGACAATCCCTTACATGATGGTATGCGATCTACACAAGGTTCACAATTGGGTGCTGGTCCTCCATCCGGGCCTATGCATCGGTTCTGTACATATTGGCCTGAAAAGTAGTAATTTAGTTATAGAAAATGGAAATAGCGACATTTTCAATTTCAATTTGAATTCTTAGTAATGATGTTATTTCTACAATTGTGTTTCTATTTCTTACTATTAATGGTTTCTGACACACCCGTGGAATGCAATTGTATATACGAAGTATGAAAAGAATTTTGAAAATGAGACTGCAATCAGCTGAGACATGCAAACTATGCTATTGTTAAATGCCTAGATAACATGTAATAGTGTTGATGCATGGTGATAATTCTTTAACGTGTACGTATAGTGTTTCTAACACTCCTGCACACAGACTAATAGTCCATCATGACATATGTATTGATCTATGCGTAGTAAGACCTATTTAGGACGATAGAACCCTCGGGGTCTAGCAATACACCATGACATATATATTGACCTAGTAGTAGAAAGACCCAAGTGGGCAATAAAGTCTCTCTCTGTGACTATGAATGCACCATTACAGAAATATGGACCTTGTCGTATTGAGCTTTATTAGGCGGATAAATAAAAAACGGGGACTAGAAGACCACCAATACAGATGTAATGACCAAGTGACGAAAAGCTATATTAGGTTGATAAATCCCTGAACTTTTGCTATTATGTGTTTTTAACCTTTGAGTTAAAAATGCTGTACTTTTGATGCTTTTCTAGCCTTTTCCAGAAATAGCAGTACTCTTCATTAACAGTGTTATAACAAGAAATAGCAGTACTCTTCATTAACAGTGTTATAACAAGAAATAGCAGTACTCTTCATTAACAGTGTTATAACAAGAAATAGCAGTACTCTTCATTAACAGTGTTATAACAAGAAATAGCAGTACTCTTCATTAACAGTGTTATAACAAGAAATAGCAGTACTCTTCATTAACAGTGTTATAACAAGAAATAGCAGTACTCTTCATTAACAGTGTTATAACAAGAAATAGCAGTACTCTTCATTAATAGTGTTATAACAAGAAATAGCAGTACTCTTCATTAACAGTGTTAATATGGAGTAGGCATTGCCTAGATGCGAGCACAGCATTTCTGTCTGGCCAGTGTGTATATATTTGAGTGAAAGTTGAATATCACAAAATAATATGAGTATGCATGGCCTATAGAGAGGACATTAGTATTTGAAATTAAATGATATCCCCTATGACATCCATTGGAAAGTTAAATGAAGTAGAATAGAACAGTATGAGAAAAAAATATGGAATCTTTTATTGTTGGACTAAGGACAGTGCAAACATTGAAGACTAACTACAGCCGATATATATTCATGAAGTGTAAATGATGAATGACGTACGGTCAGGGCCGTCTTGTCAGCAATATAGACCCCGGTCAAAGCAGTGCACTGAGGCCCCTATCTATACAAACACTCACAGAAATAAAACTATAAATGGTCGATAAAATTAAACATAGATTTCTTGTATTGATACTTCCAACAAAATCAGTGTTTAGCAATTAAAAATTATGCCGTATACAACATACATAGATTAGCATGGGGTTCATTTGCGTGTGGGACCACCGGGCAACTGTCCATTGTGCCCATACATAAGACCGCACTGCGTACGGTTACTGTAATACTGATAATCTTCATTTCGACATTTTAAAGTATGTGTATTTGGGCCAATATTATGCTATCTCCAAGTGAACAAAATAGTTTTTAATTTTAAAAGAATTATATAGGTACCGCTTTCATCAGACTGACATGTCTCTGCTTTCACATACAACATATTTATCAATATTCAATATTTTTTTTATTGGAAAAAGCACAGTAGAGGCGTGATATATATATTAAGGCAATATTCAGTATCGAAATCATACTCTTTAAAATTATCTGTGACAAGATTATACAGAGACATATATTCCTTCTTGTGTAATGTTATTACCTTTTAAAGTTTCAACAACAAGCTGGTTAATAATTTTATAGCATTTATTTTAGAAAGACTGAGTTTAATAAATAATAACAGATATACATATAGTATGAACGGCCTAATTAATAGTTAAATAAATAAAATTCATTGTGTCTTACTATTCTAAACCATTGTCGGCAGATGTTGGTAGTATTCAAATATTGTGTAGGATCAGACTGACGGAAAATGTAAGATGAATAAACAAATGGGTACTGATAGAAATAATTAACACTAACAGAAATAAGGAAAAACTAATGCGTTCCTTGTTCCTTGCAAGCACATCATGGTTAGAAAATGTTTGTTACTTAGTCAAAGAAATAATAAATGCAAAAATTGTATAAAAATGAAAAATGTTAATGTTCAACTATCAGCCGGTGGCAAGGGACACATGCCCCCCCCCCTTTGGCAAAATTTTAAAAAGCTGGATTTTTAGTATACTCTAGGATTTTTTTTGTGATATTTATTTGGAATTACCATTATTCAACACAACTAAACCGTACGAAAGGTAGGAATTAAGTATAAATATGAACGGGTGTCATCCCTTGTGATATTTTAGTACCGCACATTGATAGTAGGGTTAAAATTATTGATAACGAAAGGCCGGGAGCAGGTCCTTGTGATCTCCTCCTAGTTATTGTACGTGTACTATAGATGCGCATTAAAAAATATTGATGACATTGTCATCTTTGCGTGTCAGTTGTGACCCAAATACGATTTCAATGCTGACCTTTACTTGTTGCAACGTAAAATATGACGTGATACAAAAAAAATATTAACATGACGATGAATGGTGGCCAGATTCGTTTTTATTTACGCATTTATTGTAGAACTTTAGTAATATTGTGGTACATGTACAAATAATCTTGGAGACAGGAATTGTGTTTGGATTTCTTTTAAACTGGTAAGTCATATATACAGTAACGAAATGTCAATATAAATCTGGAGTTCGACAGTGAAATGCAGTTGGGCGTGACATAAAATGTCCATACGTCAAAAAATGACCAGATTCGTGTTGTCTTAAAGAGTCATTCACAGTGATAAAAAAATGAACAGTTGCTGTCCTTAACCTGATAGTCCATGTTAACACAAAGTCCTTTCAGTACGCCAGTGTTGTATTAATCAAAGTTTTGATCGATCCGAGTAAATATTTAGACCACCCGCGTAGATTCTGCCAAAAATAAAACAAAACTAAAACACACCAAGGCGAGTTTTTCTACATCGGCTTCAAATGGTCCAAAAAAATAAATTTGATATTTTCTGAAAATATTGTAGATCTAGTTCAAAATTAAGTCAAATTTATTCTGTAATCATCTTTTACTAATCCGTAACTAGAAAGGTTTTTATCTAATAATCTGGACACGCTCGAAAAAAGTGCTGTGTTTGTTTACATGTCGTCACGATATACGGAATTGACGCAGTTGCAAATGAAATAGATGTCGTTTTGAAATTTTTTGACTCGGGAATGAAAATACAAGATTTTAATTAAAATTTCGCGAAATGTTGTTGACGACTTTGGCCTAGGAATAACATGACGTCATGTCTCATGACTTTGATAGCGAGATGTCATTCTGATTAATTTAACAATGTAAGCACCTTTTATTGTCTTTTGTTACTTAAATACGTTTTTTAGAAGTTCATGATATCATTTTAGTTTTAAAATCATTTATTGGAGACTTTTTTTTTTTTTTGCATTCTCTCCGAGACTGCCAACTTTTATCAACTTCCGGACGAAAGGATTTCAATCTCATCACAAGGCAGATTGTGTGTTGCATGCGCATGCCCATGTTGCTGTAGAGCTCTCTGTGCTCGCTATAACAAGAAATAGCAGTACTCTTCATTAACAGTGCTATAACAAGAAATAGCAGTACTCTTCATTAACAGTGTTATAACAGGAAATAGCAGTACTCTTCATTAACAGTGTTATAACAAGAAATATTAGTACTCTTCATTAACAGTGTTATAACAAGAAATAACAGTACTCTTCATTAACAGTGTTATAACAAGAAATAGCAGTACTCTTCATTAAAAGTGTTATAACAAGAAATAACAGTACTCTTCATTAACAGTGTTATAACAAGAAATAGCAGTACTCTTCATTAACAGTGTTATAACAAGAAATAGCAGTACTCTTCATTAACAGTGTTATAACAAGAAATAGCAGTACTCTTCATTAACAGTGTTATAACAAGAAATAGCAGTACTCTTCATTAACAGTGTTATAACAAGAAATAACAGTACTCTTCATTAACAGTGTTATAACAAGAAATAGCAGTACTCTTCATTAACAGTGTTATAACAAGAAATAGCAGTACTCTTCATTAACAGTGTTATAACACAACGTATTTACTACTTTTTTACATTCGTAATTTTAAATTCGTTTGCTTTGTTTATAATTAAACACTTACATGGTTCAACAGGAATGTATCTGCCATAGCAGTTCGTGTCTTCAAATGTTTCACACATCTGCGTTGACGCCGAATACAGCTGTGGATAGGGACATTCCTGTTTATATGGGCCGAAACGAGAATTGGCACTAGAACAATCAAAGAACATGGCACAATTGTTTGGATCCACCATCTTGGCTGTTGGGTTCATGTTACAATAAGCCTGTGGATTATCTGTAAGAATAATTGTAAACAATACAATAAATATGATGTAGTTATCAAATTACATTAGGTTTACAAGCACAATAAGCTACATCAATACAAAACCAAATTTCTGTGGCGCTGAAAACTCAAATCCAAGCAAGAAAATAAGACAATTCACCAATTCTAATTTTTGTTTCCTGTTGCAAAATTATACAACTATTTATTAAACCAAATAAATAAAATAAAACTACATTACACGACTGTATTACATTCATAATTACACCCATCTATGTATTCAATGTTAAAGTTATTTGTCGCCCATGTTATAAACACTCCCATTTGTTGTGTATGAGCTTTATGTTTTATTTGTGTTATTTATATGTATTTACGGATACTGATGTCTACCATGATTTCCATATTAAATGGTGTTTGTGTCGATTGACAGTAACACGACAGTTGTCACTAGTGAAAGAGCAACTGCTAATCCTTCCGGAGCACCTGAGTTCACTCGCGGGTTTTAGTGGGATTCGCTTTGCTCGATCTATAGTTTTCTAAGTAGTAAATCATTGTTTGTCCTTCTGTCCTATGTTATCGGCCGTTGTGTTGTCTGTCCTTCGATTTACGGGTTCTGTATTCCATCAGTATTTAACATTGATTGACACTTACAATGATTACGTTCTTTGAAGGAGGCCTAAAATTAAAACCTCATTACACAAATGTATTTAACATATGTGTTATGTACATCTACAATTTATGTACTCAATGTTTTAGTTATAAGTCGCCCATTTTATAGATATAATTCCATTACATGGATGTATTCATCAGTGTTTTAATCCATTCATATTACAAAAGTTCAATACATTTGTGGCGATTTCATAAATAAAACTACATTGCACAAATGTATCCTTCCCATATGCTATATCGGATTTGTAGATCAGCATTTTATCATACAACTTACTTGAATCAAAAATGACGGAACATTCCCCAGTCAAGGGATTAAATTGGCCTACATCACATATTTCTTTTCTAATGGTTCTCTCTTTGAAGCATACGATGTACATGTTTGGCTGGCCAGGGAATGGATGATTGCCATTCGAAATGCCGAAACAACTGGGATTTCTCTGATCGCAAGGCGCACAGTTATTTGGGTCATTGCATATCAAATTCTGTTCATAGTCACCTAAAATAATAGAGGAGATTTTCAATAGAGGAATAAAGACTATTTCTGTGTATTTTTAAATCGATATAAGTTCATTCGATAAAAGATGATGCAAATAGATATTACTTTTATCCACACAAAAAGCTTTACATAACAATCCTGAATATGTTATGACAAATACAAACGTACATAATACATCTCCAGTGCTTTCAATAAACACAAAGCTAGTTATATTTGATCTTATATTGGTGCCACGGCGCCATGATGGTTGAATGGGACCTCGGTTTCAATATTAACCTTTGACTTCGTATCCGATTGTGTTATCAGGAATCTCTATCTATATATAGTTCACTTGATTTTGTAAACTTGATATATTATCTTTGAAAGATATTTAACAGAGAACACAATGTACTTGAAAACTATGAGTTATTGTGTTTACAAGATATATGTGATTGTACATACAAGGTAAGTGTGATTGTTCTTACAAGGTATATGATATTGTACTTACAAGCCAAGTGTAATTATCAGGTATATGTGATTATACTTACAAACTAAATGTGATTGTACTTACATGCTAAGTGTAATTGTTATAAAAAAATCTATACATTTCTATTGTTAATACCTTTGATAACAATATCAATGTCATGATATTTGTACTTACATGGATTTTTGGGTTCTGGTCTTGCCCCACAAATAACAGAATCAAACGGTTTACATGGGGTACCAACGCTATCAGTTAAGGACACTAGTTGTGGGTATGGACATTCTTGTCTGTAGTTTCCTAGCAGTGTGTTCTTCTGTCTACAGTCAATATACTGGGCACAGTTGTCAGGATGAGGAACAACAGCAGATGGATTGACTTCACAGTAAGGTACAGGGTTTACTTTAAAAACAAATCCAAATTATATGATTAAGCAGCATCTAAGCTATGTTTTTGGGCAGTTGTATGGTTAAGTATCTTAGTTTGTGGATGGGCTTCACAATGTGATATATGTGGATGGAGTTTACTGAAATCACCTAAATAAAAACGTCTTTATTGTGTTTTCAAATATTGTATTGTTTCTATATACCTTTTCACATGTTTTGTGTTTTAGTTAAGACAATATTATTGCTTGTGTATATCATATTGAATTCTTTGTAAATAACACATTGTATTATTTGTAGATATATCATATTTTATTGTTTATGCATAGATTATTGTATTGCTTGTGTATAGCATAGTGTGTTATTTGTGTAAGGTACCATATTATACTATATCACCTTTTTTTTTTGCTATGTTTGTTTGTTTGTTTGTTTGATGGTGTTTAACGCCACTTTCAACAATATTTCAGTTATATCGTGACGGTCATTTGGGTTTGTGCACAAATACAAGTCCTATCCTGCATCTTTTTTTGTTCATTGAAGTGATTAGGCCAGGAAAGTGAGCCATCACGTGGGTTAGGGGTATCCCATCAGGCCAGGAAAGTGAGCCATCAAGTGGGTTAGGGGTATCCATTTTGCCTCCTTCTCCGATTTTTCTGGTGAATTTGGAACTATTCCGAAAGTGCGGTATTTTTTGCTCTTTTTGTTTTTGTTTGTCATTTTATCACTAGTTTTTAATTGTTTTACTTACATGGATTGAGTGTTACCGTACAAGACCCAGTTGTTACGTCAAAGATCGGAGCTGTAGGAGGACATTGTGTTACACTGATTGTACGTTCATCTTTACACTGCATAAAATACTCTGGTTTGTTTGGTGTAGCCTGTGGACCATCACGTTTTCCTACACAACTAGGATTATCTGGCTGACATGGAGGACATATATTAGTAGAGCATATCTGCTGTTTCTTGTAATCACCTAAATATCAAGAAAACAAATGATTATCTCAAATGTAAGAAAGGTCTTGTAGTGCTGTTTTGACGGAAGCATTTTATTAGAACAAATATGTGTTTTTACTACTGTATTTGCACTTACTAGTATATCTTTCAGTATGTTTGTAACTACAACTGTATTTTGTTATTATCTCAAAACTGACCCGTTTTACATAAATATTGTTTTAAAAATAAGATCTCTATGTTCATTCGGAATAAAAACTAATGTCAAATTGTACCCTAAAACACACCGTTATGCTACTTACATGGGGCTTTAGGTTCAGGTCTGTTTCCACACTTAACTTCACGGTAAGGTTTACAAGAATTATTATAGCTATCAAAGAGTTCTGGGTAAGGACATTCCTCTTGGTAATTGCCCAGAAGAGTGTTTCTATTTGTACAGTCCACATATCTAGAACAACTTTCGGGGTGTAACATTATAGCTGTAGGGTTCATCTCACAGAACGTAACAGGGTCCGCTGTAATAGTGTAAATAATATTACAAATTTAATATATATATATATATATATATATATAAAGTATACAGCTATCAGAGTTTGCCATTCTAATAAAGAATAGATAGAAGAACGACGTATGACGTTTAGAGAAACATATTTCAAGGATATGTTGATGTAAATTAATATAACTGTAGTATATATTTTCGTTAAAAATGATTTCTTTCTGTTTTTTATAATATCTTTAAAGTGTGTAAATTGAAAATGCTATTTTGATATAACCAAAATTCTTTACAGTTAGAATACAAGAACTATGTTTGCACATTCAAAATAAACCAAGGGCTGATGCACATATGCAATGCGATGCTATAACTGGCGGGTGTTGCGCAGTGTACAATGCAAAGCGTTGTGGTCATAATTACGCTAGCAGTGCCTACGCAAACAGTGCGGAGCAAACAAACAATAAGACACATACATAATTGAATACTACGCTAGCAGTGTGGAGCAACAAGCAATAAGAAATTGCACAGGTACTTTTCTTTCACTTGTAGTCATTTCACTTCTATAGAATATATTTAATACACATTCACTAACCAAGTTACTTATAAAGATATGTTATTAAAAATATCACTAAAAATATTGGGTTTGCCAATTAAACTGATATCTTAAAATAAAACTCTCTGTAATTGTTATGTTTCTTCTCCTTCATATTAGCTGTATTTCACTTAAATGAAATAACTACAAGCAATATGGCATGACATTCCATTGTACCCATTTGTTCAGCTAAAATGGTGCAAGGAAAATTAATGTGCTGGTCTAAATAAGCAAGGACCAGGATAATGCAAATTGCATGCGTTTGCGACCATCTTACATGGCATGTATCCTTCAAGACAAACTCCATTTATAACATCAAATACCTCAGCCGGACAGATTTGACTTCGCGCAGGTTTTTGATCCTCACAATACATATAGATGAAAATCTCTATCATCTGGTGCCAACCGTTGGGTTTTCCAGAACAAAAACTCACTGATTTTGTGCAGGTTTGTAACGACTCATCAAATTTATAGTTGTTACATTGGTTGACGCTTACAACTTCATTATATTTACAGCTTACATAATGTATATCACTTCCTGGTAAGGCGTATGCACCAGTGTGCCTCCCTTTACACGGGTAAAGAAGACATTGTCCTTCTAGAAAATCAAATACATGGGGTTCACATGTATCTTTCGCTCGATATTGACCATTCTGGCATATATAATATTGTTGTCCATTTGAGTGTCCATAGTTTCCATCGGGCATCCTGGTACATGTAAACTCAGGCGTTACGCACATAGTATTTTTTGAATCAAATATGTTTGGACTACAGTCTCCTGTGTGTGTCTGCTGACCATTTTTACACACAATATACTGAAAGTTATTAGATGTTGGATACTTTCCATCGGTCAAACCAGTACATTTAGAGGTTTGTTTTGAACATGACCCTTTCTTAGGGTCAAATGCTAATGGCTCACAGCTGCCAAATTCTACAATGTTTTGGCTATAACAAAGAACATACGATGCGTCAGAGCCTTGTATCGGATATTTTCCATTTGCTTGTCCATTGCATCTGTTGTCTGCATTCTCACAAATACTCGCTCCACGATTAAAATTGTAAGGTGCACAGCTTTTTGTCGTGAAGAACCTCCCATGACTACACACAACGTACTCCATTTTGTTCCCTTCGATTGCAACATTCCCCGTCATAATTCCTGAGCAAACATTCAGCGTGTCAATGCATGGTGCACAATTTTGATTGTTTGCTTTGCATTTCTGGTTTCCAAGGAAACCACCTGTCAATTAGTGGAAATATGTTAGTGTTATATTAATACGTGTTAATATTTAGTTTCGCTTGTAAAAATATATTTGTACCATGAGAAAGAATTATCAATTTATATTTATGTTTTGTATGACAAATGTTAAAACACTGAACTTATGTCTGATATACGAAGTTTGTGCAGAACCGAATAATGCAATGAAACCACACTTTCATCTGCTTATATTGAAAAACAAACACAATGTAATGGACTGAAGTCGTCATCGCAGTTAACATCCCCATGAAACATTAGCGAGACAATGACATCTTTATTGTATGCACGAACGAGAACTTAATACTGAATTTCTATTTAATAAACAGAACATGGAATAATGTTTAAATAGAACATAGTATATTATAGTTAAATGTTGTTAAAACAGTAAGAATATTTATTGAAATGAAAACCATTGGTGATACTTGTAATACTGGCAATACCACTGTTTTATTTCTTAACAAGTTAGTAGCTACGTTGCCATGGTTACTATTAACATGTCATTTTGTTAGGTTTAAAAATTGTAAACAAAATACATAACGCATGGAGCTCTACAAAATATAATCTATTTTAGATATGAGTATTCAAGTTTAATCAACATAATGATAGATTATGAGGATTCGCCTTTTTATTGCTTACATGGATCTTTTGGCTCGTATCTCCACTGACAGTCGGCTTCAGCCGGAGGTACACATCTAAGAAGGTCAATATTAAACAATGTAGGGAAGGTGCACTCTCTTTGGTATTTTCCAAAAACTGGATCCGCTTGAATACCACTGCAGTCATAGTACCGTGCACAGTTAGCAATATGAGGGAATTTGATGTTTGGTTTATCTTGACAGAAGACCTGTACAGAAACTAAATTAAAAAATAGTCAGTAAAAGTGTGTCAAGTAATGAAGCTTTATATAAATAGAGACACAATTTTAAAAATGATATCACAATACATAAATAAAAACATGAATCATAAAATTTAACATGGACTTCATTCATAAAAATATACTTTTGGTATTCATTGTATTGTTGTCAGTCCTCCTTTGTGGGGGGAGATCACGTTGTATTTCTGTCAGCAGTGTTCATATTGGTTCATATATGCCCCCTGTGGGCCCTACTATGGCTAATAAAGAATTTGAATTTGATTTTGAATTTGAATTTTGGTTATTCCATTATGAAATGAAAGTTGCATTGTTGTCAGTTGTGTTTTCTGAGATCCCAAGGGAGATAACTTGTTTTTCGTCAATTCTAAACATCAGCAATGTCATTTTTTCATAGAAACAATTGTTTAATTGGATTATAAGTTATACTAAGAATTGTTTATGTGGTGTGTGTATTCCGTTTTAAGTTTAATCGTTGGGTGTATGGTCCATTTTGATGTGCCGCAATATAAATATTTATTTGGTTTAATATTTGATAGCTATTAATGCATTGTTTTTGGCTGTTTCCTACACACTCATGAATAAGAAATATAATGTTAATTCTTCCGGTGGAACAGCAGAACAACAACAAAACAATTATTGCCCTCATTTGAGGTCCACAAGTGTATATCGTTGTCAGCATTGTAATATCATAGCTAAACTTACATGGGTCTAAATCAGTAGTACAATATTTCTTTGTAGGATCGTATACTCCATATTTACAAATACCGACTGAGAGTGTTCTCTCCAGGAGGCATGTCATATAAAATGGCGTGAGTTGTCTCCCTGGAAAGGTATTGTTTCCATTCGGATAACCAACACAACTTGGTGAACGTTCTTCACATGGTATTGCACACATCTCGCCTTCACATGAATTGCGTGTTGTCAAGTAGTCACCTAAGTCATAAAACACAAAATCATGTATTACAGAGCATTCAAATATAATAATGATCTGTTTTGTTTTGCAAGGTTTTGACAAATAGGAAATAGTATTCCAACGTATGTTGTTTTCTTCCCATTTAGTACTCATAATTTTGCTGTTGTGCGTCAGTAAAGTTATCATGTGTTTCTGTTTGAGGTTGTATTATCATATGTTTTGAATATATTATTTTCCTTCAGGACAAAGCATTACACTTGAAGAAAACTAAAATCAGTTTTAGCAAATTTGCCTGAATAGTTTGATTTGTTTTCTTTGTGCATTTATTTGATTTAGTGGCCTTTATGCAATGTATACATTTGTTACGTAAGGGAATCGACTATTCATCTTGAAATAGTAAATTACTTATATTACAAATCATTAAACAGGTTTATTATACTTACATGGAGCCATTGATTTAAAACGACTCCCACATTGAACCTCCTGGAAATCATTGCATACTCTTAAATTTGTATCATACAGCTGAGGATACGGGCATTCCGATTGGAAGGAATCCAATCCCGCAATTTGGAACCGCTGACTGCAATTATAATACCTGGCACAATGTTGTGGATCAGGTAGTATTCCAAAGGGATTTCCAGCACATGGTCCACTGCCAATCAACGGTGGGCGTTGTGGAGATATTCCAGAATGAATTGGTGGACGTGCTGGACGTGTGTCGGGTATAATAGGATTAATTGGTGGTTGTACAGGAGGACCTACGGGAGGGCCTACGGGAGGACCTACAGGTCGTATTGGGTCTGGTAATCCACCGACTACAAATAGTAATACAATGTTTATTATACATATGATTTGATTATATTGATCACATTGACGCTATTGAATTAAACGTATCAAAACATTCATAACAAGAAATTGATCAGTACAAGTTACATAACCCTGTTTTCATGTCATATGCCTATGTTTTTTTGGTGTTTCATGCTTTCAGATATTTGTTTTTAATCATTATATTACAGCATAATTATTTATCATACAGATATGAAAATTGTCATTTCTCTTTTAGCTTAAACATATTTTTATTTGCTAAATATAACAAATAGGGATCGGACAATGAAATGATATAATATGTATAAAATAGCATAGAGTTAAATATACAAAGAATGATTATATACAAAAACATAGGTTTAGACAATATACGAAAAAAAAAGAAAAAAGAAAAGAGAATAAATTTCTCTTAACATTTGTTGTGACATCATACCAAGCAAATCATTACATACATAAGACTTATACAACCGAAGGACATGATATGTCATGGTGTATTGCTACTAATAAAATCAATAAGCATGCTATTTATAAACTATTTTTAACATATATTTGGTGATATAAATTCCTAGATTACGGCGTAATTATTTTTTATTTGATTAATTTTTGTAATAAGCATGGGATATACCAATATTAAATTAGTTCATCAGATTTCGAAACCGAACATAAAAGACCACAGAAAACCAATAATGTCCTAACCTACGACTTAACCAGACTTAAATACCGAGCATTGAAGACTAGATAAAACCCACAAACCTACGACTTAACTTACTTATATTATCTTTATTGTAAATAACATGCTTTTTATCAGTGAAAAATTGAAAATCAAGCCAATTTTGCGATAAATGATATCTTTTTATGTCACGTCTTGCAAATAAAAATGTACCACGTAAGTATTAATGATGTGTCTACATATTATATCTAAAGGGATAAGTTTAAATATTTCAAGATTAATTACATTCATATTTGTCAGATTGATATGCTGTATTTCTGAAAAAATATTTACTGTTATGTAGTATATATTAGAGAATACCGAAGGGGACATTCAAACTGGAGAATCCTGAGAAATTGGCAACATAGGGTACACAAGAGGAAGAAAAACAAAGCAAAAACACAACACAATATGCATTTGACACCACTATGCGCAGACAAACACAAATAACGTAAATAAGACACGAACCCTCATACAAAGAACAGGGGGTAACGACAAACCGAACATCGTTTTCATGCGAAAATTGTAACTACACGGAACTAAGAACGTAAAGACACATAATAGGACAACACAAACAAACTAAAAAGATCAACAACATGGACCCCACCAAAAACCTGGATGAACTCGTGTGCTCGCGAATGATAAGAAGTTCATAGCCATACTGTCAAAACATGGCCACTAATTAGATACATATATATTTATTTAAAAGATAGATTTGTATTGTATTATATACAAAAACCAGAGTGAAAATAAAGTTTCTCCTTTCACTAGTACTATTATTATTTTCATTTAAGGTTGAAATGTCCTTATGTTATGGTATGTTATGTTAAGGTTGAAATGTCCTTATGTTATGGTATGTTAACGGTATTTTCGTTTGTGATGGATTGACAATTACAAACTATAACTTACATGCAGGTCTACTTCCTGTGCTGGTACATCCCCTTAAATTAGAAGAATATGCTTCTCCTTTTGTACACGTCCTTGTCTCCATGGTTCGTCCTAGTCGACATACAATATACCTATTTTCATAACCGGGAAATGGATTAGCTCCATCAGGAAGACTTACACAACTTGGATTAACACTATTACAATCAGGACAGTTCCGTCCAAAACACTGTTTCTCAACATAATCACCTGTAATACATCAGTTACCAGTATCATACTTTGATCTTTTATTAAATTAAAAACGAATGCATTACGTTTTGGATATCCATATAAGTGAACATGAAACAGAATCCACCAGAAACACAAGTAAATTTAAAAACTCCGGAGAATGGAGCTTTTTAATTGTTGCTCTTCATGTCCACAGTATAACGTTCTTAACGCTTACATTGACGAAATCTATAATTGTTATCAAATGGTAGAAATGTTAATTTTCGCTAGAATATCAAACGAATTCATTTGTGAATTGTGACCACTAGAAAGAGTCATATTAATATTCAAAAATAATGTATATACTGCTGTCTATCTTATATCTTAGGAATGTAATTCAAGATTATTTTGGTTTATAGTTATCATGGATATACATTTTCATTCAACTTCATCCAATAGTATAATTCACTATTTGAGAAACTTACATGGTGATCTTGGTTCCATCTTAGTTCCACATTGAACGTCTGGGAAGTCTATACATCTCTGGTAGCGTTCGGAATACAATAATGGGTACCGACATTCGCCTTCATATTTATTGAAATTCTCACGTGGCGAAGTCAACTTGCAGTCATAATATCTTGAGCACACCCTGGGATGGGCAATCTTGGCATCAACACTTGAAGCACAGAAAACATCCAATGCCACTAAAACAAAATAAATAGAAATTGAACTAGGATATGACGAAATACATTTGTAAATGAACAAAACCATAACACAAATATCTAATAGAAACAAATTGTCACAGACAACGGATCCGCGACCACACTAAATTACACGAGTAAAAGGGAAAATAAATAAAACGAATTTTAAAGAACACTTGCTTCCATTCTTTGAATCAAGAAATTGCACAAGGAAATAAACTTGTAAAAACAGTTAGTAATTAAATCACAAGGTTTGTCAGAATACTTTTACCATATAGCAAATTATGATCTTCAGAAATATAAGACAAAATCATCTTAATAAGTACAAAGTAGTATCATGTGAGTCACGTATGTTTCCTTTAAAATTTAATATTTAATATTAAAAGAACATATTTCGCTATTAATTGTAAAACTGGAAAAGCAAACTATTGTCTGAATATTTTATATTAAGAAAACTTACATTTAATATATACATCTATGTTGTATATGATTCGTATTGTAGTCTTTAGTAGTCTACATTTGACATATATAACATGATATATGATATAGTAATGACTTACTTGGGTCTAGGTCTTTTGTACATTGTCCTTGAATTGGATCAAATAACTGATCATCACGGCAAGTTTTAATGGAAGTGGTTTTATTTCTAGCACACACAAGATAGTACTCTGTAAGAAGTCGACCAGGATATGCTGTTGAACCGTCTGGTTGACCTTCACATCCTTGTTGTTGAGAATCACATGGAGGACAATCAGGACCGACACATTGTGTTAATGAGTAATCACCTGTAATATGCAACATATCTATCGTGTTACAGAGTAATGCATATATATTGTGGACAGCGATTTTACCAGAACTGATACTTAATTGAGCAAATATAAAAGCAGCATTGTTAGAAATAATTGACAATCGTATGTATTCTTTTATAGCAAAATAAATAATATCATCATAGATATGTACCAGATTATGTCAATTTATAGGTTTTTGTTTATCGGTGAAAACTTAATATTGAGCTCTAGACCACAGTTGACACCGGAAATGCGTTAAAGAAGAATTCAGTTAAGTCACAAAAACGTTCGTACTGACTTGACTGACATCATGTTCCGATGTTTATCAGAAGGAGGCAACTTGAAATATATGCGTGTTAAGAAACAGTGTACGTAATTTTGATAACTTATATGCACAGAAAATGTACAAACGAAAAGTGCTTTATGGCTTGCCAAAAAGAAAATAGTTCGAAATTTGCCACAATGTCAATTGATCATTACGGGAAATACTGAATATGTGATAACAGGAAGGACCTCTTATTTACTTTGCGAATTACGTAATGCTTCATCTGCATATGGATGTTCTTAACACGATCTCGTCACAACAGTTGCCCTAAGGAAAACATTATTGTCAGATTTAAGATGTACCAAGTTCAGTCTGTACAAAACACTTGGTTTTATTCAAAGCAGTTAATAATTACCAATTTCCAACACATTTTAGGTGACTTGTTATAGTAATAGAACGTGAAGTACTTACATGGTGTTACTGGTCTGTGTCTTCCTTCACAGTCGACGAAATTATAATCATCACATGTAAGTGTGTCTTTATTAAATAACAACGGATATTGACATTCCTTCAGATATGGCTTTCTATTAGAACCGAAATCACTACAATCATAATACCGAGCACAATTATCTTCATGGACTAACTTAGCTCTAGGATACTGAGGACAATATGTGTCTATTACATCTGAAATAAAGGGTTATATAATGTATCATATTAATATACTTTTGTGATTCCAAAGACAAAACACTTTATAAAATGTATATCATTTTCATTGATTTCGTCGATGTATCTGTGTGACAGGGAAATTGTTTATCAGATGAACAGATTACACAAGTCTTGTGTGATACACAATTAAAGAGACGATATAAACAACACACAAAATGATAAAACGTGAAGTAAAGAGACAATCTGGTGTAACACTGAATTTTGACTCCTGTAGAAATACGGCTCTAGGGGCATTTTTCTATGTTGAATATTGACACATAAGTAGTGGATTTGTTTTTTTATCTTTCTGTTGAAATTTGAATCGTATCACAGAATTTGATCATCAAAATAGGTCGATATTCTACGACATATATACAAATGACAAGCAATCAATATTTTAATTTTATTTTATTCTTTATTAAAACGAAACTGGAATAGTTTTAAATTAGTACCAAGCCCATTTACTCGCTGTGTCTATATTTATTTTATCGTGTACTATTCTATCTTCATCCGAGCACCAACATGGGGGTGTTACATGTAAAGATATGTGCTTGGAGATAAGAAGCAACATATTTCTTTGAGATTTAAGAAGACTATAAGAGCAAACTATTGGAAATGAAGTCGGCGTATATTGACCTCTACACTTCTAAGGAGATACTAGTCATCAAACTAAAACTAAAGACAGATGAAAGAAAGTGTGAATGAAGCTAAAATGTAACTACCCTCACTCCTTCGCATAGCTTTGCCATACGACTCCTGCTAATAATAACTAGTAGAAAATTGAGTCAAATTAGTTTCAACGTTGAAAAATGACAAAGTTTATTTTTCGACGTTGAAATTTGAACCTAATACCAATCCAGGAAAGTGAACGGTCATGTATCTGTGTTTTAGGGGTATCTATGTTGTCTCTTTCTACGATTTTGATATTTGATTTAGGAATTGTTCCTACAGTGTCGTATTTTTGGGAATTGTTCCTACAGTGTCGTATTTTTTGGAATTGTTCCTACAGTGTCGTATTTTTTGGAATTGTTCCGACAGTGTCGTATTTTTAGGAATTGTTCCGACAGTGTCGTATTTTTTGGAATTGTTCCTACAGTGTCGTATTTTTGGAATTGTTCCTACTGTGTTGTATTTTTAGGAATTGTTCCTACTGTGTCGTATTTTTTGGAATTGTTCCTACAGTGTCGTACTTTTTGGAATTGTTCCTACAGTGTCGTATTTTTTGGAATTGTTCCGACAGTGTCGTATTTTTAGGAATTGTTCCGACAGTGTCGTATTTTTTGGAATTGTTCCTACAGTGTCGTACTTTTTGGAATTGTTCCTACTGTGTTGTATTTTTAGGAATTGTTCCTACAGTGTCGTATTTTTAGGAATTGTTCCTACAGTGTCGTATTTTTTGGAATTGTTCCTACTGTGTTGTATTTTTAGGAATTGTTCCTACAGTGTCGTATTTTTTGGAATTGTTCCTACAGTGTCGTACTTTTTGGAATTGTTCCTACAGTGTCGTATTTTTTGGAATTGTTCCGACAGTGTCGTATTTTTAGGAATTGTTCCTACAGTGTCGTATTTTTTGGAATTGTTCCTACAGTGTCGTATTTTTTGGAATTTTCCTACAGTGTCGTACTTTTTGGAATTGTTCCTACAGTGTCGTATTTTTGGGAATTGTTCCGACAGTGTCGTATTTTTAGGAATTGTTCCGACAGTGTCGTATTTTTTGGAATTGTTCCTACAGTGTCGTACTTTTTGGAATTGTTCCTACTGTGTTGTATTTTTAGGAATTGTTCCTACAGTGTCGTATTTTTAGGAATTGTTCCTACAGTGTCGTATTTTTTGGAATTGTTCCTACAGTGTTGTATTTTTAGGAATTGTTCCTACAGTGTCGTATTTTTTGGAATTGTTCCTACAGTGTCGTACTTTTTGGAATTGTTCCTACAGTGTCGTATTTTTTGGAATTGTTCCGACAGTGTCGTATTTTTAGGAATTGTTCCTACAGTGTCGTATTTTTTGGAATTGTTCCTACAGTGTCGTATTTTTTGGAATTGTTCCTACAGTGTCGTACTTTTTGGAATTGTTCCTACAGTATCGTATTTTTTGGAATTGTTCCGACAGTGTCGTATTTTTAGGAATTGTTCCTACAGTGTCGTATTTTTGGGAATTGTTCCTACAGTGTCGTATTTTTTGGAATTGTTCCTACAGTGTCGTACTTTTTGGAATTGTTCCTACAGTGTCGTATTTTTTGGAATTGTTCCGACAGTTTCGTATTTTTAGGAATTGTTCCTACAGTGTCGTATTTTTAGGAATTGTTCCTACAGTGTCGTACTTTTTGGAATTGTTCCTACAGTGTCGTATTTTTTGGAATTGTTCCTACAGTGTCGTATTTTTTGGAATTGTTCATACAGTGTCGTTTTTGTTTTGTTTTTCATTTTATAACAAAAATATAGTACTGAAATTATTGAATATAACAAGAAAACAATAAAACAGGGTAGGAGGGTATTATTATAATTCATAGCATGAATGATCATAAAATTTCAGCATTCAACGGCGTCAGTTTTCATTGTGTGGTATTCAAAGGTGAAGAATGTTTTTTTGTAAATTCGCTGAACAATTGACAGGGTTAGTTTTTCTGTGTAAGGCCGGATACATAAAACACTACCAATACAAACATAAAGGCATACCAAGGAGGTGAAGCTCTAGCAATCAAAATTGTTTAAGAAAATTAGCAATCGCTAGATTAGTAGTCGAGACATCAATTCAACGCATTTAGATACTGGGATTCTATATAAATCAACCAACTCTGGATAGTGAACATATTTTGTTCTGAAAGGATGTCATACGCTTTGGCTGTCTTAACCCTTAATGAGTAGATGGTACGTCATAATTTGACTCCATTAATAAGATATTGCCTATCAGAAGAATATAGAATATCATGCATGTCAAAATAACACACAAACACTCCGTTAGCAAGAAAGGGTTGAATTACAGTAGAATACTAGAGATTGTCGTTATCTGAAATAAATAATATTGCTTAACAACACATGAACTAAAATACTTAATACATGAAAAAAACAAAATAGTCATTTGTTTTAATACAACTTATATTAAAACACTAATAACAACTTTAACAACACAAATGAGCATTTAAAAACTATAATGGGCAGAAATCACTTGGAGATGAGAGTTGACATTACTTGGAGGATGAGAGTAAAAACTATATGGGCAGAAATCACTTGGAGATGAGAGCTGACATTATTTGGAGGATGAGAGTAAAAACTATTTGGACAGAAATCACTTGGAGATGAGAGTTGACATTATTTGGAGGATACGAATAAAAACTATTTGGGCAGAAATCACTTGGAGATGAGAGTTGACATTACTTGGAGGATGAGAGTAAAAACTATATGGGCAGAAATCACTTGGAGATGAGAGCTGACATTATTTGGAGGATGAGAGTAAAAACTATATGGGCAGAAATCACTTGGAGATGAGAGCTGACATTATTTGGAGGATGAGAGTAAAAACTATTTGGGCAGAAATCACTTGGAGATGAGAGCTGACATTATTTGGAGGATGAGAGTAAAAACTATTTGGGCAGAAATCACTTGGAGATGAGAGCTGACATTATTTGGAGGATGAGAGTAAAAACTATTTGGGCAGAAATCACTTGGGAGATGAGAGCTGACATTATTTGGAGGATGAGAATAAAAACTATTTGGGCAGAAATCACTTGGAGATGAGAGCTGACATTAATTGGAGGATGAGATTAAAAATTATTTGGGCAGAAATCACTTGGAGATGAGAGCTGACATTATTTGGAGGATGAGAGTAAAAACTATTTGGGCAGAAATCACTTGGAGATGAGAGCTGACATTATTTGGAGGATGAGAGTAAAAACTATTTGGGCAGAAATCACTTGGAGATGAGAGCTGACATTATTTGGAGGATGAGAGTAAAAACTATTTGGACAGAAATCACTTGGAGATGAGAGTTGACATTATTTGGAGGATACGAATAAAAACTATTTGGGCAGAAATCACTTGGAGATGAGAGTTGACATTACTTGGAGGATGAGAGTAAAAACTATATGGGCAGAAATCACTTGGAGATGAGAGCTGACATTATTTGGAGGATGAGAGTAAAAACTATATGGGCAGAAATCACTTGGAGATGAGAGCTGACATTATTTGGAGGATGAGAGTAAAAACTATTTGGGCAGAAATCACTTGGAGATGAGAGCTGACATTATTTGGAGGATGAGAGTAAAAACTATTTGGGCAGAAATCACTTGGAGATGAGAGCTGACATTATTTGGAGGATGAGAGTAAAAACTATTTGGGCAGAAATCACTTGGGAGATGAGAGCTGACATTATTTGGAGGATGAGAATAAAAACTATTTGGGCAGAAATCACTTGGAGATGAGAGCTGACATTAATTGGAGGATGAGATTAAAAACTATTTGGGCAGAAATCACTTGGAGATGAGAGCTGACATTATTTGGAGGATGAGAGTAAAAACTATTTGGGCAGAAATCACTTGGAGATGAGAGCTGACATTATTTGGAGGATGAGAGTAAAAACTATTTGGGCAGAAATCACTTGGAGATGAGAGCTGACATTATTTGGAGGATGAGAGTAAAAACTATTTGGGCAGAAATCACTTGGGAGATGAGAGCTGACATTATTTGGAGGATGAGAATAAAAACTATTTGGGCAGAAATCACTTGGAGATGAGAGCTGACATTAATTGGAGGATGAGATTAAAAACTATTTGGGCAGAAATCACTTGGGAGATGAGAGCTGACATTATTTGGAGGATGAGAATAAAAACTATTTGGGCAGAAATCACTTGGAGATGAGAGTTGACATTATTTGGAGGATGAGAATAAAAACTATTTGGGCAGAAATCACTTGGAGATGAGAGTTGACATTATTTGGAGGATGAGAGTAAAAACTATATGGGCAGAAATCACTTGGAGATGAGAGCTGACATTACTTGGAGGATGAGAATAAAAACTATTTGGGCAGAAATCACTTGGAGATGAGAGCTGACATTATTTGGAGGATGAGAATAAAAACTATAATGGGCAGAAATCACTTGGAGATGAGAGCTGACATTATTTGGAGGATGAGAATAAAAACTATGATGGGCAGAAATCACTTGGGAGATGAGAGCTGACATTATTTGGAGGATGAGAATAAAAACTATTTGGGCAGAAATCACTTGGAGATGAGAGTTGACATTATTTGGAGGATGAGAATAAAAACTATTTGGGCAGAAATCACTTGGAGATGAGAGCTGACATTATTTGGAGGATGAGAATAAAAACTATAATGGGCAGAAATCACTTGGAGATGAGAGCTGACATTATTTGGAGGATGAGAATAAAAACTATGATGGGCAGAAATCACTTGGAGATGAGAGCTGACATTATTTGAAGGATGAGAATAAAAACTATGATGGGCAGAAATCACTTGGAGATGAGAGCTGACATTATTTGAAGGATGAGAATAAAAACTATGATGGGCAGAAATCACTTGGGAGATGAGAGCTGACATTATTTGAAGGATGAGAATAAAAACTATGATGGGCAGAAATCACTTGGGGATGAAAGGGGAATAATGCAAAACCAAAGTGGTGATAAAAGTGAATTGCAGATGGAACCAGAATTCATATGGAGATAAGAACAAATATTACTTGGAGACGAGAGCAGAAATCACCTGGAACTGTAAGTTGAAAGAATTTAGAGATAAGAGCATATATCAGTTGCAGATGAAAACATAATCATTTGTGAAGCGAGGGCAGAAATCAAATGAAGATGTCGTAAAAAACATCAAGGGTAGATGAAACCAGAAATCACTTGGAAATAAAAACAGGACCATCAGTCTTGAGATGGAAACAGAAATAAATGGGAGAAATAAACATTAATTGGAGAAATCAGAAAAATTGCAGATAAACTCAGAAATTACTAGATGAGAGAATTCACATGGACATAAAAGCAAAATACACTTAAAGACAAAAGTAAAATTCATAAAGATATAAAAGCAGTATTCAGTTGGAAATGAATAAGGGTAATAACAAAATTACCGAACTCCGAACAATCTTACAAAGCAGAAATAATTTAGGGATGAATACAAAACATTTTGGAGATAATAGCTGAAATCAATTTGAGATGACAGCAGAATTTACAAAGAGATAAGAGCAATCACCCAGAGTTGTTTGGATATAAGGCGGAAAAGAAAGCAAATAATTTGAGTAGGATAACAGAAATCACTTGAAGTGATAGTAGAAATAATTTAGAGACCAAGACAGGAGCCAGTTTGTAATGAAAGCTGAACTTATTTGGAGATCAAAGCAAACGTCTACTGAAAATAAACACAGACATTATATGAAGATGACAGCAAGTCAATTGCAGATAACAGCAGATATTATATGGAAATGACAGCAAAGTTAATTGTAGATAACAGCAGATATTATATAGAGATGACAGCGAAGTCAATTGTAGATAACAGCAGATATTAGATGGGGATGAGAGTAGTCCTGAGACGACAATCAAACACTGTTTACAAATGAAGGGAGACACTACGTAGAGATGATAGCAGAAGATACAATTTAGAGATTAAAATATTTATCATTTGGCGATAAAGGGAGAAGACATTTGGAGATGAAAACAGAACCGACCAGACCAGGAATCACTTGGATATGCGCACAGAAATCACCATTCAGAGATGAAAGCAGTGATAATAATGTAACATATTTATAGTGTATATTTAATATGAAATCCCACTGTTGTCGCGATCGTATGATTATTGAATCACATCTACCACTAAAGTTTGTGACTTGGCAAGATGTACTCGATACATATTTATATGTTGTATTTCGTTAGTTCTGGACATGTGATGACTTTCTCTGGTACTCCGACTTTCTCCACCAAAACCTTACCTCCAAAAGACAACTGAAATAATGTTTATAACAGATGGCCAGCCATGCAAATCATGTATGGAACAAATGACAATAGTGCATGGGAACAAAGCAAACTACATGTTAAAAGCAGTGAGATTGAGTACATGAGAATGGTAAATTTCTCTTTAATCATGCATGATAAATGTAATTGTGGTAATGTCCTTAGTGAAAACATGTTGTAAAAACGGTGGTCAAAACAGACTCTAATTATTACATTCAAAACAATTCAGCAATCTGTTGAGACATACAATACTGCAATGGTCGCCTAATGGAGATGACACTCAAGAAACATTAATAGAAAATAATTCAGTTTACGTTATTGATATCGCAAAACAAGACAATTCTTTCACATAATTTTTAAGATTCTGGTACTTTAATGGTATGTTATTCAGTAGCATATAAACTAAGATAAATAGGCGGTAATTGGCAAGTATGTCACTTCTAAACGGACCATTTTAAAATAGGAAAGCTAAAATCACCACGGTTCATAAAGATAATTTGAGTATTCTATAGAACAAGGAAACATTTTATCCTTTTCTTCTTTTACTTTCCTAATTCTAAAACTAAGTAAAACGTAACATGTTATTTCAAAACATGTTTATTTTAAAATGTTGATGGTTTCAGGGTTTTTTTTTTTCTTCTTTTTTCCATATTATCTGTTGTACCATTTATCTCACACTTGTGTGGTTGCTTTAATATCAACCTCTGTCAACGTAGTAACTTTTACAAGAATATTATAAAATCAAAGACAAGAATTATTGGCAATATTTTCTTTCCCTACCTTGTCTTATGACATAAAATTTCTTTCGATATATTCAGAAGGCAGAATTTCAGTTATTATTACAATTTAAACCTCAAAAGTCTCTGAACTATTTTGCGATATGTTTTGTTGTATTTTCGTAATATATATTTCTGCCGAATTCCAATACAAAACATGAACGATATATGAAATGAAAACGTGGGAAAAATATTAACCTGCCTAACTTTAAAAGAAAAACAGAAGGAAACGTAAATTACCTCATATATACGAGAGTGACATTCGATCATTTGATACTTTCTTACATGTTAATATGACATATTATGAGAACTACTTATAGACATTGACAGAGGTTGGTGTGAGAACAAGGACCGATAACTCTGGAAGGGATTGTTTGTCTTCTCTGTACAATGAAATCTGCATAGCAGAGAAATAACCTAAGATGGCCCTAATGTATCGTTCATTTACTGTATCAGTAAACACAAGTCTATAACAGTAGAAACTCTAACAAAGTGGAAGTTATTAACATCTTCACGTTTCTACATAATATTTCATAGAATATATTTCAGTGCTAAATTCGATTCTTTATAGTAAATAATGTTCTATGTTCTACTGAACTAAGTTTTTCAGGGGAATAACATTCTGTGTATTGGCCAATATATAGTAAGCTATAAGCCTGTTACCTTATTGTTAATATATTATATAGACTACTCAGCGTTTTACTTACATTTTGCATAATCTATGAATAATAAAACAAAATCTAGTATATCAATATTTCAAAACGAAGATGGAATGAGAAACAAAAATATGTTTCTTTCTGTTTTCCAGACTTTTATTCAAATTTTCTATTGTCATTAAATTTAGAAACATACCGGTCGTAATAAAATAATGACATGACATGATCTACTAAGGAACAGCAATAAACGATTATGAAGTCCAGCACATTAACAATGTTTAATATTTCTACACTTGGACTCTTTAGTTGACATGAACCTTTGTCATTGTTATAGGACCGTCTTCTGTGAGAATATATATATATATACTGGAAAATGACATTATATGTACCACCCACATCCCTAACCCATCACCAACAGATAAAATGGGAATCTATTATTTATCTTAATATCCGTAGTAATTGTCATTTATACTTATAACAGATGTGCGGGGGAGTTATATTATACATCCGGGTTTCCACAGGTACCTGTTTTCATATTCCTCTGTGGCAATTTTCTTAGATGAAATCGTGTAAAGCAAAAGAGGATCGAACATAATATATCTGTTTCAAATTTGGAGTAATGTGAGTCGGTGGTTCTGCAAAGAAACAACCACAAACAAATATCTGGACGGCAATATTTGAATGCCACACCAGTATAACAACGGTTTACATACCAATAAGAGAATCAGAATCCGTAAATCGAAGAATGATAGACAATACAACGGCCTTAAGAAAAAGGGGAAAAGGACAAAAGGACAAACAACGATCTACAAAACACCACACAGAAAACTAAAGATAGAGCAACACGAACACCACTAAAAACAAACAACGATCTACAAAACACTACACAGAAAACTAAAGATCGAGTAACACGAGCCCCACTAAAAACTAAAGATCGAGTAACACGAGCCCCACTAAAAACTAAAGATCGAGTAACACGAGCCCCACTAAAAACTAAAGATCGAGTAACACGAGCCCCACTAAAAACTAAAGATCGAGTAACACGAGCCCCACTAAAAACTAAAGATCGAGTAACACGAGCCCCACTAAAAACTAAAGATCGAGTAACACGAGCCCCACTAAAAACTAAAGATCGAGTAACACGAGCCCCACTAAAAACTAAAGATCGAGTAACACGAGCCCCACTAAAAACTAAAGATCGAGTAACACGAGCCCCACTAAAAACTAAAGATCGAGTAACACGAGCCCCACTAAAAACTAAAGATCGAGTAACACGAGCCCCACTAAAAACTAAAGATCGAGTAACACGAGCCTCACTAAAAACTAAAGATCGAGTAACACGAGCCTCACTAAAAACTAAAGATCGAGTAACACGAGCCCCACTAAAAACTAAAGATCGAGTAACACGAGCCCCACTAAAAACTAAAGATCGAGTAACACGAGCCCCACTAAAAACTAAAGATCGAGTAACACGAGCCTCACTAAAAACTAAAGATCGAGTAACACGAGCCCCACTAAAAACTAAAGATCGAGTAACACGAGCCCCACTAAAAACTAAAGATCGAGTAACACGAGCCCCACTAAAAACTAAAGATCGAGTAACACGAGCCCCACTAAAAACTAAAGATCGAGTAACACGAGCCTCACTAAAAACTAAAGATCGAGTAACACGAGCCCCACTAAAAACTAAAGATCGAGTAACACGAGCCCCACTAAAAACTAAAGATCGAGTAACACGAGCCTCACTAAAAACTAAAGATCGAGTAACACGAGCCCCACTAAAAACTAAAGATCGAGTAACACGAGCCCCACTAAAAACTAAAGATCGAGTAACACGAGCCCCACTAAAAACTAAAGATCGAGTAACACGAGCCCCACTAAAAACTAAAGATCGAGTAACACGAGCCCCACTAAAAACTAAAGATCGAGTAACACGAACCCCACTAAAAATCCCAATGATGAATGAGGAAAGAACGGGAAGTTCTTACGATAAGTGAAACATATCAGTGGTCATTTGAGACACAAACATTCCGTAACGGTTAACCAAGTCATGGTGGCGCCCGTAAAACTTTCGAAGTGATGACTTCAACTTAACCAATAGGAACACTTGGTTCAATTACTTCCTGGTTAGTAGCAATCTCTATCAGAGGAGATCATCTTAAGTACATTTTCTCTCTCAAATGAACAATAGTATGAAACATTTTTTCACATTAAAATAAACCATCTGACAGATTTCTTACTTGATAATAATAGTGATGTTTTACTGTAATAACTATAAAAACTTAATTCAATCTGACCTTTAAATTTCACCGGGGTAATCCTATCTTTTACTCTATAAATCATCAACATTTTGTACCTCCCTTTGTACAAAACGAAACTTCCAATGATTGCCATATTACATGTATCATAGGTTTGTACCAGACAATAGCATCAAACAAAATAGTCTTCTTATTGACGGTAATAAGACAAAATTGATACCAAACTGTATCATTTAACTTGATCCGCTATCCTAGAGTCGACATGTCAATACAAAACAATGTTTACAACCATGGGAGAAATAAAAAAATTTAAAGAAATACTGCATGGATGCTCGCGTGAAATTAGGTGTCTCGATCAATGTGTATTCCACACGAATATACAGAGTATATATACGAATCATTCGAGCACATATCAATATATTGAGCAATCCTTCATACAATTTTTGAAAATAAATACTAAACAGCTAAAAACCAATATGGTGGCTACTGTTTAAAAAAAATAATAATAAGCACACTGTCAGTACAACATCGGTCCAATGAAAACAATTCAAACACCAACGTGTAACTGTATATCTACAAAAAGAACTGAGAAAATTCTGCTAAGACCATGAAAAGTGAGGACAGCGACTATATAATCAATTTTATCAGGAGTGACTATGCAGGACAATTGCTATATAATACCGTTTATCTTTATTTTTGTATCGTCTGTTTGTTTGTATTTTATTTTGTTTTATTATTATTTTTTTTTAATTATTATTATTAGTTTGCTTTGTATTTTTCTTGTTTGATTTTTTTTCCTCTTTTTTCTTCCTTTTATTCACAGTTAAAATCCGATTAGTCAGTTTAATCCCGACATATTTGGGTGCCTGACCCAAGATCGAGATTTGAATCAGTTTTTCACATTGTTTTATTATACTTAAATAGTTTTCAATCGACTAGTGGGGTTGTTCAAATAGCCTTCTTTGTTAGCGCTATTGTCGATCAACACTTTTTACTTTCCATTTTGGAATGTAAAAAAAGTCTACCAATTGTAAAATGAATGTAAATAAAGTCTACCAATTGTAAAATGAATGTAAATAAAGTTTACCAATTGTAAGATGAATGTAAATAAAGTCTACCAATTGTAAAATGAAATATAACTTTAATATTCATAAATTAACTGAGAAAATAATTCAAATAAAACATATATTCATATGCTTTTGAGGTACATATTTAACATCATTCAACATGACGTATTGTGATGAATAAATTTTATAAAAAAAAAATATTTTAAAATACACACGATGTTATATATAATAATATTAATTAATTCATGCTATATGTTGTATATTTTAAGATTATATGTCACGATTACGTAGGTACTTCATTTTCTACCATACCGAGTTCACATTTTTGTATGTATATACATTGTATTTATACAAAAACTTTGAAAGTTGGCGACCACCATGGCCTTCCACGGCGGTTTATTAATTATTGTTAGTGGTTACAGACGTTACAATAAGAAATTATCTAAATAGACAAGATACAAGTAAAACATCTCACTCATACAAAAAATATGATCTAATCATTTTACTTTAATATATAACGTATAAAAATAGTAAAAGCGAACCTCTTGAATAAGCAGCGATTTTTGACCTTAGAATAAGTAATTAATTTGCTACTGGTCGAGGACCAATTATCGCCATTTTTTTCTTGTCTTTGTCAGATTATTTATATGTAGTCCAATACACCCCTTCAAGCGCCTCATAATTTTGAATGTTACCAATCGACTTACCTTGGACGGAAATATGAATAATTTTTATGCGCATGTTCGTATCAGGGACCCTTTGTAAAGTTGTTGATTTTTGTCACTGAATCGGGAGGGAAGAGTACCAATTATCGCCATCTTGTTAGATGTGGGAAAATATAAATACAAATCAACAGTGAAGTTAGGATATTTTATTAGAGAGCTTATCTACCAAGCTACCGTTTATATATTAGAGCAATAAAATATGCTTAATTCAGAAATTCAGCTAATGTCCACGAAAATGTCAGAGGAAACAACAGACAAAATGAAAGTAAACTAAATTGGTTTTAAAGTTTAAGAAAATATGACAGAATGTTTTAAAGGGAAACCAATAGGACTGTATTCCTTGGTAAAATATAGCAATTTATCCTGCAATCAGTACATTTGCTGTACAAATATGCTATACGAATAAAATTTTGCTTTATTCGTACTAGACGAATAAACTTTTCAGCCTACGAATAAACTTTTCAGCCTGCGAATAAACTTTCCTGGTACCCTGTAGCTATGTACAGCGGAGGGCGCAGACAAGTATGAAACTGGTACTAATGTAATGCGGACCACGAAGAAGACACCCTTGACAACATTTACGAAAGGCGAGGAATGACGCTTGTTTCTGTCCTTTTTGTTTAAATCTGACAAGTTTTCCGACTTTTTTGACATTGCAGGATAAACACAATATACGTACATTGTCGTTAAATATAAAATTCATTTGTACTCGCTGCGAAACAGGCCTGAAAAGCTCGCCCAAGGCTCGCTATTCTGCCTGTTTCTAAAGCTCGTACAAATAAATTTTATATTTACCAACAATGTACGTATATTGTATATATGTAGGATCATCAAAGCTTCAGATACACACCCTATCAACTAAATATATGAGAAAATCCCTTATATGAGTAAACTAAAAAGCGATTAAAATCACATCCAGATAGCAGTAAAAATAATTAATGACGTCATTTCAATGTTTAAACAGAATTTAGACATGCCCCCGATATAAGAACCATACTGCATTCATACGTTCAACAAGTAAGACGTAAACTGCATTCAATTTCTTTTTATAATATTTGAAGAAGAAAAATACCGATTATTCATGTAAAAAAATAAGATATTTGATTCGCTGGGAAAAAATTCTGGCTCAGGGAAAACATGATCCTCCTCCCCCAAAAAAATGTAATGGTCGATTCCTTTCCACTAAATTGTCGTCATGATAGAGCTGATAGCATAAAAAGGTGTACAACTATTTAAGGTAAAACTTGTCTAAGAGTAGAGTTGAAAAGGGGTATCTTTGATGAACATACCATCACAATTAAAACACATTAGAATGGCGGAATCCGGATATTAAATCAGGTCGATATTAGATGTCTAATAAGTCACCATGCTGCATATGATTTGCTTAAAAATATACATAAATTGCATTCTAGAATGACACAACGCATAAATAATTTGCCCTGAACCGGCCAGGTAAGTGTCAAACGACAATTGTACTGATCATGTACAATAATTACATATTTATTGCCCTACAAATCGGAAAACGACACGGAATCGTTTGTAATGTGTACAGGTCCCAAAAGGCCAGTGTAGTGCAAGTTTCATATACATAAAATCTAATTTAGTTTTGATATATATTGTTTCTGTAAATCAAAATCCTGATTAGAGTGGCGATTCTTAGTTTTTTCTTCAGTTTCCTGTTTTATATTTCTAACAACCAATACTGAAACTAATACAACTTGTACAAATGTAACCTTTTTCACAATATGATTCCAAAACAACCTTATAAAAACATTTCTGGTTAAGATATATTAGATAATATGTACTAAAAATTATATCAATAATTCGTACAAATTAAAAATAATTGACGTACATGTAAATTTGAGGGGTCATTTCTCATACAGACCACTACTTGATGAATGTGTTAGACAATAACATGCCACCTAAGGCACAATTTACTGACATAATAGTTGCAGTTACTAGATAATAGATTAGGAATATTAGATCTTTTGACCTCTCGTACTTTTGCTCATCATTGTGTAATATCACAATTAATAATATATTATTACCTTCTAATAAAATCACAAAATAGCTTACACTTCAGGATATACAATTTAATATGTATACATCATACACAAAAATGTAGTATCATAGAATTTAAATAATTAATTTGAGATCAATCTTCCGTTTCAAGGAATTAATTCCTGTATTAAATTAGTTTGACATTGTAAAAATTATTCCTATAAATAAAGTAATTATGAATCTTTGGATCAGAAAATGATAATTAAGTTTAGACAGTGATCTTCATGAGTATAAACTTATGGATTGTACTGTTGATAGGATAGTTATGAAGGAGTTATACTAGTAAGCTTTGGATGTTCAACGACACTTAAACTATATCGTGACGGTCAGATCTAATAATGGAAGAAACCGATGTACAAAGAGAAAACCACCAACCTGCCGAAAGACAAAGTAACTTATCGCATAAATCTGTATCGAGTACACCTTAAGATGGATGGGTTTCAAACTCACAGCTGTCGATGTTATATAAAAGTGAGTGAGGGAGTGATTATTGTTTAATGTCAAAATGAGCATTTTTTCAGCTATTACATAGAGGGAACAAGTTACATTTTGAAGAAATGAGGATGATTATGTCCGCTTTGTACTAGACCAAATACGCTGAGATGGATTGTTATACTGCTAGCTCACTGAAACATTTTTCCGCCGGTAGACATGTGGCTCCACTTGGACATATGATCCTTAGTACTGCGTGCTTAGCGGAGAAGCAACAAATACAAATTTTGACTGGACCGGGACTTGAACTCACGATCTACCACATGCGAAGCGGGCACGCTAACCATTACACAATCGTTTCGGTTATATAGGCATATACTGCGTAGGTAGATGTAAATCCAAATACTATATGATCCACTATGGTCCCTAGTGTCGCTATGACGTGTGTCGTTTAGAATCAAAGAAATAGTTTTCATCGAACCACACCCCCACTGTCTCTTTTTGCTGTGGAATATTTGGATCCTTTGTTTTGTTTTCACATTCTTGCTTCTTGTGTTGTTTTTACAGTACAATACACAAATGAATGCATGAATGAAAATAAAATTGTAGTACACAAAAAACAATTAAAACATAAAGCAATTAATTCATGTGCTTTTAAATAAAGTGAACTTTGTCTACAAATGGAACACTCACGTCTTTATATTTTTATTAGTACAAAACGACATATTTAACCGCTATCAATTAATATCTTTCTTCTTGAATTTCCTCTTTGTCTTCGTTCATTTGCAATTCAAATCAAAACTTTAATGGCTTTGCTTAATTTGTTTTTTTTTGTACATTTGTTAAAAAAAATGACACAATTAAAGAGATAAATATTTTTTCCACGATTTCATGTAATTTAGACTAATTCGTGTGATCTCTTACCATGAAAATATTACAAATGGTACGATTAAGACGGCATGCTCAATATATCTTCCACAATAAACTATTCCATGACTTAACATATCATGATTTTCAACGAATTTTGTTGTATTGTAGCATGGTTTCTACTCGCACGAATAGTGTTATTAAACCACACGTTTGGTGTGAAACTAATGTACCTGTCAATTATATAGGGATCAAGCGCTGATGGTTGAACATTTTCTGTTTTAATATTAGATTGTGATTTCTTGTTTTATGGTATATATATATATACAGAAATGGTGTAATAATATTGAGTGTTGTCATAGGATCTTAGGTAGGTGTCTGGAAATTTTTACGCATGAGATGGATACGGGGCTCTTCAAATCCTAATGACCATTCGGCCACCAAACCTCCACCGATTCAACACCCACTAACGACCAATGATTATCGAGAGTCAAGAAGCCATCAGTTATGTATCAGAGTGATTTTTCTATTGTAATTTTCTGCATAGGAGAATGTCCGAGTAACTCTCCATTCCTTAAAAATAATGGAGCCGAGGCCCATTGTTTTTAAGGAATGGAGAGATACGAGGTCATTCTCCAACTTAAAATCCACCCATTGTACTTTATTAATTTTATTAATTATTAATCTTGTAACGAAAACAAGTCTGTGTATAGTATCTAAAGTACAAAGAGAACAATAACTCTCCATTCCTTAAAAATAAGCTCCGCCCCTGTCCACATTGTTCATAACTCTCCATTCCTTAAAAATAATGGAGAGTTTAGACAATAGATTTATATCACAGGTGAATATTAAAGTATCGTAAAGTTGGGTAATTAACTTTAAGTCACACATGCGTAGAAATCGTAAAAAAAATGGGGTTTTTTTTCAAATGGTGTTTTTAAGATTCATATTCAAATTATGACCAATTATTTTAAATTTTTATGACAAAAAATCAACATATTTATATTCATATTCAGAAATTAGATTTGTATTTCTTTGTTTTCTTGATCTTGATACATTTCAAAACAAACAGAAGTCAGTACAATTAACTACGACCACTCACTGACCCTGCTATTGTACTGTCCGTTGTTATGTTGTCATTCTGTTTTTGTGATTGTTTGTGATCTTTTTGAGTGGAAGCAGGTTTTTTTTATTTATGTTTATATCTGCATTGTTGCTGGACATCCAGCTATAAAGAATGGGAGGGTGGATTGTTATCCCATAGACCGGTTTAACCCAGCTATAAAGAATGGGAGGGTGGATTGTTATCCCATAGACCGGTTTAACCCAACTATAAAGAATGGGAGGGTGGATTGTTATCCCATAGACCGGTTTAACCCAGCAATAAAGAATGGGAGGGTGGATTGTTATCCCATAGACCGGTTTAACCCAGCTATAAAGAATGGGAGGGTGGATTGTTATCCCATAGACCGGTTTAACCCAGCAATAAAGAATGGGAAGGTGGATTGTTATCCCATAGACCGGTTTAACCCAGCTATAAAGAATGGGAGGGTGGATTGTTATCCCATAGACCGGTTTAACCCAGCTATAAACAATGGGAGGGTGGATTGTTATCCCATAGACCGGTTTAACCCAGCTATAAAGAATGGGAGGGTGGATTGTTATCCCACAGACCGGTTTAACCCAGCTATAAAGAATGGGAGGGTGGATTGTTATCCCATAGACCGGCTTAATCCAGCTATAAAGAATGGGAGGGTGGATTGTTATCCCATAGACCAGTTTAAGCAGCTATAAAGAATGGGAGGGTGGATTGTTATCCCATAGACCGTTTAACCCAGCTATAAAGAATGGGAGGGTGGATTGTTATCCCATAGACCGGTTTAATCCAGCTATAAAGAATTGGAGGGTGGATTGTTATCCCATAGACCAGTTTAACCAGCAATAAAGAATGGGAGGGTGGATTGTTATCCCATAGACCGGTTTAACCCAGCTATAAAGAATGGGAGGGTGGATTGTTATCCCATAGACCGGTTTTACCCAGCTATAAAGAATGGGAGGGTGGATTGTTATCCCATAGACCGGTTTAACCAGCTATAAAGAATGGGAGGGTGGATTGTTATCCCATAGACCGGTTTAGCCCAGCTATAAAGAATGGGAGGGTGAATTGTTATCCCATAGACAGGCTTAACTCAGTTATAAAGAATGGGAGGGTGGATTGTTATCCCATAGACCGTTTTAACCCAACTATAAAGAATGGGAGGGTGGATTGTTATCCCATAGACCGGTTTAACCAGCTATAAAGAATGGGAGGGTGGATTGTTATCCCATAGACCGGTTTAGCCCAGCTATAAAGAATGGGAGGGTGAATTGTTATCCCATAGACAGGCTTAACTCAGTTATAAAGAATGGGAGGGTGGATTGTTATCCCATAGACCGTTTTAACCCAACTATAAAGAATGGGAGGGTGGATTGTTATCCCATAGACCGGTTTAACCAGCTATAAAGAATGGGAGGGTGGATTGTTATCCCATAGACCGGTTTAACCCAACTATAAAGAATGGGAGGGTGGATTGTTATCCCACAGACCGGTTTAACCCAGCTATAAAGAATGGGAGGGTGGATTGTTATCCCATAGACCGGCTTAACCCCGCCACATGTTTGTGCCTAGATTTCCAACATCAAATGTCTTGGCATTTTTTAGCTCAATGATTTTAGGTGAGAGGTGATTTTTTTTTTTTTTTTTATTGGTGTAATTGTTGACTATTTAAACTTTCTTATCATAAATAACTTGAGGTTTTTTTTTTATTTGACAATATCGTGTTTGTATGAAAAAAAAACCCAGCCATTTTTATTAATTGTTTGATTATGATGGATTTTTTGTTGGTTTTTTTTTCTATAAAACTTTAACATTAACAGTAATGCAGTCCAAACAAAAAAAAACGTGAATTAATAAATTAACGGGGCCGCGAAGAATGTAAAATGTTAAATAAAGTAATGCGAACCTGGCAATAATAGAAACATACATATGGAAAATACTAAACTAGTACTATGTCTGTCCTAATATCTATCAATACTATTTGTAGGATTGACAAGAACCTCGCATTAATTTCATAATTTACTGTAACTATACAATAGGTAAACTAATGTCGTGAGTGATTCATTACAACTCTATTATATACTACCACTAATAGTACTAAACCTGTACCACTCCCAACAATCTTACAAATCATTAGACTTGAATATTTGTTCTAAAGAAACTTGTGTTTAGGTTATACACATGTATAACTATTCAAATGTAACAGTCTACAGATATTACTATCATTCTTCATTTAAATAGTGGTTGTCATGATTCAAACAGTGGTGTTTGTCACGGCTACAACAGGATATCCCAATTGGTGGTTGTCATGGCTACAACATGATATCTCAACTGATGGTTGTCATGGTTACAACAGGAAATCTCAAATAGTGGTTGCTATGGTTACAACAGGATATCCCAACTGGTGTTATTCATGGCTACAACAGGGTATCTCAACTGGTGTTTTTGTCAAGGTACAACATGATATTTTAACTGGTGGTTGTCATGGCTACAGCAATATATCCCAACTGATGGTCGTCATGGTCACAACAGGATATCCCAACTGATGGTCGTCATGGTCACAACAGGATATCCCAACTAGTGAGTTGTCATGGTTAAGACATGATATCCTAACTGGTGGGTGTCATGGTAAAACAGGATATCCCAACAAGCGGTTGTCATGGTTAAGACAAGATCTCCTAACTGATGCTTGTCATGCTAAAACAGGATATCCCAACTGCTGGTTGTTTTGTTTATCATATGATATCCACTTTTGGATATATTGATTATTTTCTAAATTGCTCATCCAAACTTGTCTAAGAAAAGTTTGAAGATATCAAAGGGGAAAACTAGAAGCCGTAAGTCGACGGACAGACAATACAATGGCCAAATATGAAAAAATGAGATTGTAAGTGCTCTTTTGGTTCTGTTTTAGTATAAAATTGCAAGTGCACTTTTGGTTCTGTTTTAGTATGAAATGGTAAGTGCTCTTGTGGTTCTGTTTATGTATGAGATGGTAAGTGCTCTTGTGGTTCTGTTTATGTATGAGATGGTAAGTGCTCTTGTGGTTCTGTTTATGTATGAGATGGTAAGTGCTCTTGTGGTTCTGTTTATGTATGAGATGGTAAGTGCTCTTGGGGTTCTGTTTATGTATGAGATGGTAAGTGCTCTTGGGGTTCTGTTTATGTATGAGATGGTAAGTGCTCTTGTGGTTCTGTTTATGTATGAGATGGTAAATGCTCTTGTGGTTCTGTTTATGTATGAGATGGTAAGTGCCCTTGTGGTTCTGTTTATGTATGAGATGGTAAGTGCTCTTGTGGTTCTGTTTATGTATGAGATGGTAAGTGCTCTTGTGGTTCTGTTTATGTATGAGATGGTAAGTGCTCTTGGGGTTCTGTTTATGTATGAGATGGTAAGTGCTCTTGGGGTTCTGTTTATGTATGAGATGGTAAGTGCTCTTGTGGTTCTGTTTATGTATGAGATGGTAAATGCTCTTGTGGTTCTGTTTATGTATGAGATGGTAAGTGTCCTTGTGGTTCTGTTTATGTATGAGATGGTAAGTGCTCTTGTGGTTCTGTTTATGTATGAGATGGTAAGTGCTCTTGTGGTTCTGTTTATGTATGAGATGGTAAGTGCTCTTGGGGTTCTGTTTATGTATGAGATGGTAAGTGCTCTTGGGGTTCTGTTTATGTATGAGATGGTAAATGCTCTTGTGGTTCTGTTTATGTATGAAATGGTAAGTGCTCTTGTGGTTCTGTTTATGTATGAGATGGTAAGTGCTCTTGTGGTTCTGTTTATGTATGAGATGGTAAATGCTCTTGTGGTTCTGTTTATGTATGAGATGGTAAGTGCTCTTGGGGTTCTGTTTATGTATGAGATGGTAAATGCTCTTGGGCTTCTGTTTATGTATGAGATGGTAAGTGCTCTTGGGGTTCTGTTTATGTATGAGATGGTAAATGCTCTTGTGGTTCTGTTTATGTATGAGATGGTAAGTGCTCTTGTGGTTCTGTTTATGTATGAGATGGTAAGTGCTCGTGTGGTTCTGTTTATGTATGAGATGGTAAGTGCTCTTGTGGTTCTGTTTATGTATGAGATTGGATGTGTTTGTTTACTTCTAATGTAGTTTGATATTATTAGTATTTGTTGGATTCTGTTTAATTAATAGCTTGCATGTGTTTTATGGATCTGTTTAATTAATAGCTTGCATGTGTTTTATGGATTCTGTTTAATTAATAGCTTGCATGTGCTTTATGGATCTGTTTAATTAATAGCTTGCATGTGTTTTATGGATCTGTTTAATTAATAGCTTGCATGTGTTTTATGGATCTGTTTAATTAATAGCTTGCATGTGTTTTATGGATTCTGTTTAATTAATAGCTTGCATGTGTTTTATGGATTCTGTTTAATTAATAGCTTGCATGTGTTTTATGGATCTGTTTAATTAATAGCTTGCATGTGTTTTATGGATCTGTTTAATTAATAGCTTGCATGTGTTTTATGGATCTGTTTAATTAATAGCTTGCATGTGGTTTATGGATCTGTTTAATTAATAGCTTGCATGTGTTTTATGGATCTGTTTAATTAATAGCTTGCATGTGTTTTATGGATCTGTTTAATTAATAGCTTGCATGTGTTTTATGGATCTGTTTAATTAATAGCTTGCATGTGTTTTATGGATTCTGTTTAATTAATAGCTTGCATGTGTTTTATGGATTCTGTTTAATTAATAGCTTGCATGTGTTTTATGGATCTGTTTAATTAATAGCTTGCATGTGTTTTATGGATCTGTTTAATTAATAGCTTGCATGTCTTTTATGGATCTGTTTAATTAATAGCTTGCATGTGTTTTATGAATCTGTTTAATTAATAGCTTGCATGTGTTTTATGGATCTGTTTAATTAATAGCTTGCATGTGTTTTATGGATCTGTTTAATTAATAGCTTGCATGTGTTTTATGGATCTGTTTTAGCGTGAGATTGTAAGGGCTCTGTTGGTTCTCTTTTAGTATGAGATTGGAACTGTTTGTTTTGTTCTGTTGTAGTCTGATATTACAAATGTTTATTTGATTCTGCTGAAATATGAGCTTACATGTGCTTATTTGGTTATGGTTTGGCTTGAGATTGTAAGTGATTGGTTGGTTCTGTTTTAGTTGAGATTGTAAGTGATTTTGAGGTTTCAATTTCAGTATGAGGTTGTAAGTACTTAATCGGTCCTGTGTTACTATAAGATTGTAAATGCTTACTTTATTCTCCTTTTATATGATACCCGGTATTATAAGTGCTTGCTTGGTGATGTTTTACCATGAGATTGAGAGTGTTTGTTTGGTTCTGTATAATTAATAGCATGTACATGTTTTTGGATCTGTTTTAGTTCGATATTGTAGGAGCTTTTTTTGGTTCTGTTTTAGCATGAGATTGGAATGGCTCTTTTGGTGGTGTTTTAGTATGAGCTTGGAATGGCTCTTTTAGTTCTGTTTAAATATGAGATTGGAATAGCTCTTAAGTATGAGAATGTGCTTGCTTGATTTTCTTTTTACATGAGATTATAAGTGCTCTTTTGGGTGTGTTGTAGCATGATATTGGAAGTGTTTGTTTGGTGATGTTTTGGCATGAGATTGTAGATGTTTGTTTTATTCTGTTTTATTGTAAGATTGTATATATGTGGTTGCTTTGTTCTTATTTAATGCTCTTTTAGTACTGCTTTGATATGAAATTGTCTTTCCTCTTTTGGTTCTCTTTTGAAATTGGAAGCGTTTGTTAGGTTATGCTGTAGTCAGATATTGTAAATGCTTATTTCATTTTGTTTAAATAATGATTGTCTTGTATGTGTTTTGAATCTGTTTTAGTATGAGATTGGAATGCCACTTTTGATTCTGCATCAGTATTAGAATGTGTTTGCTTGTTTTTTTTCTTTTTATATGAGATTTTAGGTGCTCTTTTGGTTTAGTATAGTATGAGATTGGAAGTGTTTGTTTTGTGATGTTGTAGTCTGTTTATTTGATTTTGTTTGAACATGAGCTTGTATGTGCTTATTTGGTTTTCTTTTTGTATAAGATTGTAAATATTTGTTTTATTTTGATTTAGTAAAACAAATATAAGTCTTTGTTTGATTCTGTTTTGGCATAAGATTTTAAGTGTTCCTTATGTTCTCTTTTTCTTTTTTTTTTTTTTTTTTCTTTTTTTTTTTTTGATTTTCTCTTTGTATGAGATTGTAAATGCTTGTTTGGTTCTGTTTTCGTTTGCGATTGTGAATAGTACACGGCATATAGTAATTGTTTAACACCAAATGAAAATTTAAAAGATGACAAGGGAAAATCAGCGTATACACTCATCAACTATAATACTGGGGACGCAACACATCACATATCGAACACTTTTATTTATCAACATATCACATATTACAAAAGACATTATCAATATATCACACATATCAGAAGAGACGTATATTTAACAAAATAGCACTAATCAGTGGAGACGTATATTTACCAACATGTCATATATCAGAAGAGACGTATACATTGTATTTACCATCATATCACATATCAGAGGAGACTTATATTTACCAATGTAAAATACTTCTATATGCCGTGTTTAAGAAAAACAACATTGAAACCTTCATACAGTTATAATTGTTACCTACCTGCAACATTTGGACACGGTTGACTGACATCGTCGGGCCACGTACAAGTTTTATGTTTTAGACTGAAGTATAAACTAGCCGGACATTCAATCCAAAATGTCATTTTAATTCCATTCCCCATTTGACAATGAATATAACCGGAACAATCCCAGGGAACTCCTACATAAATGTCTTTTCCTGTGCAAAAGTCATTAAATTGGGGATAGCGTCCTCGCTTTAATTTAGCTTCAGTTGATACTGCTAACCATAAAATTAATATGTAGACACTAAATTTCCAAGGATCCAGCTTCATTCTGAAATTAGAACAAAATGGGTTAGGAACAAATGGTTCATAGTTCATAGTTCATAGTTCATAGTACTGCTGGTTGTCTTTCTGGATATAATAAATAATAAAGGATTAAAAAAAAAAGAATATAAGAATTATTACACAGCCATTATAGAAATTTACTATTATCAAATGAATTGTTGGAAAAACGAAAATTAGACTTGTTATCATTATGCTGAAGCTCTATGCTGCCCCCTGTTCCACAAGAAAACGGGAGCGCTATAATTACAGTTGTTTGTAGGAGAGTGCATGTCTTATTTACGTTATTTGTGTTTGTTTGCGTATAGTGGTGTCCAACACATATTGTGTTGTGTTTTTTCTTTGTTTTTCTTCGGCTTGTTGCCAGTTTTTGATTGCCCCTTCGGTATTCTCTAACATTTATTTACAAAAGAGAGCCGTTATGACATGATCTGACTGTGTAAGTTTCTGCTAACAAGCTGGTATCGTTTAGATTGCTAAATGTTGTCAAGTATAATATTTAGATTAGGCTACTAGCTTACTGACCACAAGAGATGTCGTTATGTCGTCATCGATTTCTGTGATCGTTTACAGTGGAGTAATTAACAACAATAAAATCATGATAAAAGACACCCATACATATTTGTTTATTTAATTTTGGCTATAAGTGTCATATAAGATAAGAAACATATGGTTTGGTCAATTGACATTTATTATCTAAAATAATTTACCACACATCAATGTAGGATTTGTACGATTTAAACAATTGGAGTGTCTTGTGGTTTACAAGTCAATATATGCCAAAATATCTACCTACCATTTTAGATTATTTGAATGGTGTGTACTGTTCATATTGATGAAATGTGTGATTCACAGTTTCCGGAAAATCCAGTCTTCCTGGTTTCACCAATCCCGATTTTGATTCTGTGTTCTACATTTATATCGGAAGTTCGTATAAAGTATATTGCTTCTAGACAATAATATACCTCAATGTAACATTATCTATTTTTTGTTTAATGTGTGCATCACCCAATAATCTAAGAGGCTTTATCAACGTGATAATTATCACTGCTCATGTTAATGGTTTGTACATGTGTTTGTACATTTGTTTGTGTGTCGCATGGGAAGTTAGTAATCCAAATGGGTCTTTTGAAGAATGGCGGTGATAAAGTTTTAATGAAGCAAATAATGCCTCCAAGCAAAACATGCCAGCTGCGTTGGTACCTCGGATAAATAAATCGTCGATGCCTTAGAATGCTATCGAGTGTCGCTTGTAATTTGTTCATGCTATCCAGTGTCGTTGTTTGTAATGTTTTCATCCTAACAGATGTCGCTTGTAATGTGTTCATGCGGTCGAGTGTCGCTTGTAATGTGTTCATGCCATCGGGTGTCGTTGTTTGTAATGTTGTCATCCCAACAGATGTCGCTTGTAATGTGTTCATGTTAAAGGGTGTCGTGTATTATGTGTTCATGCTATAGAGTGTCATTTGTAATGTGTTCATGCTATATAGTGTCGTTTGCAATGTGTTCATGCAATAGGGTGTCGTTTATTATGTGTTCATGCAATAGGGTGTCGTTTGTTATGTGTTCATGCTATAGAGTGTCGTTTGTAATGTGTTCATGCTATAGGGTGTCATTTGTAATGTGTTCATGCTATATAGTGTCGTTTGTAATGTGTTCATGCAATAGGGTGTCGTTTATTATGTGTTCATGCTATAGAGTGTCGTTTGTAATGTGTTCATGCTATAGGGTGTCATTTGTAATGTGTTCATGCTATAGAATGTCGCATGTAATGTGTTCATGCTATAGAGTGTCGTTTGTAATGTGTTCATGCTATAGGGTGTCATTTGTAATGTGTTCATGCTATAGAGTGTCGGACGTAATGTGTTCATGCAATAGAGTGTCGTATGTAATGTGTTCATGCTATAGGGTGTTGTTTGTAATGTGTTCATGCTATAGAGTGTCATTTGTAATGTGTTCATGCTATAGAGTGTCGTATGTAATGTGTTCATGCTATAGAGTGTCGTATGTAATGTGTTCATGCTATAGAGTGTCGTATGTAGTGTGTTCATGCTATAGAGTGTCGTTTGTAGTGTGTTCATGCTATAGAGTGTCGTATGTAATGTGTTCATGCTATAGAGTGTCGTATGTAGTGTGTTCATGCTATAGAGTGTCGTATGTAGTGTGTTCATGCTATAGAGTGTCGTATGTAGTGTGTTCATGCTATAGAGTGTCGTATGTAATGTGTTCATGCTATAGAGTGTCGTATGTAGTGTGTTCATGCTATAGAGTGTCGTATGTAGTGTGTTCATGCTATAGAGTGTCGTATGTAGTGTGTTCATGCTATAGAGTGTCGTATGTAGTGTGTTTATGCTATAGAGTGTCGTATGTAGTGTGTTCATGCTATAGAGTGTCGTATGTAGTGTGTTCATGCTATAGAGTGTCGTATGTAGTGTGTTCATGCTATAGAGTGTCGTATGTAGTGTGTTCATGCTATAGAGTGTCGTATGTAATGTGTTCATGCTATAGAGTGTCGTATGTAGTGTGTTCATGCTATAGAGTGTCGTATGTAGTGTGTTCATGCTATAGAGTGTCGTATGTAGTGTGTTTATGCTATAGAGTGTCGTATGTAGTGTGTTCATGCTATAGAGTGTCGTATGTAATGTGTTCATGCTATAGAGTGTCGTATGTAGTGTGTTCATGCTATAGAGTGTCGTATGTAGTGTGTTCATGCTATAGAGTGTCGTATGTAGTGTGTTCATGCTCTCCGTTAGAAGTCTATAAGCTAACCATCATAACAGTAAAACAGAATGTTCGCACTTATAAAAACGTATATATCAAATTTAGTGCGCACGACACGTTTCTGGAATAACATTTTACTTTTGATTATTCATTGATTATAAAATAAGAGGTTAACTTCGGCGTATATAAAAATGCCAAAGTTATTGAAGATTATAGTTATTTTATGAAATCTCTATTTCATTTATATCACATTATGATGGAAGCCTATTGCTGGAAAATAACTTCAACCTAACGGTCACAACCATAAAATATATCTTTTAAACCAGTTTAAAACAGGCTATTTCCATGTTGTTTGTTTTGTTTCATTTTTTTCCTGTGTTATGTCAATCTAATTTAAATTGGACATTTATTGTATCTTTTTCTATTTTTTAGGGCGATGTACCGACGTAAGTAAGAGTATTACCAATAATAGAAAAAAATAAAGAGGCATACAACGAACATGTAATTTTAATAAGATTGAAGGAATGATTACCTGCCTTGATGAATAGTATCAAAGGCCATGAGCTTCAAACAAGTGTTAATGATTAACCAGTTTATTTTATGTAGTAATTGTACTATGAAGATGTATTATCTCTATTTTTTTTTTATCATATTGTCTTCACACAAGTGTATATAATACACTATATATGTAATGGGTCTCCATTGAACATGTTTAACCAACATGATCAAGCATATTATTGTTGGTGGTGTTAACTTGTTTATATTTTCCTTCATAATGGAAATAAACAATATTTAAGGAACCGACCATTTAACTTAAGGGGGGGGGGGGGGGAGTTATGGTTTTTTGTTTCGTTCAGAATTTTTTTTTCGGACAAGACAAGAGTTAAAATATTCTTTTTTGTCGCGCAAAGCGCTAAAAAATTTTCCAGAAATTAACTTTAGGTTATATGACAAAAACCCTGAATCAGATTATTTTTTTTTCCTCCGCCAAAATCAGAATATTTTTTTCAGCAACATTGGGAATCAGAATATTTTTTTAGAAAATAAACCATACCCCCCCCCCCCTTCAAGTTAAATGGTCGTTCCCTAATGTGTTATGTGGTTTGGATTTATGCAAAAAATCTAAAAACAAAGATATTAAAATAATACTTTGCTTCTTATTTGAAATAAACAATATCTAACGTGTAATGTGGTTTGGATTTAAGGAAAAAATCCAAAACAAAGATATTAAAACAATACTTTATGACGTCATATATACGGAAATTGGTCAGGCTTAATATGACCAGAAGTTTGTTGTTCATCTTGAAATACAGTTTTACCTTCACCTATCAAAACATTGAATCTAGTTTCTGGTGCGCGCATAACCGGATAAATCTGTTATTGTGTTTTGTAAAGTGGTTATGTAAGTAGATGTGTGCTAAAATATGCTTTGAAATTGAATGATTTGAAACAGGAAGACCATTCATATGTCTTCCGTTCACATGTCTACAATTATTATGCTTAACGTTCACATACGTTCATATTTGTCTGCCGGTCCCATGTCGACCATTGATATGTCTATCGTTCCCGTGTCGACCATTGATATGTCTACCGTTCCCATGTCGACCATTGATATGTCTACCGTTCCCGTGTCGACCATTGATATGTTTACCGTTCTCATGTCGACCTTTCATATGTCTATCGATTGCATGTCGACAATTAATAGGTATACTATTTCCATGTCTACCGGTCCAATGTCGACCAATTCCATGTCTACCGTTACATGTTACATGTTACATGTGGATCGTTCATGTGTCTACCATTCACATGTCGACATGCATTATATTATTCCTATATCGACCGTTGATACATTTGCAATTCAGATGGTGTACCTTCATATGTCTACCGTTTACATGTCTATCGTTTGTATGTTTGTGTGTTTGGCATTTCCATTAAAGTTAAAAATGTCAAATTTATCACAATATATTCATAACGCGTGCATTAAGTATTTTCTGTGACAAGATAAATATGCACACAGTGATATTATGCTGGTATAAACATATCAAGACATTATTAATTAGATCAAATATCTCGTATAATGGATTTCTACACCTCTACTCATATGCATACCTGTGTATGTCACTTTACGTTCGTATGGAATATCAAACTTTTTTTCCTCAATTTTATGTAACATGTAATTAACTTTTATGTCATATATATTACGAAATGTTACCATAAACTGTCAATTATATTTTTTAATTCAATTAAGTTCTGTCCCTTAATGAATACATTTGCATATACATGACCCTATGCAGTCATTATGTCCAACAAATTTATAAATCCTTTAAACAGATAATAATTATGTTCGGCAATATTATATAAATTGCCTTATATTTTCGGTAATTACATATTATCTGAATTATCGCATTTATTTTGATATCAATGTATTTAAACAGTTCTATAGTGGATACCCTTGACGAACTCCTACTTATATATATAATAGTCTAATCATTGAATTGTTTGATTCACATAAAAATAACAAAGAATAAAAACGAAATAATAAATCTAGGAAATGACTTACATTGTAGTAATTTTTTCAATTATTATCTTTTTTCAATAATCTATCCAAATAGTATCCTCGTAATTACAATTAAAGATATTATCACTTCCAATAATTTACTCGAGGTGACATGGTTGACGAGTGAATTGCAAATGACGTATTGTACATGAACGGTTTTTATGATCATTTGTCATGTTATAATATTGTCTTGTAGAAATAATGACACGTTGTTTTATCAATGATAATAAAAGCACGCATAAGAATATATATAAATGTGTATAATAACCGTAATATGTAATACTATGTATGTTATTTATCCGCAATAATAAAATATTTGGTTGTTTCTGTATTGTCCTGGAAATACATTGCAAGTAATCAGTAATGATTTAGTATATCACATATATTTTACCAGACTGGACAATCTGTATGAATAATTAATGTTTATCATAACTAGTGCATAGTGTCAGGTGTATAACTTTCTTAATATTATTCAATATTCACGGAAATGTTATATATGTATTTGATATCATATTATCTGCCAGCTTTTTAGCTTATCATGTTTCGAAGACTGATGTGGCTGTACCAAACCAAGAGTAATGTATATGAGTGTTAAGGATATAGATTTTGTCTCTGTTTATACAACTTTACGATTAGATTGTAGAACTGTTCTGACGATTCGACAAAAAACAGTGAAACATAAAATAAAAAATCATTATAAAATAGCAAACAATCAGACAACACTAGCTCTCATTATGAACTTTAAGTAAGACCATTTGCCAAGGATAAGAAAATCTTGCAGATACCAAAGGAGTAATCTGAAGCCGTAAATCAAAAGACGATGGAAAATACAATGGCCAAAGGAAAAAGGATAAAGGAACAAAATGATCTATGAGACACCACATACAACACTAAAGACCGGGCAACACGAACCTCACTAAAAACGGAATGTGAACTCGGGTGCTAAGAAATGGTAAACAGATACTGCTCTGCTGGTGGTGCGCATCATGTTACACTTGTTAAAGATCTGTTGATACACGAAAAAGCAAAAGATAACCAGATTGTGACCACGATAAACAGAAAATATCTTAATAGTCTGTGACACAGATATTCCATTGCGGTTCACCAAGTCATGAAGGTGACGATATTATCTTTGAAGTGATAATTTCAATTCAACAACAAAAGCTTTTGCTTCAGTAGCTTCCTTGTTCACAACAACCCGATAGAGACCGCAAGCTCTGGAATTCCGTATCATATGTGTATCTACGTTGGCCATTTGTTTTTGTGAAATTACATTGAACCAATTCTCTCTTTTAGCTTAGAATGGTGAATAGTTGTACAAAGAGTGGAGTTATCAAATAATTTAATGCTATTGCATGATGAGATTGATCTTGTGAACTGATCCTGCTTCATGTGTGATACCCGTCGTAAAATCACAATTTTCACACAAAGTCGTTACATGATACAAATGGGGTTAAAGAGGTCACTTTTGTAATACTATATATGCAAGCAATTTACAGGTCAGAATATTTTATGATCCATATGCTACAAAAGTGCCACTTTACATGTCAGATTATTTTGAACAGATATATCATGTTTGGGAGAGGTATTTGCGAAAAATACCAGTCGAAAGACGAAATGGCGAGGGAAATTTAGTCTCAATTATCCATATAATTACATCTTATATAAGAATCCTGGATTTTGATTGGTTAATAGCCGGTGTATTTTCATATTTAGGATTAATTTCGTTCATTTTTACCGCTGCCGGGGTATTTGCATGAGGATTTAACTTTTTTACCCTCGCGTGCATCAAACCGCCAAATTCATTCGGAATATTTCTTCTTTACCTTTAAACGTAAAGTTACGTGATTAATCAAATTTGAAACCCGGAAGTGTTCCGAAGTAAAGGATTTAAAAAAATTTCCCTCTGCCATGGTATTTGCGAAAACGTATTTCACTTTTTTACCCTCACGTGCCGCAAACCGCCAAATTCATTCGGAATACTTCAACCACTGTCTAGCAAAACAAATCGAAATACTACCACTGTACCTGCTGAAGGGAACAGTTTAAAACGTCCTATAGTATTTAACAACTGCCAAGTTACAAACAACAAAAAAGAGTATTCCTGAAAACGACAAACAAAAGGTATTATTTATTTAGCCAGTGTTCTAAATAATATTCGGTGTAATTAAACAGATATATCATGTTTGGGAGGGGTATTTGCGAAAAATACCAGTCTTGAGACTAAATTTCCCTCGCTTTTAGGCTCGGGAAATTGTTCGTCTCTCGACTGATATTTTTCGCAAATACCCCTCCCAAACATGATTTATCTGTTCAGAATGATTGATTAAATTCTGTCATGTATGATTTGCAAAACATAAACAAATAACCCAAACAAACTGAAATACATTTAAGTAATAATTCATGAAACCCATAGTTTGTATGTAGTTTCATACGGGTCACATTATTTAGCAAAATTTTATCCCGAGTGAAGCGAGTGCAACGGAAATAATGTTGCCTATTTTAAAACATTACACAAACTATGCTTTCAATTAATTATTTCGATTCTAATAGCAAAAATCTAGATCATTTTTTATAAAAGTGGAAGTCAGTAGTGGAAATGCATGTCATATCACAATCCATTAACCTTCATGTTTACAGTTGTTTTTCTTTTCCTCATATAAATAAATAGACTGTTTTGCAATGAAGATATTGTAACAAGTAAAATGCAAAAGAAATCGTTTAAAAAAGTCCGAAACCAAGTGTCAATGTCACTAGCATACCTTTGAAATTACACTGCCACCAAAAGACGATAAATTACATGAGGTTCGTGTTGCTCGATCTATGTAATGTTTCGTAGATCATTGTTTGTCTCTTTGTCCTTTTCTGTTCGTCATTGTGTTGTCTGGACATAATTAGTGGCTGACGCAAACCTACTCAAGCAAGTCTACGCTGCTCCTTGATTGACGTCATCGCAACAAAATGTCAACTGCTTGACAATGAATACTTTCTCTTTAACGCCTTTAACGTAGATTTGTTTCTTTCCTTTATCGCCGACAATATTTATACCGAATTTGACAATGAATACTTTCTCTTTAACGCCTTTAACGTAGATTTGTTTCTTTCCTTTATCGCCGACAACATTTATACCGAACTTGACAATGAATACTTTGTCCTTAACGCCTTTAACGTAGATTTGTTTCTTTCCTTTATCGCCGACAATATTTATACCGAATTTGACAATGAATACTTTCTCTTTAACGCCTTTAACGTAGATTTGTTTCTTTCCTTTATCGCCGACAACATTTATACAGAACTTGACAATGAATCCTTTCTCTTTAACGCCTTTAACGTATATTTGTTTCTTTCCTTTATCGTCGACAATATTTATACCGAACTTGACAATGAATCCTTTCTCTTTAACGCCTTTAACGTAGATGTGTTTCTTTCCTTTATCGCCGACAAGATTTATACCGAACTTGACAATGCATCCTTTCTCTTTAACGCCTTTAACGTAGATTTGTTTCTTTCCTTTATCGCCGACAATATTTATACCGAACTTGACAATGCATCCTTTCTCTTTAACGCCTTTAACGTAGATTTGTTTCTTTCCTTTATCGCCGACAATATTTATACCGAACTTGACAATGAATCCTTTCTCTTTAACGCCTTTAACGTAGATTTGTTTCTTTCCTTTATCGCCGACAATATTTATACCGAACTTGACAATGAATCCTTTCTCTTTAACGCCTTTAACGTAGATTTGTTTCTTTCCTTTATCGCCGACAATATGTATACCGAACTTGACAATGCATCCTTTCTCTTTAACGCCTTTAACGTAGATTTGTTTCTTTCCTTTATCGCCGACAATATTTATACCGAACTTGACAATGAATCCTTTGTCTTTAACGCCTTTAACGTAGATTTGTTTCTTTCCTTTATCGCCGACAATATTTATACCGAACTTGACAATGAATCCTTTCTCTTTAACGCCTTTAACGTAGATTTGTTTCTTTCCTTTATCGCCGACAATATTTATACCGAACTTGACAATGCATCCTTTCTCTTTAACGCCTTTAACGTAGATTTGTTTCTTTCCTTTATCGCCGACAATATTTATACCGAACTTGACAATGCATCCTTTCTCTTTAACGCCTTTAACGTAGATTTGTTTCTTTCCTTTATCGCCGACAACATTTATACCGAACTTGACAATGAATCCTTTCTCTTTAACGCCTTTAACGTAGATTTGTTTCTTTCCTTTATCGCCGACAATATTTATACCGAACTTGAC